>OX637577.1:340704-1540704 GCA_951800085.1 Comarum palustre
TGATGGGGTCACCTGGGGGGGTAGTGGATAAATCGGCGCCCCTGAGTCATCGACTGCAGGTATTGCCGGTATGAAGCGCGGAAGGAAGAGAAGAGGCGGCGGCATCTGTACCCCGGAAGACCCACCCTCCGATGCACTAGGGCCCGGTGCCGGTGCCCTACGTATCTCAGGCATACGTGGTGCAGACACCTCTGCCTGAGTCGGAGGCCACAACTGCCTCGAGGAGTGAGGGCCGCTGGGCTGCCTGGAGGAGCGCGGTACGCTAGGCTGCCTGGAGGAGCGAGGGGCGTCCTGCTGGCCAGAGGAGCGAGGGGCGCTAGGCTGGCCGGAAGAGCGAGGGGCGCTAGGCGCCCTGGAGGCGGGAGGGCCATCTGGCTGCCTGGAGGAATGTGTCGGCTCCAGAAGAGACGCCCGTCGGGCCGTCATTGGGCCCTGAAACGAACCTCGAGGGTTGTTAGACGTTCCCTCTGACGATTCACCCCTGCCCTTCGAACTCTTTGATCTGCTGAATAATCCTTTCATCCTAAAAAAAATAATTAATATTTTGTTAAATTAAAAATGAACAATATACCAAATTAAAAATGAACAATACATCCAAATACACCCAAAATACATCCAAATATACTAAATACACCCAAATATACTAAATACACCCAAATACATCCAAATATACTAAATACACCCAAATACATCCAAATATACTAAATACACCCAAATATACTAAATACACCCAAATACATCCAAATATACTAAATACACCCAAATACATCCAAATATACTAAATACACCCAAATACACCCAAATGTACTAAATACACCCAAATACATCCAAATATACTAAATACACCTAAATACACCTAAATACACCCAAATACACCCAAATGTACTAAATACACCCAAATACATCCAAATATACTAAATACACCCAAATACATCCAAATACCCCCAAAATACATCCAAATATACTAAATACACCCAAATACATCCAAATATACTAAATACACCCAAATACACCCAAATATACTAAATACACCCAAATACACCCAAATACATCCAAATATACTAAATACACCCAAATACACCCAAATACATCCAAATACATCTAAATACACCCAAATACACTCAAATACACCCAAATTCACCCAAATACAACCAAATATACACCCAAATTCAGTAAATACACCCAATATAATTCAACATTATCACAACATAATACAATTCAACATTATCACAATATAATTCAACACAATTCAATATAATGCAATATATTGAAAAAACAACCCAAATTTGTTCTATAATACAATATAAACATGAAATTTCATACCTAATTGGTTTGGGAGATGAGGGAGGCGGAGTGGAGGCCGGAAACCGTCGAAAATGGCGAAAGAAAATCGAGAGGAGAGGAAGAAACCGTCCGGCCGAGAAGGAGAAGTGGAGAAAGTGGGCTTCTGTTCGGCTGCATTCGAATTTATAGGAAGAACTATAGCCGACGAAATAAAAATTTCGTCGGCTATAGTCCAACTTTAGCCGACGAAATTGTTTTAGTAATTTCGTCGGCTAAAGTCCACCTATAGCCGACGAAATTACTACGAATGTTAGTAATTTCGTCGGCTAAAGTATATTTTATAATTATTTAGTAAGTTCATGCACAATTTATTTGTTTTATCTTGTGAAACGAAAAACCGACCGTCAGATATCATCATTATGTTGAAACATGTGTGAGGGGAAAATTTCAGCATCATCGGACACACGTAAGGGCTCGATCCGCACGGTCAATCCCGTTGGTCAAACCCCTAAACACAAACAAACGGTGATTTGGCCACCTAAAATACGTATTCTGTCCGGACCGTCAACTACAAATAGTTTCATATCGAGGAGACGCAACTAGCGGTATAAAATTTATACGAAAAATAACCGGCGGAGATAGGGCGTCCTCTATGGCGAACGAATAGAAAAAATGCAATGACCGCAAGTATTGGCACCGAAACTTATCGGAATTACGTGAAATTTCAACCGTAGACATATTTCATCGTTCCGGGCATATCTTATCTCACGACTTTTTTTTGTTTGAAGCATCTACGTATAGTTTGTTTTTAAAACGGAACATTTACTTAACACTTAGTCAATTAGTTATACAACATTAGTAGGCATACTTTGATTGTGACAATCCATCTTGTGAAACGGAAAACCGACCGTCAGATATCATCATTATGTTGAAACATGTGTGAGGGTAAAATTTCAACATCATCGGACACACGTAAGGGCTCGATCCGCACGGTCAATCCCGTTGGTCAAACCCCTAAACACAAACAAACGGTGATTTGGCCACCTAAAATACGTATTCTGTCCGGACCGTCAACTACAAATAGTTTCATATCGAGGAGACGCAACTAGCGGTATAAAATTTATACGAAAAATAACCGGCGGAGATAGGGCGTCCTCTATGGCGAACGAATAGAAAAAATGCAATGACCGCAAGTATTGGCACCGAAACTTATCGGAATTACGTGAAATTTCAACCGTAGACATATTTCATCGTTCCGGGCATATCTTATCTCACGACTTTTTTTTGTTTGAAGCATCTACGTATAGTTTGTTTTTAAAACGGAACATTTACTTAACACTTAGTCAATTAGTTATACAACATTAGTAGGCATACTTTGATTGTGACAATCCATCTTGTGAAACGGAAAACCGACCGTCAGATATCATCATTATGTTGAAACATGTGTGAGGGTAAAATTTCAACATCATCGGACACACGTAAGGGCTCGATCCGCACGGTCAATCCCGTTGGTCAAACCCCTAAACACAAACAAACGGTGATTTGGCCATCTAAAATACGTATTCTGTCCGGACCGTCAACTACAAATAGTTTCATATCGAGGAGACGCAACTAGCGGTATAAATTATTATTTTATTAATTTAACTTTAGCCGACGAAATATTAGGGTATTCGTCGGCTATACTTTAGGGTTTAGGGTTAGGGTTTAGGGTTTAGCCGACGACATATTAGGGTATTCGTCGGCTAAGATACTTTTAGCCGACGAAATATAATATGTTTCGTCGGCTAAAACTGTCAAATAGATAAAAAAAACAGTTGGTTTAACCGTACCCATAACAATTTCCTGCATATATAACCAACATTCAGATACATTATGAATTGTAGAGCTTGTACCATATAAAACGCATCAAATTACGTAGTACAAATTCAAATAACTAAGAAGGCTCGTAATCAGAATCATCCGATGAGTCTTCTTCGGTGTCAGAATTAATTTCCGGTAATCTATGCATTTCTACATCACAAGAGTCGTCGTCTGTTTCTTGATTTGGATCCACATCAATAAGGTGAGCGTCTAAATCACGAATTCGAACCGAACGACCCGGTTTAAAATTATTAAGGCGAATTGTAGAGGAGTCAGGAATATCTATTGCACTGTGTTCTTGATACGCAACATTTTCTTCCTCGTCTTCGGCCTCTCCAAGTGTAGCCGCCCGGTAAATGTTTCGAGGGTGCACAAGATTGACTACTTTCCACGCGTCACCCTTAACAAGGTCATCAAGATAAAACACTTGTTTCACCGATGTCGCAAAAACAAAGGGGTCATCTTCGTAACAGCTTGTGCCAGTGTTCACCGATAAAATCCCGTACTGATCAATCTTCATGCTCTGCGAGCTTCTAGTATCAAACCATCTACACTTGAACAGGTGCACGGTCATGCCTTGCCCATAAACGAGTTCCACCACTGAATCAAGAACACCATAATAATCAACTCCATTCCGGCCACCATGCGCCATAACCCCAGAATTCTGTGTTCTTCGTCTGTTGTCTCTCATTTCACATATAAATTGCACGCCATTGACCTTGCACATCGGGTAAACTCTTGACATTATCGGCTTCATAGCTAGAAGTCTTAGTTCGTGAGACCAATTTGGGTGACCATCAAATTGAATATGGTTCATCTGCAACCAAAGATTCAATGTATTATAAATTAATATGAATAATTATGCAATCAAGGAGACTTGCAACATACAAAATTGGAGAATTACATACCCAATCGCCAAAATAGTTCGCGAACTCCTTGTTGTGGTAGTCGAGATCACCTTGAATGTCTGGACAGTGTAGATGGATGTCTTTCCAGTATTCAACTTCTTGACAGTTAATCAATACCCACCAATGGGCTATGACGAGCTCATGGGGTTGCAACTTGTAGGACTCTGGTAAAATTCCATAAACTTCAACATCATTTGAGAGTATGGAAAGGTTAAACTTCGGTTCATCAACCGGCATGGTCTGTGGAGTTTCCTTCAATGCTCCTAGATACAACTTCATGTAGGTGACGCACTCGTGCGCAATATATGCTTCTGCTATACATCCTTCAGGCGCGGATTTGTTAGCCACATAAGCTTTGTAGTCTCCAAGTTGTCTGTAAATAAATAAATTTGTTGTCATATGTTACGATTATACAATGAACATGTACAATAAAAACATTAGGTGTAAAAAACATACCTTTCCATAGGATACATCCAAGTATAGTGTACTGGACCGGTAAGCAACAATTGCTCGGGAAGATGGATCATCAGGTGCGGCATGATGTCAAAAAAATTTGGAGGAAATATTCTCTTAAATTTACACATGATATAAATAATGTCCTGTTGCATTTCCCGGAGATCAGATTTTGTCACTTCCCTTGTGCATAACTTCTGGAAGAATCTTGACAACGCTACTAACGGCTCCACCACCTGACGGGGAAGGAATGGTCGAATGAAAATAGGGAAGAGCCGTTGTAGCAGAATATGACAGTCATGACTCTTTAACCCGTACATTTTATTGTCCCGAATGTTTACACACCGGGCTATATTTCCTGCGTAGCCTGAAGGATACTTCACAGAACTCAACCACCTGAAAATTACGTTCTTCTGTTCAGGCTTCACGGTGTACGGAGCTTGAGGCATTTTTTTCTTCCCTTCTTTCAACCACAAATGTCTTCGTATCTCCATTTTTTTTAGATCAATGCGTGCCTTCGGACCGTCTTTCGTCTTTCCCTCCAAGTTCAGCACGGTTCCCACCACACTGTCACACACATTCTTTTCTATGTGCATCACATCTAGGTAGTGCCTGATCAACAACTTACTCCAGTATGGGAGTTCCCATAATATGCTCTTATGTGTCCAAAATTTATACCTGTCGGGTCTGTCAGGTATTGCCGCCACTATATTGGGATGATTGCTGAGCTGCCCAAAATCATACTCATTAAGCACTGCTAAAATTTCTTCCCCTGTCCATCTTCTAGGAGGCACACCAAGTTCTACAGTCCCATCAAATGCCTTGTCATCGAACCGCCATTCGTGATCATACGGAAGGAGAGTACGGTGACCCAATCTACATATCTTGTTGCAATGACTACTGCTCCCCTCATCGCTTAGGCACTCTGGACAAGCCTTGTATCCCCTAACAACGTTGCCCGACAACATCCCACGAGCAGGAAAATCACTAATGGTACCAACAACCATAGCATGCATCTGGAACATCTCGTGCATGAACTTATCATAAGTGGGATGACCAACGTCCCAAAAAAACTTAAGCTCTTCAATCAAGGGTCTCAAATACACATCGAGACACTTCCCTGGATAACCGGGTCCCGGAATCAACAAACTCAACATATTGTATTCCTTCTTCATGCACATCCATGGAGGAAGATTGTATGGTACCAAAATCACCGGCCATACACTGTATTGAAGACTCATGTTGCCAAAAGGATTGAACCCGTCGGATGAGAGCCCGAGCCTCACATTTCGGACCTCAGACGCAAAATGAGGAAACTCCCTGTCTATATGCTTCCAGGCCTCCCCGTCAGCAGGGTGTATAAGGGTATCTTCGCCTTGCAATTCCCTATCAGCGTGCCATCTCATAGATTTGGCCGTGTGTGATGACATGTACAACCGTTCCAGCCTATCCCTCAACGGAAAATACCGAAGTACCTTCATAGGTTTCCTATTGCCTGCAGGAGTCAACTTATACCTGTCACTCTGACATACTGGACATGTGTCAAGGTCACCAAGGTCATTCCCTTCTGGATCTTTACCCCAGAAGAGAACACAATCATATCTGCATGCATGGATCTTGATGTAGGAAAGCCCAAGATCTTTCAGTATACATCGGACCTTATGATGAGTGGTAGGAAGACGATGACCGTGGGGCAGCATCGAAGCAGTGTACTGTAGATACTCATCAACAGCCTTCACAGTCGATTTTGTCTCAACTTTAACCTTCATAACGTCCATCACACTTTCAAGAACCGTTTTCTGACAACCGGGGTACACAGGGGTCTGTTGGAAAGCAAGTAGTTTGTTGTACCTGTCAATACCAGCAGTGTTGACAACTCTAGGGAAGGGCTGCACCGGGTCAGACATATACGGTCCTTCAGAGCATACACCCCTCTCATAAGGAAACATATCGTTGATGAAGGCCGTTGTTGGATCGTTGGATGTACTGCCCGTCTCAGAAAATTGCCCATGATCATGCGGACCCCTTGATGATGTTTCACCGTGATATATCCAACATGTGTACTTCTCCCAAAACCCATTACTTTGAAGGTGCTGCCAAACCTTGTCAATTGGAAATTGATACATATCGCTGCGACACTGACATTTAGTGCACGGACAATAGAAAATTGTATTCCCTTTAGCATTATTGATCACATATTCAATAAAACTAACAACTCCTTTAGCATATCTTTTGTCCCATTTTGGAAGCGAAATCCAACTCTTATCCATATCCTGAGAAAATAACATAATATATATGTATAAACGCTAATTAATTAAATTTACGAATCATTCAATTTATATTATATCTGAGTTAACGTACAATTAATATATATAATAATTACTAATTAATATATATATATATATATATATATATCAACAACTTCATATATATTATCAAACACAAATCGATCAACTCAATCACACTCAAAACACAATATAATCAACTCTAATTAAAACACAATATAATCAACTCTAATTAAAACACAATATAATCAACTCTAATTAAAACTCAAAATCAATGTGCATAACGAAAATAAAACTCTTAAATCAACTCAAAAACAAGATATATACATATACGTACTTATATATAGCGCCACAAACTAATTTCGGACAGATTTCGACAACACCCAACAATTTCGCCAACCCCAAAACTTTTTCTCTCGTTTTTTCTTTCAAATCAGCTACTGTCTAGATCTGGAAATATAAAGCATTTTAGCCGACGAAATTATATATATCGTCGGCCAAAGTTTTAAAATTTCGTCGGCTATAGTTCACAGACTATAGCCGACGAAAAAAACTATTTTAGCCGACGACACAACATTTCGTCGGCTAAAGTGGACTTTTAGCCGACGAAAATTTAACTTAGGCGACGAAAGTTTTTTTCGTCGGCTAAAAGTCCACTTTAGCCGACGAAAATTTCACTTAGGCGACGAAATTTTTTTTCGTCGGCTAAAATGGACTTTAGCCGACGAAAAAAAATTTCGTCGGCCTGCTAATTAAATATTCGTCGGCTATGATACTTATTCTGGTAGTGATAACTAGAAAATGTTCATACAAACTAAATTTGACAAAAGTATTGAAAACCTAAACCACCAAAAACTGATCGGCATCGAACCCGCTGTTGTGGCCTCAAACCATCACTCCATCATTTGCCCCTGTTGTTATCCTTAAAACTAGTCTTGTGTTGTTCGATCTCATCAACCATGATGTCATGCATAATTATATTCAAAACAAAAAGATTTAATTAATAAACGATAATTATTTAACAATCTTTGTTATATTAAGGCAACCATGATGAAGTTCAAAATATCTTGCTCACACATATAATGCTCAATAAGTACTATGGTGGTTGAATGTGTTGCTAATGGGTTTTGCCTTTGGTTCAACAAATTCTATATGAATTTGAACGAAACTACACAGATATGAAACCTAAAGTAGAAGCTTTTAGTACATGAAAACAGAATCTGAAATGGATGTCTATGTAAAAAGCCTGCTCAAAGTTAACCAAACAAATCCTAAACTGAGGCTACATCAATTAATGTAGAGTTTAAGGTTAATCATTTTTATGGATGTTAGGGTTAGTATGCAAGTTAACCAAACAATTCTTTTCTTGTATGCTTTGAGTACACGTTTAGTATGCATGTTAGGGTTCTATAGCTTTGATAGTTTGATGTCAGTGTCAATATCAGACTCCAACTATCTAGAGAAGCAATTGTTAGCTTTCGTTAGCAAGTAACTAAGTCTTAGGTTTAGCAAGACGCTAAGTTTATTGCGATACATTGTGATGTCTCAAACTCTTTTCGAACTTAATGGTCTCTGCATGTTTAATCTAATAAGCGTACTTTTGGGTTGCATTGCTTGAGAATAGTCTAGGTGTAGAGCACTTCCTGTATGACGTACGAAATAAGAAAGGGTAATAGGTTGTGTTTCAAGCGTACCGGGCCAACCGAAACATTTTTATCTAGATTGATTGGATTAGATACTAAACAAATTGTCTTGTGTGTGATTGTCGGGGGTGGATTGCATCTTTCCTAACTATTTTTACTTTCATTGTTTTCTAAAACCAAAACCTAAAATCAATTTGTGTCACTCTTCTATCCTCTATGTTTCCGTTGAGTACACGTTTAGTATGCATGTTAGGGTTCTATAGCTTTGATAGTTTGATGTCAGTGTCAATATCAGACTCCAACTATCTAGAGAAGCAATTGTTAGCTTTCGTTAGCAAGTAACTAAGTCTTAGGTTTAGCAAGACGCTAAGTTTATTGCGATACATTGTGATGTCTCAAACTCTTTTCGAACTTAATGGTCTCTGCATGTTTAATCTAATAAGCGTACTTTTGGGTTGCATTGCTTGAGAATAGTCTAGGTGTAGAGCACTTCCTGTATGACGTACGAAATAAGAAAGGGTAATAGGTTGTGTTTCAAGCGTACCGGGCCAACCGGAACATTTTTATCTAGATTGATTGGATTAGATACTAAACAAATTGTCTTGTGTGTGATTGTCGGGGGTGGATTGCATCTTTCCTAACTATTTTTACTTTCATTGTTTTCTAAAACCAAAACCTAAAATCAATTTGTGTCACTCTTCTATCCTCTATGTTTCCGTATTTATTTGACATAGCAAACGAACTCCGATTCATCTAAAATTTTGTATGCTAGTTTTTTGTGTGTCTATTTTGTCTCGTAAATTTTCATATTTTTCTAACTAGTTTAGGTTAGTTAACGAATTAGGTTTTCGACTGCTGGTCGGTAGGATCAGTAGTCACTTTTGTGTCATTTGTTTTGAGTAGTTGAAATTTCTTAGTCTTCTGCGGGAAAGACTCTGATTTGCCTATGCTACATACGATAATCTAGCTGTGAATAAGAAAAATAAAATTGGTTTAAAAATATATGTTAAACCTTCAATTGCAATTTGAACAACAGTTTAAGAATGTCTTACCTTCGTTTTTGCTAAGAAAGAAAGACTCACGGTTGCTTCATGTGTAAGGAAATACATAAACTCAGCAAGTTGTAGAAGGTCGCATGCACTGGACATATAACTGATATTAGCTTCTGAATCCTTTAAAATAAAATAAATATGAAGGAAACTGATCAAACTCATTTTCATTATACAAAAGTAGCATGAACACTGCAAATCCCCCATTTCAAATGTGTTTGCAATGAAACTCAAATGTAGTGATGATCAAATCTTTCCCACGCACCAAAGTAAGCAAAGAAAGAAGTACCATAGAAAAGAGAAGAAACAAATTGAAAACCATTTACCATGGAATTAACACATTCCGTCGACTCCAAAAAGAACTCAGATCTTCATATAAGAAATTTGGATTTAAAACTTCTCACTCCAAAGTTCTCTACTAGTTTTAGTTCTTATCCATTTTAAATGATTCATGATCCTATTGAATAAGGGAAGAATCCTCTCCAATGCTATATGTGCTACAAACTTAATAAAAGAGTTCAATGAACCAAAAGAGCCTTGAACCCATCTGGATTATTATAGAAGAGAAACAAACAAGAAAAACTACACACCACCATAACTTCCTCAATTCTCAATTGAACGAGTAATATATCGATTTTATACTATTCAAAATGCCCAACACATCTGTACAAATAGTTCTTATTTCAGAGACTAACAAGGATGCCGAAACAACCAATTGAATTCGACTCAAAACCATAGAAAATAAATTCAATTGATCTCTCACTCATCTATACATGTTTATGAATCAAATTCCATAGAAACCATACAACCCAGTAATCCTAGGATTCAAATTCGTATCAACAGGCAATGAATACTTCAATGTAAAACCAACGTCTCTAATCGGAGACAAAGAAAGAGGAAAAGAAGAAATTTCATAAGTTTTACTCACCTGAAACTTTACTTCCAAAACACGAGTCTTCAACTTTTCTCCCTCCCTTGTCAACCGCCATTGCATTGCCTATCTCCAATTGTTAGTCGACTAAAACAAAACTTCCCCAAAGTCAATAGAGTTCAACTATTGCTAGTAGAAAATAGAAACAACGTACTGAGCAGAAGCAAAAGGCAATGCAGCAGCAACATCTTCTTCCTCTAGTTGTTCTTTGAATCGAACCGTCGCACTTCTTCTTCTTCTTCTCGGCGGCGGCGGCGCTATTCCAAATCAGAACCGCCGAGTTCCGAGCAGCAGCAGCTTATTCGGCTTGACGCAGTGGGCCATGGGAGGAGGAGGAGGGCGATCTCTCTCGGTGGAGAGGAAAAAAGAGTGCATGAAAAATATGAGATAAGATCGAGGGTTATACTGGCTTACCTTAGGCAACGTAAACATTCGTCGGGTCGTCGACTACGAAAATTTAATTTTGGCTAAAAAAGACGAAAAAAAGAACCGTTAATTTTTCGAGATCTTAATCGATAGAATATATACACTTCATCGACGACTGAGAACGTCCTAGTCGATGAATCATCACATTCTGTCGTCTAGAAAAATAAAAAATCTCGTCGTCATTTATTACACGGAAAAACTCATACCTACATATATGTAACCTAGTTTGGTCGATCATTCCACACATTAAACTCTCATATAGATGAGACGACGTAACCTCCCATATAAAAATTATGAGACATTTACCTCCCGACGACAAGGCTTTATATAGGGAATAATAAGGATAAATAAGGTTGACCGTTATTATCTTGACTAAGATGTTACCCGAATCACGTGATTTTTCAACCATAGTTGTATTTCACCATTTCGATCACATCTTATTTCATGAGGTTTTTGAAAATTTTTCTTCCAATGTAGAATTGGTTCACAAAGTTCTACATTTGTATATAACATACTAAACAAGTTATACAACATTAATAGGTACGTTGTGATTCCGATGATTAAAATTCACAAACGAAAATTTGACCGTCTGATATGATCATTATAGTGAAATATGGCTATGGTATAAAATTCAACTGGATTCGGCAACGTTCAGAGCTCGTTCGAACATGTCAACCATAATCTATCATCACTTATCACACGAAAACGCACATATCTACCTCTATGTGACCTAGTTTGGTTGATCAATCCACACATTAAACTCTCACATAGATGAGACGTAACTGCCCATATAAAAATTATGAGATATTTACCTCTCGACGATAGGGCTTCCCATAGGAAATAATAAATGTAAATAAGGTTGACCACTATTATCGGGACTGAGACGTTACTTAAATTACGTGATTTTTCAACCGTATTTTTATTCAAACATTCTGATCACATCTTATTTCATGAGATTTTTGATAATTTTGCTTCATTTGTAGAGTTGGTTCAGAAAATTGTACATTTGTTTAAACAAGTTATACAACATTAGTAAGCATGTTGTGATTCCGATGACTAAAATTCACAAATGAAAATTTGACCGTCTGATATGATCATTATAGTGAAATATGACTACGATATCAAATTCAACTGGATTTGGCAATGTTCAAGGCGCGATCGAACAAGTCAACTCTAATCTATCATCACTTATCACACGGAAAAGCTCATATTTATCTCTATGTGACCTAGTTTGGTCGATCATTCCACACATTAAACTCTCAAATAGATGAGAAGTAACCACTTATATAAAAATTATGAGACATTTACCTTCCGACGACAGGGCTCCTCATAAGGAATAATAAGGGTAAATAAGGTTGACCGCTATTATCGGGACTGTGATGTTACCTGAATCACGTGATTTTTCAACCATAGTCGTATTTCACTATTTTGATCACATCTTATTTCACAAGATTTTTTAAAAATTTTCTTCCTATTTAGAGTTGGTTCACAAATATAACCAGATAATTCTTAGTCGGTGGAGTTGTATGCTAAGAACAAATATTCGTCACCTAATATTTTCTTAGACAACGAAAAATGCTTCTGTCGGGCTGGCAGACTCACTCTTATCCAGTCAGTCACCGACTAAGAAACACTTTTCGTTGGATGTTTAACAAATAAGACTCACCGACTAACAAATGTTCACCACTGTAAACATCCAAGGGCTGGCAGACTCACTCTTATCCAGTCAGTCACCTCCTCTATTCCTATTTACTCCATGCAAACCTCCAAACTTCCTGTAAGTCTTTGTGATAGACTAGATAAGCTTAATATGAATTTTCTTTGGGGTGACTCTCTGAAAAAAAGTCCACTTGGTCAACTGGGATACTGTGTGTCAGGCAAAAAGATTTGATGGTCTAGGGATCAAGAAAACTGTGGATATAAACCAGGCAATGTTAGCTAAGGCCAGTTGAAGGCTTTTCCAAAAAGATACTGGATTATGGGCCACTATTTTCTATGCTAAGTATCTTAAAAATGTTTGCATTTCTAATGCTAGCTATGCACCTCCTTCTGATTGCTCTCACTCTTGGAGGAGTATTATTCATGGTGCTGCCTTGATGAGGAAAAACCTGAAATGGCGTGTAGGTGATGGTCAGAGAATTAATTTCTGGTATGATCATTGGGTTATGGATTCTGCTTTGATAAATTTTTCCTTACCTGATGCTATCATTGATATTAATGCCACTATTTGTGAGTTTTTGTGTGATTCTGGATGGAACATTCCCCTCCTTGTTGCTGTGGTTCCTGATGTTGTTATTAGTCATATTGTGAGCACTGGAACTGGTTTTGAGAATAGTGGTCATGATCAACTTATTTGGAATGCTTCTGCTAATGGTTCTTTCTCTGTTTCTTCTGCTTACAATTCTTTATTTGATGAGCCTGAAGCCCCTAATCCTTTATGGAAGTGTGTGTGGAAGTTGAAATGCCCTCCTAAGTTAATGATTTTGATGTGGTCTATTGTTCATAAGAAAATCCTGACCAATGTGCAAAGAATGAGAAGAGAGTTTTCTTATACCCCTACTTGCCTTAGATGTAACTCTGCGGATGAATCTCTTCTGCATCTTTTTAGAGATTGTTCAAAAGCTAGGAATACATGGAGTTGCTTCTCTATGCCTGGCTCTATCCTTAATTCCTTCTCCCTGGATTGAGACAATTGGTTTGCTGCTCAGGTCCATTGTCACATCAGTATCAGGAACAATATTGACCAGTGCTCCCTCTTTGTCTTTGTCTGTTGGTTCTTATGGAAGTGGAGGAATAAGGTTGTGTTTCAACTTGGTTTTATCATGCCTTTTCATCCTGAGAAAATCATTTAGGACTATGCTAAAGAATGGGGTTTAGTGCTCAGTCCAAGGCTAAAGTAAACTCTATGTTTAGTTATACCATGTTATCCATAAGCAGGCTCCCTATTAACTGGTGTAAGTTGAACACAGCTGGCTCTCGTTTCTCTAGCAATGAGAAAATTGGTGCTGGAGGAGTCCTCAGAGATCATATGGGCAATTGGATTTTTGGGTTTCAAATCAACTTAGGTGTTGGAGAGATACTGCATGCTGAAGCCTAGGATCTGTTTTTTGGTGTGAAGCTTGCGGTTGATTATAAGATGGAGAATGTTGAAGTTGAGTCTGACTCTGCAATCTTGGTGTAGCTCATGAACAAAGCTGATGTTGGTTTACACCCTCTTGGCTCTTTGCTTAGTGGATGTTCTTCCCTCATGTCCAGGCTGGATAATGTCAAGGTGTCTCATATTTTTCGAGAGTGCAATACGATGGCTGATGTCTTGCCAAAAGTAGTACCTCTCATGATCTGGGGTTGATCACCTTCAATAATGTTTCTGTGCATGCTGCTCAGGCTTTTCGGGATGATCTCGCCAATGTCTCTAGAGCTAGGAGGATTGGTTTGTTCCAGTGTGTAGTCTCTTTTTTCTCTTTGTTTAGGCCTTTGAGGTCCCTCTGTAACCAAAAAAACTAAAGAGCAACTTGTTGGAACAAAACCAAGTCGTATATGGTACATGGATACTGTATTATATATTTGAACACAGAATACGGATACGGATACGCGTCTAGGATACGTATATAGGACTCTTTGGGGGGGGCAGTTTCGACAATTCGCAATCACACAAGACCTAAAAACGAGCCGCCTCTCTACTCGTTTGGGGGCTCTTCATTCTTCGCGTTTTCTCTTGTCTGTTGTTGTATGAAAAACCCAGCGGCAGCTGAAGCTCTGTATTCATCACTGAATTAAAGGATTCAAACACACCGAGCCCACTACTCCAAGTAGGTATAATTCTATATTTCAATCTCTCAATCACTTGGTTTCGTTGTTGTTTTGTATTTCTTCTCCGTGTGTTTTTTGTTGTGAAGTATAAGAATAACTATATTTCAATCTCTCCCAGATGCTATAAGAATAACTAGTTGCAGAATGGAAATTAATCGACTGTGTATTACATGAGAATGTTTTCATGGTTGGAATTTAAATATTAAGTGTGATTCTGTGTTTAAGTGTGTTCTGCATATCAAATATCAGTAACAAGTAGACAAAGAGTGTGAGAAGCTTTATTTTGAGATTGAAATTGATTGAAGAGTGTAAGAAGCTTACAAATGCATGTTTGTTGAAATTCCTTATAATGCAACTGACTGCAGTTTGATAAGTCGTCTTCTTGTTGTCACTAGTTTAGCGCATAGACTAGCCAATGAGTATAACATGCTTACAATTCAATATCTGCTCCAATAGCTCTGAATGCATCTATGTTTGTTGCTGTGATTCTTCCCTTTTTTGTGCTTGCATGCTTATTGAAAAATGTATAAATTTTATGTCCAGGGAATAACAGGATACTGAGATGAGGCCTTTGGACGAAGCTGAAACCACTGCGGTGTTTGAGAAGCTGTTCAAGTTCACTGGGAACAACCTCAAAAACATAGTTGAGAACCCTTCACATGAAGGTCCAGACCCAAATCCAGGTCGCTACTGTTTTCGTCTCAACAAGAACAAGGTCTACTATGTCAGTGACTCGCTTGTAAAGCGTGCAACCAACATAGCTCGTCTTAATTTAGTCTCTCTTGGAACTTGCATTGGTAAGTTCACTCACGGTGGTAGCTTCCACCTAACTGTTCAATGTTTGAGTTTACTGGCCTCAAATGCTAAACACAAGGTCTGGCTCAAACCCACCTCTGAGATGTCATATCTATATGGAAACCATGTTTTGAAAGGTGGCTTGGGGAGGATTACAGAAAATATTGTGCCTGGAGATGGTGTGGTTATTTTTTCAATGTCAGATATTCCATTGGGTTTTGGGATTGCCGCCAAGTCTACCCAGGATTGTAGGAAGTTGGACCCCAATGGAATTGTGGTGCTTCACCAGGCTGATATTGGAGAGTACTTGAGGATGGAGGATGAGCTTTGATTGATTGGCAGCCACTTGCTGTTTTTTGGAGTATGGGGTTGCCTGTATGCACATCTGCAGCTTATGTAAGTGGGGGTCTATCTGATGGATATAAGGGGAAGCCTTTTTATGATGATTTACTTGAGTTATGTTTTTGTTAGCGATTATGAGTAGGAACATCAGGAACTTCTTTCGATCTGGATCCTGATGATTCCTTTTCAACTTTGGCCGTAAATTCTTGTTTTGTATTAAGAATACAGTGTTATTCTGCATCCTTTTTTAAGTTTATCAACTTCATTATTTGGCAATTGAAACCAGTTTCCCTTTTCGTAGACTGCTTGTTTCTTTCACCCTTTCTGCACTTTTGCAGTTCTGAATGACCCTTATGCTCTTCAAGTTACGAATAATTGGTCTGATTGCTGTCTCAAGGAGAAAACACTGTCCATTTCAAGTAACTTTGCTCGGTCTTTCACAACTTACAACGGATCGATGATTATTTTGTGCAATGAAAACATTGCAGCGAATATCAGTTCCTTTCACCCTCATATTGGTGAGCAGGACAAATTATTTGATGATCATTAATGGTGAAAGTTATTTGGTGCACTGCTTAATCCATTGACCGATTATCTTCTCATTGTTAGATGTATGCATAGTTTATTTTTGTTGTTTATGTTTTTGTTTTGTTTTGTTTTTTACTGGTGAATGAAATTCTATCTTCATTAATGGAGACGCTTTTAAGTTTTGAGATTCAAGTGTTCATCTTTCCCCGATATTAGTCATAGGGTAGATTTCCCAGTGCCACTGGGGGCAACATGGCAACTCACTTTGAGTATGGCATTATGCAATAGTCTTAGGCTTATAGAGCAGTTGAGAAACTGAAAGTGGTATTAACCCTGGAGTAGGAGATGTGTGCAGCGAGGGCAAGGCAATGGTGGGTTCCAGGCGGGCAAATGAGATGTACAAGACTCTTGAAGATCAAGTGTACCAAAGGAGGAAGAAATCAAGATGCATTATTGGCTACATTGCAGCGAATGGAGAAGATTTCCTTGAGAGTTCTGGGCTTGTCTTCTTGTTTACATGCAGTGTATAATGCCTCAAAGAAAGAGATTGGAGCAAAATGTATGTTGAGAAATTTTTGTTATAGTTTTGTACATTCCTCTTGAAGCCGAGCCCACAGAGCATCATTATTGGCCTTTAAAGCCATCTCCATATTCCGAGTTGAATTGCTTCAGTGTTTCTGCAGAAGGCATAGTCAGAGGTGAATATCAAAACGAAAAATTATTCAATTTCTACCATTATTATGATATTCTGTATTCGACTCCGGTTGGATACCATAGAGTTTAGCCACAAAGTAATGATCATTTGATTAAACTGCAATGCTGGCTTCAGGCCCGTGCACCTTATGTTAGAACTTAGAAGCTGTCTGCAGTCTAGCTAGGTATCTTAATTTGGCTCTGTGCCATTGTAAATTAGCTTATCTGTAAATTAAGCTCCAAATACTCAACATAAATTAGGTATCACATGGATGACCAAGTTGAATTCTTCGTCCTTGTTTACAATGGCACAGAGCCAAATTAAGATACCTAGCTAGACTGCAGACAGCTTCTAAGTTCTAACATAAGGTGCACGGGCCTGAAGCCAGCATTACCCAACCAATTGATCCAATTGTTACTACTTTTACACCAACTTGCTATGCTGCTTTCTCTGCTCTAATTCGTTTGCTTTAAAACCAACTCTAGAAATTAAACAAATTGCTGTTTCATTTCTGTACCTGTTTAATGGATCTGAAAAACATGTCATATGTATAATTGTTACCAATTGGTTAGCAGCAATGGCTGAAGAAGAAGAAGAAGCAGGGATGTTTGTGGTTCAGCAAACTGTCGGCAGCGTGCTGTGTTGCAAGTGTGGTATCTCCACGAGTATTGGAGGTCATCCCTTAAGTCTCTTCATACAAGCAGGGAGCTAGTGGAGCATATAGTGCTCGATGTGGAGGTTGTGTCTCCTGAAGTTACTATTGGTGGCTCAAGATATGCTTTAGCTGATGCTCAAGTTGCTCGCATGTCTGACTTTGGGAAGAATGACGCTATTTTCAATATAAAACACACATCTAGGCCATCTTTTGAGTCCTGGGGATTATGCTCTTGGTTATGACTTATACGGGGCAAACAGTAATGATGACGAACTGGACAAGTACAAGGGTCTGGTCATTCCGGAAGCAATTTTGGTAAAGAAGAGCTATGAAGAAAAACATCAGAAGAAGCGTGGGAAGCCTCGCTCATGGAAGCTTAAGTCCCTCAACATGGAAGTCGACCATAAGGGTAGAGCTGAGCAAGAAAAGATAGACTCAGAGTATGAACAGTTCTTGGATGATCTGGAGAACCCTGAAATGAGGTTCAATGTATAATGAAGGATACCAACAGCCATCAGAGACGGCATCAGTGACTGATGAGGAAGGCCAACCTTCTATTCCACTTGGAGTTGCTTGGTGATCTTAGACTAGCTGAGGCTGAAGTTGGGGACAGCAGCACAAGGAAGTAGAAAGAAAAGAAACAAGGTTAGTTTGTTGGTAATAGTGTCTCACAGGGTGGTGTGTCGGTCTGTATTTCCTTTCCGTTTGACTCTCTTGCTGCTGGAATATTGTGAGCCATGTAAAGCATGTTTGGAAAGCTTCTTAGGGTGGGCTTGAGAGAGCTTATAAGCTCCTTTGCTTTTAAGCACCAAAGGTTTTGGTGTTTGGTAAGTCAAAAAATAAACTACTTTTTAAAAAAAGTATAAAGTGTTTTAAGGGAAAAAATGAGAAGCTGCAAACACTCACATTCTGCTTATAAGCTAAAAGTCAGCTTATATCTTATAAGCCCAGCTATACCAAACCCAGCCTTAGCTCTCCTGCTTATAACAGAAATTGAGTTTGATTTCAAAAAAAAGAACAGAATTTGAGTTTGTTCCTGTTACAGTATTCGTTTTATTGAGCTAAGGTGCATTCTGGCTATAAATAGCACTTAGTTCTTGGAAATAGTTAATGATTTACTACAACAAAATGGTTATGATTGTGTTAGCAAGAACATATCATAACCATAAATGGTTAGAGATATGTTTTCTTTGGTCAATCAAATCTTATATATATATATACATACATACATATACATAAAGCAGCATAAATAGAATTTCACTGCTCGAGTCCTTTATGGCTTTATATATATACCGTCAATGCTTGTTTAAAACCAGTGATTCCTTGCTTGTAAATTGATGTAATGACAATGTACAAAAATGACATCTTCAAAATACCATATATGCAATTAAAACTACAAAAGGAGAAACCTAAGACAATCGTGTTCATCTCTTAGGAGAGTTATGCAATCGGTTTTATAACTATCAAAATTGTTTGGTCATAGCAGTATCACTGACATGACCTTATGGAGCCATTAGCGCCTGAATAGTGTAGGACAGGGACTCTGCCCATTCAAGTTTTGAATTTTGAAGACCGGCGTACATTTGCAATATTTGCATCACATTGTATGCAGGATCAAGTTTCCTCTGCCATCCCTGCAAAACATAATCAGCAAGATTGTATCAGAATATCAGATCATATATGGATATACAAATCACACCCTTATAAGTTGGAGTAAATTGTGCCTAGCATATCTACACCAGCAACCAGAATGATAGAAAAATAGTCTGCACTCTACAGACTCAAATGAGTGACGGATATCATGAGCATAGAACTCCAGACAAAAAGAAATCATGAACAGAGAAAGGTGAAACAAAAAGAAAAAGAAAAATGTAAATGTAAATATATATCGCATAGTATGTTTGAATTTATCAGCGTATACTTGGATACTATAAGCTTATAAGTTATGTGCATATCAAGATCTAACCTTTTAGTCAGAATTGTAAGTTAACGCCTCTGTGGATAAGGGAAAAGTATTGGAAATTTACCTCAAGAACCAAAGTTGTTACCATGACAGTGCAGACATTTCCATCAACATTGACTCTGTGACGCCTAACTTTCTCCAGTACTTGATTCATGCACTCAGCAGGATGGATCAGATCACCTTCTGGACTACCCCAAAAGGTGAAGGCCTCCTTCATTTCCTGTAAGAACAAGATAGATAAACCATTAGCCCAAAATGGAATAAGATCATAAAAGGAAATGGATTACGGGATACTAGTAAAACAAATTCCCCAGTATCATTATACAGCCCCTCTAACAAGCATTATACACAGACATAACTCATAAATTAATAAAGAGAAACAAATGAAAGAAACATTTTCATTATACATAAATGAATAAGAGAAACATGGAGTGAATAACAAATAGGTATGACATATTGCAAGGCAAAACCTATTACCATAAGAAAATTCTTAATTGTAACCAAATAGTACCAAATATTACACCCTTATCACAAAATTCCAATTAATGAGCTAATGAAGTTACATAGCCTAAAAAATTCACCTCAATGAAAGCCTCCGGATTTGGGCATTTCTGTTTATTAGATAGTCTGAGTGTGCACTCAGCAGCAGTGCCCCCATCACGACAAGCGATAGCCTTGAAAAGTCCAACTAAATTCACTTGGTCAGTTTTAGAGAGTTCGGCAGTCATGCCTACGTCAAGGAAAATGACATGAGGCTTTAATTTGAAGTGTTTCTTCCAAAAAGAGTTGCTCTGAGGCACCCGGACAAGGATATTTCCAGGATGCATGTCTGCATGTATATAGTTGTCCACCTGAAAGAAGGCACATCAATAAGTAACAAAGATCATACCTCCTAAATATTAAGTAAACACGACATACGACGAAGAAATCAAGCATACTCCAGTATCAAATGTACATGCACTTCAGGCATACGAGTATCAACAAAAAAGCAGAAATTACAAAAGACAGCAGCACAGAATTTTCTGAAATGACCACCTTCCAAAACCATAAATTAACTGGAAACATCAAACATTATAGTTCTTACCAGAAGCATCTTTAAATATGCTTTTGTCCCACTGTGAGCAACTGCAGCTTTGATCTGATCTTGCCCTGGAAGCTCCTGAAGATAGTTTGAGACGCATTCCCCTTGCTCATAAGTTTCCACCAAAACAGCAGGATGCACAAGTGGATACAAAGGCTTTGGGAAAGAGACGTCCTTATGATGACGGAAATTATAGATAAAACGGCTCAAATGGGCAGCTTCCCTTGCAAGATCAACTTGAGACATCATGAAAACTGAGAACTGCTGTACGCTTTCATCTAATCTCCACCACTTTAAAGTAGGAACGAACATTGACAATTTCGCAACTGAATTGATAATCACAAAATCCCTCCTAATTGATTCACTAACACCAGGATGTCTGACCTTTACGGCAACTACCATGGGCTTCACCTCTTGGTTTGGGTATCGAAATCTCAAAGTAGCTCGATGCACTTGAGCAATACTTCCAGAAGCTACTGGCTCCTCTTCAAAGTTCTCAAAAATCTCAGGGAGCTTGCGTCCAAATGCTCCTTCGATGGTTTTCTTTGTGTAGGCAAAGCTATGTTCAGGAGCTTTCATGTGAAGCTCCGAAAGCTTGATGCATAAGTCTCTGGGGAAAAGATCAGGCCGTGTAGCTGCCCACTGACCCCATTTGATGAAAGCTGGACCTGCTTTTTCCAAAGTCCGATGAACAACATGAAGCCACAATTTCCGAAATTCAGGTCCACAGTAGGCGATGAAAGGCATCATCATTATGCTGGGTGAGAACAAAATCCCCAAATAGAGTACTCTCAGAAACAAGATCAAACCTTCTAAAGCTGACAACAGTAATGATGTGATCAAAGTGTGTCCATCTTGAGCACGAATGTATAAAGTATTCTTCGAATGGTCCGCTTCTGCCAGAGACCTCTGTGCCCATCCTAGCTTTCCACTTGTGATGGCAAAAGCACCGGGTAGTATAAAGTTAGGCCGGGTTATGAACAAGGCGACTGCTTGAGCAAACTTACTCACAGGACGGAATCCAGAACTGCTTGAAGTGAATCTTTCGAAGAGCCTTTTCAAAGCAAGTCGGCCATGATATGTCATGACAGAACCACTCTCAGAATAATGGCTCTTGGCTTTATTAAACAATAACAACGTGTTAATCCCTCTAGTAGGCAAGACATAGTGCATGTAACGAGGAAGACCAGCGCCGACTCTAGTAATGGTTCCATACTTTCCAGGTTCTGGGTAGCTAGGCCTTGTAACAGCCGAGCCTGATACACTCTTAAAATTTCTGAACATATACAATCTGCATTTTTAACACCACCACACCAATCATATTAACAAAATGTACATCCATGAAAACCTTGACCTTTATAACTTGGCCGTTTCTCAATTGCAACATGAACATATAGAAGTAATCAATTCATGAACATACTCGCTGCTTTCTGTACTCGATAAAATGAAACCCACAAGGCTAGCTGAAAAGGGAGACAAACCTTGAACATGGCATCGAATCCAGATTGTTGGGGGACTAACAAGCAAAACGTAAGAGCTGTGGTTTGCCAAAGAACAAAACATAGTAAGAGCCACATAGGTGTAAACTGCAACTCAAAACCCAAGAGAAGATTAAGGTGTACCTAACAAAGACGCCGTGAAAAGTGGCCGGCGGCGGCAGAAAGGTTTGAGAAAAACCCGGGTGGAGCTTCGACAAATGAAAGGAAAACGCGGGGATTGCGAGCTCTTCGGAGATTGTGGGTCGTTGTATGTTTCGCCTCCAGAAAGATGAAGACGCGGGGTGAGAGATGGCCACGACTACGAGGGAGGGAGGGAAGTGAAAGGGTTTAATCCAAGTTTTTCTTTACTTGTGTTGACCATTTTGCCCCTGGATTCTTTGACGGGATATTTTATTATCAACATTGCGTCCCAGTCTTACCGCCATGTTTTACTTGCAACTGATCAAAGGGCTACATGTAGTGGCGGTTCGGTTCGTATCGGTGTAAGGGTCAAATCATAATTATTGTTTTTTTATTTTATAATATTTTAAATCGTAACTGTTTTTTTTTAGTTTTTGAATAATTCAGATACATAACTTTTTGGTGTGGTAGGGTTCGGTTTCGGTATAAACTAATTTATTTATTTTAATTACATAATAGATGTTCAAATCTTTACCCAACATTTCATATAAGACATGCACAAATTTTAAATGCATTTAGAGTCCATATAAATCTTCAAATATTATCAGAATATTAATTAACTAACAAAAACACAATATTTGATAACTTAATAAATCAACATATATCAACTATCATGCAAACACAACTTGCAAACTACAAACTTGAACATAAATGATTTTTTTATATTACAAATCAAATTTCATCAATGAAAATTTTTTAAAAAAATTCAGTGCGGTTCAGTTTAAGTCGGTTGAATTATAACCTCAAACCGCAACCGAACCGCTTTTATGCGGTCCAGTGCGGTGTGATCATAAAATGACAGCATTTTAATTCAGTACGGTTACCAATTCATGTTTTTCGATGCGGTACGTATCAGTAACCGTATTTTCAGTATAAAACGTCCATCCCTAGTATATATTGGTGTTTGTTTTTACCCTCACTCTCTACGAATGCACCGTTATCTTATTTAAAAGAAACTAATGTATGTTTAGGTAATTTCTCATCTGTTTCGAACGAGGTTACACAATAATAATACGTATGGGTTGACTGTAATAGTAAAGTGTTACATACATTACAACACAAATTTATCTTGATGTTCCTAGTTACATCCAATAGGTCCAATACAAGTAAATGCCTTATTAGCTTGTTTCTCCAGAAAACAAGTGAGGCTTCGGTGGAATCGGCAAGGAATGGAGGGGTCCTTCCAACATCTCTACCACTGCTCATTGATGGTCGATCAGATGGAAGAATCTGAAAGCATCCAAGACCTATAAGTATCATCTTTCTTGCTATTTTGATCTCTTCTTCTATTATTCTTTTTGGTTACAACTCTTCTTCTTCTGTTAGTCCCCGAATAAACTATCATTCTTCTCTGGCTCTAGCTCTAGATCTTTATAAATGTAATGAGACACTTCGGAATCCAAATTCTTTCTTGCACCAAGCATCCCGTAGCTATAAACATCAGACTTATGAGATACTCCTCCAAAGTTCCCACTAAACATTTATGGTGCAATGTATCCTGCAGTTCCTCAAGTCCCTAGCATCAATACAATACTTTCCTTCGTCATGCATAACTTCGCAGGGCCAAAATCAGATATCTTTGGGCAAAACCCTTCATCTAGAAGAATGTTCTGTGGCTTTATGTCGAAATGTATAATTCTTGCGCTACAAGTTACAACCACGGTGCAAGTACTCTAGGCCTCGAGCAATGCCAAGTGCAATTTCAGATAATGTTTTCCATTCCAAACGGGAACTTTCTTCAGAAGATCCTTGCTTCTTGTGTATGAACTTATCAAGCGACCCATTAGGCATGTACTCGTATACGGGAGCTCTGTTCTCCTTTGCGTAGCAGAATCCCACAAGAGTTACTATATTAACATGGGAAGTTCTGCCAATGCTTGCAACTTCATTGATGAATTCTTCTGCATTATTCTTCAGTTCTCTTAGCACTTTCACTGCCACAAGTAGTCCATCAGGTAGCTTTCCTTTGTACACTGTTCCATATCCACAATTACCGATCTGATCTTTGAATGAGTACACCTGCCGAGATGCCCGTAAATGATGTATTTCATTCATTATGCAAGATTATAGAATGGAATAAAACATTATAAAGATTCACTAGTTGTACAGGATCCTAATGTTCCTCCAGTCAGAAGTCAGAACTGATGATCAGAGAGGCAATCAAAGTCCACCCTTTGTTTCACTATTGTATGGTTGTCTCTGATTAAATCCAGGTATATATTGTAGGATCAGGAGAATACATAAGAAATGACAGTGGAAGTAATGACGTCCCCTTGAAGCAAAAAGTGATTATAACTAGGGAAGGTGAATGTACCCAGAAAGTGATCAAGATTCAAGCCGAGTCAGTCAAACTGACTTGAAACTAATTACTGTACCCTGAAAGCCAACCGGTGAACGAATTCTCAGCCAAACTTAACCCTGGAAATATGAAACATTGGTAAATGAACATAATTTTTTTTGAAATACTTAGATCATGTAATTTTCAACATGGAAAGATTAACATTTGTTCAAATGTCTTTCTGCAGCTTGCTTTGAAATGTTGGTAAATTTTATAAAGCTGCAACTACCTATGTTTTTTTCTGCAACTTGCACAATATAGTATCCAAGTCCATGTGCATTCTAAAGCTATATATCTGAAGGAACATTCTTTAACAAGTACTTCAAAGCTGAGACAACTTGTTCCTGAATAGAAACGAAGATTGAGTTGTATCAGTTTTAGCTATTATCAGCAAGTATATATAAGGCCTTGGAGATAACAAAAAAGAGAAAGTTTAACTGGTGTTCATAAATTACAGAGTAATCATAATAAAGGATCAATGTAGAAGTAACAAAGAAAAAAGCAATTAGCGTAAAAGTAAAGGACAACATTATACAAAAAGCGAGTTAAAATCCACACTTCCCCGAATTAAAATCTAGCTGATTGTTATCTCATTGATGCAATATATGATATGTATTCTTAAACAATGCATTGATTTTATATCTAAGAACTGAATAGTTTGACAGCTGAGAAAGACGTAGTTAAAAGATCCTCAAAGACTGCATATGGAGGGAACTATCCAAAATAAGATAACATAGGCAGTGTTGTACTGGATGCGGTATTAGATAAGGAACTAAGGAAGTGGGGATCTTTGACAGAGAATTGAGTATGAATGATAAACCATAGCGACTGACTTGAGGCAAGTCTGATTTAACATAAGAGTGTGCAACCAAATATGACATGTCTAGCATAAACCACATGAAATTCATGAAACTAAGCAATCAAAAAGTAATACCTTGACTGTTGGATTCCGGTGTGGGTCAAGTACGGCATCCTGTTCACAGATAATCGACGATGAGGATCTCCCAATGACTTCAAAATAATTGCAGTAACTTGGTCCAAACAGTCTCTCCTCATTACCTGCAGTAACAAAATGTATTGTGACTTGAGAGATATCAAAAGGTTGAGGATCATATCCCAAGTTATCAGCAAAAACTGTGTTGGCATAGTGTCACATTTTGACTGACCATAATCATGGAACCCGCCACAATTAAAACATGCAGCAGCAAGACAGCAGCGCCAGCTGCAGATAGTTACAAACCTCTACCTAGATAGAGCTGGGACGCCCTCGCACGCACGGCCCCAGCATCGCCTCTTGGGACAGCACTACAGCAGCCAGAACAATGTTAGTCCTACATCAAGAGGCAAGAGGAAGCATTCCCACTGATAGCCTATAAATGGTAATCATCTCTCACCTCATTAAGGACAGATTAACTAGAGAAACACTGCTATTATGTCGACATCCATACTAACTTATGCATCGGAGAGTCAAAGACCTTCCTTCGGTTGTCTTTGATCTACAGGTGACATTTTTTGTGTTGTCATTGACAGTGTAGCAGAGCAATCAGATCCCGTCGCATATAAACAGGTACAAACATTAGCGCCGCACAAGCGCCCGTTGCATGCACGACACGTGGCAAAAGGAAGACCAAGAGAGCAGAACCAAACTACAAATCCCTTACCGCTACTTGAGACCCACACTCTCTCGTAGCAGTAAGAGAACGACAAACGTCTTACTGTTATTTGAGACCAACGCTCTCTTGTAGCAGTAAGAGAACAATAAACGCCTTACCGCAACTTGTGACCAGCGCTCTCTCATAGAAGTAAGAGAACGACAAACGCCTTACCGCTACTTGAGACACACACTCTCTCGTAGTAGTAAGAGAACGACAAACGTCTTACCGCTACTTGAGACCAGCGCTCTCTCGTAGCAGTAAGAGAACAATAAACCTCTTACCGCTACATGTGACCAGTGCTCTCTCATAGCAGTAAGAGAACGACAAACACCTTACCACTACTTGAGACCAGCGCTCTCTCGTAGCCGTAAGAGAACGACAAACGCCTTACCGCTACTTGAGACCCACGTTCTCTCGTAGCAGTATGAGAACGACAAACGTCTTACCGCTACTTGAGACCAACGCTCTCTCATAGCAGTAAGAGAACGATAAACGTCTTATCGCTACTTGAGACCCGAACTCTCTCGTAACAGTAAGAGAATGACAAATTGCTTACCACTACTGGAGGACTTCTTGTCAGAAGAGTTGGGGGACTCCGAGAGGACCTGCTGGTGGGTCCGCTGCTTATAGTCAACGCTAAGTAAATAACTCCTCAGCCAAGAAGCCCCTCTTAGACTGGAGACTTGGAGAACTTGTTGGCATACATGCCTAGCTGGCACATTTTGATAGCATTTTGACTGACCATAACCATCGAACCCGCCACAACTAAGATATATAGCAGCAAGACAGCAGCGCCAGCTGCAGATAGCCACAAACCGCTACCTAGACAGAGCTGGGGTGCGCTCGCACGCACAGCCCCAACATCGCCTCTTGGGGCAGCACTACAGCAGCCAAAACCATGTTAGTCCCACATCGAAAGGCAAGAGGAAGCATTCCCATTGACAGCCTATAAATGGTAATCATCTCTCACCTCATTAAAGATACAGATTAACTAGAGAAACGCTGCTATTATGTCGACATTCATACTAACTTATGCTTCGGAGAGTTAAAAACCGCTCTTGCCTGATCTTTGATGTGCGAGTGACATTTTCTGTTGTCATTCACAATGTAGCAGGAGCAATCGGATCCCGCCGCATATACAGGTACAAACAAACTGTAAAACTAGCAATGAGTCATGCTGTCTGGGGATAAGCTAGCTTTCTCATCAACCATACTTAAACCCAACTTTCTCAACCTGGATATGCAAATAGGATACCTAATATAAATATTAGGGCAAGCTTTGGGTTTAGGGTTCAAAAAGAGAAACAGAAGATAGATAGTAAAGAGCAGGAATGAGCCAGCGCTCACTTCCTTCCGCATTCTCTTGTCGCAATAAAATCCCGTAAGTGTCGATAAACCCAGACCCAGTTTGATTCCATCCAAGAAGTAATCTTTTTCGTGTTTTGAATTAGTGCCAAGGTCGCGGAAGATGAGGGCTCGCATCTCGAGAGGCTCAAGCACAACTCTTCAACACCCAAGACAGTTAAGGTACACCGCCCCTAATCTCTATTTGCTCGCAACTACCAAATCAGATTACCAGCTTTATTTTCTGTATGTTGTTTGGACTGCATTGGATGATGTGTTTTTAGTCAAATGCGTTTTGGAAAAATAGTGTTGCTTTAACAATGGCCAAGGGATTCAATTGACATTGTGTTTAATTGGGAGCTTGACAAGCTTATGAGAATGATCAGTTGGTTTGGACCAAAGGTTTAGCATATCCTAGGCTATGCTCTACTTTGTATAACTATCCAAAACAAAAGTGGTACCTACTCCCTCTTTGCTTTCTTTGTGCCATTTCTTTGCCCTTGTGAGATTGGGTTTCTGGTTTCGTCTCCACTATGAACTTATTTAACAAATCTTGGCTAGGACCAAGTCAAAAGGTTTCTGGTTTCGTGCTCTTTTGCATGCTAAAATGAGGATGAAATGTGAAACTTGGGTTCAGCACCCTCCATTTCCATTGGTTTGTTTTCAGAAATGAAATTCCTGTTCTTCATGATATTTGATAAGAATTGGGAGTGATGGCTTCTGCTAAAGATTCTGGTTGTTTGCTTGTTTGATTGTTTTACTCGTGTGTGTTTTTTTGCTTGAGTGCCTCAGTTTCTGTAGTTTTGAATGAACCTTCCGTTGGCCAGAAAAAAAAGAACCAAAGTCATACATTAAACATTTACTGAGGTTTTCTTAACTAGATATGGAACTTTTGGTATTAAGCAATTTGGTTGAGCATGATGAGTAAGAACAAAGACATTCTTCTATTTTAGACTTTGGACTTCAACGTAAGCAATTTAATTCTCAGGTGAAGTCGCGTCCATTTTCATCATTATTGGGTCTGAAAGATCCAAGTGGGTCCAGTGATGAGCAAATTGAGGCCAAGAAAGGAGGGGAAGCAGATAAGAGTTATGCAGCATTGGCATTTGAAAAATTTAAGCATACGGACATAGGAAAAGGGCAGTCTATAGTTTCACAAAGTGCTGTTGAAGTAGAGTGTTCTGACCAAGATGTACAAGAATCAAGAAAAAGGAGAAACCCTTGTGAAGGTTTGCATCCTATCTATTCTGAGAATAAAATAAACTTCTGTTGCTGATTCCTCTAGTTGTTTTTGGGGAAAGAGGTATAACTGCAAACTGAATGTTTTCTTTATTTTGCAATGACGTACAGAAAGATTATTATAACAATCCAACTCTAAAAAGTTAAATGCAGAATGTTATGTTGCTGGAACTCAAGAATCACAATTCAGTTTCCTTTGCAGTTTGCATGTTCTTTGTATAGAATGAAGACTATTTAATATTATATTGGGCGTGTCTTCTGTGTTGTCAATATTTAAATTTAGTTGTTTAGTTTGACAAGGAAGATTTCCAGTTGTTTATGTCTTTAGTAGGTTTTTATGCCTTTGAGCACACACTAACATGCAATATGGTTTACAATTGTGCTATGTGATTGTTTGTGCTACTGCTAATCAATTCTAAAACAAGTGAAATTCGGAACTGAAAGGGAATATCAATTTTGTTTGAGAAATGTAGTTATAGTGTGTTAAGTGCAGTCTTTAGATGAGGTTAAAACAATATCTGATTATGTCAGTTAGATGCATGTCTGACTCTAGTTAAGATGTCTTAATAGGCTTGAGTAGAACTAAATTGTAGACGGATCTAGTTTCTCCATGTTGGTATGGCACTGAGAGTGCACGTAACAGTATTGTGCCTTCTATTGTGCAGTGTCATAAGTGTATTCAGAAATTGCTGTGAAGTTGTAAGCTAATGAGAGAACTCATAGAAGTGTATTAGAATTGTTTCTGCTTATTATCTGTGATTTGTTTTAGCTGAAATTAGCACTTGGGTATCGTGTACAACAAATGAACTGCAGCGGAGAGTGCATGCAACATTGTCATACTTTTGGTTATTCCAATGAATACACATTATCGTACAATATTGCTAAAAACTTTTAGACTTATGAGAGGAGGTAGATTGCTGTGTTAAAATCTAGGTCAAGTGCGAAATATGGACAAATGAGTTAAAGACATCATCTTTTGGTTGTGGGTTTTATAGGTCTACTTGGTGTGTGCACCACAATATGCATCATGTTTGGTTGTTTGATTTCTAGCACTTGATGTTTTGAGCTTCATGTGTAAGCTCAACTCAAACCACCTACCTTTCTTTTACACTTTTATCATATTTTCTTTCTTGCTCAATTACTTGTGTCTTTGGTTTATAAGTCTGACCTCCCTTACCCTCCTGCTCTTTCAAATGACAACTATTTAGATGGGGATGACAAACACACTGCAAGAAAGTATTTTGCAGTTCTTGGAGGTGATCCAAAACTCAAGCTGAAAAAGAGAAGGGCTGAGAGTCTCATAAGCCAAGTGAAACCAGGACATGTTTATGATCACTGTAAGTTTGCTCTTTTGTTGGTCATAACGGTGTCGTTTTTTTTCATCCCTATTTTCTTCCTTTTTGTGTCTATTAATTTTTCAACTGTTTTTCTCATTTTGCTGCTTTCTGGAACCAGATGAAAATGGTTGTGGGTGGTGGGACTGCAATATGGAGGGTATTGACAATGAAGAAGTAGGTGTCAATGAAGTGTGGGAAGGAGTGGGCTCAACCACATTGGGAGGAATAGAGTGGCATTGAATCATTGATTTTTACTACACATCACCTGCACTGTGTCTCTTAAGAGTAAAAGATGTAGATATGAGTCTCTTAAATGTCATGTGTAGTTTATAAGTCACTCTAACATGAAGACAGTCTTTGGAAGGCTTAGCTTGAATTCCTGATTCATAATTTAGTTCAGTAACTTTTAAGTGACAAGAGCTCTTTTGGTTTCAATGAATGTTTCTTCTTTGTGTTCTCTTGAGTTGTCTTGTTTATGCCCTCTGAGAGAGAACTAGATAGATAAGCAGCACTGCAGCAGTGCTGGGAATTGAAAGCCTCAGTTAGAATTGGTTTTACCATTTACATGCTTCTTACACAAAGGGAGGTTGCAGAAGCTGAGGGTGAATCCTTCTTTTTCCTTTTATTCAAAACGTGGTGTCAGTCCATTAACATGAAGAAGTAAGAGGAGAAGGCTAGGGGATCTGCAACACGTACTACATCCACAACATCAACCACAGGAGGTGGCTTTGCTCAGTCGCTCCTGTCGACTGGAATTTGTCAAGTCATGCTATGTTGGAGGATGATGCGAAGCATGTCAAGTGACTATATGTACAACTAGGCTCCACCACCATTTTCTTTTCTATTTGGAAACCTTGTCGACCTATCACAATTACTAAATGCTACTCTATCCACTATAATATCAAACTCTGTCATTAATCGAATAATATTTTGGAAACTAATACCATGGGGGATAGAATAGTAAAATAATATCCATGTTTTGTAAACCGGGGGCATCCCGTGCCGGTTAATCAAACAAAGATTCCAATTCCTTAATAAGTACAAGAAATTATATTAGGGCACAATAAAATTATAAGTGACGTGTCATGATGTCAAACGATGATTTATTTAACTTTTAAAGACCTTGTGATAAAGATTGAGATTCGTAAACCAAGATGCGATTAATAGAGGTCATGACTTATAAGATGTAGAATGCAAACATAGAAAAAGTCTTGTTTGAAAAAGACTAGGTGACTGGATCTAGGAATTGAAACCGGTTGTAAGTCAGATATTTCATTATAAAACAAAAATCAACGGTATAATATCAATTTATAAATTAAAATAAAAGATATATCTATACAAGAGACCTAATGAGTCTTTTGTCTCGAATTCATTCTTATATAAAACAATATTCATAACTCTCTAAATGTAACAACAAAAGATGCTAAACTAACTAAATCTAACACTACGAAATAATGAAAACATATAGATATAAAAAATAGAGCTTAACAACTAACTAAACCTAACACTACGAGCCAGAAGCTTCAAATTTGCTTATAAACTTATAGATATATAAGGCGATGCTATATATATATATATATTGATTTATCTCACCTCTCTCTTAATTGAATATTACTTTTCTTTTTATAAGCTTAATACATATGATAATTTTTTTTCTCAAAGATTTTAGGTGGGACTTAGTCCCATTGTCTTTGGCTGTAGATCCGCCCCTGTGGGGATGGAGAAGTCATATATAGTAAATGCAGAAGGTCAGTAGCAATCGTCTAGAAGGATTGGAACGCATGAAATGGTTACTGCACAGAAGTGTGGAAATGGTGCAGTTAGGCAATGGCATTGACTAAAACCCAAGGCCGATGTTTATTGACCATTTCTTTCTTACGCACGCACATCTTCCACGACTACAACTCAACTCGAGTGCTGCTGCTACCGCACGCGCTCGCTACGTCCTACCCGTACTCTTTAACCACCTAGCCCCGGGCACTCATTTGTTTTCTGTTTTCTTACAGCCCATGACTACTCCTTCACTCCCTCATTCTCTCTTTCTCGATAACTCTAGTGAATTGGAAGCTTGGATGTTTTTGATCATTTACTAAAGTTTAATATCTACTTGAAAGAGAACTTTTTTTTATGGACTTGAATGTGATCCTTGATTAATCAAAAGTTTTATGGAATGGAATGGAATACAAGATTCCACAAAGTAATTGCTTACATTTTATCAAGTTTGATATACATACTTTATGAGAATTAGATATTTTTTGTTAAGAGTTTTGATTTATGATGCCAACTTGATAAAGTTAAAGCTATAGTTTTAGACCTCATCATCTCTTTTTATTTGATCAAATCATCATCTCCCTTTTGAGAAACCAAAATTGAAGAATTAAATCCATAATGTTCACTCTTTAGCTTTGTTTGACGTCAAAGCATTGAATAAGTTGATTCTGCAAGTAATGAAACAAAGGAAATCATGGAAGGAAGCTAGGAGCAGTGCCCAATACCTACCAGAATAAGGATAAAACAAACACAGGCATTTCAATCACCTGAGAAATAAACTTACATATTTCCCGTTAGAAGCTTTTGACTTTTCACCCCACGCGCCCTCTTCTCCTCTTTCTCTAGAAAATGAGAGGAAGCAAAACAATTTAATTGAGCTGCTACAGACTCAGGCTCAGAAAGAGAGAGAGAAGCAGAGGTGGCTCTACCTGGCAATCAGAGAAGGACACGTACCCAAATCCCATCAGAATCGATTCTCCCCAATCCGTCGATCCGACGACCCAAATTGAACGTCTTTGGCCTCAAGCTTTCTTTGTTGTTGTTTTCGAGGCCAAGGGAGCTCTCTCTGTTCTTTCTAATCATCGTGAGAAAGCTAGCTGGATTGATTGTTTCAGAGATCATCATGGTTAGTGGCAATCTGTTCCATTGTAGAAGGAACTCATGGCCTCCTCAGGAGTATATCCCCAGGAACACTTTGCAATTGGTATGCATGCACTCTCTCCTTTCTCAATCTATTCCAAGATCAAAACTTTGAATCAAAAAATCAAAACTTTACTTTCTAGTATTGAATTTACCATGCTGTAGGTAGATTACATCATTTCTCTTGACTTAACACTCATTAATTCACTGTAATGTATCACTGATTATCTACTACAAGGACTCTTTGCCTGCTGTTTCGTTCTGTTGATTAGAAAAACATGTCGGCTGTGTTTGTAATGGATTGCATGTGTTTGGTTTTGGTCTGTTTGTCATATCTATTCATGGCAATTCCTTTTCTGTTCTCCATCTGACTCGATTGCTTTCTCTAGTTTGACTTTGATAGTGCTGCCCCACCAGAACAAGCCTGGAGGAGGAAGTTAAACAGCGATGCTAACATTCTTAAAGAGTTTAGTATTACGTTTAGGGAAGCATTCAAGATGGTAAGTCATTTTTCTTGCTTACATTTTGTCCCGTGGAGTCCATGACATGGTGGTGTTTTGAGTTTCTTCAGTTTTATCCGATATTGTGCGTACCCTGCTCTCTGATTAATGGAAGTTTTACAATCCTAGGTTAGTTTAGGTGTACGCTTGTGGTCATACGTCAGAGAAGAGGCTTCTCATGGAAGGGTAAGATTTCTCATCCGTCTAGATAGAGGTCATAATTTATGTATTTTCATTGGATGTTGAAACTTGGCTTATAATTCTGTAACAATGCAGAAAGCACCTATTGATCCTTTCACACGAGGCATTTGTAAGCCATCTGCATCTCAAGGGGTTCCACTCGGAGGAATGGGGTACGTTCTGATCACAAAGTTATGAACTTCCTTAAAATTTTATCTTTACATGATGTAATAGGGGCCATCTGTTGATATGTATTGCAGAAGTGGCAGCATCTCAAGAGGTTTTAGAGGCGAGTTTAGGCAATGGCAAATCATTCCCGGTGTATGTGATGGTTCACCTGTCATGGCCAATCAATTCTCTGTAAAGTTCTACTCTTTATCTGCCTACTTTTTGCTTATACCATATTGAAAATGTATTTCCCTTGATTTGAACTGTGTGATTGATACAGCTTTATACAGGCCTACCGCTCTATTACAAATATAGAAATAATCAAAGCTTAATTACATAGATAACAATGAATGATTAGTGGGAGAGAATAATTCACAAATCTCTAATCAATCTTGATTTGGTGAGGAGTGAATCATGGGATTGACAGAAGGATAGATTGTAGTAATATCGCTAACAGTTGTTATTTTGTTGTAAGCTTTTAAAAGAATTATGAACAATATCTATAAGCAAGTAATTGTCTCTGGAGAAGAAGTAAATAGCTGTTTTTCCTCTTAGGATATTAGTCAGTGATTTAATTTTAATCATGTTTATTTATGCTGTAAAATTGCAGATCTTTATATCCAGAGATGGAGGGAGTAAAAGCTATGCATCAGTCTTGGCCCCAGGTCAACATGACGGAATAGGGTAAGGCAATAGTTCTTTTAGGAGTTCTAAATTTACCCATAGCAGTTGAATATCCCAATTCTTGGTATCCTGATGTAGTATGCTTGCAGAAAAGCTGGTGATCAGGGTATATCATCATGGGGTTGGAATCTGGGTGGTCAGCATTCCACGTACCATGCTCTATTTCCAAGGGCATGGACTGTATATGATGGTATGGCTCTGTTATTTTTGTTTTGCTTTAATGTACGTATTCATTCCCCTTTGAGCCACAGTTGTTAAATTCTGATACTTTTTAATTTAGGTGAACCTGATCCAGAATTGAAAATTTCTTGTCGGCAAATTTCACCATTTATTCCTCATAATTATAGAGATAGTAGTCTTCCTACAGCAGTATTTGTCTACACGGTAAGTTCATGGTACCTGATATAAGTACAATTATCTTTGTTTAGTTATGTCAACAAGATGTAAACTTCAGAATTATGGCACAAGAATTTCAATAGGACTTCTATTACTTGGACACTTATGAAACTCTTGTTTCTTTTTTAGTTGGTGAACACTGGAAAGGAAAGAGCAAAAGTCAGCCTCCTATTTACATGGGCGGTAAGATATTTATCTTTGATTAATATGAATTCTGTGTCCATTGAATACAGAGAATTTCAAAACTCTGGGATGTTTTGTACTTACTGCTTTTCCTGGTGTAGAATTCAATTGGAGGAATCTCACATTTGTCGGGAGACCACGTCAATGAACCATTTATGTAAGTATCTAAGGTGCTTGTTTTATAGTTATCATGGAATTATATGTTTTGGTCATACTTTAACTTGCTTTTTTGCTTTTATAGCGGCGAAGATGGAGTCTCTGGTGTACTTCTTCATCACAAGCAAGTCATAAAACCTTACACTTAAATGACAGTTGGTTTGCAGATTTCTAAACCGTCCAGTGTTTAAATAGGTTAAAAGGATCACAAGGGTTCAAGCAACCTCCGTGTAATGGACCAGGAGTCAAAACAAGATGCTTCTGGTTCAACTTACCAACTTAAGATATCATGAAAATTAAAAATAGTTTAGACATCATTCTCTGACTAACATAAAAGGAAAAAGTTAAGCTTTTGAACCAACACTTTGAGGATGTTATAACAACTTTACTGTATCTACCCAAGATGCATAGGGCTTGTTTGCTAGTTTGGTCCTAAAAGTAAAACGTGGTTGCTCATGTTCATGCAATAGAAACCGAATGCTTTTGCACATCTAGCCAGTTTGTAATGATTGCTCACATCTAGCTATTGTGCAGTAATTGCTTCCTTCATGTCTTTGTCATGAAAACATATTCTTCTTTCCAGCAAATCAATCTACAAAGGAGCCATTGTGACAACAAAAATTTTTCAATATCTATTTCAGCATTATCTTTTTCTCTTTTCCCCATTAAGTATCTGCTTGATCATATTCGTACCATCATTAATCACCAATGTCCTGTCATGGCCAATAAGTTAAAGATAGTATTTGGGGTCGCTCTAGCTCTGGTCAAATTGAGATTTATTGTTCTGAACGTTATTTATGTGTTTTGTTTGCTCTGTAAAATATACTTGACTTGTAAATTTCTGCATAATTGTCCTTTTGGTTTCTGCTCTAGAATGGAAATACCTGAAACTGTAAAATCACCAGCTTGTTTTTCACAAATTCTTCTGAAGGTCAGTCTTGAATTTGCCAACTCTGATCAAAGATGTTAACTGTTTCACGAACTGTATCAATTTCCAGGACTGCAAAAGGGAGTCCACCTGCTACTTTTGCAATAGCTGCATGTGAAACACAAAATGTAAGCGTTAGCGTGTTGCCATGTTTTGGTTTATCTGAAGAAAGTAGTGTTACGGCGAAAGAAATGTGGGACAAAATGGTGAAGGTACTATTCTCAGTGTTTTTCTTTATTGGTGCTTGAAGTATCTTTAGTTGCTTAATGCTATCCGCCTCATTTTTTTGCTGGATATATAGGTGGATGCCTTATGTAGAACATTCTGTCAATACAATGATCTGGGTGACTAAATTTAGATATTAAAAATACAAAAGTAGTTCTACTCAGTTTGGATGCACAACTTCTCATTGTCATAAACAAAGATTCACTGTTGTTAACCTTGTGCTTTTATCTCACAAGGATGGACAATTTGATCGTGAGAATTTCAATTCTGGGCCTTGCATGTCTTCCTCGCCTGGAGAGACACTCTGTGCTGCAGTGTCAGCTACTGCTTGGGTAGAACCCCATGGGAAGTGCACTGTTGCCTTTGGTCTATCGTGGTCATCCCCAAAAGTAAAGTTTTTGAAGGGAAGCTCATATCCAAGGTGAGTTTCTCTAACTATCCAAGTTGCAGTAGCATTCATAACTTAATTAATGCATGAAATGACATTTCAAAATGAGTATTCAGACAATACAAAAAATATTATAGGTTGCACCGTGTCCCTTAGTGCTTTCATCAACACATGAAGATATTTATCAAATGTCTATTGCCGACCGTCAATAATGCATGTTTTTCATAACTGTGCGGTACTGATTTATGAGCTCCTTTTCTTTTTCCTTACAAATTCAAATCTTGTGGGTTGCTCCATTTCTTTGTATCAACTGTAGAAACCAGAAGATCAGAAGAGATAAAAGTTAACCAACATATAGATGCATTATGAAGGCATCCATTTGATAGTTGCAACTCATCAATCTAAACACCAGTGCCAGTAGATGTTTTGTTATTAAAGCTTGCGAATGTGTTGCAGGAGGTACACAAAATTCTATGGGACCTCTGAAGGGGCAGCTCAAGCCTTGGTGCATGATGCATTAACAAGTATGTGTCTCTGGTTTTGGCAATTCAATTTTCTACTCCCACCTGTATTAGCGCGTTTAGGTGTAAAGTCATTATGTTATCAAGTTTAACAGATACTTGGTGTTTGCTGTAAATGATCAGATTATAAGCGATGGGAAGAAGAGATTGAGAATTGGCAAAACCCTATCCTCGAGGATGAAAAATTACCAGAATGGTAAACTATTTAATGAAGCATTATAATGTGATTATTGTTATTTATAAGCATTATAGCAGACAGGAAAGTGGTGGTGTCTAAGTGGGTGAATAAGTCCAAACTATGAAGAACATGTTGGGATTAATTTTTATTTTATAAATTCATTGTCTGTAATGCGCATGCTGTAAGACACGCTTCGATGGAGAACTTTGTGTCTCAAACATTGAAGTTAGTTAGTCTTGCATCTCAATTCTTGAGAGTGATTTTGATTTCAGATTATTGTGTTCTAGATGAACACAAATTTTACATCAACAGCCCACAAATGTGTCGACTGAAGGAAATTGTCAAATCAACACCTTAAGCTGTTTTGAGCTTGATTCAAACTGTAGATTTAGAACACATATTATGTGTACTTAGATAATGTGATATTATCTTAGAAGGCTGGATCAGTTAAAATCCAAATGATAAAATATTGTATTTAGATCGTTGCACAGCCAGAACCAAGGGAAATGGTCAAATCAGCACCTCAAGCTGTTTTGAGCTTGATTCACACTGTAGATGAGAACGCATATCTTATGTTTACACAGACAATGTGATAATATCTTACAAGGCTGGATCAGTTGAAATCAAAATGATCAAATATTGTAATTAGATCATTGCACAGCCTGAACCATCTTGATTATGTATTAAAAGCGCAACAACACATGATTGATTAAAGCTTTTGAGGTTTGTTTGCAATGTTTATTGGTCAGTGAAAGATTATGCTAACTTTCAGTGACAGCTGATAGCCTGGTGCTGATGTTGTGTCCAATACTTTCAGGTACAAGTTCACGTTGTTCAATGAGCTCTACTTTTTGGTTGCTGGTGGAACGGTCTGGATTGGTAGTAATTTATACCAACTTCCTTCTTCTGTCAGATTTTATTTTGGTTTTAAAGAATGTTTGTAATTTCAAGTTTTGGACACTAGCCGTAGTGCCATTCCTCTTTCATGCACTTATAAGTTATGTGATCCTCTTTCTTTTGGCCTCATCTTTCTACAAAGCTAACTCATTCCTTATCACTATTAATGATTTTCGTGCAGATTCTCCCTCACTTGACTCAAACATCAAGAAGAATCAAAGTAAATTAACAAATGGTGAGTATAACAAGGCTACTGAACATAAAGTGAACGGCAAAGTGGTCAAGGATACTGCAATGTTGGACCCACAAAAACACTATGAAGATGTGGGGAGATTTCTTTATCTGGAAGGAGTTGAATACATCATGTGGAACACATATGACGTGCACTTCTATGCATCATTTGCCCTTCTTGATCTGTTTCCCAAAATTGAACTAAATATACAAAGGGACTTTGCCAAAGCAGTCTTATCTGAAGATGGAAGAAAAGTAAAGTTTCTGGCCGAGGGGAATTGGGGAATTCGCAAGGTTAGAGGAGCTGTCCCCCATGATTTGGGAACACATGATCCTTGGAATGAAATGAATGCGTATAATATTCATGATACTAGTAAGTGGAAGGATCTAAACCCGAAGTTTGTACTTCAGATCTATAGAGATTTTGTTGCGACAGGGGATATGTCATTTGGAGTTGATGTCTGGCCTGCTGTCCGTGCGGCAATGGAATACATGGAACAATTTGATAGGGACAATGATGGTCTCATTGAGAATGATGGTTTCCCTGACCAGACCTATGACGCTTGGACAGTTCATGGAGTAAGTGCTTACTGTGGTTGCTTGTGGCTGGCTGCACTTCAAGCTGCTGCAGCAATGGCCATTCAACTAGGTGACAAGGCCTTCGCTGAATGGTGCAAAACCAAATTTTTGAAGGCCAAACCAGCATTTGAAGAAAAACTATGGAATGGCTCTTATTTTAATTATGATAGCGGATCTAGTAGTAACAGTAAATCTATACAAGCGGATCAACTTGCTGGACAGTGGTATACTGCATCCTCAGGTTTACCTTCACTTTTTGATGATGCTAAAATCCAAAGTGCTTTGCAGAAAATCTATGATTTCAACGTCATGAAGGTTAAAGGAGGTAGGATGGGTGCTGTAAATGGAATGCACCCTAATGGTAGGGTGGATGAGTCTTGTATGCAATCTCGTGAAATATGGACAGGTGTCACTTATGGGGTGGCTGCAACGATGATCCTTGCCGGAAAGGAGAAAGAGGCATTCACCACTGCTGAAGGAATATTTATTGCTGGCTGGTCTGAAGAGGGCTACGGGTAAGTAGAACTCACTTCCACTATTTTTGCTGGAACTCTAATATTCTAACTTTATTGAAAACCATTCAAATCTAGTTGTTTTCTGAGATGAAAACAATAGAAAATAGTGGATACTTGCGATATCTCTCCATTTAAACAAATTTACCCAATAATGTGGAGGATAATTTTGACTGTACAAATTAGTTTTCTTTAAAGCTTAAGATTTTGGGGAAGGGTCAAGGGTTAACATATTCAACTTGACAGAACTTACGGTAACATGCTCTTAGTCTGGTGAATGAAAATGTGTGCTAGGTCCAGATCTAAGTACACAGAAACTTAGTATAGGATTGTAACTCATGGTTTGTTTGTCTAATAACAACAATTATCATTATTAACTGCAAATGTATACACAAAGCAAATGTCACTGGATCCATACCGAAGATTCCTATCAGTACAATAAGAAAATAAATAACACAACTCTTAGAGAGGATAGAGTGAGAGAGCTAGTCTAAGTAAATTATAAGACTCGAAACAACATTGGAGAGCTACGCCATGCAATATAAGAAAGCTAATGCTGTGTTGAGTAGTTGTGAACAGGCATGCTTCATTCATTTTGGCAAGATTAGGTGGGCATGCTATGTTGGTACACAATTCATATGTTTTTGTTAGGAATGAACCTTATTCATAATTAAATGGATAAAGACCGGGACTTTTTGAGAAATGTTATGTGTTTGACTGGATTTTGGATGTTTAACAGTTAGATTTCTCGCAATCATTACTCCATTGAGCATTTGGCATGCCTCATTCATTTGGGCAAGAATAGGTGACCATGCTATGTTGGCACACTTTTCTTTCATTTTTGTCAGGATCGAACCTTTTTGTAGTTAAATGTATAAAGACCGGGAGGCTTTTGAGAGATTTTATTTGTTTGACTGAATTTTGGATGCTTTAACAGTTAGATTTCTCACATCGTTACTCCATTGAGCATTTCCTTACATCACCACTGTCATGCCTCATTTAAAGACATTATTTTTATGATATGGCGGACACTAAATGTTTAGTTGTTTAATCTAAACAAACATTGAATTCTCCAATTGTGTTATGTAGATACGGGTTCCAGACTCCCGAGGGGTGGACGATGGATGGGCACTTCCGATCCCTGATATATATGAGGCCACTATCTATATGGAGCATGCAGTGGGCATTGTCAATGCCAAAGGCAATTCTTGAGGCTCCCAAGGCCAATATAATGGACAGGATCCATATATCTTCTCTTAGTTCTCGATCCTCCCACAGCGAAGCAGGTGTGAGAAAGATTGCAACCAAGGCAAGGTGCTTCAATAATTCTGTGTTCAATTGTGCATGCTGATTGTAAACTTGTCACTTGACTATATTGTAAGGTATAGTAATTCACTCCTTGGTTACTTGAACCCTCTTGCAGTGAAGTAATGATGCTAGGAGAGGTTTGGGTAGTCTTGTAGAAAGAGCCAAAATAGGTAATAAAAGATTGACATGTAAGTATTTGATTTGCATAATGTGAATCTGTCTTGCTTTGTCATTGAAAAGTTTTTGTACAAAATATTCGGAAAATGTAGGAAATCATTGATTTGAGTTGCCATCTGAATTCTAGGATATGCAAATTGAACTTGTTGATAGCTGAGTAGCCACAACCAAGTGTGTTCTTAAGTCATGTAGCATAGTTTCTTTTGATAGAGCCAAAGCTTCACAGGCTTGTTTCAGTCGGATGTTGGGATATTATGCGGATCGGAAACTTTTTCATTCTTGATTCCCATGTATAGCATTTCCTGTTGAACAACTCTTTATATGGATTTGCATCTTGATGGGAGTTGATAGCTTTTAGCAGCTTGTCATGTGTGTAAGGACCACGAGATGTCACCTTTTAATATTGCCCCTAGCTTTAGACTCCATATTATGTAGTAGTGATCATGCCACTCGATAGTGGTCGTCAGTTCTAGCGGTAGTTCTTTAGGTTGTAGATGATTGGTATGTGACAATCTCATGCCACTGAGGCACCGACTCGTATCCCATTTCCAAAAGAGAATAGTCCAAGAGAGGAATCGCTCTACTGATCTTGACAATACTTTCTATCTCGTTTTCTTCTACCCCTTTTAGCTCAGTAGAACTTTAACCGTATGACAGTTTATACTCCAGTTTGCTCGTACTTGAATACAAATCACTTTTTGCCGAAAGAGATCTTGATAACTGATGCACATCACAAACTCACTTCTGCTTGGCTCCGAAAAGCCATAATGATTCACTTATTCTTTGGGAACACCTCGTTTAACCATCTACATGCCGGATTTTTTTGGTTACAAACGGGGTCTAAACGACCCAAAGTAGAAAAGAAAGAAAAGAAACTACAAACTAAAACATGAGCATGTTCTTCTAGCTCTAAGTGACATCAGCTAAATTCAGTGGCGTAGCTAGATATTTCATTTAGGAGGATCGAGGGTCAGAACATAATTAGTTATTACACTGATGAAAAAATGATTAATAACATAATTACTCATAAAATTTTGAATATTTGTCTTGCTTGATAGTTAAGCTACATAATTAGACCGATTATGGACGGTGTCGATTATGAATTCCTCTATATTAAAAGAAATTAAAAAACAATGTATTATATACTAAAAACATAATATAAGAAGATAATTATGCATCTAATTAATTACAAATAAAGTCAAAGAAGCATTGTTTTTATTGCATAGGAGGGTCATTAAAGCATTAAATAATTTGTTTATAAGAAAGATTAAGTCATTAAACTACATTGCAAATATGAGAAGGGTCAGTTGCCCCTTCTAGCCCTATACTCCCTACGCCCATGGCTAAATCATCAAGGAAAGCAGGGATGTCATGCACCGAAGGATTTTCAAAAATGATGAGGCCAAATCATTAGAAGTGCTACATTTTGCTAGAGCATCAGCTGTCATATTAGATTCTCTAAACACATGAAAAAAAACTTCACATCAGCCATTTTAGACATCATGTTACTATAACCATTGAGAAGAGATCCCAGAGAATGAAGAGAGAAATCAACGCTTTTCATAACTTGCACAAGGATCCCAGAATTAGATTCAATCTCAAGCTTTTGAAATATGAAGAATAGAAGCCAACTTTAAAACATGAAACAAGCCCTATGCCTTAGCATCAAGAATGACACCAACCCAAGATTAATTTGAAAACCGGCAATCCAAGCACCAAGATGGTTCCTAATAACACCACCAGCTCCAATAATACTAGAACTATAAATTCTAGTACAATCAATGTTAAGTTTGTAAAAGTTATGAGGAGACATTATGTAGCTGAAATTCACAGAAGTACTAGATCTCAAATTAGCCTTCTTTCATTCCAAGAGACACGGGGGCGTACCCCCAAAACCTTACCCTACTTTCACTATTTATCTTAAGAAGATTATATATATATATATTGATCAACACATTTAGGTTTAGAGTGACTTAATTTCTTTTAAATTATTATTAGTATTATGAATATTATCCTTATCATTAATATTATTGTTTTTAAAAATGTTTTTTTAATATTATTATGAACACTCACATGCACCTATAACATTACTAATTTTAAAAATTTATAAAAGTGATTTAAACAACAATTAATATATATTGATCAATATAATTATTTAGGTTTAGAGTGAAATTTACATTATTATTAGTATTATGAATATTATCATTATCACAAATATTATTTTTTTTAAAAATGTCTTTTTTAATAGTATTATGAACACTCACATGCACCGTTAAAACTACTATTTTTAAAAGTTATAAAAGTGATTTTATCAGGACCCACCTCGGATTAACCCTTTTAACCTGAAGTAAACCCTGCGGGGTCCATCTCAAGGGAAATTTTTACCGAAAACCCCATTAAAATGGACAACCCTACCTGCAATTCAACGAAAACACTTCCACAATAATAGACGGAAATTTCAAAAATTCGTAAAAAATAGACCGAAGCTCCGAAAAATATTTCGAAAATACCCTGAGACTCGTGTTGACACAAACTACAACATCGAGTCATTAAATGAGGAATTTGGAGAGTTTAGAAAAACTCAAAAATAAACTCGAGCCACAACTTTATAATTCACCAGTCGTAGTTAAAAACTCTCGGTAACTCGTAAACTCCTGTAAAAAGGTAACTTTTAGGGTTTAGGGTTTTACAGATTTAAACTCTGAACAATTAATATATATTGATCAATACAATTATTTAGGTTTAGAGTGACTCAATTTCTTTTACATTATTATTAATATTATGAATATTATCATTAATATTATTGTTTTTAAAAATATCGTTTTTTTTCATGCATTTCAATTTAAAACAAAATTAAAAACAAATCAATTGTAAAAAAACAAAAGTTGTGGCAAAACAGTAATTATATTGAAATTGAGGGTAAAACTGTCAATTTAATAACAAACGGGTTGACTTGTAATAATACAGAAGAAGAAGGAGCAAATCCGCCCGCACTATTCACAAGAACAATAAAGTCACCGCTAAAATTACTATTTTTAAAAAGTTATAAAAATGATTTAAACCATGAACAATTGATATATATATATATATATTGATCAATATAATTATTTAGGTTTAGAGTGAAATTTACATTATTATTATTATTATCATAAATATTATTGTTTTTAAAAATGTCTCTTTTTTAATAGTATATTAACACTCACATGCACTGTTAAAACAATTATTTTTAAAAAGTTATAAAAGTCATTTAAACTCTAAACAATTAATATATATTGATCAATACAATTATTTAGGTTTAAAGTGACTTAATTTCTTTTACATTATTATTAGTATTATGAATATTATCATTAATATTATTGTTTTTAAAAATATCATTTTTTCATGCATTTCAATTTAAAGGTAATGTTAATAACAAATTAATTGTAAAAAACAAAAACTGTGATAAAACTATAAATTTGTTAAAATTAAAGATAAAACTGTCAATTTAATAACGAACAAGTTGATTTGTAATAATACAAAAAAACGAGATAAATCTGTCCGTGCACTATTCACAGTAAAGTCCCGGTTCCACTTAATACATAGAGATATATAATTTAGAGATGTAAATTCCAAATTTAGTTGCTCCTCTTTTAAAGTATTTTTCATTAAAAAAAGGACCACATCAGCATGTGACTTTGCAATATGTTACGGGATGATCCATCCCACTGTAAATGTCAACGCCCCTACATGTTTATCAATTTCGCATCGTGTCGTGTCCAATTTGTTGTCCCTTTGATCCTCTTAGTTTGTTGTTTGTATCCCCATCACTAAAATGAAATAGCAAAATAGCACAAGGAAACCTTAAATCAGAGAATTTTCTTATTTATTTCTAGACTTTGAGATTGGAATATGAAAACATTTAAATAGGCGGATCCAACTAATTGTCATGTTACGAGTCACATAGTTTGCAGACTGAAACAAAACCAATAGCACAGCAGGAAGGAACAGAAGAAACAGCAGCAGTTGCTTCACAACCGGTGAGCATCTCTTCTCCACCTACCATTTTACTCCTTCCTTCTCCCAAACCCTAAACGACCCACCACTGTATCTTCATTTTGGTTTGATCCCACCTCGTCTCTTCTCTTATTAGCCCCGAAAGGTTTGAACTTTATCACTATGTTTACGTAGCTGTTGTAAAAATCTAAGCTTTTGATAATCTGTATGTGGTTATAAGAATTGGGAAGTAGATGTGTACATCTATTGATTAGTAGAGCTGTATTCGGTTCTTTCCATTTCCAAAGTTTGATGCTTTTCTAATTTATCTACTGTTTTTTGCCATAAACATACGACTTTTGATGATGATCTTGTGGTTATAATGTGGAACTCAGGTCGATTTAGTGGGTAAAAATGGCGAGGAAGATGCTAATTAATGGTGAGCTGGGCAAATCGAATGAAGAGGAGGCCCACTATGACTTCGACTTGTTTGTTATTGGGGCTGGAAGTGGTGGTGTTCGTGCCGCCAGATTCTCCGCTAATATGGGAGCTAAGGTAGAGAACTCAACAATTGTTGTTGTTAGCTTTCCTGGTTGATGCCTTGGTGTGTCAGATATAACAACTTGGGTTCATTACATCTTGTAGGTTGCTATATGTGAGCTTCCATTTCATCCTATCAGTTCTGAAGTGATTGGAGGAGTTGGTGGAACGTTAGTTTGCTACAACTCCTGGCCTCGACGCCTTTGTTGTTTGTCGGTCACATTTTTATCAGAAGTTGAAGTTGCTTATCATTTTATGTTTTGCATATTTTTGGTTTTCCAGATGTGTCATTCGTGGTTGTGTTCCCAAAAAGATTTTGGTGTATGGAGCATCTTTTGGCAGTGAAATTCAGGTCAGAATACGTGCTTAGCAAGTAATTTTGTTGAAACTGGTAATTTCTTAGAATCTAGGGGAGAAAGATGCATGCCAACATAGATAGACAGTATGAGTTCTTAACCTTAAAGATTTGAGTTTTTACATTCAATGCAGTAGAATTGATGCTATTTTAAAATCTTAGCTTCGACTAATTTCATTAGTTACAAATGTAGGTGCTATTCGAGATTAGTATTTAATTTTGTAGATGTGCATAAATTAATTTGTAAATTCATCAACGATGACTTGTTTAAGGTTAATTACCAATTAAAGATGTATGCAGTTTACATCTTTTGTTTGAACAAGTTTATTTGAGTTTTATAATGCTTCAGCGTCCTCTATAAGGTAAACTGATCAGTTAGTGGTGAAGTTCTAGTCAATTTGATGACTATAACACAAGGAATTGTAATGTAGCATATGGGATTTTGTAATTCTAGGATGCATCGGTCAAATAATAGAAATCCAACCTTTCTCAAAGAGGATGCTATGCAGCTAGGTTTTATGTTAGATAGCTTACTCTACTTGTCAAGATAAATAAGTCCCTCTTAATGCTTGATAGACTGCTATCATTCTTATTGATGCTTATTGAGTCAGAACATATGTGGGAAATTTCCCCACCCCACCTCTCAGGAAAATGTCCCTCTTAATCCTTAGATTTGATGTTTGATGATATGAGGAATGTACTTTCCCTTGCCCCAAACTCATGCAAATGACTGGTGATTATGAGGTGGACTTCTTTTTAATTAGAAGTAATTTGACACTACAGCAAATTAGAAGACACACAATTTAGTTGATGCTCAAACTAATTTCTGCATATCTACCAGCTGTTGCTTTTATTTTGAGATGTATGTTCTTTTATTATTGAGAACAGTATTTATCTCTTGGTAAGAGAAATGGTCTGATTACAGTCCTTTTGTTATTGTAGGATGCTAAGAATTATGGCTGGGAAGTGAATGACAAAGTTGACTTCAACTGGAAGAAGCTTTTGCAGAAAAAGGTTAGCTAGTGAAACATTTGTGTAGTACAATCTACTTTACTTATTATCATGGATCTCCTAAGCACAGGTGTGTAATTGTGGTTTGCCTTCCAAACTTAATACAGAATTACTGAGTAGGAACTTTATGCCGCTTGGTCTAGTTATTTTATGATCATGGAAGCTTTCAAATGTATAATAATTTTGAAAACATGCAGTTACAGTTAATTTTTTGATCTAACAACTCGTCAATAAAGAAACTACATAATAAGTACACCGTCAATAGTGCAACTGGGTGTACAAGAATTTATTGTATAATACATATCAGATTAGTCTCAAGTCAATGTAGAAGCTAAATAGCTTTCTTGTTTGCATCTGGGATGGTATTTTTTTATTTGAGGTAATTTATCAGTATTTTTATTGATTTTTACTGATTGTTCATTTGTTCTTTTGAGAAAATATCACACTTTTGCATTTTAGGATAACTATTTGATACTGAATTGTTTTTTTCTTTTCTGTATGTGTTATTTTAAAAACAGACAGATGAAATAGTTCGATTAAATGGCATATACAAGCGTTTATTGTCGAACGCTGGGGTTAAATTATTTGAAGGAGAGGGTAAGCTAGTTGGTCCCAATGAAGTTGAGGTGACACAGTTGGATGGCACTAAATTGAGCTATTCAGCAAAGCACATATTGATTGCAACTGGCAGTAGGGCTCAGCGACCTGGTATTTCTGGTGATGTATGTATTTTGCCCTTCAGACGGTAGATAATAAGTTAATACTTTGTGCAGCATATTTTTTTTATCTGACTCAGAGTGGTTGATGACATTGTGCAATATGTTTCATCAAAGAAAACAATTTTTCCTTGATTATAAACAACACTTTTTGCTAACAAGAAATAGGAAATGCATGGCAGTGTTTTGTAGACAAATGGAAAACTAGAGATTGTACTTTTAATTTGAATGTTTCATATATCTTGTTGAGTTCACATATTGGTTTATACAGAAATCTTGAAACTTCTAGCATATACAATCATTCCTCTTCCCACTACCAAACATTGACCGATTCTTGTCTCCTTGTTGAGTCATAATTTGTGTTATTGTTGGAAACAACACAGAAACATTGAAAGCAACTGAGAACACTTGCTTCATTACAAATACATCCGAATCCAGTGAAATGACTACTACTGGTGTATGGTAGGAGTTTATTTGGAAATCCAACTAGATGAATGTCTGAACTTGAGAAAATTAGATCATGTCTGCATTCATTCAAATATGATGTGAACAGTACTTTTATTGTCGGCTAACAGATTTTGGCATATATGTAATTTTTTTACTGACTTTTCTAGGAACTGGGTATAACATCAGATGAAGCATTGAGTTTGGAGGAGTTGCCTAAACGCGCTTTAGTGCTTGGGGGAGGGTTTGTGTCAATCTTTTCTTCTGTGTTTATTTGATTTTAGTCTCATAACATGTGATTTTCCTCCATCAATTTCTATTCTTATTAGATTTATTGCGGTCGAGTTTGCCTCAATATGGCGTGGGATGGGCGCTTCTGTGGATCTTTTCTTCAGAAAGGAACTTCCATTGAGGTACATTTGTTTGAAACTGTTTTCGTTGTTTCCATTTGAATATATATGTTCTTCGATCTTTAAGCATTTGATCGAGTTGATGTCATATTTTGTTTGAGAAGTGAATACCTTTTTATTTGAGTAAATGCTTCCTGTTTATGTTACAAACTATTGTGAAAGACACAGCTTTCGTGATTAATTATATCCGGCAATCTTCTGTTACAGAGGTTTTGATGATGAAATGAGGGCAGTTGTTGCAAGGAATCTTGAAGCTAGGGGAATTGATTTACACCCAAGAACAAATTTGACAGAGGTAATGCAACTCATTGGAATACTTGTAAACTTACTTTTATTGCTATCATTTCATGCCTCTAGTTACAATTGGACTGTTGTTTGTCCTTGTACTAATGATTTATTTATTTTTAATATTTAGTTGATTAAAACGGAGGACGGCATAAAAGTTATCACAGATCATGGTGAAGAGCTTATAGTGGATGTTGTACTGTTTGCCACTGGTAACTACCAATCTATTTAGTTGCAATTCAACTTGTTTACTTACAGATTTAGATCAAGATCATAATTGTTGGATGCAGTTTTAATGGTTAGCAATTCATTTTGTTTATTTAAATTAACATCTAGAGGGTAAGCATGGGTGGCCACAGCTTGCACAAGCATGGCACTTGGCCAATAAAAATAAAAATGCAATAGAATGCATGCACAAAAGAGGCAGAGTCAGCACAAGCATGAAACATTTATGTTTCAAGTGGGGCTAAGGTATCTAGCTTATTAAAAAAAGGTTAATGACCATTCACTACAAAAACAGAAAAAAATGCCCATTAAATCTAAAAAAAATTCATTTCTACCCTTCCTTAATAATCTTACCTTTCTCTCACTTCCTCACCCTCCTCTCATTCTCGATCAGCTCTCTCTCTCTCTCTCTCTCTCTCTCTCTCTCTCTCTCTCTTTCTCTCTCTCAGATCCAAGCCGGCGGCGTCACCCTCCCCACCACCATCTCCGGTGACCAGATCCTCCAACTGCCCTCCTCCGCACCACCGTCCTCCTTCCTTGCTCGCCACTCTGCTGGATGAAGAAGTCAGATCCGTCCCCGATTGCGTCTAATTCCATCAACAACAAATTCTGGTTCAATGTTGACACCTCCAGATTGGATCGACGGCAACGACTCGATTTTTGGTGACTAGAATCCAATTATTCTCCATCTCAAAGTATAGCTCGTGCTTCAAATCATTAAGTTTCTCTTCAATTCACTTTGTATGTTTCTTTTTGGTTGAGTTTCTTCACTATCTCATTCTCTCCTTGGAGATTTTAATTCTTCGAATGTTGTGGACTTGTGGGTGACCACAGCTACCATCTCAATCTCCCCTTGTCGGCTTTATTCTTGGAGCAGTGAAAGTCATTTTTGATTGGATATGAATGTTGTTGTTTATGATGTGTATTGATGTTTACTAACCCCAGAAGTAAGTTTACTACTCTTAGTAAACTTGGTTTTGGTGTTTTGAGTCTGGTTTTTGGAACAGAAGTAAGTTTACTAGGATTAGTAAACTTGGTTTTGGTTTTTTGAGTCTGTTTTTTAGGAACAGAAGTAAGTTTACTAGTAGTAAACTTGGTTTTGGTTTTTTGAGTTTGGTTTTTGGGATCAGAAGTTTACTAAAGGTAGTAAACTTGGAATTGATTGTTTACTATGGTCAGTAATTCCGGCCACAGGATTCCGGTGACCGGATTATGGCAGCCTGTGGCAGCCCACGATCGGATTCCGGCGATCGGTGACCGTAGTCTGGCGGCCGGTGACCAGAGTCGATGAGGTTCTGGTCAACCCTTCTCTCTCTAAGCATATTTAAGGGTTGGGGTATAATGGTACTAAAATAATATAGGTTCTTAAGAGTGTCTTAAGAGTTTAGACCTAATGGGCACAAATTCTCTTTTGAAAGTTCAAATGGTCAATGTTTTTAAAAAAAAGTTGGAATGGGAAGTAGGGTGCCAAATTTTGTAATGAATGGACATTAGGTAGAAAAAAGGTATCTAGCATGAAACAGGCCATGTGAGACATAAGCATGATCATGAAACTTGTTCCTTACCCATTTTTGGCCTTTGAAACGAACCCTTCAAACCGCTTAGCATTTATTTATTGTAACTTAAGCAAGCTTTTGTCTGTGTGCGTGTGGGCGTGTGCGCTCAAAAGCATGATCATGAAACCTGCCCCTTACCCATTTCAATATTTACTGTGATTGCTGTTATAATATTCTATATTTACCATGTCCATTCTGTGAATGACAGGTCGCATTCCCAATTCAAAGAGGATGAATTTGGAAGCTGTGGGTGTGGAACTTGATCCAAAAGGAGCTGTGAAGGTGACTACCTTTTCCATTTCGTGCTTTTTGTCATATGACATTATGTCACATCTTTCTACCTTCAAATTTAGGGCTGCTTTCTAGTGCTTTGGCTTTTGAAGTTATTGGAAATTTGATTCACTAATGTAGGTGTCCAAGTGTCGTATATCTCTTGTTAAGTTGTATTTATACATCTGATTTGTATTTTGGCTGGGCCCAAATCATAACTTTCCATTCACAGGTTCCATCTCAATCATTTTGATTACCTGTCAGTGTAATGGGCTATGGACGAATTAGTAAATGTCACATGCAAATCCCAACATGCCTCTCATTGTGTAATGTGAATGGGTTTGACTGATAGTAAACTTATCTTGAATAATCTACTTGTAAATAAATAAATAATAAGAAAAAAACAATGTGATTTAGGTGGAAATTACAACCTACTGCCAATGGGATGACTTAAAAGTATGTTTGGGGATCAGGAAATCTCATTGGGGTGCTAGAAGGACTGGATGAAGGTGGTCAGAAACTCGAGGATAGGAAAATCAAATTTGTTGATATTAATGCTAGCTCTGTCCTCTTGTTTTCCATTATATTGTTTTCTGAGGGAAGCAACAACGTTATAAGCCTTGGCTTTCTTTTCTCGTTCAGGTGGATGAGTATTCCCGTACCAACATTCCTAGCATATGGGCTGTTGGTGATGTTACAAACCGGGCTAACCTTACACCTGTTGCTCTAATGGAGGGAACATGTTTTGCAGTATGTATTTTCTTTGTAATCTTTACATTAACATATGCTTTTGTTATGCCTTGAGAATTTGGTTTCTAACAAGGAGAAGGCTTTGCTGATAATTCATTTACTTTATGTTCCCTACAGAAAACAGTTTTTGGTGGCGAACCTAGCAAACCTGATTACAGAGATATACCTTGTGCAGTTTTTAGGTAACACTTTCTCCTTTAAAAGAATTTTATTCTGTTTTTGAATAACTCTTTTCTGTGGTGGAGCTGGTAGCAGCAAACCCTGTTACTACTTGTATGCAAGTTCAGTAGAATATATGGTAATCTTTCCAGATGATATCCTTATCCTTGCCAGATATCTGCCTCATAGTTTAAGCTTCCGCTAGAACTAGCATTATGAATTATGTTGAAGTACGTAATTAGCTTCTGTCATAGGATCGTCTCTAATCATCACTTTTAAATGCTATTGCATGAGTCTAGAATTCCTGCCATGAATGTAATTAATTGCGTAGTTGTATAAAGTCTTCTTAGGCTTCATTATGGTTTCTCTGGGTCTCAATATTAGTAGTCATTCACTTATCCAAAGGCACACATGATTTGATAAGGTATTTTGATTTTACATGTATGTTAAGTTGGGGGCTGATGGAGTAAAATATTTATCTAAAACATGGACACCAATTAATCTGGGTCAATAATCCATAACTTTCTTCTGTTGGGTGATCTAGGACGACTTTCGCCTTGTCATCTACTGGGGATCCCACTTACCATTATTTTACTTAAGAAGGTATATAGTTTAGTAGTAGTAGAACCGGTAGGGCTGGGATCGGTACGGGACGGGTCGGGATTTGACCTATCCCGATCCCGATCCCGAAGTTAATATAGTAATCCCGATACCGATCCCGATCCCGAAATTCGGTACGGGTCGGGATTCGGGACATGTCGGGACCAATCCCGATCCCGATCCCGAAAATATGCAATTTTTAGTTCTAAATAGCTACATTTCTACTAAAAATTCGGGACGGGTTCGGGATCAGGACGGATAGAGCCTATACCGATCCCGACCCATTTAAGAAATTTGGGAACGGGTTCGGTATCGGGACGTCGTATCTGAAATTTTTGTCCCGTTCGGTATCGGTACGGGATGGACGGGTTCGGGATCGGGATTTCGGGTCCAAATTCCCACCCCTAAGAACCGGGGGCGGATCCAGGAATTGAAACCGGGTAGGACTTGAATTTATACTAAAAAACCGACTATTTGAGAGCAATTGCACCTATAACAAATTCCTATGTCAAAACTTATGGTGAGTAGTCCCATGCATGTCACCGGGTAAAAGGCTAGATGTAAAACATTGCTCAGCAAATTTAACAAGAATAATTACTTACAATTGAGATGAATAAGAATTATTATAGTAGAAAGTGAAATACTAACCAAAAACAAAATAAAGTTGGACACTTGAAATGGGATGATATGTGCTAGAACTTGACTGGGACTTCAGCTAAACACATATGCACTATAATGAGTTAACTGTTTATGTAGTATTTTTTTCCCTCAAAAACTTAGGGTGGGACTTGAATCCGTGGCTTTGAAGCCTTGGATCCGCCCCTGAGCAGAACATAAAAAGTTGGATTGTATTTTGAATGAATCATTTTGTTATTTCATAGAAGTACTTTATCCTGTAGGAGAATTTGATTCATGAAGTTAAGCTTTTTGTTGAGAGTCGGAAACATTGTATAGTTTGCTTCTTCTTCTTTATTTATTTATTTATTTTATATTTGGCTATGTTGACACCATTAAATTATGGAAACACCACTGAGTGATGGTCTGTGGATCTTTTATTTGATCATGTTAAACATCTCTTATCAATTGAATGCACTTGGGCGAGCAGTTGGATACTTTGGTATGTGATACTCTTCTCAAATTAATTTATGTTTGCTTATTTGCAGCATACCACCTCTGTCTGTGGTGGGGCTTAGTGAAGAACAGGCAGTAGAGCAAGCCAATGGTGATCTATTAGTTTTCACTTCAAGCTTCAATCCAATGAAGAACACTGTATCCGGGTATGTACAGCATCATGGAGCCCCACTCTATGCACTTGGTGTAGCAACAATATGCTATATTTGGACTTCATACATGCCTACACAAAAGCTGACTGAAGAATAATTTGCACTTTGTGGCTTTATGATTAAGTTTGAATTTAGACCCTTGCCATGCTTGTTCTTGCAATTACTATGAGTATCATTAGACATGAATTATCCATTTCATACATTGTAATTTATCTGCAATTTATTAGCAATATTGAGCCTCTAATATAAAGTTAATTCAGAATCTATTATGTGCAAGAGATGTAACTGTTTCCCTTGAGTTTAAGCATTGACTTGAATGTATTTTTTGCAGACGGCAAGAGAAGTCGGTTATGAAGCTTGTTGTTGATGCTGAGACGGATAAAGTTCTAGGAGCGTCAATGTGCGGGCCAGATTCTCCTGAGATTATGCAGGTATATTCAATAAGACATTTCATTATATTGGTGCAATGCAATTATGCTCTACGTAGTGGAATTGACATGAGTAATCTTAGTCTGATTTAATTGTGTTGCTACAAAATGGGATGTGATGGTTTCTAATATTGTAGAGTTCCCCTTGCTATTATTCCACTCTTATATTTTGCAATAGAGTCCTACTAGGGGAAGCTTAATTCACAACGGTTGATGTTTTGTAACTTGAGCGTCTACTGTTTTTGCATGATGTACAAGTGTACATAGAGTATAAACTGTAATACTCTCGTTTCCTCTAATCTGACCATCATTTTGTATGGAATTATCATATTCTATTGGGCATCTTACCACATGTTTCTTACACAGGGAATTGCTGTGGCACTGAAGTGTGGAGCAACTAAAGCACAGTTTGACAGTACAGTAAGTTTTACTTCCTCTTGGGTTATGTTTCATTTTCTGACTTATACTTCCAGATTACTCACTTCATGATCATGTGGTTTTGGACTTTGGTGAGGGCTGCGCAATAGTGAATACAGTCTTCTCCACTGGTTTTTTAAAGAAATAATGTTTCTTACATTGCCCATTGCATAATACTAGGATTACTGCCTGAAACTTTCACAAAGCCAACATAAATGCATGTATTCAACTAAAAACACAACCTGGAAAGGGGGGGGAATATATGTTGTCGGAAACCCTGGTTTGGTGCAAGGTTACTTTTGAGAACAGGGGAAAGATGGGGACAGATGGTAACCATCCGTTCACTTGGGTTGTGGAATTTTGAAGAGTACATGTTGACCTTGCGATGAGAGGTTCATTACCTTATAATTTGTACCTTATGTCTTCACTTATACTGAGGATTGCAAGTCTTTGTGCAGGTCGGAATACACCCTACTGCAGCGGAGGAATTTGTGACCATGCGATCAGTGACTAGGCGTGTTTCTGCAAGTGGCAAACCAAAAACAAATCTATAAGGTGGCAACAAGTAGGAAGAAAGATTATTAGTATACAAGATGTGGAGGAGACCGAGTCCTGTACTCCCAAACTTAGGTAGTCCTTTCAAATTGCCTATAGGAATGTAGACATTTGGAAAATTGAAAATGGTTGGAGTTTGTGTGCCAATAAAAGTTTGACATTACTGAAGGATGCAAAGCTATGTTCGTTTATTGATTACATGATATGAGTTTTGTGATTTATATTCTATGGTACTGCAAATGTCTATAATAAAGCCTTTCCTTTACTCCGCTTGACATCATCTTGATCCTTAACATATGATGTGCTTGACTTGGGATTTTGTACGAGGGGCCTAGTACATATTGTGTTCAAGGTTTGTTATTATGGTTCATCGGCAAAATAGGAGAGAGTGCTCTCGGCTAAATAGCCATAGCCGTATGCAAGAGCTCTCTCAAAACTCTCGTATCTCATGTGTATCCGTACTACAGTAGAGTTGAACTCTAGGCGATTCATGCAATCATCCTTAATCAAAAAGGGACATGCGTATCATCCTTAGTCCACCTCCCAGAGGGTTCCAAGGCAGCTCATCATAAGAGGCAATTAGTTTAATTGTTTCCTTTTAGTGAATATTCCTATGATTTTGGTGTCAATTGTATTATTTATTGTAGGGTTTGCCACTTCAGTGTCTTGATAGTTCAAATAGGGTCAGAAAATCTGAGAATTGGGATCGACCTTAACTAACTAGCTAGGGTTTTGCGAGAGAAGTGACAAGAAAAAGAGACCCTAGCTATCACAGCAAGAGACAAATCAAAAGAGATGTTTCAGAGGGAATTTGCAGCAGCAGATGCATGGTTAAGAGGAGGAATTGGATTGGGTGCATTAAGGGTTGATCATATATACGAAGGCAATGCAAATTACCAACCGTGGTCATGGTGGATTCATCACGAGAAGTTATTCCTCCAAGTCCCTACACTTGTGTTTCTGTGAGGCTATCAGATCAGAACAATACCGCATACGTGATGTTGTTCGCTCCATCAAATTGAGCCATTTGTTTTCACCAATAACAACAGCTAGGTTTGAGCACGAAGCATTTCATGATTCGGAAAGCCGTCATGGCCCGGCGGCTCCCCAGGCGATCTCGACCACATTTACAACAAGGCTGGGGTTAGAGGAGAAATGGTTGCCTTTGATCCTAATTCTTTGACATTCAAGGCCCCGAAATTCACATCACCACGTAAACACCATTATCAATTCTCAACTGCGATGTTTGAGCTGCAAGGCAAGTTCTACTGTCTTGACACTAGAAACCAGCAATAAAGATAGATTTCTGAGACCAGATGGTCCAACTGAGTCTTGTCTTGTGCATCTAGGAGATCGTAGGTGTGTCTTATTGTTCACAAATACTTCTCGGACTACGGCGACTTTGATCGGAGCGACATTGATGATTCAAGCGACGACTCTGGTGAAGATTCGAGCCAAGAATTTGATCCACACACGGACAGAAACAAGGGAATTCTTCATCTCATGACGTTTGAGTATCAACTTACTTCCGACTTGGACGTGGAGTACCGACTTATCACTTGTCACAACTACGAATACTATATCAAACTGCCTGACAACGAATACACAACATGTACCAAAACAGCCTGTGACTAAAGCCTTTGTCATCTAACCTGATCCGGCTAGCTGTGTATTTTCCCTTTCCTTTTTTCTCTTTTGATTGATATTAAACAAATTCGCATTATTTTGAAGTGCCTCTATAATATTCTATAGCAATGTATGTGTATATTTTTCCTTTTCTTTTTCTTATAAGAAGCCCAACTTTGTAGTTGTTACCCACTATAATCTAAGAGCACTTTTCAAAATAACAAATGACAACTTGTAGTAGACGACATAATTTACATATTGTATAACACCTATAATACATACCAGTTGCATAGCACAGTTCAATGTTATAATTTGGTTCCATATTTGAACATTAATATCTACATTGAAACAAATAAAGGGAAAACAACATATAACCAAGAAGTTGTAATAGAAAACATAAGTTCAGAACAAAACAAAAAAATAATAGGGAAAGGGCAAGTACCATTGCATAACATTAAAAAAAACATACAACATTAAACCCTGTAAAAATAAGCCAACTGTTATCAACCATACGAAAAAGCATGTAATTTTTTTTTTTAAAAACAACATGTGAAAATTTTTAAGTGAGTATATGCTTTCCACAATGCTTCTTCATACCAGAATCACAAAAAGAAGTCCTAATCTCGATGTCAGTCCACTACGAACAACTACTATAACCGACGAAATTTTTTCGTCGACGTGTTAAAAAATTTTGTTGGCTAAAGTCTTAGTCGATAATACTTTGTTGGTTAAGAAGTCATTGAGAAAAAGCCGTCGGCTAAGATCTTAGCAGACGAAATTACTGTTCATCATCGGCTAAAGTCATTTATTTAGTCGACGAAAAGATTTTTCGTCCCTTAAGTCTGTACTTTAAGCGACGAATTTTTAGACTTTAGCCGATGAAATTTAATAAATTTAGCTATAGCCGACAAAATTTAATAAATTTAGTTATTTATTTTATTTATTTATCTATTTAACTATAGACAACGAATTTTATTAAATTTAATCATCTATAGTTATTTATTTTATTATTTATTTATTTAACTTTAGCCGATAAATTTTGACTATAGTTATTTATTTTATTTATTTATTTAAATTTAGCCGACGAATTTAAATAAATTTTGTCGGCTATAGTTATTTATTTATTTAACTTTACCTAACGAATTTTAATAAATTTCTTCGACTATAGTTATTTTATTTATTTATTTATATTTATATTTATTTAAATTTAGCCGACAAAATTTATTAAATTTCGTCGGCTAAAGTTATTTATTTTATTTTTTTATTTCTTATATTTTTGAGTAATTTTTTTTTCTTTTTGTTTTCATTTTTCCGTTGGTGATGGCATGGTGTCTAGAGGAGGAGGAGGCCAGAGAAGTAGAAAGAGGCTAGGGCCAGATGAGGCTAGGAGTAGGCTAGGAGAGGGAGAGGGAGAAGGAAAGGAGGACGAGGAGTTGCCGCTGGAGGAAGAGGAGGAGGAGGAGGAAGGGGAGGAGGAGGAGGAAGGGGAGGTGAAGGAGGAGAAGGAGGAATAAGAGAGATGAAGAGGAGGAGGAGAAGAATAAAAGATATAGAAAAAATTCAAAATTTTCAGCAGAGATTTTGAAAATTTTGAACTTTAGCCGTCGAAATACTCTAATTTAGCCGATGAAATTACGGTATTTGGTTGGCAAAAGTTCAAAATTTTCAAAATCTCCGCCAAAAATTTTAAGAGTACTTTAGTTAACGAAATTAGGGCATTTCATCGGCTAAAGTGTCTTATATTTTATTTATTTATTTAACTATAGCCGATGAAATTTAATGGCTAAAGTGCCTTATATTTTATATATTTATTTATTTAACTTTAGCTGACGAATTTTAATAAATTTTGTCGGCTAAAACTATAAACCTTCACCAACGAATACCCTAATATTTCATCGGCTATGCTATAATAAATAAAATAAAAAATTTATACCACTGGTTGCTTCTCATCGATTTGAAATTATTTTCAGTTGAAGGTCTGGCCAAGATACGTAATTTAGATAGTCAAATGACCGTTTCCGTGCGTTTAGGGGTTTGACTTACTGGATTGACCGTCCGAATGGAGCCCGTAACGAAGTTGGATCTAGATGAATTTTTTCCCATATACATATTTCAACCTAATAATGATATATGACCGTCGAATTTTTGTTTGTGAATTTTGATAATCAGAATTAAAACATGTCTACTAATGTTGTATAACTTGTTTACTAAGTGTTAAGTAAATGTTCCGTTTCAAAAACAAAATATATGTAGAAGCTTCAAACAAAAAAGTCGTAAAATAAGATATGACCGGAATAGTGAAATACATCTAAGGTTGAAAAATCATGTAGTCTAAAGTAGTCTAATTAAATGTTTTGCATTAAATTATTAATTTATAAATTGTTCATAAATTACAAATTCAAATTCAAATCGGCAACATGAATTTGTCAATTAATCTAGATTGTCTTCGGTAGCAGATTGTCTTTGGTAGCCGACATCAATTCTTAGTAGTAGATGTCTTTGGTTGATGTCTCTAAACTAGTTGTTCACATCCAGCTTAATGTCATGCATGCCATCATGTTTAAGTAAAAAACGGTACATTTCAAAAGGACTTGCCGAAAATAGATTGAATACTTCTTCATCCCAAATTTATACATCTCATTAAATGTATCGTAATAATGGTTTCTTGTCTTAATTTTGTTGTTCATTTCAACTGAAATATCTCTCGTTCTTCTGAATTGCTTGTCATATTCTTCGTCCTAATTAAAACCGCTCGCATTCTGCACAGGAGGGAAACCTCTAAGCCGATCTACAGACGATGCCACAAAATTTATCCGACACTCATTGTCTTTCCAGAAGTGTACGGAAATATAGCCTCTTATAGACTTCTTTAGTTTCGATTTTGAGATTATCCATAAAATCCAAAAATTCTGCGCTCATGATGTGATGGCTGAGGAATATATATTTGATTGTCTGTTCAAATGAATGACTGAGCAACCTATCTCCGTTCTTGAAAGGAGGGATGATAAGTTTCCCATCTACATCACTTAAATCTGCAAGATAAAATGATCCATGGGATGAAGAAGTATTCAATCTATTTGTGTATTGATGAGGAAGTATAAAAAAGGATAGCATCAATCTATAAAATGATCTATTTGTGTATTTGAATACTTCTTCATCCCAAGTGTATAAAATTTTCACACCTTTTTTTTATGTCAATCACTATTTTATGACAATAAAAAAAAATTTGTATTGATGATTTTTTATAACATTATCAATGTTAGTGATGCTGCACTCTGAAAGTAATTACGCCGACGACTGACTTGACAAAAACAGATCTTTGTATTCGTCTTCATCATATACAAATAAAGGAGGATCTGGAGATCCAATCGTAACAATAGTGCTTCTGTTGCATCAAGAATATGTAAATAAATTTGTACAAAGGTAGTCAACAGTAACATATTTCGCAACATGAATTTGTCAATTAATCTAGGTCTTCGGTAGTAGATTGTCTTTGGTAGCTGAAATCAATTCTTAGTAGTAGATAGTCTTTGGTTGATGTCTCTAAACTCGTTGTTCACATCCAGATTAATGCCATGCATGCCATCCTGTTTTAGTTAAAAACGGTACATTTCAAAAGGACTTGCTGAAAATAGATTGAATGCTTCTTCATCTCAAATTTATACATCTCATTAAATGTATCGTAATAATGGTTTCTTGTCTCCATTTTGTTGTTCATTTCAACTGAAATATCTCTCGTTCTTCTGAATTGCTTGTCATATTCTTCGTCCTAATTAAAACCGCTCGCATTCTGCACAGGAGGGAAACCTCTAAGCCGATCTACAGATGATGCCACAAAATTTATCTGACACACTTTGTCTTTCCAAAAGTGTACGGAGATATAGCCTCTTATAGTCTTCTTTAGTTTCGATTTTGAGATTATCCATAAAATCCAAAAATTCTACGCTCATGATGTGATGGCTGAGGAATATATATTTTATTGTCAGTTCAAATGAATGACTGAGCAACCTATCTTCGTTCTTGAAAGGAGGGATGATAAGTTTCACATCTACATCACTTAAATCTGCAAGATAAAATGATCCATGGGATGAAGAAGTATTCAATCTATTTGTGTATTGATGAAGAAGTATAAAAAAGGATGGCATCAATCTATAAAATGATCTATTTGTGTATTTGAATACTTCTTCATCCTAAGTTTATAAAATTTTCACACCTTTTTTTATGTCAATCACTATTTTGTGACAATAAAAAAAACTTTGTATTGATGATTTTTTATAACATTATGAATGTTAGTGATGCTGCACTCTGAAAGTAATTACACTGACGACTGACTTGACAAAAACAGATTCTTGTATTCGTCTTCATCATATACAAATAAAGGAGGATCTGGAGATCCAATCGTAACAATAGTGCTTCCGTTGCATCAAGAATATTGAGACATGGAAATTATGTAAATGAATTTGTACAAATGTAGTCAACAGTAACATATTTCGTAACATGAATTTGTCAATTAATCTAGATTGTCTTCGGTAGCAGATTGTTTTTGGTAGCCGATATCAATTCTTAGTAGTAGATAGTCTTTGGTTGATGTCTCTAAACTCGTTGTTCACATCCAGCTTAATGCCATGCATGCCATCCTGTTTTAGTAAAAAACGGTACATTTTGAAAGGACTTGCCGAAAATAGATTGAATACTTCTTCATCCCAAATTTATACATCTCATTAAATGTATCGTAATAATAGTTTCTTGTCTCCATTTTGTTGTTCATTTCAACTGAAATATCTCTCGTTCTTCTGAATTGCTTGTCATATTCTTCGTCTTAATTAAAACCGCTCGCATTCTGCACAGGAGGGAAACCTCTAAGCCGATCTACAGACGATGCCTAAAAATTTATTTGACACTCTTTGTCTTTTCAGAAGTGTATGGAGATATAGCCTCTTATAGTCTTCTTTAGTTTCCATTTTGAGACTATCCATAATATCTAAAAATTTTGCGCTCATGATGTGATGGCTGAGGAATATATATTTGATTGTCTGTTCAAATGAATGACTGAGCAACCTATCTTCGTTCTTGGAAGGAGGGATGATAAGCCTTAAAATTTATCCGACACTCTTTGTCTTTTCAGAAGTGTATGGAGATATAACCTCTTATAGTCTTCTTTAGTTTCGATTTTGAGACTATCCATAAAATCTAAAAATTCTGCGCTCATGATGTGATGACTGAGGAATATATATTTGATTGTCTGTTCAAATGAATGACTGAGCAACCTATCTCCGTTCTTGGAAGGATGGATGATAAGCCTCAAAATTTATCCGACACTCTTTGTCTTTCCAGAAGTGTACGGAGATATAGCCTCTTATAGTCTTCTTTAGTTTCGATTTTGAGAGTATCCATAAAATTCAAAAATTCTGCGCTCATGATGTGATGGCTGAGGAATATATATTTGATTGTCTGTTCAAATGAATGACTGAGCAACCTATCTCCGTTCTTGAAAGGAGGGATGATAAGTTTCCCATCTACATCACTTAAATCTGCAAGATAAAATGATCCATGGGATGAAGAAGTATTCAATCTATTTGTGTATTGATGAAGAAGTATAAAAAAGGATGGCATCAATCTATAAAATGATCTATTTGTGTATTTGAATACTTCTTCATCCTAAGTTTATAAAATTTTCACACCTTTTTTATGTCAATCACTATTTTGTGACAATAAAAAAAACTTTGTATTGATGATTTTTTATAACATTATCAATGTTAGTGATGCTTCACTCTGAAAGTAATTACACCGACGACTGACTTGTCAAAAACAAATCCTTGTATTCGTCTTCATCATACACAAATAAAGGAGGATCTGGAGATCCAATCGTAACAATAGTGCTTCCGTTGCATCTAGAATATTGAGACATGGAAATTATGTAAATGAATTTTTACAAATGTAGTCAACAGTAACATATTTCGTAACATGAATTTGTCAATTAATCTAGATTGTCTTCGGTAGCAGATTGTCTTTGGTAGCCGACATCAATTCTTAGTAGTAGATAGACTTTGGTTGATGTCTCTAAACTCGTTGTTCACATCCAGCTTAATGTCATGCATGTCATCCTGTTTTAGTAAAAAACGGTACATTTCAAAAGGACTTGCCGAAAATAGATTGAATACTTCTTCATCCCAAATTTATACATCTCATTAAATGTATCGTAATAATGGTCTCTTGTCTACATTTTGTTGTTCATTTCAACTGAAATATCTCTCGTTCTTCTGAATTGCTTGTCATATTCTTCGTCCTAATTAAAACCGCTAGCATTCTGCACATGAGGAAAACCTCTAAGCCGATCTATAGACGATGCCTAAAAATTTATCCGACACTTTTTGTCTTTTCAGAAGTGTATGGAGATATAGCCTCTTATAGTCTTCTTTAGTTTCGATTTTGAGACTATCTATAAAATCTATAAATTCTGCGCTCATGATCTGATGGCTGAGGAATATATATTTGATTGTCTGTTCAAATGAATGACTGAGCAACCTATCTCCGTTCATGGACGGAGGGATGATAAGTTTCCCATCTACAACACTTAAATCTGCAAGATAAAATGATCCATGAGATGAAGAAGTATTCAATCTATTTGTGTATTGATGACGAAGTATAAAACAGGATGCAATCAATCTATAAAATGATCTATTTCTGTATTTGAATACTTCTTCATCCAAAATGTATAAAATTTTCACACCTTTTTTTATGTAAATCACTATTTTGTGACAATAAAAAAACATTGTATTGATGATTTTTTTTATAACATTATTAATGTTAGTGATGCACTCTGGAAGTAATTACTCTGGAACAATAGTGCTTCCGTTGCATCAAGAATATTGAGACATGGAAATTATGTAAATGAATTTGTACAAAGGTAGTCAACAGTAACATATTTCGCAACATGAATTTGTCAATTAATCTAGATTGTCTTTGGTAGCAGATTGTCTTTGGTAGCCGACATCAATTCTTAGTACTAGAGAGTCTTTGGTTAATGTCTCTAAACTCGTTGTTCACATCCAGCTTAATGCCATGGATGCCATCCTGTTTTAGTAAAAAACGGTACATTTCAAAAGGACTTGCCGAAAATAGATTGAATACTTCTTCATCCCAAATTTATACATCTCATTAAATGTATCGTAATAATAGTTTCTTGTCTCCATTTTGTTGTTCATTTCAACTGAAATATCTCTCGTTCTTCTGAATTGCTTGTCATATTCTTCGTCCTAATTAAAACCGCTAGCATTCTGCACATGAGGAAAACCTCTAAGCCGATCTATAGACGATGCCTAAAAATTTATCCGACACTTTTTGTCTTTTCAGAAGTGTATGGAGATATAGCCTCTTATAGTCTTCTTTAGTTTCGATTTTGAGACTATCTATAAAATCTATAAATTCTGCGCTCATGATCTGATGGCTGAGGAATATATATTTGATTGTCTGTTCAAATGAATGACTGAGCAACCTATCTCCGTTCATGGACGGAGGGATGATAAGTTTCCCATCTACAACACTTAAATCTGCAAGATAAAATGATCCATGAGATGAAGAAGTATTCAATCTATTTGTGTATTGATGGCGAAGTATAAAACAAGATGCAATCAATCTATAAAATGATCTATTTGTGTATTTGAATACTTCTTCATCCCAAATGTATAAAATTTTCACACCTTTTTTTATGTCAATCACTATTTTGTGACAATAAAAAAACATTGTATTGATGATTTTTTTTATAACATTATGAATGTTAGTGATGCACTCTGGAAATAATTACACCGACGACTGACTTGACAAAAACACATCCTTGTATTCGTCTTCATCATATACAAATAAAGGAGGATCCGGAGATCCAATCCTAACAATAGTGCTTCTGTTGCATCAAGAATATTGAGACATGAAAATTATGTAAATGAATTTGTACAAAGGTAGTCAACAGTAACGTATTTCGCAACATGAATTTGTCAATTAATCTAGATTGTCTTCGGTAGCAGATTGTCTTTGGTAGACGACATCAATTCTTAGTAGTAGATAGTCTTTGGTTGATGTCTCTAAACTCGTTGTTCACATCCAGCTTAATGTCATGCATGCCATGCTGTTTTAGTAAAAAACAGTACATTTCAAAAGGACTTGCCGAAAATAGATTGAATACTTCTTCATCCCAAATTTATACATCTCATTAAATGTATCGTAATAATGGTTTCTTGTCTCAATTTTGTTGTTCATTTCAACTGAAATATCTCTCGTTCTTCTAAATTGATTGTCATATTCTTCGTCCCAATTAAAACCGCTCGCATTCGCAATGGAGGGAAACCTCTAAGCCGATCTACAGACGATGCCTAAAAATTTATCTGACACTCTTTATCTTTTCAGAAGTGTAGGGAGATATAGCCTCTTATAGTCTTCTTTAGTTTCCATTTTGAGACTATCCATAAAATCTAAAAATTTTGCGCTCATGATGTGATGGCTGAAGAATATATATTTGATTGTCTGTTCAAATGAATGACTGAGCAACCTATCTCCGTTCTTGGAAGAAGTGATGATAAGCCTCAAAATTTATCCGACACTCTTTGTCTTTTCAGAAGTGTATGGAGATATAGCCTCTTATAGTCTTCTTTTGTTTCGATTTTGAGATTATCCATAAAATCTAAAAATTCTACGCTCATGATGTGATGACTGAGGAATATATATTTGATTGTCAGTTCAAATGAATGACTGAGCAACCTATCTCCGTTCTTGGAAGGATGGATGATAAGCCTCAAAATTTATCCGACACTCTTTGTCTTTTCAGAAGTGTATGGAGATATAGCCTCTTATAGTCTTCTTTAGTTTCGATTTTGAGACTATACATAAAATCCAAAAATTCTGCGCTCATGATGTGATGGCTGAGGAATATATATTTGATTGTCTGTTCAAATGAATGACTGAGCAACCTATCTTCGTTCTTAGAATGAGGGATGATAAATTTCCCATCTACAACACTTAAATCCTCAAGATAAAATGATCCATGGGATGAAGATGTATTCAATCTATTTGTGTATTGATGAAGAAGTATAAAAAAAGATGAAATCAATCTATAAAATGATCTATTTGTGTATTTGAATACTTCTTCATCCAAAGTGTATAAAATTTTCACACCTTTTTTTATGTCAATCACTATTTTGTGACAATAAAAAAAACTTTGTATTGATGATTTTTTATAACATTATGAATGTTAGTGATGCAGCACTCTGAAAGTAATTACACCGACGACTGACTTGACAAAAACAGATCCTTGTATTCGTCTTCATCATAAACAAATAAAGGAGGATCTGGAGATCTAATCGTAACAATAGTGCTTCCGTTGCATCAAGAATATTGAGACATGGAAATTATGTAAATGAATTTGTACAAAGGTAGTCAACAGTAACATATTTCGCAAAATGAATTTGTCAATTAATCTAGATTGTCTTCTGTAGCAGATTGTCTTTGGTAGCCGACATCAATTCTTAGTAGTAGATAGTCTTTGGTTGATGTCTCTAAACTCGTTGTTCACATCCAGCTTAATGTCATGGATGTCATCCTGTTTTAGTAAAAAACGGTACATTTCAAAAGGACTTGTCGAAAATAGATTGAATACTTCTTCATCCCAAATTTATACATCTCATTAAATGTATCGTAATAATGGTTTCTTGTCTCCATTTTGTGGTTCATTTCAACTGAAATATCTCTCGTTCTTCTGAATTGCTTGTCATGTTCTTCGTCCTAATTAAAACCGCTCGCATTCTGCACAGGAGGAAAACCTCTAAGCCGATCTATAGATGATGCCTAAAAATTTATCCGATACTTTTTGTCTTTTCAGAAGTGTATGGAGATATAGCCTCTTATAGTCTTCTTTCGTTTCGATTTTGAGACTATCTATAAAATCTATAAATTCTGCGCTCATGATGTGATGGCCGAGGAATATATATTTCATTGTCTGTTCAAATGAATGACTGAGCAACCTATCTTCGTTCTTGGACGGAGGGATGATAAGTTTCCCATCTACAACACTTAAATCTGCAAGATAAAATGATCCATGGGATGAAGAAGTATTCAATCTATTTATGTATTGATGACGAAGTATAAAACAGGATGCAATCAATCTATAAAATGATCTATTTGTGTATTTGAATACTTCTTCATCCCAAATGTATAAAATTTTCACACATTTTTTTTATGTCAATCACTATTTTGTGACAATAAAAAATATTGTATTGATGATTTTTTATAACATTATGAATGTTAGTGATGCACTCTGGAAGTAATTACACCGACGACTGACTTGACAAAAACACATCCTTGTATTCGTCTTCATCATATACAAATAAAGGAGGATCTGGAGATCCAATCCTAACAATAATGCTTCTGTTGCATCAAGAATATTGAGACATGATAATTATGTAAATGAATTTGTACAAAGGTAGTCAACAGTAACATATTTCGCAACATGAATTTGTCAATTAATCTAGATTGTCTTCGGTAGCAGATTGTCTTTGGTAGACGACATCAATTCTTAGTAGTAGATAGTCTTTGGTTGATGTCTCTAACCTCGTTGTTCACATCCAGCTTAATGTCGTGCATGTCATCCTGTTTTAGTAAAAAACGGTACATTTCAAAAGGACTTGTCGAAAATAGATTGAATACTTCTTCATCCCAAATTTATACATCTCATTAAATGTATCGTAATAATAGTTTCTTGTCTCAATTTTGTTGTTCATTTCAACTGAAATATCTCTCGTTCTTCTAAATTGCTTGTCATATTCTTCGTCCTAATTAAAACCGCTCACACTCTGCACAGGAGGGAAACCTCTAAGCCGATCTACAAACGATGCCTAAAAATTTATCCGACACTCTTTGTCTTTTCAGAAGTGTATGGAGATATAGCCTCTTATAGTCTTCTTTAGTTTTCATTTTGAGACTATCCATAAAATCTAAAAATTTTGCGCTCATGATGTGATGGCTGAGGAATATATATTTGATTGTCTGTTCAAATGAATGACTGAGCAACCTATCTTTGTTCTTGGAAGGAGGGATGATAAGCCTCAAAATTTATCCGACACTCTATGTCTTTTCAGAAGTGTATGGAGATATAGCCTCTTATAGTATTCTTTAGTTTCGATTTTGAGACTATCCATAAATTCTAAAAATTCTGCGCTCATGATGTGATGGCTGAGGAATATATATTTGATTGTCTATTCAAATGAATGACTGAGCAACCTATCTCCGTTCTTGAAAGGATGGATGATAAGCCTCAAAATTTATCCGACACTCTTTGTCTTTTCAGAAGTGTATGGAGATATAGCCTCTTATAGTCTTTTTTAGTTTCGATTTTGAGACTATCCATAAAATTCAAAAATTCTGCGCTCAGGATGTGATGGCTGAGGAATATATATTTGATTGTCTGTTCAAATGAATGACTGAGCAACCTATCTCCGTTCTTAGAATGAGGGATGATAAATTTCCCATCTACAACACTTTTTTTTATATCAATCACTATTTTGTGACAATAAAAAAAATTTTGTATTGATGATTTTTTATAACATTATGAATGTTAGTGATGCTACACTCTGAAAGTAATTACACCGACGACTGACTTGACCAAAACAGATCTTTGTATTCGTCTTCATCATATACAAATAAAGGAGGATCTGGAGATCCAATCGTAACAATAGTGCTTCCGTTGCATCAAGAATATTGAGACATGAAAATTATGTAAATGAATTTTTACAAAGGTAGTCAACAGTAACATATTTCGCAACATGAATTTGTCAATTAATCTAGATTGTCTTCGGTAGCAGTTTGTCTTTGGTAGCCGACATCAATTCTTAGTAGTAGATAGTCTTTGGTTGATGTCTCTAAACTCGTTGTTCACATCCAGCTTAATGCCATGCATGCCATCCTGTTTTAGTAAAAAACCGTACATTTCAAAAGGACTTGCCGAAAATAGATTGAATACTTCTTCATCCCTCTCATTAAATGTATCGTAATAATGGTTTCGTGTCTCCATTTTGTTTTTTCATTTCAACTGAAATATCTCTCGTTCCTCTGAATTGCTTGTCATATTCTTCGTCCTAATTAAAACCACTCGCATTCCGCACAGGGGGAAACCTCTAAGCCGATATACAGACGATGCCACAAAATTTATCCGACACTCTTTGTCTTTGCAGAAGTGTACGGAGATATAGCCTCTTATAGTCTTCTAAAGTTTCGATTTTGAGAGTATCCATAAAATCCAAAAATTCTGCGCTCATGATGTGAAGGCTGAGGAATATATATTTGATTGTCTATTCAAATGAATGACTGAGCAACCTATCTCCGTTCTTGGAAGGAGTGATGATAAGTTTTCCATCTACAACACTTAAATCTGCAAGATAAAATGATCCATGGATTGTCCAGCATCAGTCCGCTAATAACAGGAGACACAAAGGTCTTGAATGATTTGTGCAGTTATTTCACTGATGATAGAAGCCGATTCATCTTCCCATGGGCTGCTCGAAATCAAAAGTGATACAGTTGTAGTTGTTTTATACTTATTTACGTACAGCTCTAGTCAAAACCTTTGGTTGTTTCACAATTTCAATTGCTTCGTTTGCGGGTCCGATGAAGTTAACTACTCGATGATGTTGACTCGAATTGTACGAAATCCGGTCTTGCATAGCAGTTATAGAAAGTCTTCCGAGGGATAGCTGCTAACCTCGTGCTCACATGAATCATATTCATCTTTCAGCTTTCTTCACCCAACTAATTTGAATCAATGTAGTGTTTGTTACTTTGATGATTATATAGGTTGTTTGTAAGCCATTCCATGAACATCAACGAACGAATCTGTTGCGAATAAAGGAAAATGATGCCTTTCATCAGTGATTTGATGGATCGAATAGGGAAATAAAATCTTCGCTCTTTTTTCGAAGAAAGGGAAATAAATTTTTAACTCCAGTGAAATCTGATACAATTGCTATGGAAGACGAAAATCCCTTTTTTGACCATGACTAGGGTTTTGCTCAGCCACAAAAATCCCAACTCTTAGCTTCAGAATTTTTCTACGTACAGCTTTTTTAAAAAATAAAAAAAATTAGTTCGGATTTAGAGCATTCCTTTGCCGACGCCAAACACCGTGATAATCCTACGTACAGTTGTTCGAAGTCTCAGAAACGAGAAGGTCATCATTAGCTAGTCCATTTGCAAGCAAGTCATTGTTGTGGTTTTAATGGCAAAAAGTTAGGTTTTAATGGATAAAAGATTAGTAGAATTTCGATCTTCTTGATGTGATCGACTCTCTTCAACTATTGTGAGCATTACATGCATTATCAAAATATGCACTGCTAATATTAGTAGTCATTCTCTTGTCTCAAATATTTTGATTATTTACATTGTTTACCATTGTTTTTACTTAGGAGGGTGTATATATTTTAGTACGTAGTAGGAAAACATAAGTTTTTTTTTGAAAAAACATAAGTTGTTGGATTGTATTTTGAGCGACTCATGCATATTATTTCATAGAGGTACTCTATAGTTTGCTTCTTGATTTTTTTTCTATTTATAATCTGGTGTATTTTTTTGGTCAAAATAAAAAAATAAAATAGCAGATTATATTAATGGAAACTCCAATGAACAACAGTGGATTTTTTTCTCTGATAATGTTAAACATCGCTTTAGCCATGGACTGTACACTTAAAAGTCACGCATAGGCTTACTGATTGAGTTCCTGAACCAGCTTTAAGAATAAATGTACTTGAATGAATCGACGACTGTAATTCCTGTTGAAAATAGGGCTTGGCTATCTCTCGAATGAACGAATCGCGCACTGGAAATTCTTATTACTACTTGTGATAAATTGGGGAAATATTTCCTGTTCCCCGTTCAATTCATAGTCGGAGGGCAGCAAAACGCCAGAAACTATCTTCATAACAATGAATCGTTGTCGTTATAAAGAACCGAGATAGATACAAAACAATTCCAAATCCAGTTTTCAATACACCAAACACATAAGCTTGCGTCCTGTATCGTTTTACAAACCACTTTTTTTTAAAAAAAAAACCTATTTTGCGACAACTAAAACAACAACAAAAAATTCAAATTTTGTATTTTTAGAATCTGAATATACAAAAAATGCATTCGGTTTATTGTTTTGTAAAAGACGTTTCACAAGAGTTCTGATCGGTGCAAAATGAGAGCAAGGCTTTACTCTTCTCCTCACAAACAGCTTCTGTCAACTTCTCCTTTCTCTCGGTAGAAACCTCCTGGTATATTTACACATCTATCAAAGCCAATGCACAAAACCACATTTGGATTTTGTATATAGTTTGGCAGAAATTGTTGCTGCCTTTTCTCTCTTAAGTCTTCAAATCCATTATAGTATGTTAATCAAAAGATGATTGTTCCATAATCAGATTCGTCTCCAATGATCCACAACTCGCGTAACAAAAGAAAACTAACAAAAGCTCCTTTCTTGCAGATGCTCAGTAGAGAAAACAGATGCTCCTTGTTTTATATTCTGATGAGTTTCACATCAATCACATGTTTGTGTATATATATCTACGATTATATGGGAAAAAGGAGATTTGACTATGAATCAAGAGAGAAAAAAGTGAAATCTCAAAGTATGAAATCCAGAGAAACCTTGGCATGTCGACTCCTTTCACTTTTTCGGAATATTGTTCTCTGGAAACAAGGAAAACGACCATAAGCCGTTTTCAATTTTTAAACGGAAGCTCTGAATCATATTCCAAAAATTGTTTCCTGTGTTTCCGGGATTTAAGCTGCGGAACATGTTATATTGATTTCTGTTTTCAAAATACGGAAAACTGTTGTGATTACCAACCGAAGAGACCCTAAATCTTCTCAAAACTCCTAATGCTGTAACCCAAAGCATGTGATAGTAACTGATCTGCCGTTCCATGAACACATTTCCGAGTTCATGACAATAATACATAATTGTGAGACCCTCTGATTAGCTACAGAATCCAAGCAACAATGTTAACATGAGACATATCAGAAGACTGACTGCTATAAAAAAAACATCATTAAGTACAGTGACAACCTTGGCCTCTTCTGCCACTTGAAATGCATGGATTAAATATCTCCTTTCATGCCTAGTCCAGCTTGATATTAGAGTACAGTAATGTATCCTTGGTGATTGGCATATTCACAAGGAAGCATACCTACACACAAAAGTGGAAATTCTTACTACTAGTTAACAGCATCTCAGCCCAGACATGTCAGATTAAAACTCTTACTAACAATACAGGATCAGTTCTAAACATATATTTGAAAATCCAAACATCGATCTTATAGCTTAGCATACAATATATGATTTGGAAAAAAAATCTAATTTTTCTAATTTTTACCTAACATCAAATCTCTACATCTGTTTATACTTATCAATCAAGATACTTCCAGTAGAATCACTATGATGATTTACTGGCAAGTTTTGCATTTTATTGATGCAAGTAAAGTTAAGCAAGAAAGACAGAATGGTCCATGACCACTATGTTCATTCTTGATTTTCCTTTTTCTTCATTTGTAACTGAAACTTACCCCCAAGATAGTTGAAATCAAAAGGATAATTCCTGTGATCCAGGCAAGTGTTCTTCTAACCAATAGCACTTCCACAATAGTCGTATTAAATGAGGTCTTTGTTTCTTCCAACCAACGAGCAGATGGTCGAGTGTACACAATATTCAACATCTTCCCTGACTCCACAGGCGCTACTTCATTGAAGAGGACAGCTCCAACAATTTGACCTGCCAAATGGTCAATTTACTGTCAGATTCAATCACAGATATGAAAAGTTCCAACCAATATATTAAATGAAGAGCATACAATTACTTGACAACATTTTAAATACAGTTTCAAGAAATTTGAACTTCGAGAAGCAATAATTACTGTAAAGGGACAAAGTATACAAAGAGCAAGTTTTCTTTTCCAGGCATAGGAATATCATAACGCTGGAGAGCTTAAGTTCCAACAGTGTACCTATCAAAAGTAATAATATGTATTACCTTTGTATGCATGTCCGAGTGAATCAAATATCTTTGTCATTGCAGCAACAAGCAGTTCCATTCCATGTTGAGCAACACCTTCAGATCCATACTGATCCTTCAAAACCTATCATAATGTTATAAACTATTTATCAAGCTAATGAAATAGTAGCCATAAGAAGGATACAGTAAAACACAAAGATATTAAAAACAAAAAAACCTAAATTGTGTACACATACACTTAAAGCAAGTATGCGTGAGTGTATGTTCATGTCTGCACGCACACCAAACACAAGTAAAATATGGAGAAAAAAACGACTGGGTACCTAGAGCCCCCTTAAGAGACCCAAGGAGACATGAACTAATATTTAGTCCTGATAACACCATCAGTTCTATGACTTCTATCAGCCACACACACACACACACACACACACACACATATATATATATATATATTAAAAAAATACTCTAGCAGATGATGTGGCAACAATTCCCAACAAATACAGATGATGTGTTTTCAAATATTTGGAAACGTAAGGAAACAGGAATCATCCAACTAGAATATCTGTGTTTGCCTTCCCTTTCTCACTTTTGAAGTTGCCTAGTGGCTTGACATTTTTCATCATCCTAAAATACTCCTAGTTGTTTTCTTCTGACTAATCAGGCCATGGAGGGGGTGGGAGTTAATATTGGCTAAGAACTACTCCCCTGTAGAGTTACTATTGGATTTAAAGACAAGAAGGCTTACACCGGGCTGTACTTCCTTATGTCTTGAGCCCCAGGATAACTAAATACACATACACACACAATAATCACACCCTAGTCGTTTAAAGCTTCATCTTAATTCACACATCACAAATACTATTTCCTTATCTAGACAATTAAACTACCAAAGTTTCACTTCTACCAAGTATTTTACATTTTTGCAAAACTTCTACTATCATGAGATCTAAACTTAAAATTTACAATAAGTAATAGAATAGAACAAAGCAACACCTTGATGCCATGAAAATTCCCTGTTAATAGTTCAGGTGGACTGTGAGTACTGTGCATCAGATCTTCATGCAAATCCATTGCCCTTCTAATATTGTGGACAAGCACCAAAAGGCTAGTGGTGAATTTCCTGTCTGCTTCCTGTATACATATGAAATTCAATACTCTAATATAAGTAGTCAAGTTCATTTACATGTGTGTACATATAATCAAGCACTAGAGCATATGATACTGAATGCTAAAAGAACCTTGGACATATGAAGCTTCAACTGATCGCCTTTGGCCAAGGGGATGGTCAACTCTCCATTTAGCACTTCCAATGTATCAGCAACATATGATCCACCCATCCAAGAGGCCTAAAAGAAAATTAAATCAAAGAGGAAAAATAAGTTCAATTTCATGTAAACAAGGAAAAAACTGCGGTTATGGAAGAGATGGATGAAACAACAATAAAGAACAACTCAATGCATGACTTACAAAATCACTGATTTCGTTGTCAGTACAGTCTGCCGATTGTTCATCCAAAGAAAACACAGATACTTCACTTTCATCTGCAGTAATGCACATTGAGAACAAACTCATGTAATTCCACACGAGAATAAGTAATGTCTGCAATTTGTTTGAAACTAGAAAAGGATCACATACCAGGAAGTTCAATCTCAGCTTTACTCAAGCCAAGGTCAATCTTGGTTTCATGAGCACTTTTAAACATGAAATTTTCATTGACAGCAAGAGTAGGATCTGCAGGTACGAGACATTCATCTGATTATTAAGTGCACAACACAGGAACAAATAGCCATGACCATTAACTTCTAGCTAATAGGACCAAGTGTGAATACCAGCAATTCCTATGACTTCCAGAACAAAAACAGCGCGAGGTCTATTGAATGGATTGGGCACAAGAACCTCATTTAGCTACCAAAAACAATAAGAAAACAATCACAAGTTAGTCCCTGGAGTTAACGACACGATAAGAAAACTAGAAAAGGCCTATAGCCTGTCACTTAAAAGCACCTTAGTTGAACCGGCAGCTGAGAGTGAAGCAGGCGGGGCGAATCCAAGCAAGACAGACACAATAGCACTGACTTCCAGCAGCGACATTGAGTCAGACTGTTTAAGCAAAAGCATCCATCATTAGCTAACAAAATAAGAACAAACACTATGCAAGCACCTAACATCTACAAATTGCGAAATCAGATCGATTATTAAGATTGAAATCGTAAGAGATACAGCTCAGTTCTAATCCTGTGTGGCTTAACAAGCACAGTAAGTGTAAATTCCATGGAAAGATTCGAAATTAGCGAAATCAAATACGAAGATGAGAAGCAACAGCCTGATCACCTTGAAAACGACATCGTTTGAGGCCCGGCTGCGAAGGAAGCGATGAGTGGAGCTATCGATGAAGAAGACTGAAGCAGTCCCGTGTGCCTGGATCAAAATCGAACCAATTTTTCAGATCAACAAACAACAACATCACATCGGTAGCTACATGTATAAATAGAGAGAGAGACGAACCCTAGCTTGCAAGAAGAAGAATGAGGAAACTGTGAGCAGATAGAAGCAGACGAAGCGTCCGAGCGAATCCATGAGAGAGATGGAGAAAAGAGAGAGGATCTGATTGTGGTTCAAGGGAGTTGAGAGAGAAAGAGAGCTGAAATTTCGGTTAGGATGGTTTTACTGAAAATATCCAACTCTTTTACGACTGTAAAAACGAAGCGACGTCGTTTCGGTTTTACCGAAAATATCCAACTCTTTTACGACTGTAAAAACGAAGCGACGTCGTTTCGGTTTTAGGGTTTTACCGAAAATATCCAACTCTTTTTCGTTTGCTGGTAACGTGTATATAAGCACCGTCTCTCCTTCAGCTGCAACAGCAGAGGAAGGTCTGTACAATTGTTGGTGTACATAAGCACTATCTCAGGTTTGGTTTCGTTCTTCCATTTACAATTCTTGAGATTCTTGCTTGACTTGTGTAATTTCAACTTGTTTACCAACCAAGAAGGATGATTCTTGGTCTGCAATCGGATCCATGTATTCAAAAACTGAGCCAGTTGTTAACCGTCTCTATCTTAAAGTTAGCGAATGGCATTCATTTTTGGGCATTGGGCATTTGATACGGTAGCCTGTATATCACTTAACCAAAATCGATATAGATTAATGAAAGTCTTCAAAGGTGAAGTTTTGGAATGGCAATATGGTCCTGTTGTCTTGTAGATTATAAGTTTCAATCTTGCATATCATTAAAAGAGAGATTGATGGGGGGAGTAGTTCACGAAAACATTGAATAAAAGACATGCAAAGAAGATAGCGAGTTTAAAGAGCCTCCCTTTGTTTTTAGATGGACATGGCAGTAGCAACCCATGGGGATTCATGGATGTTACATGCCCAGAAAATAGGACTCCTTTGAATTTATGGTGAAATAGAAGAGAATTGAAGAATAAGAAGGCTTTTTACCTCTGTTTAATATATCTTTTGTCCAATCTTTTGTTCATTCTCCTTTCTTTAAGAAATAATTATTTCTAATGTTGGAATACATGGAGTGCAATGGATTCGCCATGCAAAGAATATAAGACAAATGAAGAATAAAAAGCTTCAACTCTAATTCTAAGCTTAGTGGAGATCTTGTTCTGTACATTCTCCTTTTTCAATGTTTTCTTTTAATAAAAAAAGCCTACCCGATGTTGAGCACCTCACATTCATATTAAGGTTCAACAATGAGCTTTATTGGCCTCCATTCTCTTTTATTCCAAGGTTGAGCTTGTGAGGTGCTCTGGAAATTTCAGAAACCCTTTGTTGTATTCTGCCTTTATCCGAGCTGCATCTCAAAGCCAATGTGGCGGAGAGGTCAATGGATGCTCCATTTGGGGTATTTTTGCTGAATTGTATTGGATTTTTGGTATTTGGTTTCTAGCTTATATATATATATATATATATATATATATATATATATATTGATCCTATGGTTCTTAGCAAATCTAGAAGGAACTTGCGTATCAGATGTGATATGGGTTTTTCATATCTTCTAGCCTACAATGATCAATCACATTTGGCCACCATAGGGCCTTGGCCTACTCATCTTCTGGTGATAAAGTCAACCTCTGACCTAAAATAAGAGATATCAATTCTCTATACTAACTGCATTATCTTGCTGAAGTTCAACAGTTTAATCTTTAGGCTTCTGGTCCTCTGCCATCATTTGTGTCTTATCTTTTGTTAGGTTTTTTCGATTTTGTTATCCTCTACTCGCCCCTCTCGCTCCTTTCTCAATTATGAGTGTTAATGAATGAAAATAGTGAAGTGTCTTGTAATCCCCTTCCCTACCTTTCTTTTCCTTTTCGTTCTCTATCTCAAACGGTTGTCATAACAAAATTATAGCAAACTATAAAGTTTTTTCAAGTTCTAATTAAGGTAAAGCTCGTTTTTATCTTAAGTTCACAACTCTAAACTTTGACTTGGTTTACCAACCAAGAAGGAAGATTCTTGGTTCGTACTTGGATCCAGGTATTCAAGGACTGAGTGTTTAAGCTTCAACCTTCAGTTCTGTTAACAATCTCTATTTGAGTGTTAGCAAATGACATCATTTTGGGCATTGGGAACTTGATACAGTAGCCTGTATAGCATTAAGTCATTAACCATAATTAATGCAGATTGATGAGTGAGGTTTTAGCGCCTTCAAAGATCAAGTTTCTGGAATAGCAATATGTTCCTCTTGTCTTGTAGATGATTGGTTAAGCATTGCAAGTTTTGTTAAGTGTCAATTTCGCATATCATAAAAAGAGAGACTAATAGGAGGACAGTTCACTAAATCTTTGAATAAAGACATGGAGAAAAGATAGCGAGTTCAAAGTGCCTCCCTTTGTTTTTAGATGGTCCTGGCAGTAGCAACCCATGGAAATTCATGGATATCTCATGCCCAGAAAATAAGACTCCTTTGAATTTGTGATTTCTCCTTTTGTTAAGAAATAATTATTTCGCATGTGGCAATACATGGTGCACAATGGATTTTCCATGCCGAGTATATAAGATAAATGAGTCTCGTATGAGTTTAGGACTGGATTGGAAATGAAGAACAAAAAGGCTTGAACTCTATTTCTAAGCTTAGTGGAAATCTTGTTCTGTGTATTCTGCTTTTTCAATGGTTTTTTATCAAAAATGGCCTACCTAATCTTGAGCACTTCACGTAGTCACATTCGGATTAAGGTTCAACAGTGAGCTTCATTAGCCTCTATTCTCTTTCATTCCAAGGTTGAGCTTGGAAATTAGAAACAGGCCTGTAGTCTATTCTGCCCTTATCCCAGCTTCATCTCAAAGTCAATGTGGCAGAGAGGTCAGTGAATGCTCCATTTGGGGTATTCCGGCCGAATTGTAGCAGATTTTATGGGCTTTGGTTCCTCACCCTTGCTAATATGTTGATCCTATGGTTCTTAGCAAATTCCAGAACAAGCTTGAGTAAAAGATGTGATAGGGGGTTTTTATATCTTCTAGCCTACAACGATCAGTCAAATTTGGCTACTGTGATAGGGGTTTTTGTATCTTCTAGCCTACAACGATCAATCAAATTTGGCTACTGTGCATTCTGCTTTTTCAATGGTTTTTTTTTTATCAAAAATGGCCTACCTAATCTTGAGCACCACACGTAGTCACATTCGGATTAAGGTTCAACAGTGAGTTTCATTAGCTTCTATTTTCTTTCATTCCAACGTTGAGCTTGGAAATTAGAAACAGGCCCGTAGTCTATTCTGCCCTTATCCCAGCTTCATCTCAAGGTCAATGTGGCAGAGAGGTCAGTGAATGCTCCATTTGGGGTATTATGGCCATATTGTTTCAGATTTTTTGGGCTTTGGTTCCTCACCCTTGCTAATATGTTGATCCTATGGTTCTTAGCAAATTCCAGAACAAGCTTGAGTAAAAGATGTGATAGGGGTTTTTATATCTTCTAGCCTACAACGATCAGTCAAATTTGGCTACTGTGATAGGGGTGGTTTTTTTGTATCTTCTAGCCTACAACGATCAATCAAATTTGGCCACCATAGGGCTTCGACCGACTCAAGTTAAAGCGAAAAAGTCAACCTCTGACCTAAAAGAAGAGATATCAATTCTCTATACTAACTGCATCATCTTGCAGAAGTTCAACAGTTTAGGGCTTAGGCTTATGGTTCTCGGATATCATTTCTGTCTTGTTTGTGATTAGAGTTTTTGATCGTGTTATCATCTACAAGCCCACAGAAACTATCTCGCTCTTGGCTTCCTCATTTATGAGTTTCAATGAATGTAAACAGTTGCGTCTTGTAATCTCCTTCTGTACCTGCTCCTCTTTTCTTTTCCCTTTTGTTCTCTATGTCACATGGTTGTCATAACAAAATTACAGCGAACTATAAAGTTTCTTCAAGTTCTAAATAAGGTGAAGCTCGTATTCATCTTAATCTCACAACCCTATCCAACAACTAGCTGTTCTTTGTATTTGGGTTCTAATCCTATCTTATTAGTTATATTGTTTATGTTACCGTTTTCGTATGTCATTAGCTTCAGTTCATTGTTGACGCTAACATTTGAAAGCAATACCTCCTGAATTAATTTTTTTCTCAGTGATTTAATATTGTTTTTATTTGTTCATGCTACAAATTGTGATGCCTATATATTACATTAAGTTTGATAACTTGAATGATATGTTGATTTTTCCAGATCGATACAAACCGGAAACTTCAATCTGGACAGAACTTTTGATTGTATTTTGGCTTAAGGAAACTATGGCTGAATTAAACCTTGGTATACTGATCGATGTTGTGGATGAAGAGTGGATGAAAGACACTCTTCCTGATGACGGTATTGTTTTTTGCTTCTCCTTTTGAAATGTACCTACAAATTTATTAAATCATTATCATGTTACTTCATTTCAGTTAAATTGTTGAAAATATTCCGTTTGTTGCAGATCTTCCCCTGCCGCCTATGCTGGTTATAAGGACCGATGACACTGAGGATTCAAGTACGTCATTTAATTCTCAATACTTTTTGTTTAAAATAATACCAATCATACCCTCAAAAAAATACCAATCATATCAGTACCATATGGAGAAACATATCTTCACTTCCATTTACATGCTGGCCAGATGGCCTTGTCTCCTTTGGAATCTTGAATAGCAAAAGTATCTTTCTGTTTAGCTATATTCAATACAATAACAAGTGAGGGATATTCTAGTGTTCAAGAACTGTCTGGGGAATCAGTTGTTTGCTTATATGATATATTTGGGAGGAAACTGAATTATAAGACTAGTTTGAGAATCATTGTTTGTATTATCATGGCGAATGGAAATAATGTTGCTTTAACACTATAAGAAAACTAACTCGGGTAAATCCAGAGGATTGAAAGGGATTTTCAAATTTGAGCAGTATTATATATTAATCATTATTGGCAGTTCAGAAAAGATCTTTTTCAATTGGGATTTTGTACTTATTTCTTTTTCATTTTTTCCCCAAAATGTTCAGACCAGGAGACTCACAAAGTTGATGGAGATACTTGGAATGATCTTGCATTAGGATCTCAATAAATTTTCTGGTAATAGTCTGTTTAAGTCGGTCGGTGCTTTGTTCAAAGTTTTTGTGCTATTGTTATGTCTCTAATTTGTCATTAATGTCATATAGATTTGTTGGACCTATGGCTTTGGAGGTTATGCTACTTGCCTGAAGTTGATTGTGTATCACTAATTATGCATGTAAATTTATGAGCAGGTAGTGACCGATTTTGTATGTTATCATTTTCCTTCAAATTTGGAATCGCTAGCATTATTGCTATGCCATAGGACACAATGTTACAATCCTATATATCTCTAAGCTGGTAGCCTGTTTTGCATATTCCCGACCAAAACAAAAATACATGCTTTTGTTTATCATCTCTTTTAGTCTTTTCATAAGGGGTTTCAATTCACATGGCTTTTTGTGGTTTAAAATGATTAGTCCTGGATGCCAGAACAGACATCCGATGAATTGAACATACAGAGAGATCTATTCCCAACTTCTTGCAGTGAATTGGATCTCCCATCCCTTTGGCACGGAGCTAGAGTCTCCTGGCCATACAGTTTGTTCAAGAGTGGTCTCAGAATCAGTTGAATGTGTGGTTCTATTTGCTGAGTTTCATATGGTATCCCACAATACAATTGCTCTTAGCTCCATCGTCGTTTACAGTTCCTATTTGAAAAATTGTTGCTTGAAGTTGCTAATTGAAATGTCCAGCAATGCCTTGGGATCTAGTAACTTGCGAGGCTTGCTAATACACCATTTATAAGACTTGGAAACTTTGAGATCTGCTGAGTTGGATTCATCTGTCCTTGGGAAGGCAAAGCTAGTAGTTCCAACTTTCAATTGCCATGGCTAGTGCAATAGGAGCATCATAAGGCCGAAGTCCCAATACATCCAATTCAACCGTGGCGTGAATTCTTCAAGATGTATTGTTCTTGGAACATACGTTTGTCAATCTACCACACCTTGCGGAGTTCATCTGCAAGCTACTAGTGATCCTATTAGTGGAAATACAGTCAAACATTGCCTTGGTTCGCATCATCATTAACTTGCAGTATAATGAACATGCTTGGGTTGAGAATACAAGCAGCAAACATCTAACAAGGCACCGATCATATCAGTTAAATACGGTATGTATATATGACTCCTTTCTCCAAACTCATCATCTATATATATCTAGACGTGCACAATTAACTTGTGTCAATCCAGAAGCTTTTACGATAGCATATGTAGGGCTGTCACTATGAGATGCATCGAAGAAGTGGGACTTGTTCTCCGAGATTGCTGATAGACATAACGTTGCTTCCATTGATATCATTGCATTTTTCATCAAATTAGTTCTCAAAGTAAAAGATAGACAGGTAATTAGCTTAATCCAAACAGATCCAAAACGTGAAAGTCCAGAGGCCATTCTCTAATTAAACCTGGGACATTATCGATTTGTTGTGTACGTTGGCATAAGGTTCTAGCCGCTCTAGCATTAGAGCTGGAAGTAATGGCAGTAGTCACCGTAGGACGTCGGAATAGTGACCGCTGCAGAGCCATTAGGGATGGTGATTATACATACGTATTTTGAACCGTAGGGCGGTTGAACCAAACTTTAGAATTGAGCGATTTATGTTTATAGCTTTCTACTCGATCGATTATCACGCCGCGCCACAATATCATACTTCACATTACTATTATTCTTCTCATTAAAGTACTTATTTGTATATCTGTACACTTGAACTGGGACAAGTGTGGCCCGTGAATCACCATTGTACCGATATTGTCCCAACTTAATCACCTTTAAGGTGTTGGGTTTTAATCACAAAAGGCCTTGGTACAACTGGATATAATTCATCCACTTATAAGTTATATTTTATTTGTCATTCCGATCTATTCCCGACTGAAGAAGAAACTTTTTTATTTAATTTCAGACGACAGCCTTTGTTCCAAGCCTTGATTAAGAATTTAGATTACAATCTTTAAGTTTAGCACTATTTTTATTGAGCTTCTGTACACCATATACGAACTCGTTAACGTTTAGAAGATGACCTAAAACACTAAGCTTGTAGTTCCAACTTTTAACTGCCATGGCTAGTGCAATAAGAGCATCATAAGGCCGAAGTCCCAACGCATCCAATTCAACCATATCGTGATTCGTGAATTCTTCAAGATATGTTTGCCAACCTAGCACACCTTGCACAGAATTGATCGATGGATGCGGAGTTTATCTACTGCAAGCTATCAGTTACCTCATCAGTGGATAGCCAAATGTTGCCTAGCTTGCCTCATATCCTTGATATATACAATAACATATGTAGGGCTTTCGTACGTTCACTTTGATGAGATGCATTATTTTGCGTAAAAATCGAAAGTAGGACTTGCTCTCCGAAATTTCTGATAGACAAACCTTGCTTCCATTCATGTGTCATTTGCCCTAAGATGGCATCTTTATCAGATTAATTTAGGGAGAATGACCCTTTACATAAAATAAAAAAAGTCAAACCCCAAACCAATGAATTAAAAAATCAAATGTTCATTCCAATACAAGATGTACTTACTAATACCAAAATACATAAATATTTATTAAATTCATAATAAAATAATATTTTTTGAGACAATTTTACCCTTGTTTCTTATACACTTGGAAAAAAATAAGAGAGAATATTTTGCTGGAACATCTCCGATCGCTGGACTCTGGTCTCCTGTCACCAACCGCCGGACTATGGTTACCGGACACCGGAAAATTACTGTTAGCTGGAATTTCGCCGGATTTTTTTTCTACTAGGGGCAATAAACTTTTACAGAAAATTTACTAGGGCAACATCTACATCAAATCTAAGTCTACTAACCACAGTATACTCCAAATTTAAGTCTAATAACACTAGTATACTACAAAACAAAATCTACTAACCATGTATACTCCAAACCAAGTCTAGTAACACTTTGTATACATCAAAACCAACTACAATTGTGGTCGCCGTCCATCGTCCAGATCTTCATGGTCCTCGTCCAGATCTCTATAGAGAACATCAACCAGTGAAACGACATGGTCACCGGCGTCGAGCTTTGATCTAGAGCTGGCTCAGACTCCGAGAGAGAGAGAGAACGAGATGAGAGAGAGACGAAGGAGAAAAGAGATAGACCTGGGAGAGAGAGAATATCGATTTGAAATGGGTGATAGAGGAGAGAGGAGTAGATATAATAGATCATGGGCACAAAAGTAATCTCAATAAGATTAATTGGAATATGCATGTCAATTCTGTTTTCATGAAATGAACAATCAATCCTAATAATTAGTACTATATGGTCAATTATTGATTAATTTATATATAGCTAGTTCGATCTCAAAGAAAAAGACAAATAGGTAACTATCTTAACACTAACACGACAAATCGACAATGTCCCTATTTCGAACATTAGAGTTGTGTCAATGACAGTCATTTGAGAGCGCGGAGCTGGAAGTAATGACAGTCATCGTACGTAGGAATGTAAGTACGAAGGTATTGATCTTCTTAATTATATATAATCTTGAACCTTAGACCAAACTTCAGTGAGCGATTTATGTTGTATGTATAGCTTTCTACTCGATCAATTATCACACCGCGCGACCACTTCATCATATATGCTTTTCATCACGATTTTTCTTCTCATTAAGCTACTTAATTTATATATCTGAACATGAAGCATGCAGCAAGCAAAATACAGCTCCGTCAAAAAAACAATAATATATATGAGGGGGAACCTGTGGCTGCTGCACCACCAAGAACGTTTTGGTTTGAGTTCCCGGTGTTCAAAAGCATCCTAGTCTTGTAGTGAACATGCTAAGAGGGCGTATGTTAAAGTCCGAGAAGGCAGTTCTGATGCAACTACGACTCAGCCAAAACTTCCCATACTGCATATTCAGGTCAAGAAATATGATTCCCACACGTTCAATTCACAGGTCAAAAATGACTCCAACATAAATTCACTGGGATAAATAATCAGCGATGATTCTTTTGCTAAATCGTTTTGGTACATGTATATTGAAAACATTCTCTATATATGCCTCCAATATAGTTCTGGTGTTCTTAATCTAGATGTTTTCTAAAGCATTTGGATCCATTTGGTAACCTTTTTTATTTAATTTCAGACAACAGCCTTATATTTTCGGTGACTCCTCTAAGATATTGGGAACTTGGAAGACGCCAGAACATCCAAAACTCGATCGCTATTTCCAAGCCACACATATTCTCAGTTCCCTCGCTCCTTTTTAATAATGAATGACAGTCTTAAGTTTTAGCACCATTTTCATTGAGCTTTTTTTCCAAAACTCGATCTCTATTCCAAAGCCACATACGAACTCGTTCATGTTTAGATGATGTCGACCTAAAACATTAAGTGTCCGGACAAGTTTGCAAACTTAGGTGGTGGGTACGTTTTTGCCTAGCTACTCATTTGAGCATCCTCTTTCTTTGATGCCGGAGCCTAAACATCGACCAATTGTACGTAGACGTGCATTTAAATTTGTCATTGTTATAAAAAGCGTGTAATTCTAATTGGTAATTTTTCTAACCAAAACCAAATTAGTTTTCTAAATATTGCTTGCGAATTTGTCCAAACTCGATCCTAGACTGTTACCTAGCTAGCTAGTTACAATATAATGGAAGACATTTTCACAAAAATGATAACATGCATGAACACCACCTTATGATCCATACATATGAATGAGAAATATTGCGTCCAAAGCATAGATCGAGAATTAATACACTTTTTCTGGTCGTTTGCATGAAAGGAAACATTTCATAGATGATAGATTAAGCCAAGAAATTGCAGGACTAAAGAAAATTAAGAACAACAACTCCAGATTAAGGAAGGTAGCTAATTAAGTAACCATGCAGTTGAAGCAGAAAGGAACCAGTTAATTAGCTAGCTAGTGACCACCGCCACCTCCGAATCCAGCTCCACCGCCGAACCCAGCCCCACCTCCAGCACCAGCACCAGCACCAAAACCACCTCCCCCACCTCCACCAAACCCTCCACCTCCACCGCCACCCACACCTCCTCCACCGCCTACTCCTCCACCAGCTCCAAAGCCTCCTCCAGCACCTGCTCCACCACCAACTCCTCCACCACCACCAAACCCTCCCCCTCCCCCAGCACCACCTCCAACACCTCCTCCTGCCCCGCCACCAGCACCACCTCCAAACCCTCCACCTGAACCACCTCCCGCTCCACCTCCACCGCCAAGTCCACCACCTCCTCCAGCTCCACCACCAAGCCCACCACCGTGGCCAAGTCCACCTCCGCCACCTAGACCTCCACCATGTCCAAGTCCACCTCCACCACCTAAACCACCTCCAGCACCACCCCCAAGGCCACCACCCGCTCCCCCGCCTAAACCACCTCCTGCACCGCCACCTAGACCTCCACCGCCTCCTAACCCACCTCCAGCACCTCCTCCTAGACCACCCCCGCCTCCAAGGCCGCCACCACCTCCTAAGCCACCTCCACCTCCTAGACCGCCGCCAAGTCCACCATGCTTAAACCCCTTCCTATAAATCCCACGCCCTAGGCCACCTCCTCCACCAATGCCTCCACCGAAGCCTGCTCCCTTTGCAAAATGAGGTCGCGGACGCTTAAAAAACAAGTGCTTATCGTCCTTAACCTTAGGATCTTGATCACCCACAACAAAATCGCTCACAAGAGACACACATAGGAGAGCCAGCACAACACAGCCAGCTGAGATATTGACCCTCATTGTTAACTATCAGCCAAGAGCTCACTAGTTACTAATACTGCAGAAGCCAGTGCAGTGAGGTTAGGGTTTATATAGTGAAACGAGTCAGAGGCAGCTGGTAAGATTAATATTTGAATTGAAGGAGATGGAGGTCCACGGGCTACTGGGTACAATAATATTGACCCAACTGTCACGCTTGAACGCAGTAAATGAATCTCATCTGCCAATGGGGCAGCAAGTAATAAATTTAGTTATGTCTCTCCAACTGCCCTTCACCCTCCCACTCAAACACAGGCCCTTCTTCGTCTTCTTCTTCTTCTTCTTCTTCTTCTTCTTCTTCTTCTTCTTCGGCATGTGTAAATTATATGCCTCGATCTTATCTCCCAGGTAGCTCTTCTTCTTTGTGTAAATTATATGCCTCGATCTTATCTCCCAGGTAGCTCTTCTTCTTTGTGTAAATTATATGCCTCGATCTTATCTCCCAGGTAGCTCTTCTTCTTAGTTATCTTGTAGGATACAATATATGGGGTCAACTTATTGCAATAACAATTTTCAAGTTTGAGCTGGAAAATTGTGAAGTGAAAACTCAAGGATAGGTAGATACTTATTCTGGGACGACTTTGCTAGACTCTGATAATGTCAATGTGATGATTTCATCGATCGGTACCATTAATGCTACAACCAAACACATGCTATACTAGCTCTCTCATTTATCTTGCACCAGAAACAATTTCATCTTCATCTTCATCTTCATCTTCATCTCTCAATAAATTTATTTGTGATTTTCATGGTAGATAGATTGATCACAATTAATAGTTAAACAATGATTTTCTATTGCCACAAGTCTATAGCAAGGTTGTTGGTAATCAAGTTTAGAAATAGGATGACAAACAGCTTGCGCGTCCTGCAATATTAGGGCTATAGCTAATGCGTGTGAAACGATGACTAACAAGGCCTCGACTATTCCCTCCATAATTAAGCAACAAAGGCATTAACCACTGGTTGGTACTAAGGTCTTAAAAATCAAAAATTTGTCGAAATTTTTGGTTTTTTTGACCTTCGAAATATTTTTCACATTCTAAGCATTTCTCGTTCGAAATTTACGAAATTTCCCGAAATTTTTCGATAGTTTCAGAAATTTTCCAACTTTTTTTTATTTTTTTGCCCAAAATTTTCTAATCTTCAAGTTAAAATTCAAACAATTACTTTAATTCATACCCTTGCTTTGATCCCTTATTTTTTTACCCAAAAGTTTATAATTTACCATATACTCTTACGACGAAAATCTGGCAATTAATGTCTTATCCAATATATTTCATGTCTTATGAGGTGCAATTAAATGATAACTCGTGGTCACAGTCGGAAGCACAATCTTTCAATGATTATGGTTATGGCCAAGGTCAAGCGATGTCCAATGCCTACTACAACTCCCAGTATGAAAACTTACGGTCAGTCCCCCTTGACCCGTATGGTTGACATATAAGTCAATACATGAAAAACTCCAAAGATGAGGTATCATTTAATGATTATTCTTCACAATACACTGAAGACTCCACACAAAGAGAGGATGAATATAGCGAAAATTTTGTACCTCATAAATCTTCTACGTGGTTTTAAAGTACTCATTGAACGGTTCAGCAATTACTTTTTCACTTTAAATTACTATAACTCCCTATAGATCAATATTTATTCAAGATTTTCTTTTCAAATATAGTACATAATATGGTAAATAGACATATGTTAAAATTTCATTTAAAATTTTCGTGTTTTTCTTCAAATTTCCGTTAATTTCTTCAATTTTTTACTACTATCGATATTTTCTCGAAATTTCTGTTTATTCAGAATGTCGATATTCCGTAATCGTCGAAATTTAATACCTTGGTTGGTAGCTCTTTTGTTATTGAAAGGGATGATCATTTTGGTTGATGGATTAATTAAGAATATTGGAAAGTTATGGTTTGGATTTGATTAAAGAATTAAGCTGAATATGAAAATTACTTGAATCACAAACTAGTGGATTTTCACTCTTAGCTGACAAAATCTAAACTGTTCCGTCGACTATGATTTTCTTAGCCGACAAAACTAGTTTCGTCAGCTAGAAGAAATAGTTCGTCGACTAAGATCTTCTTAGCCGATGGAACAAGGTTGTCGGGAATTTCCGTCGACTAAGCCCTTCTTAGCTGACGGATTTGTATTCTTGGCTATTCTGTCGGCTAAGAAAGCTCTTAGTCGACAGAAATATTCATATTCCGTCGGCTAAGACCTAAGAGCGTAGCCGATGGAATATAAACTTTTCTGTCGACTAAGAGCTTTCTTAGCCAACGGAAAAAACTATATTCCGTCAGCTAACAGCTTTCTTAGCCAACGTAAAAGTTTATATTTCGTCGGCTAAGATTAAAAATACAGTAGCAAAATCAGTCATAAGTTTTTTCTTTGCAACTTTACATAAGAAGCAAAATTTTCAAAAAAGTCGTGAAATAAGATATGACCGAAATGATGAAATACTTTTTATGGTTGAAAATCACGTAATTCCAGTAAAGTCTCGGTGCCGCTAGTTACGGTCAATACAATTTACTATTCTTTCTCCTTATAGGCAGCCCTATCTTTGGAGGTTATTTAGTTGCGTCTCATCTATTTGAAACTATTTTCAATTAAAGGTCCAGCCAAAATACGTAATTTAGATGGTCAAATGACCATTTCCGTGCGTTTAGGGGTTTGACTTAAATGATTGACTGTCCGGATTGAGCCCTTAACATTGTCGGATCAACTTGAAATTTTTACCATATCCATTTTTTACTATAATGACCATATCAGACGGTCAGATTTTTAATTTTCAAATTTGATTATCAGAATCACAACATGCCTACTAATGATGTATAACTTGTTTATTAAATTTTAAATATTCCGTTTCAAAAACAAACTCTACGTAGAACCTTCAAACGCAAAAAAGTCGTGAAATAATATATGACCGGAATGGTGAAATACGTTTAAGGTTGAAAAATCACGTAATTCCGGTAAATTTTCGAGGCCGATAATTGCGGTTAACGCAATTTACAATTTTTTCTCCATATGTGTATCCCTATCTTCGAGAGATATTTTTTAGTAAATTCTATACTACTGGTAGCTTCTCATCGATTTGAAACTATTTTTTATTGAAGGTCTGGCCAAAATACGTAATTTAGACGGTCAAATGACCGTTTCTATGCGTTTAGGGGTTTGACTTACTGGATTTACCGTCCGGATCGAGCACTTAATTTTATCGGATCAAGTTGAATATTTTCTTGTACATTTATTTTATCAGGATGGCCATATTATACGTTCATATTTTCAAGTTTGATCATTAGAATCACGATGTTGCCACTAATATTATATAACTTAGTTACTAAGTTTTAAATAAATGTTCCATTTTAAAAACAAACTCTACATAGAACCTTCAAACTCAAAAAAGTCATGGAATAAGATATGACCGGAATGGTAAAATACGTCTACGGTTGAAAAATCACGTAATTCCTGCAAAATCTCGGTGCCACTAGTTGCGGTCAATGCAATTTACCATTCTTTCTCCCTATATGCAGCCCTATCTTTGGGGGTTATTTTTTTGTAAATTTTTATATCACTGGTTGGGGCTCATCGATTTGAAACTATTTTCAGTTGAATGTCCAATCAAAATACGTAATTTAGACAGTCAAATGACCGTTTCTGTGCGTTTAAGGGTTTGACTTAGTTGAATTTTTTACCATATCCATATTTTACTATAATGATCATATCAGACGGTCAGATTTTTGTTTGGCAAGTTTGATCATCAGAATTATAACGTCGCCTAAGTTCTAAACAAATAATTTTTTACCCCTTAGCAGACGAAATTAAATAATTCCGTCTCCTAAGGTATCACTTAGCTGACAGAATTATTTAATTCCATCGGCTAAGGGCAATAAAAATTCAGAACAATTTTTCCTCGCAAAATTTTAGGCCAAAATTTCAGAAAAAAAATATTTATCACTTAGCCGACGGAATGGTTGCATTCTGTCGGCTAAGAGCTAAAAATTTCAACACCCTGCGCTAAATTTATGAAAAAAAATCAAAATTTCTTCTTTAAATCATCTCTTCTCCTCTCTTTTCTTCTTCAAAATCTCTCTTCTCTCCTCTTCTCCAAATGGTGGTGTGTGGTGATGGGTGGTGTTGGTGTGTGATTGTGGTTTTTGGTGATGATGTGTGGTGGTGGTTTTTGGTTATTGTGTGTGGTGGTTTGTGGTGGTGGGTGGTGGTGGTGTGTGGCAGTGGTGTGGTGGTGGCTTTTGGTGATGGTGTATGGTGGGTTTAGGGTTTTGGTGTGTGGTTGTGGTGGTAGTTTTTGGTGGTTTTGTGTGATGGTGGTGAGGTGGAGATTGATCACCGGCGGTGGATTTCTGGAGATCGATCTCCGTTTTTTTAATAATTTTTTTAGGTTTACCGACGGAATATTCCTTCAGCTAAGAGTTTTTATTTTTTATTTTTTTTAAATAATTTTATCGGCTGAGATATCATAGTCGACTAAAATTCTGTCGAATAAGAATTACTTAGGAGACGGAATATTAAATATTACGTCGGCTAAGATGATTATTAATTTATTTTTATTTTAAAATATTTTCGTGACGGACCTTAGCATACGAAATTTCAGTCGACTAGGTTGTCTCTTAGTCGACGAAATAAATTTTTTCTTCTGCTAGGATCTTCACCGACGTGTCTTAGCTGACGGATCTTAGTCGATGAAATTCCGTCGGCTAAGAGCTTATGCGACGAAAAAATACTCTTAGCAGACTAAATTGTTCCGTCGGCTAAGCGCCATAATCCACTAGTGACAGTGTGCTCTTGCAATGTTTTAAAAGGCTAAGGTGTAGTTGAGGCAACGGTATGAGAGCCTCACCAAGACGCTTGCCACTACAAAAATTAATTCAGTTAGCCACGGCAAAATGTCGTCACCAAAAGCCACTTTGCCGTGACCAAAGATCAATGACGATTATGCCATTGCCGTTGAAGGGATGGTCGTTACTCAAGGCGATGGTAATGAGCCGTGGCAACCATTTTTGCCATGGCAGTTAGCAACTGCAAGACCATCGCTTAATTAGCGACGACATCTGGCCACTGAACATGCCTTCACAAATCTATTTGTTAGAGATGGCAATTGTCGTCGTCGTTGTCGTTTTCAAAAATTCAAATCTCTTCAAAAAATCAGATTTTTTTTAAAATTTCCTACCAAAACCATTTGCGAATGTCGGGAGGAGCAGTGGCGAGCCTGGCTAAGGCATCTGCTTGGGCGTTTTTGGCTCTAGGAATTTGTTTTAACTTGAATGAAATGAAGCGTTGGTGGAGTGCCCTAGCTAGTGCTTTGTATCACACCAAATTGCTTTGATTGACCTTGAAGTCTCCCGCAACTTGATTAACAACAAGTTGGGAATCTCTGAATATCTGGATATGGGCTACTCCGAGCTCCCGGCACAGCTGGATGCCTGCAATCAAAGCTTCATACTCTGAAATATTATTAGAGGCTTTAAACTCAAACCGAAGAGCATATTCATAGTCATTCTCTTTCGGGTCTTTGATAATGATGTCGGCACCATTGTGCTAGTAGTTAGCTGAGCCATCAACATAATGTTTCCAGATGCTCTCGTGGGGAGCCGCATCCTCCAGGGCATTAATGGCTAAAAAGATGTACTTAGCTATGAAATCAGCAACAACTTGACCTTTGATGGTCTATCGTGGTTTGAAATAGATGTCAAATTCCCTAAGTTTAACTGCCCATTTGAAGAGGAGTCCCGAAGTCTCGGGTTTTTGAAGAATTTTCTTCAGGGGATCATTTGTCAGCATAAGAACTATGTAGGCTAGGAAATAAGGTCTGAGTTTTCTGGTGGCCGTGGCGCAAGCCAGGGCCAGCTTTTAGATAGCATGGTACAGGGTCTCGACGTCGAGGAATGCCTTGACTGTATAATACACTAGGAGTTCTGCATCATTCTCATGGCGAGTGAGGGAAGCAATGATGACAGTAACAGATACCGCGAGATATAGGACTTCACCAGGAATGGGCTTAGACAGCAGGGGAACTGAGGCCAGTACTCCTTGATGTCGTTGAATGTTTCCTCGTGTTCTGGCCCCCATTCAATTTGTTTCCGGAATTGGTTATTGAGGAGTTGAAATAGGAGGTAGAACACTTATTTGTGAAGCGATAAATGAATCGAGCCACGGCCACAAGCTTGCCCATGAGACTCTGTACCTCATTCCACTTTGTCAGGGCCTACATATCTAGAATGGCCTGGACTTTCTCAGGGTTGGCTTCAATGCCTCGTTCACTAACCATATAGCCTAATCACTTGCCTCTAGCCATAGCTATGATGCACTTTTAGGGGTTGGGGTACATTCCATGAATTAGCATTTTGGAGAAGGCTCTATCAAGGCTAGCAATATGGCTATCGACATCAGTGCTCTTAACAAGCATATCATCAACATATATTTTCATTATATCGCCAATCTCTTCCTCAAACACGTCATTGACCATTCGATGATAAGTAGCGCTAGCATTTTTAAGATCGAATGTCGTGACATTATAGCAGAATAACCCTTTGTCTGTAACAAATATTGTATGGATTTGGTCCGGGGGATCCATCTGAACTTGATTGTAGCCACCGAAAGCATCGAGAAAGCTAAGAACCCAGAACGCGGCTGTGGAGTCTACCATTTGATCCACTTTAAGCAAACAGAAACTATCCATTGCACAGACCTTGTTAAGGTTTGTGTAGTCGACACACATCCGCCAGGTGCCATTAAGCTTTTGCTTTATAGGGGATAATTCTTAGAGATGTGGAGCTTGTGGGTGATGACCTCAGGGGATATACCCGACATGTTAGCATATGACCAAGTAAAAACTTCTTGCTTAGCCTATAGAAAGGATATTAACTTCTATCGGGAGGGAGTGTCGATGACTGTACCGATACGAACCTTCCTATCCAGGATGTCGAGAAATAAGGAGATCCACTTGATTTCTTCTGCGGTAGTGGGTCGTAGGATATACTTTAGCTTCTTGTTGTCTAGACTATCTGGGTCCTAATGGGGTTCATTTATGGGATCCGAGAGATTGAGTGACATCATCTCATAGGATACTCGACTCTGTTGGACAATATTGAGGTTGCAGTTTGCAATGACAGCCTTATCCCCATGGATAGTGAGGATGCCTCCTGGAGTAGGCACCTTCATCAGGAGCATATGCCCGAAAATGATCATTGAAGACCCCATAAGATGTCGCGACCAAGTATTACGTTGTAATAAGAGGGGTAGTCAACAATAAGAAAATGAGAGGTGTTAGATGAGCGACATAAGCCGATGTCGAGAGAGTTAACCTATCCGAGCCAAGGTAATGGATGATGTCCCCAGAAAAACTGACCAGAGGGTCATGATTAGAGCTTGTCTCTATCTCAGCGTAAGCCATGATAATAGCTAGCGAACATGACATTGACTGTGGCCCCAGTGTCGATGAGAGCTCTGTGACATCTGTAGTGATCGACCTGAATTGAAATGATGAAGGGTTCGTTGTGATGGGCGCGGATAGTATCCTCCCTTTGGCAAAAGGTAACCTGGTTCTAAGTAGGGGCGACATTGGAGACGCCTTTTCGGAGTTCCCAGATGTCCAACTGTTGTCGACACTGTCGCTTGGACCCAGACTTCTAAGGTAGGGGTCTCGGGGCTCCGCCTTGGAGTGTCAAGATTTGGCCATGGAGCTCAATGACATTGGCTTCAATGGTGGGAGTACAATATTGTTGCAGCTGCCCATTCTGAATTCGATGCTTGATGGCATTGCGGAGACCATAACATAGCTCTATTATGTGGCCATTATCATCATGATATGCACAATACTTATTGGATGTGGCTCAATGAGGCTTCTAAGGGCGCTTGCTCTTAGACAGAGGGGGAATAAGGTCCTTGTGGCGAGTCTAGATGTCCTCATATGAGGTGGTAAGAGCTGTATGAATCTTATAGGTGGGTGTCGAGTTATCACGACCTTTGAGGTCGGAGTCACATGTACCATAAGGATGGCCGCGACCTAGTTCATTGTTATGGCGGTCACGTCCCTTGTTATTGGTAAGAAGAGAGGGTGGCCGACACTGGGTGTCTGTACATGGGGGAGAGAAATCCTAGTTAGCTGAAAATAGCGGACGTTGAGCAAGGGCTGGTAGAGAGAATGTTTCGACATCTGGAGATCCACCAAAGGTGGCATATTCAACCCTCGCCCACCGGATGACCAAATCCATCAAGGCATCATAAGAAGCGGGAGGATTTCTGTTAATTTCCAACAAGAAATTTCCTAGCATAAGTGTTTGGTGAAAGGCCTGCTCAGCGACACACGGCTCCAAGTTATGGCACCAAGCTGGGCAGATTTCCACCTAGAGAGTAAGTTATCCAGGCCTTCCCTTTCGCGCTGTTTAATCTGGAACAAGGCATCGACACTTCGGTAAATGCTAGCATGCAGGATGAAGCGACTGAGGAAGCATTCTGAAAGCTGCTCAAAACTGTCGATAAAGTTGCCTGGAAGGTTAAGGAACCATCTAAGAGCTTCATCAGCTAATGTCCCTTGAATGACATAGCAAGCTATAGAATCTGTATATTTGGTGGTGGCACAGAGGAAAAGGAATGTCTCGAGATGGAGGTGCAGGTCCCCGGTACCCCTATATTTTTCCATCTTAAGTGGCTTGGACTTGGGAGGTCGCTTCTCGAGTTAGACCCACAATGTGAATGGAGACTGCTTATACCCGTATCCTGAGAATAAGAGGCGCTGAGCATTACGACTTTCAACACCATCAACTCAGGAGACCAACTAGTTCACAGTATTACTAAGTTGAAGGAGGAGGTTGGTCTGCACATCAATAGAGGAGTTGGGTGCGGTCAAAGGGATGGAGGTGTTGGGCCCAGCGTTTGGCTAAGAGGGACCAACTTGCTCTGAGTCAAGGTTAGGCTCAATTTCCAAGACGGGTTGTGGAGCGGGTTGCGCAAATGGTGGGTAGATGGGGTGACCAATATAGATTATATGTCGGGAGTTTCATATAGGAGTAGAGTGGTTAGGGGTAATACGAGGAAAAAAAGAATTAACCCCGACATCGGGTATTCCGACAGCTTGCGTGGCACGCTCTATAGTCTCGTTATAAACATTTTTGTGTTTAAGCGTAGCTCGCAATAAGAAATGCTCTTTCTTGAGTTCTGCTATCCGGGCACATTAGGCCTCGGCGCGTTCCTTAGTAGCTTGCTCCTGGAATTGGTGAAAATCTCTTTTTAAGATCTCTATAGCCGCAACAGGGTTTGTATGAGAAATGGGGGTAGTGACTGTCGTTGATGCAATGGGGTTATCCTCTTGGTCAAAGAGAGCTTACACGATCTAGAGCTCTAGATCAGTAGGGTTATCTGATATCTCGACCATGATGTGTTTGGAATTAGGAATAAGGCTGGCTGGATGTCGGAAGACAAAAAAAAGGGAAAACCCCTCCTTCTAGCGTCAACTGTTACTCATGTTCCGAGAGCTTGAAACGAAGGAATACCACTAGTCTTACTATCCGGGCCCTGCACAAGTAATATCGACTTCAGGAGTCAAGACTGGGGTGGGCCGAGTCTTCGACTCTCTGATGCCTAAGTTAGTGTCGTTGTGGGTAAGTGACTTGGTAGAGTTTTGCTAAAAGAACCTTACTTTTTCTGGAGGCATTTGGGTCTTATATAGATACGCATTGGGAACCGTGTCATCCCTCTCCGATATGAGACTTGATGAAAGGTTCTTCCCAGCACCGCTGTTTGAGAGGCTACAAGGCGTCTTAGGGAGGGTTGGCCTGACATGTTTGACTCCGATCTTGTTGGTCTGCACACCTGGGTTGCCGCTGGAGGCGGTAGATGGTGAGTGGAATGACCGTCTAACAAATATACCATATTCCTCACTCAGATATATCAATATAGTACAGATAAATAGGGGTTATAGTCCACAAAGAACTGGTGAAACTAAGTCTTAAAACACTAAATGAACACAAATGACACAAATCTGACAGACTCGACTACTGAACAGTAATCACACCACGAACCTAACCTAGACTAAACCAAAAATTATGAAATTTTGACACAATTAACTAGACAAAATTTGAGGGTAATCGGAGTTGATTTGGTTACTGAAATAAATCGGACAAGCTACTGCTGTATGTAGAAAATAAATACTGAAAGTAACTATGCTTATGAATGCAAGTTGTTTAAACTATGTGATGAATGAGTTAAGAGGAATGCAATCCACCACAGCCATTCCATCTCTCTAATGCATACTTAACCTAATGCACATATCCCATGAATGAAAGTTCCCAGGAAGAGTTGATCGTTACAACCACATCCTATTACCTAATCCTTATGCCTATGCAAGTTTGTCATGGACCTCCCCTGCATCTATCCCTCTATGAACCTATAGTCATGAACCCCAAGGTTTACAAAGAAGAAATCATTATGATCTAGAGAAGGTTTGAGAAGCTACAAGGGTTCACAGGTACACTATGGGCGTGTCCTGCTAGACCTAGGGTTTCAATCACCCGACGAACTAATCTATCGGTGTATCACTGTAGAGAATTCAGTGGAAGAAATTATCTTCAGTCGCCCGTATCTCATGACAATAGAGTCCTAGCATGCATACTAAGTTACGCACCAAAGTAGACATACAAGAAATCATCACTGAACCACATAGAGAAAGAAATCTCATTCAAGATGAATATGCAAACTAGATTAAAGTATATGCATTAAAAAGACTTCATGTACGGGGCTTCAAGCAACCCCTTAACAAGATGTTTAGCTACTGAAATTCATAATGAAATAAACAAAACAAATCATAGAGTTTAGAGATTGGATGAAGAAGAGGGACTGCTCTCGGTTCGATGTCGAAGGACCGGTGCACTGCTGCTGCCGCTGGTGCGCCTGCTGTGTGCACTACTGCTGCGAGGTGCACAGCGAGGTGAGGTTTTTCTTCTTCTCTTTTTCTGTTCGATCTCCTTTTTTCTCTCGTCAAACTCTTGTCTGCTTGTCGATCTCCCTCCTCTAGGTGGCTGCCCTAGAGTCCTTTTATAGTCTCTCTTGGTCTCTCCTTCTTCTATTTGCATTAGGACACTTTAGTTCCGAATCCCTCTTGGTCTATCCTTCCTTATGACACTAGGAATCCTTTTTATTTATTTATTTTCTTTATTTCTCCACAAAACTTAATAAAACAATAGACATTAATTAAATCACTCAATTAATAGCAATGATCCAAGTGTAACAGTTCAATTAAACACGATAAATACGCATAAATATGCGACTATCAGTAGGTGGAACTTTGCGGCCTCCGGTAACTGGACTGTAGGCCGTCTTTCTGGCACAAGAGGAGGCTTCCTTCTTATGTTAACAAGATGAGTTTTGGATGTGCTTGGAGCAAATGCTTTACAATTCATCGTGACATTTCTACGTGCATTGAACTTCATTAATTTGAGAATCGAGTTCAATATTGAACCATGACGATGGATAATTAACACCTATCACAACTACAGTTTTGACCAATGACCACATATCTAGTGTAGCCAATAAAGGTGTTGCAATCCCTTTATATGTGGAAATTTTCTCTCAAATTCTCATTTGTCACATTGCAACACCTCCATTGGCTAATAAGTTGTTATTGCTCAAAATTGTAGTAGTGTATCAGGTGTGGGTACGTGGCTAATACACACATGTAAAGACTCGTAGCGTGAAGGAGCCCAAAGCAAGGTCAAGGGTTCCAAAGTTCGCAACAAGCAGTGTGTTATGTACGTAGAAGTCTAACGCATATATATAGGAGGTTCCCTCTTGTGCTTTAATTGAGCGATTGCTAATGGCATTGAGGACCTTGAGGGTGCTAGGACGAAGCTCGGTTGATAATGTAGTATCGGACATCAATGGCATCTCTTCTTGGATTCCAATGTCGGTGAAGATTGATCGATGATATGTCCACCAGAAGTAGCTGCAGCAACTGTGCCATGATTTATGTCAATAGTATTGTTGGATGTTTTTTTGGTTACAAACGGAGCTCAAAGAGCTCAAGCAAAAAGAAGCAAAAGGCTAAGTATCAAAGCAAGAGACAGTTCTCCTAGCTCTAACAGTAGAACTCAAATCATTAAGAAAGACTTGAGCGGGGGATCTTCAAAGGTAATAAGACCCAGATCATGAGAAAAACTGTTCTTTGCTAAAGCATCAACAGTCCTATTAGACTCTCTAAAGATATGACTGAGCTTCGTATTCTCTATGTTAGACATGATCCTGCAGCAACCATCAAGCAAAGAATCCAAAGGATGAAGAGCTAGATTGGAACTTTGCATCAAATTGACCAAAATGGCAGAATCAGACTCAACCTTTAAATTTGAAACATGTAATTTATCAGCAAGTCTTAGACCATAGAATAATCCTCAGGCCTCAGCATCAAGAATATCACCAATTCCTAGGTTAATCTAAAAACCACCAATCCAAGCACCATAATGGTCTCTGATAACTCCACATGCACCAATCATTCCAATAGAAGAAACACGAGTACAATCAATATTGAGTTTATAAAAACTTTCAGGGGCATTTTCCATGATAGCATAAAGTAACTATACATAGTTTCAACTCTATCTCTATAATGCGTTTTCTTCCATTCAACAACATAATCCCAAATGAGTCTCACAAAGCAGGTAGGCATGATAAAGATAGAATCAAAGACCTGCTTGTTTCTTCACTTCCAAATATACCAGCAAACAAAGATAAAAAGGGTGCGTCATTTGATACCATCCCTAACAAAAGAATGACAGTGAATTTGAGCATTAATCCATCCAATCCAATCCAATCTAGAAAGAAAGAATTTGAAATAGAACCAGAGAGTTGGCTACTGAATTCAGTGTTTCATTCTTACTCAGAAAATTAAGTTGATTTTATGTGTAATAATCATGGCCAAATTATAAATGAGTTGACAATTATCCAAACTAGAGAGTAGACTTGTTTGGTCAAAGGCTGAGGTTCGGAGCTCTAGCAAACGTGAGCTTCGGTTTATGTTCAAATTGCCTCTCTCACTCCGTAGAAACAAGGAACTCAAGTTCTCACTGATCACAATTCAATAACGCCCACCACCTCCATTTCCCAACCAATTCATCACACTTGCAATTACCATCTACACAATTTGGGCCGACGACTTTCCGTTATCTATTCCGGGCAGCAAATGCGCTGATCAATCACGATCGTCCTTCTTGTAGCCTCTGATCCATCAATCTCTTCCTCCCCAAGTTGGTTTCGATCAATGCAATCCACTTAGAATTCATCGAATCGCCAATTGACTTCAATCTCATCAACAAATTTGATTCTTTATTTCTTTGCATTCTGATCACAGACTTGGGATTTCTTGATTCTGGGCAGAAATGGCGCAGAGTAATTGGGAAGCCGATAAGATGTAGCCTACTTCACTGTGTTTGGATTCGTTTAAATCAAGTTTATGGGGTTGATTGTTTTTTTGTTTGTTAAATTTGATATCTTTTATAGGCTTGATGTGTACATTTATGATTATCTAATGAAGAAAGAGTTGCATGCCACTGCCAAGTCATTCATGACTGAAGGGAATGTTTCCCCGGATCCAGTAGGTAATGAATATGCTAATCTGTAGCAGAAAGATTCAATCTTTACTTTAGTAATGTAATTTCAATGATCCTACTGTCTGTATTGTGCAGTTTCGGTTATTATAATGCAATTGTAGGATTCGAGAGTTTAATTGGTATGTATAATGTGCAGCCATTGATGCACCTGGAGGGTTTCTTTTTGAATGGTGGTCTGTCTTCTGGGACATTTTTATTGCAAGGACAAATGATAAACATTCCAAGACTGCAGCAGTTTATATAGAGGTGAATAAAGTTGGATTCTACAGATGCCACCGCTAGGTTAATTTTTATTCTCGTGATTTATCTGCTCATATGGTGTTGATGTTCAGGCACAACAACTTAAAGCCAAAGAGCAACAAATGCAGCAGTTGCAACTGATGCGCCAGGCTCAGTTGCAACGAACTCCTACTAATCCTCCCCTTGGTGGTGCACTGAATTCACTGAGTTCTGAAGGAGCGCTCGGGCAATCTGGTACCAGTGCATTGGCTGCAAACATGTATGAGGAACGTATGAAACACCCAAATCAAATAGATTCAGAGACATCCCAACCACTCCTAGATGCTAGAGCGGCCCTGCTGAAATCAACCACAAACCATCCTGGGTAACAACTTGATCTTTTTTTGGACAGTTTTGTGTTAGCCCTTTTTTTGGTAGCTTATTTCTTTTCTTTGATTTACTTGGTAAAACAGTCAATTGGTTCAAGGGAGCCCTGGTAATGTTAATCCGGCATTACAACAAATCCAAGATCAAAGTCAACAGACCGCTGTAACTACTCATTCAACATCATGTGTACCCATTTTTGTTCCTTTCCTTCTTATTTGTATTACAAATCTTTCTTTCCTTGTCTACAGGTCATAAAGAGTGAAGTTAACATGGGTGCATCTCAGGGATCTTTGCCTGTGGATTCTTCAATTTATGCACAAGGAGTGATGCAGCCAAAACCAGGAATAGGAAATGCAGGTATGATTTGATGATTTTAAAAGAGTCTCAAAATTTTGAGAAGGGATATAACATTTCATATTATATGGTAATTAGACTTTCACTAAGAAGTAAGACCCGTAAGTCTGTACGTTAACTCTTGTATCATAGTCACTTAATCGTGGACCAAAACAATGCAGGGTTTACTGCTATTAGAGTATTAGTCTTGTGAATCAATAGTTGTCTTCTAACCAAGAAGAGAATACTTTAGAGGATGACTATATTGCTCAACGGATCATTCTGTGTTGTCATCCTTTTTCTTATAACAAAAGTAATGTCCAAAAGACTTGGAGAGTTGTGGAAAATGTAGATGAGAATCCAGGTCACTTACTAGCTGACAATCCCTCGTATGTATGTTCTTGATGCCATGGTACAAGCAATAAATAGTAGGCCAGGCTCTTGTTTGACATGTCTTGGTTCCCAAGTATCTACTCTGAACTAGACAATGCTCTTTTATCTTATGTGAAACAGAGTTAACATGCAACATGCTTCTAGAGATGTTGCCGAAGTCATTACTTTATGTTGTTTCATGTCACAAATGAGTATTTCTCTTCAATTTCTAAAATTGATTGAAATAACTTTTTCTTATATTCTTTTCTTTCTTTTGGATACAGGTTTGATCCCAGGAGTCAGTGGTCTTCCATTAAAGGGTTGGCCCTTAACAGTGAGTTGATTCTGCATCTTGTGTCCTAGGAATTCATACCATATATGAGTCAGGACTGATCCAAAACTGAGATATCTGCCAATCTATACAGGGGATTGACCAAATGCGGCCAGGTTTAGGTGCACAAGTTCAAAAACCTTTCCTGCAAGGTGCAACCCAGTTTCAGATCCTCTCACAGCAACAACAGCTTTTAGCACAGGTTCAGACACAAGGCAATGTTGGTAGCACACCTGGCTATCGAGATATGAGGGGATTACCGAGGGGAAATATTAAAGATGGCCAACCTAGGATAAACAATGGATCTATAGGTTCTCCTATGCAAACAACTACACAGGTAAGATGTCATCCCATAATTCACGTGGAAATTTAAGATTATTCTCCTTCTGTCAGATTGTTCTCAATATCTGTTGTCTTCATGCCCTCTTCTCTTGCCTTCGATGCAGTTCATGACTTATGAAACTACTGATATTTTGGGCTCATATATACGAATCTAGTCTGGCTTAATCCTGTGTAAGGCATATCTAAAGCAAATGAACTTATAATCTTTTGATTTGTAGTGTCAACATAAGATGATTCCTGTCATCCAAATATGGCCAGTCAATAATTGAGCATGAGTTAACTCTCTACAAAGTTTGGTTCCATAGTAAATACTGGATACCAGAGAGAGATGTGTGGGAATTCTTCTTGTTGAGAGGACTGAAACAATACTGAGATTAGTTTATGAGGATGGGGTAGGCTACAGAGTGGGTGTATATTTGACTTGAGCTGTTATACACAAAGCAGGTTGGAATGCTAGTTGTAATAATGTTGATAAGATGTGGATTTTACAAAGGTTCGTGAAATGCAAGCGGATGTTGGTGTAGAGGCTTGAGGGAATTAGGAAATAGAAGATGAGAGATTTGGACTTTGGTTGCCTGCTTATAATTTCCTTTGTCATCAATACAGGGACGATTCATCAGAATGAACTTCAGAAAGATAAAATCTGCTTGGAAATTTTCTCAGGCTTGGTTATCTTTTGAGAAGACGGAAGTGCTCTATTTATGTTTATCTAATAGTACCCTAATATGTAATAGGCTTGAATATGACTGCTAAACTAAAACCAAACACTAGCACTTATGTGGAACCTGAACAAATAATCCGTTAAAAATCATTTGAATATTAGTGTTGATTTTTCTCCTTAACTCTAGTTGTGTTTCTACCAGATAAATATGCCACAGATGCAACACTCTTCGTCTCAACAACAGGATCCTTTGCAGTCTCAGCAAGTACAGCAGGTTATACTTCCTTTTTTATAATAATGATCTCTTTTATTTGTGTTTTTGCTAGAACTTAAAGAATTATTAAGGGTCATCTCAATAAAGAAAGAAAAGAAAAGTTGATATAGAGGTCATGTCTTAAATCTATATTATGTCTGACTACATGGACATTGTTATATACTAGCAAATCTACACACATACACCCTCAAGGCCTCAGCTGTTACAAAATGAAGTAATTACTAATGCTTTGTTTGTCACTCAAGAATAACCGCAAAAGGAAAGGACCTTCATCCTCTGGAGCTGCTAACAGTACCGGTACAGGAAATGCAGTTGGTCCTTCATCTAATTCCCAACCTTCAACTCCATCAACTCATACCCCTGGAGATGGAATTGCTATGGCTGAAAATTTGCCGAATGCTAGCAATGTTCCAAAAAGTTTGATGATGTATGGCACGGATGAAACAGGTGGCCTTGCATCATCCACAAATCAGCTGGTAAATATGATTTAATAGATATATTCTGATCTACAGTTTGAATATCCATGACACCATACACGTTACTTTCCATTTTATATTCAACCGGCATTATTCACCTTAGATAATTGATTAATAAAATAAATTAAGACTTAATCTCATATGTTTACAATAATATATTGATTGAAACTTGTATGAATGATGGTAAAAGAAAAATGGTCTGATTATTTGGGTAAATTCTTTGTTGACCCCAAGTTAGTGCTGGGTGTCAAATTGGTAAGTGTAAACCTGTTTAGTGTAGGGAGGTATTAGCAGGACTTTCATTCTTATCTGTTCTAAATGACATTTCTGAAAATGCTCTATTCTTTGTTTCACTACAAGGGTACAGTGCATATCCTTTTTTTTCATGTATTAGTGTATTACTAATACATTGTGTCAGATTGGGGTTCTCAGTTTAATTGCTCATGATCCATCTTCTATTTGGTTATTTATACTTACCTCTGTGAAATGAGTTCTCCAAGTTACTCTTTAAAGTCTTTTTTGACTAAATCTTCAATCGCAGGAAGATATTGAACAATTTGGAGATGTTGGTTCCCTAGAAGACAATGTGGAATCCTTTTTGTCACATGGTGATGGAGAAGGAAGGGATTTGTTTGATACATTGAACGGGAACCCTGCACATTCTGCAGCAGCTTCAAGGGGTAATATATTACTTCACTCTTTAAACAGTGTTAATTAATCCAAATACCTGCAGAAATGACTGTTTCCTCCATCTCAGGTTTTTCCTTCAATGAAGTTGGTTCTATATGTAAAAGTAGTAGCAAAGTTGTCTGCTGTCACTTCTCTTCAGATGGAAAATTGTTGGCCAGTGCCGGACATGACAAGAAGGTATTGTTTTGTATAAGAAAACTAATGAAATTGGTTTAGCTGCTTCTAATCTAATAATTTTTACCAAGCTGGCTAGAGTTTGATATAATTTGAACAAACAGAAATAGTAATCAAAATTATCTTATCCCAAATAACGATTTTCCATATAATATTGGCTTCAGTTGACGGAAACAACTAGAAATTATACTAAGAATTCTTAAGTAATAAGAAAACACATAATTTAGATTCTTATCTTTTATTTTGTTCCATGTTAGTAGGTTTATGTTTGGGATATGGAAACACTACAGACTGAAAACACACCGGAGGATCACAGTTTGATAATTACTGATGTTCGATTTAGACCAAATTCAACTCAGTTGGCAACTTCTTCATTTGACACAACTGTGCGAATTTGGGATGCCGCTGAAGTATATTCTTTTCTTCCATTGCTTTCTAATGTTGTCAATAACTCAATGTCATGGTTTTTTGTTGTTGCTCTTCACGGTTCTTTATTTCTTTTCACAATTGAAAGCCTGGATTGTGGCTGAAACATAGTTGTCCACCTTGGCTGAAAATTGTTTTCTTTGATTTCTGAAGTGTTTGAGTTCATTATTGCAGCCAAACTATTGTTTACAGACATACAAGGGACATACCTCGCATGTAATGTCACTTGATTTCCACCCTAAGAAGACTGACCTTTTCTGCTCGTGTGACACGAACAATGAGATTCGCTTTTGGAATATTAATCAGTATTCGTGTACTCGTGTTATTAAGGTTACATTTTGGGCTCTACTTTCATTCTTTGAAAGTTGCAAGTAATTTGGTTTATTTCCATTACTGATCTCAGTCATTTTATGCTGCAGGGAGGTTCATCACAGGTGAGGTTCCAGCCAAGAATTGGACAATTTATGGCTGCAGCATCTGGGAATGTTGTGTCAATATTCGATGCTGAGAGTGATAGGCAGACACATTCACTGCAGGTGTGAATAGCTGCTCTTTATTATACTAAGTTAGTAACGGTTTCATTGATCTGTTTACATGAAAAAAGTGTGTTATATAGTCACGAGTTGTTACTAATCAGACAACACAATGTTTCGAACTTATACAGGGCCACTCCACAGAGGTGCACTCTCTTTGTTGGGATACAAATGGAGATTATTTGACTTCAGTCAGTCAAGAGTCTGTGAGAGTGTGGTCATTATCGACTTGGAAATGCATTCACGAGCTCAGTTCTAGTGGAAACATGTTCCATTCTTGTGTTTTCCATCCAAGCTACTCCACTCTTTTGGTTATTGGAGGTTACCAAGTGAGTTTGTTTTGATGATGTGAATATTGATTTACGCACTAATTTTTGTCTATGTTTGAGATATCTTACATTCTTACAATATCATCTTGCGACTGTTTAATTGCATCAAGATGTGATTCATTTAATCCAAATTATGTAAAATAAAGTGAAAACTACCAATGTTGTTCCGTATACATTTGTGAAGGGATCATCTTTCAATCATCCGGATTAACTTGTTGATGTTTCTTCTTAATGCTTGCAGTCAGTGGAGCTCTGGAACATGGCTGAGAACAAATGTATGACTGTTGCTGCTCATGACTGTGTAATATCAGCTTTGGCAGAGTCACCAGTTACAGGGATGGTAGCTTCAGCCAGTCATGATAAATCCGTTAAAATCTGGAAATAAAGTTTGATGAATTTTTCTGTTCAAAATCCGTGATCATCACAACTGCAGAGAAAGCCGGAATAGAAGCTCATTATGATTCTTTTTCCATTTAATACTGGTTCTTCATAATCCATGTGATATAACTTGGTTGAATTAAGTGGTCAAAAGTGAAAAAAAGGAAGCGATTTATAGTTATATACATATGATATCCATATTTTATATAGGAGTGCATGACGTCTTCATTTGAGAAGCGTGTTTATACATGTAATTCCATACTCTTATACATGAAGTGTACAAGTATTTCAGAAGCGTGATAGGGATATAATGCTGCATTAGGTAAATTGGATTGAGGCAACTTATCCTCCTAAACATTTTTAAGGTGATCAAGACTAAAAACTGAACTACAAGTACAAATACAAATTTGGCATCTCTTGCACATATATAGTTCTAGTGGCTGAGTTCCAGTTCCTTTAGAAAGTTTTCTTGAAATAAAGTCCACAGCTTCCGTCTTGAACCATCATACAAGATCTTAAGAAGTACTTAACAAGTAATCCTACACAATCTAGGAATCCATGGCTACAACTATCGCCCTTCCAATTCAGTGATATTCAAGTTGTTGGCCAAACGCCGGTTGCACAAGAGAACGAAGATTTGCACCGTCACGTAACAGTAACATCACTTCGGACGTAGCCGGTCGGTTTTCTGGTCTTTCTTCCACTCACAAAAGCCCAATATGGATGCTTCTGCGGACTTCAACTGGCTTATTATCATACTCAAGAGATGAATCCAGCAACTCCAGTTCTCTACCTTCTCTCAAAAGCTTCCAAGCCTGTAGTGTAAAGTAAAATAACTAAAATTAATAGAGCAATAAATGAAATAAAAAATAAGAGTACTAGTTACAATGTAAGTTTGTGCTACTAACCTGACCTACTAAGGAGGTGTTTTCCCAATGTGAGCTACTGTTCTTACCACTGACAGTCTCTAATAACATGATGCCGAAATTGTAGACATCGGATTTTGTTGAATATAGGCCAGAGTTTGCATATTCTGGTGCTATGTAACCACTGCATACAAATGGAGTTATGTGTTAAGCCCAAAGAAAATTAAATGAGTATATGATAAGGTCAATGTGTTGATTGATTCCGTAGTTGTGCAGGACCTAAATTTGGTTCTTAGTTCTTACAGTGACTAAATACTGGTTCTTCATAATCCATTTAATAACTTGATGGTTGAATTAAGTGGTGAAAAGTGCAAAAAAGAAGAAGCGATTTATAGTTTTATACATGTGATTTCCATATTTTATAGAGTGCATGACGTCTCCATTTGAGAATCGTGTTTATACATGTGATTCCATACTCTTATACATGAAAGATACTGGAATGAATTATATCATGAATCGTTATCGACTTGAATTCAAGTTAAATCGATATGAGAATATTTTATTTTCATTCAATCGTTTACTTTCTATAAGGAATCACTATACGAATCGGTATTAAAACTAGTTTGATCATTAAAATATCTCAAAAAGAAATGAAACTATGATATTAACAATTTTATTGTTAATGTTTTTATTGATGAGGTTTCCAACGATATTAGCAATATACAAACAATAATGATAATATATATATAATGTCGTAGTTGTATATTTGATGTTGATGAAATTAAATTGATATTTATAGAGTTGAGTTATTCAGAAATATTAAAATTATCTGTGGATATTTTGAAAAGAGAAGTTGATTCTATGAGTTTGATTTGATACCCACATCTCCCATTGGGTATCGAACCCACATTTATTCTAATATCTTAATATGCTAGTAAAAACTGGATTTTTCTCATTCTGAAATCAATTCTGTCATTCTCAATTCTATTTTATGATAGTAAACATGTTCAAAGTCTACAAGTATTTGAGAAGCGTGATAGGGATATGATGCTGCTTTAGATAAATTGGATTGAGGCTCTTAGACATTTTTAGGGTGATCAAGACTAAAAACTGAACTGTCCTCAAGTACAAATACAAATTTGGTATTTCTTGCACATTTATAGTTTTAGTGGATGAGTTCCAGTTCCTTCAAAAAGTTTCCTTGAAAAAAAATCCACATGTTACATCTTGAACTATCACGAGAAATTTTGATAAATGACAATCTTTTGGTTTTCAAATTGATTTACAACCACATTTTTTGATTTAGTTGAAAAATAATCTTTTAATAACATAAAAAGTCATAAAGACCCTTACTAAACTATTAACCTCTCGTGATTCATTTCTCTCGTTCTTTATTTTGTCTACAAACGACAACCCAACTCTCTTATTGTTTTGGAACATTATTGAAAACCTCTTTGTTCAAAGTAAGTATATCGCTAATATTTTTAATTTCTTTTCTAGTACTAATAACTACAAGTTAGTACTAATAACTACAAGTTAGTCTAACTTGTATTTGCTGGAAAGCTGAGAGAAGAGTAATTCAAATAAGTACTCCAACTGGAACACAAGTTTTATCGCATATATATGCAGCTAGCTAGCACAAATGTAGCGAATTCAGAAATTGGAACACAATTATATTAACTCACTAATGTCTATGCTGCAAGTACTAATATTGTCACGTCCCGACCCAAGTTTACCTTTCTAAATCTGGCTTAGGACGTGTGAGATCTATCTCAAGAGAGATTTACTCGAAATCTCTCTTGAGAAAGGACAACCCACTTTCCAAACCAAATTCAAACAGTCCAAACGATACCGGAATAGACCTCACTACCAGAGGTTATCCTGATTTCCGCATTTGAATCTCAAACCAATCATTTAGAGGACCTAAGGTTCTAATAATATTTGTGACTGCACCCGAATCCTGGTCAGGCTGCCTACGTACCCTGTTCTCAGGGATCAAACCACACGTAGCTCTTATATTAAATAACGCCATAACCGGGCGAATCCCGCTTTACTGCATATCGGTCGAACTATTATTAGAGATAGCAAACTCCTATTGCATAACCGGAGTTTAACCTCTCAGCTGAGGTATTCACCGACCCACTAACTATCAAGATTATACTGAACATTCCACCACAATTAAAAACAACATTCCCACATATAAATAGACATCCACACATAAATATATAATATAATGGCATTCACTTAAATACTAAATCCGTCAAGGATACAAAAATCAATCTAATCTCAAATGACACTCTTGTAATTAACCAAAACTGTCAGGGGCAGCATGGTCATTCTAGCCTTAATGACAGTTTGTAATTAATCTGAATTACCAGGGGCATTTTAGGAATTTCAGCCTTAGTGGCAGCCCCTGTAAATATATAAAACAGTCAGGGGTAGTATGGTCTTTTAAACCTCAATGGCAGTCCTGTAAATATATAAATCTGTCAGGGGTATTTATGGAATTTCTGCCCTAGTGATAGTCCGGTAATTATCTCAAACTACTAGGGGTATTCTAGGAATTTTTAATCCTAGTGGAACCCCTGTAATTATCCCAAACAGCCAAGGGCAGTTTTGACATTCTACCTCTCGATAAAACAGTAAAAAGAGAGTTTTACCATGATAAAAACCAAGGTTTTTACCCATGTCTTCTCCGATCAGCTGTTTCGTCGGAAAAGCTTGGTTTTCCGGCCAAAATAGGCTTCTATGTCTGCAAGAACATCTTCTACAACACCCCAGCAACATATACATGCTAAAATCGAGAGGAAAGTTTAGGTTTTATACCTCGAGTTCAAACCGCTGCAAACCTCCGGCGGAGCTCCGCAGCGCTCCTCCTCGCTTCTCCTTGCTTCTAGGCAGTTCCTGGCGCTGTCTGGAGGTCCCAAGCTCTCCCCCTTGCCTGGTTTGAGTCTAGGCAAAGAGGGCAGACCTCTACCCTCTCTCTCTCCTCTGTTAGTCCTTCCCCACGGCGGCGCTGACTCACTAGTGGTCAGGGAGTGACCGTCGGAGCTTGACGACGGTGATGGTGACGACGGTAATTGTGGCGACAATGAGGCAGCACGCGTGCTGGTCGACTCGAGGAGCGGAGCTCCCAGTCGCTCGAGGGAGGAGAGAGAGAAGTGATCCGGTCAACCTCCCTTTTAAATACCAATAATCAACGGCCCAGATCAATCTCTGATTGATCTGACGGCCCAGATTAAATGGTGAAAAGTTACCATGAACAGTAAATAGATATTTTGCTATTTACTTTTACCGCACGGTAACAACACTTTATCCCGCATAACTTTGGCATACGAACTCTGATTAAAGCGTAGGACATACTCACGGGTTCGTATTAACGTCCTCTACAACTTTCATGAAGGAACTCGACTTATCGCAAAGTCATCTTTTACGGTAAAGTAATTAACTTTTCTTACTTCCGTAAATTGGATAAATTCAAAATAAACAGCTCGTAGCTCAGGAAAATATTCCGGACGTACCGGAGGACTCGTATTAACATAATCTACCCCTCGGGACATTAATTTTATTTTTCCCAGAACTGAGAATATCTCGATGTTAAACTCGAATATTAATTCAGAAAAAATTTAACAGCGCGGTTACAACTCTCTGTAACCCGCCTAATCTCAGTAAAACGGTAAATTTCGGGACGGGGTGCTACAATTATGGTGAGAATTGAGTGCTCTTCATTTTTGTTTGGTAGTATTATTAATCTTCTTTAAGCAATTTGTGAGTTTAAAATGAGGGAACCAGTTTGCAGGGCCAGCCCTGCGTGCTTAAAGGCTGTAGCAAAAAAAATTTTGGGGCCCCCTAATAAATATTAGGCAAAAAATTAATATATATATATATAATAAAGAAAATAGTTATAACTTGTTCTAAATGAAAAAAATTATATATGTTACACGGATATTTATAATATGAATGTTATAATATCAATGTAATAGAAAATAATTGTATAAAATAAAATTTAAAAACAAAAATAGTAAATAAAAGTATAAAAAATGTAAGTGTATGAATGAACAAATAAATGAGAGAGACAAAAGAAAAAAAAGACACACACAAAAAAAACTTTAAAAAATGACACTCGATCTTAGATTATAACAAAAGCTATGTCTAATACTTACCATCAAAATTAAAATAATTTTATGTAAACCTGTACAACAAATGTTATATATTAAGACCCTTTAGAATTGGAGGCCTTATACCTGGGTCTTGCCCCAGGGCCGGGCTTGCCAGTTTGGTCTTCGCTTTTAATCCACTTCTGATAAAGAAATACAGATGCATTATATTGATTGTTTCATTCTGGGTTCTGATTACATCAAAGGCTGACTCTCTTTCCATAGTTTTATATTTCTTTGCTGACTTTTTTAACTTTTAAGTGATATTAGAGGTTGCCCTGTGCATGAAAGATTTGATTGGCTTCTGCTGGGAATACAAAGTTGGCTCAATTTGATAGGTAATGAATCTAACATCTTTACGCTAAGTTGCGTAATTAAAGTTAATAACTTTACATGCAAGAGTAGTCCAATTTGATGTGTGCTTTTTTGTGTAGCAGTGTCTGCTAGTTTGGATTATGGAGGTGAAGAGGCTTCTTATATTGATGATCAGCTACGCAGAACAATTTCTTCTAGATGTTTTAAATGAGATTATGAAGCAATGCACTTCATTGGATACTCATTCATGTAGTACAACTAAATGATGAAGTGTTATATTTTTTTTAATTAAATCAGTAAAATGTTGTCTCGATTGTGATTTGGGTACAAAATATATTTGATTTCTAAATTTAATCAGAAATTAAATATATATTTTTAATATAAGAAAGGATAGTGACACTTGAAAAACCTTTCTTTAATGTCATGAATTATTTACTATGACATTTGAAAAACGATGTGGATAATGATTCTTTTATGACATTCAGAAAATGTCATTGAAACATATTCAATGACACTTATCCATCGTCGTAAAAATATTTTTCATATTAAAAAGGTATGAAATCCTTGACTCTGGTATGAATGACGAAAATAATGACGTTTGATAAACGTTATAAAAACCCTATAATGATGTTCCATCATTGAATCTTTTTGTGTAGTAGTATGGTCAGCTAGGTTAGCTTGATTTTAGACTAACTCTATGGTTTTTACTCCTTTTATTTTAGTTAATTTTTTCTAAGTCCGTTAGGGCTTCTAAAAGTATCTCTAATAGCTCATGTAAAAGTAGAATAATATCTATTTTAGAGAAAAACATCATTTTTTAACTCCAACAGCTCATGTAAATGATCATTTATAATATAAAAAATGGTAAGAGAGATAAACATATCCTTTAAATCTATATAATTTTAAAAAATTTATATCTTCATGTAAACTTTATTACTTACATTTTTGAATTCATTGTCTTTCCTAGAAACAGAACAAAATGACATAAAGTTAAAACAATTAACCAGATATTTAGAGTTTGATTTGAATAAATTTCTATGTTTCTATATATTTATTAAATTATACATAAATATTTAATGTTGTAATAAAATATAAGAGCTGTTGGAGTTTAGCTGATTTTTTTATAGAGATTTTGTGATTTTTTAATAGTGACTAAACCGCGATATACCAGAAAGATATTGCTCATAGAGAGCCATAAATTGTTATGTCTATCAGCTTTCCTATTATGCTGCCATTGGAAGATAGTACCAGTGATTTTTCTCTTATATAATAGAGAAATAATACAGGAGTTATTAGAGATGTTCTAAAGTTTTAAATTAGTTTTTACTAGTTTATTTTCAATAATTTCCTATGTATTTAGAATGCTAAGTATTTCTAGCATCTCTGGAGTAGTACTGAAGGAGGATATTCACTACATCTACGATTTTATGTACTTAGAGATAACTTTATTGTATATGAATCACTATGGGTACTACCACTAACTCCTTGTATATCTATGAATGGTAGAGATAAGGTATGTAATGATCTATCATACACGTGATAAATACAATTCTACCTGTGAGACCCTGCATGTTCTTACCGTGGTTAATGATGAGTTATTGAGGTTTAAATCGCACTCGGTAACTTCACGAGTGAACGACCATGTTCATTTTTGAGTTTTTCAAAGTTCTTCAAATTTTTCATTCAAGGACTCGATGTCATAGTACATGTCGACACGAGTCTCCAGGTATTTTCAGAATATTTTTCCGAACTTCCATCTATTTTCTGTGAATTTCTGAAGTTTCTAGTAACTTTTAATTACTATTCTGGTAAATAATTTTTACTATTTAACTATTTATCTTTTTACCTTCTTTAAATCTGGGTCGTTGGATCGATTTGAGATTTGATTTTAACCGTTGATTCGAGTATAAAAGGAATGGAGGCAGGTTGACTTTGGTCAAAACTGAAGTGGAGCGTTGACCCAAGATTTTCGATCTCTCTCTCCTCTCGCTCTCTTTCCACCGCGACAGCCTCTCCGCTGAGCGCTCCGCTGCTAGGCCATCCTAGCGCATGAGACCACCGCCAATCTTCTCCTTTACTTCTCGTCTATCAAGCCCAGTCATCCATTCCGACGTTCAACCATCGACAATGGGGATTGGAGGAGGAGGACGACGGCTATCCTCGAGGATCGCCGACAATCTGGGCGGCGAATCAGTAATCTGAGGTTAGATTCTTGCTCCTCCTCTCTTCATCTTCATTTTCGTGCCCCTAAACCTCTTATTCGAAGTCATAATTGAATTCCCCATTTTTCCATAACTTTCTGGGTTTCAATTCCTCCTCCGGCGGCAACCTGTTCTCCGAGTTTGGGGATTTCTTCGAACTTCAGTGAGGTTTCCTAGCTGTTGAATGGGGTCTAGGAAAGTTCAAGAGCTGCTGTTGTTGTTTGGGGATTGATGTAGGAGCTCTGCTTGGTCGAGGTAGTGAGCTGCATGACGACCTGTAGCACAAAGGAGCTTCTGGATCGGGTTCTGGTAATCACAGTGTTCTTCATTTAGGAGTTTTATTTGAAACAGAGGCACAACTCTGGTGTTTCTGCCTCGGATTGATTTTGAAGGTAATTACTGATTCTCTGGAGCTACTGTGTAATTGTTGTGTTGTTGATGTTGTTGGGATGATATTGATGTTGTTTTGGTGTTTTTCTTTGTCTATTTGTTGATAACTTGGAGACGAAGAAAACGAGGAAGTTATGGTGAAATTCCGGTAAGTTGCCAGAATTCGGTGACTATTCCGACGAGGCAATAAATCTAGCAAAATGTCGAGGAGGTAGATTCACTTGTAGTTCCGCTTCTTGCTCTAAAAAAGAACAGATTTCCAGAAGTCTATAGAAAAATTATTGCTAATTGCCTGAAATGAGAAGCAAAAATATTCTGATTAAGACGTTCCTCAGCAATATCATCATGACTCTCGACTCCTTTTAAAAATGTGTTGTTTCCGTTTAATCGAGTTAACGGTCGTAAATCGAAAAAGTTAAATTTACGAAAACTTACTAAAAATGGAAACCAACCATAATTGAAATTTTTTCCATTTTAGAAAAATTTCTATTTTTTGGAAACCTACTAATTTGGGAAACTTCCCATTTTGAGAAAGTTTCCATTTTGGGAAAGTTCCATTTTTGGAAAATTTGCTTAGTAAAGAATTGAAGTTCGACAAAATTGGTAGTGTTAAATTTTTATCGGAAGATGATAACTGGAATTCTAAAAATGTTAAGTTGACCGTTTTAATGTAAAATTGGTGATTCACGTAAATCGATTCTTGGTAAATAAATTGGTTAATGTGATGCATTGGGTGTCCATAGTAATTCAACGAATTATTATGTGACACCCTAATGTCAGATTAAAATGATTAAGGAAAGTTCGGAAGTTAAGTCGGACTTCCGGTAAATAAGTAAAGAGTCATTAATCAGAAAAGCAAGTCAAAAAGGTTAAAGTGCCATAAAAAGGAATTGGTTGGTCAACTTGGTCAATGTGGTCATTCATGGTCAAACTAGGAATGCTGAGGCCATTTGGACTGTTATTGTTTCTTGATTGCTAAGCTACTCTATTCTGCAGTGATTCATTGGACGAGGTAGCTTACGTGATGACCTCGGTTCATCCGAGGCGGTTCCTGGATGCTTGAAGCTTACGTAAGGAATGGCTATTCCAGGTAGGGAAGCTAAAGCCCATTTGTTAGTGGTTTTGCCTGATATATGAAAGCACATGATTTTTGTATGCTCATGGTCGATGCCTCGGGAAAGTTTTCTTTATATTATATGATAAATGATTTATGATTGGGCCAAGAAAACCCGAGGCTAGACATAAATGATTTTTATATGATGACTCAGATCAAAAAGTAGTACCGTTGTCTTGATTTCCGGTGCTTAGCCTGAGAGTGACGGGACCTAGTATATAGTACTCCTACGGTGTCGATGACCGTGAACCTCCGGAGGGGCAATGCCCTGTTTATTTTATTTTCCCTCTTACGCTTGTCTCGGTCAGAGTTAAGCGAGCCGCAAATGCGGTGTGTACTATGAGTGATGTGTTGGGCATTAGCTGTAAATGGGCACTCTCGCTACTATTTGTTTTCGGATGCATAGGTAGTTGGCCCCAGTTTGCTGTATAGACAAATCTGAGATTCGGCCGCCTAGATCCATGAATCCCTGCAGGCTATATTGTTCATTGAGCGTTCTGGCCCCTGTTTTAGCATACTGCACTGTTTTTCCTGAAAGATATAAAATGATGATTTTGTGTGATAAGGATTTTCTAAATGGTTTTATTAAGAGCTCAAATCTATACGTGTGTATATATATATATATGGTTTTATGGTTTTCAAACCTATCATTGGTGGGCCTATATGTGAGCACGCGAGGACGACGCTCACCCCTACAACAGATTGTTTACAGGTACTGTGTACTATGACGAGATAGATAGAGAGAGCTGTGTGTGTGGAGCCTTATTTTCTACTCGATGTTTGGTCCAAGTTGTACTCACTTTTTCGGTTTTACCGTTCGAGTCATTTACTAGATTATTTGGCATAAACAGTAAATGTCTCTTCCTAAATTGTTGACCATGTTGTATATTTTTATTATTGTCGCTAAAATTTTTAATTGACCCCTTTAATTTGTCCACCTTCCTCGAAAGTGGAAAAACTCTGATGAATGTTTTAAGAAATTCTTACGGTGCCACTCGAGTTTAAAGTTTAATTTTTATTTTACTTACTAAAAAGCCTACAACTTTAGGTTAATAAGTTGTTGACATGTCCTTCTGACGTGTTGGCTTCTTATTGGTTTAAATTCGTGGCCACTGTAGTTTTTCCTCTCGGACACTGTAGTTTTCCCTCTCGGACCGTTATACTACCTGTGTGGGTTTCATTCAAAATAAAAATATATCTTCTTACATAATGACTATCAAAGTCAACAATTAGTAAATTGATACGTATTATATTTATTTGGATAAATGCTCATTCAGTGTTTATTTTAAGAGCATAAAGCTCATTCCAATGAAAATTATTTCACACTGCCTATTTACACAAATCTTAACCAAAATGTAATATTACCCTTCATTAAATAAAACATAACTCTCTCTTTCCCTATCAATAATGCCTTTGTCTTCCTCTCTCTTTTCCCTCATCCGCGCCTCTCTTTTTCCCGATCTGAAACCGGTCAACATTGTGACGCCGCCACCACCGCCACGATCCGTTGTCCACATATCAGTTAAGGTTGTCACCATCCTCGATTTGTTGGTCAACTCCTCTCTCTCCATCTCTCTCAATTCTCTGATCAATCTCTCTCTCATCCACAAGGATGACGTCTGCCAACACTTCTCCGATTTAACAGGCCTCACTTCCAATCTCGTCCTACTATGCCTCAGATCTGGACGACGAGCTTATGAACAGATCGTCTGCTCTCGTACCCAAACCAGAAACAACGTCTTCTCTGGTTGCACCACCTAGCCTCTAGACACCGTCGTTAAGGACGCAGATCTGAAGATCCATAGCGGCTGTCGTCCGTCGTCGATCACGCCTTTATCCCTAGTCTCTGCCGAGTGTAGCTCTCTATTAATCCATGTACGTTATTCACTTATTTGTTCGAAGTAAGGGTTAGTATATTGCAACTCTTTTCCTTTGTATAGTTTGAAATAGATTTTCGGTTTTGAAGAGTTCTACTGTAATGACATTCTTCCAGATTTCTACGAGGTATGGTAGTTCTGTAAGAGTTCTTCTTTAATGAAATTCCTCCATGTAACATCTCGGAAATTCTATTTACTATTTTTAAATGGAAAACATTTTTTTTGAGTTATTTTATTTCAATTTCCTTAGTTTTTCGAGTCTTGTCTTTCGAGCTATAGGATTAACCTAGACGTCGATATGAGTCCGTGAGATTTTTCGGAGCATTGTTCGGACATCAGAGCTATTTTTAATAATTTCTGAAAAGTTGGTATTATCCAGATGTTTAATTAAAAATATAAATTCGGGAGATTATTGTGGGTCGTCAGATATTATTATGGCGGTCTAATGTGAGTCGTTGGATGCCTTATATATAAGTTTGGATCAGAACAGAACCCCGTCCCAAACCGACCCCCTTGTCCCGAGCTACGACGGAGCTCGAACCTCCCTCTACCGCCCGTCGCTTTTGGTGCCGTGCTATTGTTTTTGCATAAGAAGTTGTAAAGAGAGAGAATCGAATCCCATCGGTCATCACCGGGAACCTAGAAACCCCTACTTTTTTACCCAGTCACCGTTGTTTAGACTGGATTTGCCGTCAACTTGGAAATTCTAAAATTATCCTTCATTCTTCTACACTACCTATGAGATGCTGACATGTGTCTCAGGCCTGCAGCTGTGCACGGTACAACCTGTGTATTCTAGCACTTTCCTTTTGTTTTTCCAAATTTGGTGTAATTTTCTCAAATCTGAATTCTCTCCAAAAGTAACAATGTGCGTATCTCTTTGATCATCAAAAGATCCATCTTCATAATTTAGTAATCAAATATTTACCAATATATCTCACTTGTGAATTATGATGACAGACAGATCATCTAGTTGAAGCAGCCAAAACTGGAAAGATTGTCAATATTAAGAAGCTAGGGTTAATTCTGTGAGTAATTTTATCTCTCTCTTTCTAGTTCAATATAAAGTGAACCAATCTCATTTAAAACATATCTGCACATATATGCTTCTGGAATTTATAATTAAGTTTTACACATCTGTAGGTCAAGTAAATTCTGATCAGAAGGTTAGACCTGCGGAAAAATCCAAATGTGATGGTTAGCTAGAGGGGAACTGTGTTTGGTTATAGTAAGACATCCGTGTATTGTTATATAATGCAATGGTTCGGTCAACCTTACTTAGTTACTTCTAGTGTAAAAAATAAAAAATAAAAAATTCTAGTTGCGTCACCCTGTTTTAGTTCTTTGTGCAGTGGTTCTGGATCCATAATGTTTGAGATTTAACATTGGTTTTATAGTACTGTAAGATCAAAGTTGCTGGAAATATGTATCTTATACATCTCTGTTTTGCTCTATATCTTTGTATGTTTTATCTACTAAAAGTTCAACATCAATCCTATGTTGTGAACCCCCCAGTCCAGGGAGTGAGGGAGAGCCAATGACACAACAGACTTGGGTGCAGTGTCTACTTCCCTGCTTAATCCATTTGAAGCCTCAAAAACCTTTGCTGAACTATTAGCTTTCACTGAAACCTAACAGCACAAAGAAATATCCTTTCGCCACCAAGGCATTCAGTGACTCGTTCATCATAATTAAACAACAAATGACATTTTCGGCACATGTAGATCAAGGATAGTCAACTAAGCAGGAGAGGTGCTGCTTAAAAGAAGCATAAGCTAGATCTCAGTCTGTTGGTTTGAACTTAAAATTTGAAACCTGATATGGTATAAAAGATCATATATATTAGAAAGTAGAAACAATTGCTATTGTTTGAGTTCTGAATTGAGAGTGATATACGACCTGGCTCTTGTGGCTTCTGCTTTCATTATGGCAAAGCCATCAGACCCATAACTGACAGATGTGTCAATCCCCTCTATTCAATAAACTGGTGATTGTGCCAAGGCTGATATTGTATCTTCATACCCTTACTGTCAGTCATATATGATCCAGCACTCCAATGACTGCAAACCTAAAATTGTAAATAAATAACTGCATTAGCATCACAGCTTAGTTGAATCAGAGCCAATAATTTAGAACATATGAAAAAAGGACAGGTCTCTTAACAAATTGTTTGGAAGAGCATGCTTGATAGTGCTGAAGTAAATTATTTTCTCATTTTACAACAGATGAAGTTACTGATTGGAGTAACCTAGTGCATACATAAATGTAGGTGTAGACCCAATTCAATTTTACAGCATTCCTATGTTCACATTTGCATTTTGTTTAAAGTTTTTCGAGTCCTGACACATTAGTTGATGAAGATGCAATCTTAACAAGGAAGAAACTTAAATAGCACAGAATTATTGAATCATGCTAGCTACAAGGAACCGAGAATGCACATTTGAAAAGCATTTAGAACATGAACAGTAAATTGTGAAACTTAAGAAATTCTGATTTGATAACATTAATTGAATTGTAAAGATTGGACACAGGGAACAACCTCATAGTACACTGCAAACCTAGCTGCTACCATGGAATTGGTGTAGCATCAAACACCAATCTACCCAAAACATCATACATCCTGCACATCAAGTTTCCCTTCATACGCACTCATCAGATTAGGCACTTGGGTGAGATATCTGGTCACCAACCTCTCCAAGAATAGCTTCCTGCCGGCAGCACAGCATAAGCCAGACTCATGTTTTCATCTACCAATCCTTTATTCATCAAAACTCTGACAATTGAACACATCGGGATGATCCTATTCTCTAAACTGAAACACAAAATGATAGGGAAAGTGAGAATCATTGCTGCATGCCATCCTATTTTTTTCACCAGAAAATCCATTGTCTCCATAAGTTTCTTCTCGGACAAAATCATATATTGAGGGCTCTTCCTAAAAGCAGAGAGAACACATCATCAGACCAACCCCAACAGTTTTTATAAAGCTCTCGATTCCGATTCCATATGGCCCTATAGCTCTTTCCACACAATGCTCGCAATGCTACAACAAAAGTCGACTTCTTCAAATCAAATCACATTCCCCTAACCTCATCTATCACCTGAGCAAGGTCCTCATGATTATGCATCAACAATTGAGTGTCATGAGCAACCAACAGAGACATGCATGCTCTGGGCATACCCAACTCTTGCAAAAGCTCAATGTTAGGCATCACATTCCTCGAATGATTCTCCAAGAACAACCAAGACATGCGCTTCAAAACCGCCACAACATTCTCCTCCGAAATAAAACTCTAGCAAGGTTCGCCCTTGAAAGCCAATAGAGCTAAAAAATTCAATCTTGGGTGCAAGGGTCTTCTCAGGATCAGCAACAAGGACTCTTGGGTTTGACTTAACCACCCTTAAGATCTGGGTTTCAGATAACCCATGGCTGCTCAAAAGAGCCAAAACAGAGTCCGCTCCTTTTGGGGACTGAAGCTCCACCTTGGTGGCTGCCAGCTTTGCTTCTTCTGGGGACAACCCACATAATTTTATGAGGTAATTGACAGTGAAACTGACCTTGTCCGAGCTGATGGGTCTGTGATTCTGAGGAGCTACATTAGAGGGTTTTAGATTTCCAAGACCCAAACTTTGGGTCCTAGTTGAAACCAATTTGCAGAAAACTATTGGGTATCGTAATCTGAGAGCCACCACCATTTGAGATCAATTTTGACTGCTATTTCTAAAACCCTAGTCTCACCTTATCTGGCGTTTTAGTAAAGTTGCGACCTTTACACTGTTTTTCGGTCCAATAAGAAAACTACATTATCTTTTAATCTCACGTGCCACTATGGTACGGGAGCACCAACCTGCCAGTTGGGATGGGACCCGAGTCAGTAGATGGGGCCGGCACGTGAGCCCAGTAGGGCGGGGACAGTGTTTCAATTTGCTACACTATTTTTAGAGGAAAATTTTGATAAATTTTAAATTAATTTTTAACCTTATTTTTTTAGATAAAAGAAAAATGACCATACAGATTGAGCAAATGTCTTATTCATCCTTTTTGATACTTTTTAGGGTATAATATGAAACATAAAATTCTTCCATCAAAACTCTATTTTCAATTCTTTTAATTTACCAACCCAGACTTCTCTTTTTGTTTTTTCCCATTTTTTCTTACCGTATATAACAAAAGAAATATATATATATAGCATTATGTTTCAAATCCAGAACTTTACTTGAGAAACATGACATAAGAAGAATAAATTTGCTGAATTCATGAGTAGAGCAAGTCAATTTCAAAGTCATCAAAACCAAAATGAAACGAAGAAATATTACTTTGGGTAGAAAGCCTTATTGAGATAAGATTTTTTTGAGTTGTTAGGTAATTGTCCAACCATGTATAAAAAGAGATTTCAATTCTTTCTATCAAACTGTCACAACCATAATAGTGAATGTAGAAGCTAAATATCAATTTCAATTCACATCAAATCTGAAGTATTGACCAAAAGTTTCGACAAGTTGAAAAATAATTTCAAGAGTCAAGACCACAAGTTCGTCATTGTCTTGATTATTTTACAAACAATTTTGTATTTTTTTCACCTAGCAAAATTGAACATATCATTTAGCTAGCATAGAACTCTAGTGTTATGATTTGATGAATCCTCTTTAATTACTTTATGATTGCAAAATTAATGGATGTAGCCTTATATTCATAGGACATAGACAATAATAAAATTTTTACCTTATCAAATAGTATTTATCAACCTGTTTCAGTTGTTTTTATTTATATTGTTATTTGATCTTATTTTAGAGATCTTTTTATCATATAAAATAGTCATTTTCAACTAAATAGAAAAATACCGTTAAAAATCAACTAAGTGACTAAAACTTTTTTCAAAATTTCTGACAGAGGTTACAATGATGATGAAGGTAAAAGAAAAACTGGAGTGCAAAAGGGACCATTTTGAATCACTTTTGCTTTTTTGCTTTTGGTAAAGCAGAAGAGCCCAACCCACTTCTTTGAGATTCTTCTTCTTGTTCTTCCTCTTTGTTGTTTCTGGGCAGTCTTATACTTTCTTGTCTCTCCCACATATATTTTGGAGCAACAAGAAACAGGAGGATCTCTTAGCATATTGGTGTGGTTGGACTCTGTTATGATCTGTAAGTGTGTGTGTGTGTAAACGCACTTTATGAAGCTGCATTTATATTTTTCTTTTTGTTTTTTGTTTTGGGTACTCAGCTGGGTTTCTGTTCATGCATTGAATCCTGGAAGTCTTTGATTTAGGCTGTACTGGATGGAGTTTCATGTGTTCTGGTTAGTTCGGAGTTCTGGGTTGCTCTTATGAGCTTCATATTGCATAGTGAGTAGCATTATAAAAAAATGTAGCTTTTTAGAATTTTGTGTGCTTCTTGATGAAGAATATGTTGTGTGGAGAAACTTTGAATTGTAGTTTACTATGATGGTTCAGTTTCTAAGTAGGATATATGACTGTTGTGGGTATTGAACTACTCCCTTGTCATCTCAGATACTAAGACTATCTGATCTACAATGGATGATTGAAATTCAATTTTTTCACTTCTGGCATGGAGTCTGGTAATAAGTGGGATGTCGAACATGTTTGCGTTTTCTGCTTTGTTCATTAAAGGCTGTTGATGGTTCTTGTTAAGAAGATCTGGTATTTGTTAATGTTGCTGATCTCTAAGTTTGCTTTGGTTTCGACAGAGACTAATCTGAAGCAATGACGAAGATAAGTCCTGAATTTGAAGAGAATATCGCAACAGATGGATTTCTTTCAGTTTCAGCTGATGTCAGCTTCATTTCTAATGGTTTCCCAAAGTACCGACTAGGACCTGATAATCAGATACTGGACGAGCCAAAGGGAGGTAATGATGGCCCAACCTTAAAAGAGGTAGTTGAAGAAGAAACTAACCAACTGTCAGAGCAGCATAAACGTCTATCAGTTCGTGACCTTGCCAGTAAATTTGACAAGAACATGGCTGCAGCTGCTAAATTGTCTGAAGAGGTTATGTTCATGTTCATCAGTTTCATTCTAGATGTACTAAAGCTCATACTTATATAGAATAATGACAAGTTGCACTCTTCCATTTTGAAAAATAAAAACAGGCAAAAATTAGAGAAGTGGCTTCTTTGGAGGGACATGTGCTTTTGAAGAAACTTAGAGATGCTTTGGAATATTTGAGAGGGCTTTTAGCAGGACGAAACAAGGAGGATGTGGAGGAAGCTATTTCTATGGTTAGTTTTCAATGAACTTTGATTTTAATTGTCTTGGCTATTATTCACAGTCTGTCCCTTGATTGTGGAATATGTATGATTTCACTTGATTGTGGAATATGTACGATTTCACCCACTTTAACTATCAAAATGCTTTTACCATTAAAGGCCGTAGCCTTGCAACATTTTCCCTTGTAAATGTCATATATCTTTCAAATTTAATATGAGCACAATATATTGGTGATCATCTGGTGTTTGGACATCTTTTACGTGTTTCAATTAAATTGAGATAGATTATGTTAGTTAGAGTGGTCCTCTCTTGAGTCAGAACACTTACAATCGACCTATCAATATTACACTGCCCAGAGCCTAGATCTTCATTTGTGCTTTTCACTTTTGAGGTCCTTTTTACTTTTATCGTCGTTATCTTTCAGAAGAAAAATGATTTCTACTTGGTTAGCACCTTGGAGTGCAGAATTTTATTACATGTATATACTGTCTTTGGTTTGTTTACTCATGTTCTGAAACTATGTAAGGTATGTATGTGCACTAGTGATGAACGAAGCGGCGATTTGTCCACTAAAATACACCTTATCTGAAACAGGATATGTGCAAAATCTGTGTAGGTTCTTAAGTACTTCACGATTTGAATCTTAGAACATAAAGAGAGCCATACGGGCAGCAGTTAGGATTCGAAGTGCAATGAACAAGTGTATTCTTCAGCCTTATGGTTATTATTATAACAGATTACAGGGCCTTCTTAGGGCTTGAGAAAATTGTGCAATCCCTCAACAACAGAGGATCTAAATATAGCCATGGCTACATTCTTGTACTGAGGTGGTAAAGTTCTTGTTGGTTCAAGGCAAAGTTATAATCCAATTGCATGATCAACAGCTATTCCTCTTGATGAAGGAAAAGGCTAGGGGAACAAAATGTAATTATGTGAAAGTTTACAAGCTATCTGGGAGAGAATTTTTACAGTATGAGTTATTGATACCAAATTGATATGGTCAATAAAGAAAGTATCTTCCATTCAACACAGAAAACCTGTTCTCTTTTATCAAGTTGTATTCCCAATTTCCCACTCCATCACCTGCTTTCTGTAGTGACTTTGCTACTTCTTTTCATTTGTTTACTGTATGTAGTGCGGAAAAGATTTTTGTTTGTTCCTTTTTTTTACAAAGGCATTACTTGACCTATGAACTTATGATAATTATATGTAAAAAAGCTGATTATGTAGACTGCTTATACTTTAGGTTCATTCCCTTTGTTTGTGTTTCTTTTGTTGTGAATAGGAAAGCTTAAATATATCCATCTGTCTTCTTTCATGCAGGTGGAAGCTTTGGCCGTTAAGTTGACTCAAAAGGAAGGAGAATTGATTCAGGACAAGTTTGAAGTGAAAAAGCTAGCCAGCTATCTCAAACAGGTCCTTTACGCCTTCTGAAATTTGCTTATGTAATTTCTAGAATGTGATTTCTTTAAGGTATCATTAGTAACTCAAGAGAATATAAAAATTATAGAAACTGTTGCATCTTAAAATTCTACAATAAGCATTCAGATATTAAATTGTTTCAATTGTGAAAACATGCATGCAACTGAATAACCCCAGTTTCAGTTGCCCTCCTCATTCAGCTTCAGCTTTCTCCCAGATGCAGCTAAATCATACCAGCTCCCCCATTATATTATTTATTTTCTGATTTTGTTTCCATTTTCTATATAGACTTCTGAAGATGCTAAAAAGCTGGTTAACCAAGAGAAATCTTTTGCCTGTGCTGAAATTGAAAGTGCAAGGGGAATAGTCAAGAGAATTGGAGAGGCTCTTGAAGAAAGAAGCAGAACTACAGAAGATCCTAAAAGACAGGTTCATATGAATTACATAAAATTCTCTTTCCTCACTATGCTATATTTCTTTTGAGTTTTGATAGTGACAGGAATCTGGAAATCACATCAGAGAAAGTAGTGATCAAAAGCTTTGCCTTTAAATTCTACATCAAAGGAACTGATGATTTCTTATTTCTATTCGGAAATGCAGGATGTGGAGGAACTAGTTGAGATGGTCCAGGAAGCTAGGAGAATTAAATTGATGCATCAGCCAATTAAGGTGTTGTGTGATTTTTTGTTTGTTTGTTGTGATTTTCTGAATTTCAAATTCTTTTTTTAATATCTTGTTTATTCTTTTGTTTCTTGATGCTACTTGTTTGAATTGATACATAACTTTGTGAAGTGTAATGTTTGTGCATAAGATTATTGTTGGAATAATCTCATGTAACAAGACGCAAGGTTTATAGTGGTTCACCTTATCATCGGTGGGCAAGGCTACATCCACTTTAATATGTATTAGGTGGTGGGAACCTTGAATGGGCCCTCATAAGTACTGCAAGTGGTGTGTTGTCTATATGTGATCATGATAAGTGAGTGGGCAGGAGTCCCTTTTATAGGGGAAGGGGGCTCCTCCCTTTACAATGTCTTCAATGTGAGACTATGAGTCTTATTCTAGTCTCCAAGTGTTGCATGAGCACGTGTTGGTGAGGTCGGGAAAGTAACTTGCCGGTAAGCTCTTTGTGACTTCTTGGTACTGACGCGTAGCTTGCATGTCGGGCTTCGTGTTGCATGTCGTGGTCAGGTCTCACCATGGCTCGTGGGCCCATAAATAGGGTGTCAATTATGCTTGGTGGTGTAGACATATTGGCCATAATATTGGCTACACATATGTAATGAAAGCATTACATGTGGGCCTATGAAAGGAACATAATATGAATGATAAACTGTTTAAATAGTTAATACAGCATATGCCTTGTTTACATATTCAAAAAATTCAGCTTATAAACTTTTGTATTCTTTGAATTGTAGCAGCTTTAGTAATGGCACACCTTTAGAGCAAAACTTGAAGCATATGTCGCTCTTTGCTTTTGTGAATGATGTATTTTCTTATCCCGTAATTTGCCATATATAGTTTTGGATATCTGGAAGTGTGTAGTTCTTGTTATCCCTTTTCTTCAGTTTTCATTTTGGTAGTACTACAGTAATTCGTTTTTTAATTGAAGAAGTATTCATCATTAAATGTTGCAACTTTTCTATAACTTATAAACTAGGATGTGTTTAAATAGTTAATACAGCATATGCAGTGGCGTAGCCAGAAGTTGCAATTAACAGGGACAAAACCAAAATAGCTAATACGTATTTCTAAGTTGATTTGGATTACAAATAATTCATAGCAATTTTAGTCGGTGATACTTTTATCTTGATTTAGAGTTTTGTCGACTTATGTGGTTTATGTGAATGTGATTTTTACGAAATCACTTAATTTATCTCTTCCCGCGGTTTAGAGTTTCCATATCTTTCATATTGGTTTGTAGATTATTGTCATTCTTAGCTCTGCTTCATTTATACTTTATAATTGTATGACATAATTGTTAGAACTATAAAAAAGAATATGATACAAAATAAAAAAAAGAGATAAAATCATACATTTAATGAACCAATCAAAGATAAACAACAGTATTATGATTTGTTAACCTTAATTAGAAAAATTATTATGGTATAATTATACAATAAACATTTAAAATTTAATTAAATAAAAAATATGAGAAGGGGCAATTGCACCCTCTCGCCCCCCCTCCCTACACCCTTGAGCATATGCCTTGTTTACATATTCAAAAAATTCAGCTTACAAACTTTTGTATTCTTTGAATTGTAGCACCTTTAGTAATGGCACACATTTAGAGCAAAACTTGAAGCATATGTCGCTCTTTGCTTTTGTAAAGAATGTATTTTCTTATCCCGTAATTTGTCATATATAGTTTTGGATATCTGGAAGTGTATGTAGTTCTTGTTATCCCTTTTCTTCAGTTGTCATTTTGGTAGTACTACACTACTAATTCGTTTTTTAATTGAAGTAGTATTCATCATTAAATGTTGCAACTTTTCTATAACTTATAAACTATGATGTGTTTGTGTTTCCCTTCAACATGGTAGTCCTGCCTCTTTCTTATCATGGCAACTATATTGCAACACCTCCAAATCAGTTATTTAACTCTAGGCATCTATCCAGCATTTTTGATTCTATATTGATTCACATAATTATCTTGGTGCAATTAACTTTAGGTGATGGATATGGAACACGAGCTTCATGCATTACGAACACAGATTCGAGAGAAATGCATAGTTTCACTGAAGCTTCAGAAAGAGGTTTGTATATTTAAGAGATTTTTATCTTCAGATATGTACTCAGATACTTCATATTCTTTCTGGTTAGCATTACTTGTTTGTGTACTCTTATTTTCATGATAAATCCCTAAGTAAATATGATTTAGTGAAATTTGAATGTTCGATCCTTAAGTTTTAGCAAATAACAATGGCAAAACCAAATTGCTGTTGGAGTGTGCTGTAGAAATGGCAAGCTTCCTCTGGAAATTAGAGCACATTATTTAAGAGACCTAAATAACCTGTAGGAGTTGTATTGAGGGATGGATCTTTAATAGAATGAGGGGGACGAAAGATATCCAAAGTTCTATTTTATTATTAGTTATTTGATATCAGTATCATTTTTGATATCTACATAGGCGTCCATGCCATAACATGTACTACAGTTCCTTATCTTCACCTGTCCCTCAAGTGTTCAAACCGTTTACAAGATTAGTGCTAAATTTTCAATTTCTGTGTTGACGATTACTATCCAGGGGAGCTGTATAAAGTCAATATTATGCATTCATTGACTCAAGTTCTGTATGAGATCTCTGCGCACTTCTCATTTATTTCCTGTGTTTGTGTATCATACCCTGATACAGCAATTCCTTTTACTTGGTCAATAATTCTATTGTTTGGGTAACTTTCAGAAATCCACAAGTTATGAATTTTTGCCCTAATCTTATTTCCCTATCTTCTCAGCTGGCAATGAGCAAGAGGGAAGCGGAAAACAAATCTCGTGGATATGCAATGGTTGGTTCTGAAACTCTGGGTTCATATCTTCAAATCCAAACATGCTCAGAGAATGTTCCACAGCTTTCAAGCTGTTCGATCCAGTGGTATCGTGTTTCACCAGACGGCAGCTGGAATGAAGCTATTTCAGGTATGCATACAACCAATGTATCAAATTTGAGTCTAAAGTCATAGGTATGAAATATCTTATTCCGATACCCCAGTACTCAACTAAAAATTCCAGACATGATATTTCTAACTTTCTAATTTTCCATCCCTGCATATGCAGCATATGAGTGTTAGATGGTTCTCCCTCACTCTGATGAAACTTTGTTTCAACTGCTATATGACAACATCAGTAATTAAATTCCTAAAATTTACAATTGTTTACTTGCTCTATAAAGAATGGTGACCTCCTTGCCTTGTGGCTTTCTGCTGTTGATTCACATTGACAGGGTTTCATTCATATATAATTGAAAGTAATCAATAATTTTTAAATCATGCTGTAATTTTTTGTACAATGTCCAATTTATATGGCTCAATTTCTATCTCATCAGGTGCCAATAAATTAATTTATGCTCCTGAGCCTTTTGATGTTGGAAGTACCTTGGGTGCAGACATCATTTCCAATGGTCGAAAGTTGACTGTTACGACTGCTGGTCCAATTGACCCTGGTTAGTTTTTGCTGTTTAACCTCAATTATTATTAATGTGCACTTTACGTTTCTTGTTATACTCTGAGTCGATCTCTTGATGTGCACATCATTACATATTATCCATAGTATTAGTTAGAGAGGATGAAACAAAAATCTAATTTACTTTTAACAGCTGCAGGACTTGAAAGCTACAAAGACATACTTCTGCAAAAATCTAACACGGAATTTCATGTAAGATCCTATTTCTTTCTTCTATTTCATTATTAACTGTTTGATGGTTCTTATTCTGCTGGAATAAGTACCTTCATGCATGCCCAAGTGAAGTGAAACGAAATCTTTTTAGTTCTGTTGGTCACAGTGATGACTCCCAATGTCTTTTATGGTGTAATGCCCACAATATATGGGCTAGTGGTTTCTAAGAATGGACCTTGTTAGTATTCATTTATAGTCTTCAACAAGAAATTGAGCTTAAATCTTCAAGGCAATCAGAAAGTTAAGAGCTAGATGTGTTTTAATGAAGCAAACCAATTTCCATCTGCTCCTAATTGAATCTGATGAGCATTTATCTTTGCTATCACATGCTTAAAGTTCTCATTCAAAACTAGCATGATGTATCATGTGGGTTGGAGAATCAACTAATAATGACTATCATGCAATGAGTTGTAGTGGAAAAACACAAGTTCTAGTTTTTGGTTTCAGTCTAGGGTTGAGTCATTTCTACATTTCTCATTTTACCAACCTGTGGGTATCCAAAACTAATAAGAAGGCTATCTTAGCTTGACACTTTTTTCAGTTCTCATGTAGTTAATTTATGATGATTTTTTGTAGGTTGTCATTTCACAAATGAATGGGCGTGATCATCCATCACGTTCTGTTCACACATTTCATGTGGGAAAGATTAGGATGAAGCTGTGTAGAGGATGGATTACAAAGTCTAGAGAAATTTATTCTTCATCGATGCAGGTAAGGGTTTTTCTGTTTTGCTATAGGATAGAATAGTTGTAAACTAACCCCTCTTTTTTGTTCCCAATAAAAACTAAGACTTATAGATGCCTCTGAAACATGAGTTTGCATAAGAATCATTGGAAACATGATGCAATTACGCTTTCTATGCATAATTTTAGCGGGGCATTAGTTCATAGTAAAAGGAAATGTTTACACCTACTCTTCCCTATCTGTAGCTATGTGGCGCTAGAGGTGATCTTGCTAATGTGGCCAAGGCAGTGTTTTGGCAACCAAGGAAGGGTCTTTCATTTGTATTAACTTTTGAAACAGAGAGAGATAGAAACACAGCAATACTTCTTGCCAGGAAATATGCTCTTGATTGCAATGTAAGTAATCCTGTCACTTGATATCAACATCCCTGCCCTAGTTAAAATTAGATCCCTGAGTACGGTGTTTGATATTAAAATATTCAAATGGCAGGTTATGCTTGCTGGACCAGATGATAGAGTATAAAGGAAAGCTGACAGAGTTGCAAATGTGTGTATGTATTTGTGTGTGTGTGATTGCATGTGTGTTTGTTTGTCACGAATCATGATGAGAGCTAAGTGTATGATATAGTAACAGGGTGTCTACTAATCTGGGTTGCATCATTTAGGCAGTGTTTTTGTTTGCCTAATTAGCATCTGAGTTGTAACAAGTTTCTTTCTCTATTCTTTTGTTTGTTGGTAAGAGGTTGTAACAGGTTTTCAGTTCATTATTAATTGGTTCTATGTGGCTGATTTGCTTACACAACCTTACATTCCCTGAATGTTTTACTTGCACACATACATGTTTCTTGGTACACATTGAACATTGCAACTTTCTTTACTAACTATTTTCTCAGCCCCTCAAAATTTGAACCTCTCCACTGTATTAGTCAGACTAACTAACCAAGAAGTAATGCCTCATGGGCAAAAAGAGCAAAAGACCTGTACCAGAACAGAGAAAGGAAGAGAGAACGATCAGCTGCAAATTAGACTGTAGAACCAAGAATGAGAGGTTGGTTGCCTCTACATCGTCACAGGAAAAATGTCAAATTTTAACTGAACAAAGGGTGTTGGTTACCTGAACCCTTAAATAACAAAGTTTTCAGTTCATTGGTTCTTTGTGGCCTGATTAGTGAGACCAACTAACCAAGAGATGATCGCTCATGGGTAAACATAGCAAATTAGACTGAAGTGAACCATGAGTGGTTGGTTACCTCTACGTATCTAACTGAACAATGGGTGCTGGTTACCTAAAACAAGAAGGAAGCATGTATTGATAGCTGTGAGAGTTTTTCAAAAAAGGGAAGAAGAGGGATAAACCGAAAAATCTTTAACTAGTCATCAATTTAGAAATCTTCACTAGAATGACTTCCTACTTCAGTCCCAAATAATGCATCAGGACCACATGATGAAGAAGAGAAATTTGGTCAAACCATCAATAATTTCAGTTACAATAAAAGTAAATTGACAAAAAAAATAGTTATGATACATAATACTGTGTTGTTCTCCTTATGATACAAAAAATGGTAGTTGGTTGAAGGAAAGGGGGAAGAAAGGAGCGTGTACTGATTGTTGGGTACTAAATTTCAGACTCGATGAATTTGTGCTCTCATCGCTGAGAGAAAGATGATGACGAGAGTCAGCAGTATACTAATGGATTAAAGACATACATTTGAGAGAACACAAATAGTATGATCACTGTGATGGAGAAGAAGATGCATCGAAGAGGTAGGGATTCAAACATTCTTGGCTTTGTAATCCCTTCTGGTTTTGATCGTAGAAATGATAAGTCCGTGGTGTGAATTTTAGTAATAGTTAATTTAACATGATAATAGTAGAACATAATGATTTAATATGGTTTGGTATGCTGCAATATGTTATTCATCTCCAAATATAAGGTTTATATAGAGATACAATTATAGTGCTAATAGGAATATATCTCCTACGTACATATCCATAATATTTATCCTACACATACATGGAAAGTAAAAATTTACAAATATTTTACACCCCCTTAAGTTGGTGCATAGATATCAATCATGCCCAACTTGTCAACTTAGTAGTCAAATACTTTATTTTACACTCATTTTGTAAGAACATCTGTTAATTGGTCTTCTGTATACACGAAAGAGAAACAAATAATTTTTCTGTCTAAATTTCCTTTAATGAATGTTTTGTTCGGTCGGAACATAATTATGGGCAATTTTAATAGTAGATGTACTATCACAACGCAAGTTCATGGGCAGTTTGAGTTTAAAACTCAATTCCATCTATACATTACGAATCCATAACATCTCACAAACTTCACGCATGTGTCATACCTCAAAACTATGCTTCAGCACTTGATCTTGCAACTATTTTTTGCTTTTTACTACGCTAAGTGACAATGTTTCATCCAACAAATGTAAAAATACCCGAATGTAGACCGTCTGTCAGTTTTATCACCAGCCCAATGTATCCAAAAATAAATAATTCTCCTTTTTTCTCTAACAATAATTCTTTGCCTGGTGAAATCTTCAAATACTTCAAGATACGATGCACTACATTCATATGTTCTTTACTGGGACAATGCATAAATTGACTGACAACACTCATAACATGCGCAATATCAGGTCTAGTGTGAGAAAGATAAATGAGTCTCCCTACTAGATGTTGGTACCGCTTTTTATCAGTTGGAACTTGATCCGGATAAATAGTGAGGTTGTGATTCATCTCAATCGACGTCTCAACAGGCTTGCAGTCAAGTATTTCGATCTCAGCTAACAAATCAAGGACATACTCGCGTTGGGATAAATAAATCCCCTTCTTTGACCTTGTAACTTCAATTCCGAGAAAATATTTCAATTGTCCAAGGTCTTTTATCTCAAACTCTTTTGAAATATACTTTTGCAGAGTCTCCATCTCATTTGGGTCATCTCCTGTAACAATTATATCATCAACATACACAATCAGAGCGGTGATCTTACCCTGACTACGCTTGATGAATAAAGTATGATCTGAATTGCTCAGTCTGTAGCCAAACGTCTTCATTGATTTTGAGAATCTTCCAAACCAGGCTCGGAGAGATTGTTTTAGTCTGTATAATGACTTATTTAACTTATAAACTGCAGTGACATCGCAAGGTCTACATTTGACTCCTGGAGGCATGTTCATATACCTCTTCTTCCAAAATTTCATTAAGAAAAACATTCATCACATCAAACTATCGTAGAGGCAAATCTTTAGTTGCTTCAAGTGAAATCAATATTCGTATAGTGTTGACATTTGCTACTGGTGCAAACATTTCTTCATAATCGATGTCATACAGTTGGGTGTATCATTTCACAACCAACCATGCTTTATACCGGTCAATTGTCTCATCTGCTTTCAATTATACTGTAAATACCCAACGACATCTAAAAGTCTTCTTTCTGATAGGTTTATGCACAACATCTCAGGTCAAGATCTTCTGTAAGGTCTCTAACGACCGACTGCACGATAACCTCAACAACGGACTATCAGTTTCAATATCTACTTTTACAATCCACACTCGTACATTCGTTAAACAATGACGGGTAAAAACTAGTTAAATTTCTAGTGAGGATCCAATTTGGTTATTTGGTGTAAAAACCAAAAGTTAAGGGTCGACTATAAATTCTAAAAGTCCCATTTCGCAATTTAACAAAGTTGGGACTAATTTACTAAACCCAGGAATTGTCGCTCTAAAATCAAATCACAAAGCCATTGTGTAATTCTCTCTTCCCTCCTCCGCCAGCGGCGAGCCACAACCGCCTCCGCCACTTGCTCCTCTTCTCAGCCATGGTTGGTTGGCAAAGGAATTTTATTCATTCCCTGACTCGTCATTTTGGAAAAGCAACACTACTCGAGACCCAACACAGTCTCTTGCGCCGCCCTTTCGGTCTCTTCTCCCAACACTCGGTAACTCAATCTTGTTCTTTTATTGTTGTTGTTTCAGTTCTCACTCTCTGCCGCTTTGTTTAATTTCAAACGGTGTTGTGTTTTGTTAGGGAATCTCCAGTTCAAGGAACTTACTTGAGGAATCCTCGTCTGATGTCCCAACTCCTAATACACAAACGCCACCGCCTCCATCTTTGAAACAAGTTCAATATGTGTTGAAGGGCGTTACCCAGGTACACTCACATTTGTTTCTGGGTTTTGTTTACAATATGTATCATCTAACTATATGTACCTCTGTTAAATTTTGTTTCTTTTAGCTAAATATTGGGGCTTTGGACTAGAATGTCGTATAGGACTGCACTTTGGCGTTTGTTTTTCTGTGTTAGGAATTTTTTATGCACATAGTTGTATTTCCTATGAGTTCATCATCCTTTTTGCACTCTAGACTGGCTCTACAAATTAGCCCACCAAATAGGGCTCTCATTGAACCTTCTCTATGGCCTCTCCCATCAACATGAGAGAATCTATCCTTTGCACCACTGATTGGTTGCAGGACATTCTTGAGTTGGGACCAACTGTAGGTGCTCTCCAATTTTAACGACTGTATAGTTCCTTTGTCAATAAGGCAAGGATCGTTGTACCTAAGAGCACAATGATTATTATTTTAGTAACCATCATCACATTTCAATGGATGAAATGTGACACCTGAATACGTCCACTAGGTAAAAGCCTTGCACACCATATGGTGTTTGAATGATAGTCATCTTCTTAGGCTCGTCTATTCATGTAATTGAGCGTGAAGAGAGGAGAGGGCAGCATGTGCAGCAATATTATTAAGACTATCTCACTATAGATGATCATTGATGCCCCTTATTATTCTCCTCTTCTCATTTTGAAGAGATTGTGTTCCCTCATAAAGAAATATGAAATGTTTTTGCACATCAGTAAAACTACATGCCTTGAAAGGGTGAAGTGTGTAGCACAGTTGTGTTTGCTGATCCGGTTATTAGGAGAGGGGGATTTGAACCAACTAATTCCATATTTTTCTTAGTGCTATCATGTGGGTGTAGTGTATTCTTTGCTGCAAGGGGACCAGTGCCTTGTATTGTAGTATTGTTTGTTATTTTGTGCCTTTAGGTTGACTGCTACTTATAAAATTGGCTAACTGTATCTTACGTATTTGATCATCAAGCATAAAAGATTTGTCATCGCCTAAATGGTTTCCCAATAACTTCTAAGTATGGGGTTATTCTCTACTTTTCTCCTTTTTACTCAGGACCCTAAAAAGATAGATCTGGTTGGCAAATTGGTTCGTGGTATGCGTGTTGAAGATGTGTTGTCACAATTGTCAGTGACAGACAAGCAAGCTGCGAAAACCGTGTATCAGGTTAGAGGGCCGTTTTGCACCATCGGTTAAAAAGCTTGTTAAATGAAATAAAATCCTGGGTTATTAGCATGTGCATTGAAGGCAAGAAGACGTGAATGCAATTTATTGTTTTTAATTTATGTGCCAGGAGTGCAATACCCAGTGATCAACTAATTCATCTTTTAAGGAACATTACTTACCTTGATGACATCCTATGAATGATTCAGCATTTTGAACATTAAATCTGTATGAGTACATGATACAGAAATGTTTTGATTACTTTCATTTCTCAACTCTAAGATGAAAACTGGGTAAAGGCTTGTATATGTGTGTTTCTCCATGACAGATGTGCTTCTTTATATTTTACAACAGGATGACTTTATTCAATAAAATACTCTTTGCAGGCTATATTTTCAGCCCGAGCAGATGCAACATATAAACATGGGTTGGATCCAGATCATCTACTTGTTGGTAAGTAATGGATAGGAAGCAAAGTTTATTTGACTATTTATATTTTGTTAACAGTTCTTCACTCCTTATGGATTCTCTCCTAACGAACAGCTGGGGCATGTATTGGAAATGGATTTGTGGGATTCAGCAAGAAGAGACTAGCTTACCATGGTAAAGGCAATGGAATTAAAGTGAGACCAAAACACCAGTTGACAGTGGTTCTAAGGGAAATTGCACCTGAAGAGGAGGCGCAGATAGAAGGACAAAGAGCTGACAATTTTCTTTATCTCAGTAAGCGCCTCAGGCTCACTAAGGAGGAAAATCAGCATGTTCCTCCCCAGCTTCTTCAGAAAAAGAAAGACAAATACTGTAATGCTTTGCCAAGTGGGATGGCTTCATGAGCAAGATACTTCCTGTGCCGTAACATTTTAAAAGAGAGTTTTGAGATGCATTGTAGAACGTCCTCGGTCGTTAGGATTCAATAAAATTGTCTTGTACAACTACTAAGACCAAGCTTCTTTGTTCTTAACTGTAGAGTGTCATCAAATTGGTTCACTTTCTTCATTGATGGATATTTGTGAGATCTTTATCATTCGGACATGGGTTTTACTCATTTGACAACATATAGATTCCGGTAAAAGAAGGGGCTCGTTAGTTTGTTGTGTTTGTGCTCTTGTAACTATGTGGTTAAGTAAACCTCAAGTAAGAATCGATATGGAAAATTAACTGTGTAGACCTCAAAAAACACAAAACCTACAACTTCTCGAACAGAAAAATAAAAACACGTGTTAAGATAATGATTGGTGTGAATGATATATGATGGTTTTTTTTGAGAAAAGATATATGCATGTAAATACTAGGTTAAGAGAGTCAAGATTTTTGTTGCGAGTTTCGCTATGGAAAACAAGGAGCCCCTAATAAAGCATGAAGAACAAGACCTTGCTGAACCTGAGCCTGAGGATTTCCGAGAAGACTTCCAGTGTTGTGTTTGCCTGTCAGTACTTACTTTTCTTCATTGTTCTCTCTCTTCAATTCCTCAAATCTTATCCATCTAAACCTCTTTTGATTCATTGCTTTGTTGTTTAAATTACCATTCTTTGGAGATTGAAATCATTCATTCTTTAAAGTTATGTAATTTTTGGAGATTGAAATCATTCTTTGGAGATTGAAATCATTCATTCTTTAAACCTCTTTTGATTCATTGCTTTGTTGTTTAAATTACCATTCTTTGGAGATTGAAATCATTCATTCTTTAAAGTTATGTAATATTTGGAGATTGAAACCATTCATTCTTTAAACCTCTTTTGATTCATTGCTTTGTTGTTAATTGGTAGCTTAATCTTGTCTATGTGTCCCTCAAAGTTATGTAATATTTCAGTGACTTGGCTATGTTTCAATCTTGGGCTTATTGTTGTCTTAAAGATTCAATATTTCTCTAAGGTGTTAAACTACCTTTTTTTACCTTATTTTCTTAATTTCTTGGTGGATTACATGTCTGAAGACTTGTTATTTACTTTGCAGGGAACTTCTTTACAAGCCAGTTGTATTAGGTGAGGAATTGCAAGATCAAGACACTAGCTCATTTTATCGACTTCACCATTAGCTTTAAAGAATGCTAGTTTTCCATGTTCAATCTATTTCATGTTGTTTGCAGGGTGTGGCCACATTTCATGTTTCTGGTGTGTCTTAAATAGCATGAATGCTTATCATGAGTCCAATTGTCCAGTTTGCCGACACCCATATATCCATTTCCCTAGTATCTGTAATTTGCTGCATTTCATACTCCAAAAGCTGTACCCGACAGCTTATCAAACAAGGGAAAAGCAAGTGGGAGGTGTGTTTCAAATCTTCCATTAATCTGCTTTACTGGGTTTACCACTCTACGTATTTTGTATGTGTAATATCATGAGTGTTTTGTGTTTTCCGTTGATATGCTTTGAGAATATGTTATATGTTAACATATTGGTCTACATTACCTCTATGCCTTCGAGAGCATTTGACAATGCGTGCTTTATAAATGGAAGGTGACATTTTTCTTAGGAATCAAACTTGTGCATGTCCTCTTCTCCAATGAAACAAACCCAACACCTGTAAATATGTTGGAATACCAGAATTGTAGCTGGTTAGACAACCTTCAGTCAATTTGGCTAACATGAGTAAACACACTACTGGAAGGAAAAGGAAGTTCATTACATTAGTCAACAGTACGTCTCTTGTTTTGACTACATATTGAGCGACCTCCATCCACTACCATAAAATTGTGGATTGGCTATTCTTGTTTGTGAAATGTTGGGAATGTAAAGTTTCTTGAGTTTCTGCATAGATCTGTGATTTTAGGAATAATAAAGAAGTTGTATTTGCATCATCCCCCTTTGTAATTTTTTTGTCCTCTTTAATGTGTGGATCCTCCTAAGTGGAATGTTTCAAGTTGTCAATATTTGTATACTTATTATAAAATATAAAGTATTTTTGAGAGAGTGGCTTCTGAAGTGTTACTTTTGCCTCACAATTTGTTGTATCATTTGGTTCCGTCACTTTGAGGTCACTCGCTCACTCTTATAGGCTGATGTTGTTTTTGTTGCTGGTCTTCATATATAAGTTTAATTTTAAGCTTGTTGTAAGAATTGAATGGTTAATGGCATATGACATGATGTTGCCTCGTCAAATAATTCACTGTATTATCTTCCTCGCCTTTTTCAGAAGAAGAGAAGAAAGCTGGCTACTTTTCACCTCAAGTCCAAAATCTGCTAGCTGAACCAGATTCTACTGTATCAAATATTCTCGGAAATGTTGCACATTCTCCCCCTTGTCCAGAGTCAAAGACCTCTAAAGGTTGTTCTTCCAGGTTAGGAGAATCTCCATCACTTGTAAAATCACCAGAAATATTAGACCATGAAGCTAATATTGCAAGCCTTCCATCTTCTTCAAAGAATGTTAAACCAACTGAAAATGCAGCAATCCAAAAGCATTGTTTGCATGGTAATGATCTTGAAAATGGAACTCACAAGGAGATTTATGTTTCTGATCTACTCTGTGCTGCATGCAAGAATTTGCTCTTTCAACCTGTCGTTCTCAATTGTGGCCATGGTAACCTATACTTATAAGTATTATGTTGACCTAAAAGTAGAGGTATATACCAAATTTATGCTAATTCAATCTTCTCTTTTCCAGTATATTGTGAATCTTGTATAAGCATCCCGGAAGATGGAGTTTCTAGGTGTCAGATTTGTCAAAGCATGCATCCAAATGGATTCACAAGTGTGTGCTTAATTTTAGAGCATTTCTTGGAGGAGCAGTATCCTGAAGCTTATGCACAGAGACAAGCATCTTCACTAAAACAAGCAGGCAGTCAGTGTGAGGATCTTAATAATTCAATTACTTTGTTGCTCTTATTTTATTTTTTATACGAAGTTGATACTTTTGGTGGATCAATACTTAAGATTGCTTTACTGATTGTTTGTCTTCAAACCTGACTGGTTAGCTATACATCTGTAAAATTTCTTTTCAGCTGTGAACAAGAGATATGCCAAGATCTTTGAGATTCAAATTTTTGATTTAACAACATTCGTCTTTACTATGGTCCAGCCTCAACTCAAACTGTTGATTGTAAAGTAGTAGTGCCAAGTCTATATTAGCATTATCATATCTGTAACGTACTGGAGTCTTGTGCATTGAGTTACTAAAAAGACTTCATACATTTTAGAGACCAAAACTGAAAGAACACAATCCTACATTATGGAACTCACTGAGGTTCAGGGTCATAATAGTTAATAGAAGAGATGCCAAGTTTGGTTGTCAAACAAAGAAGAATGGGGTTAATTGATTGCATGCTGTAGGGTGATATTTGAATTTGTCAAATTTGCGGACGTCCTCACTAGAACCACCAAACTCTATGTGTAATTCAACTATGCTGAAGGTCTAATTAATTGCACCGCACACATTACCTTATTACAATAGATGTTATGAGCTTTGCATTTTTATGCCTACTTAATTTTAGGTGTTCTATACCTGGTTTTCATATGAGACTAACTTGATTTCACATCAAGTGAATGTTCGTCAACGTGCGGGCGGGTCATCATCAAAACTTTCTGATGAGTACGTATCTTGCATTTCTGGTGTCGGGCCGAAAGTTCACTTTGGAATTGGTTGTGACTACTGCGGGGTAATGTCTTTTTATATCTCCTGCCAACTTTTCATTTCTGAAGCTAAGAACCTAGGGACCTGTCTTATTGGGCGCCTTTCTAGTAATGAGCCTAACTTAAGATCACACCACATGCTAGAGGCAATGCTGAAAGGTTATTTCGTAGTAGGTAGCCAACAGCACAGGGCAGAGGGAACTGCATCTTGCCTGAGGATTAGTCATGTGTTTTATTCTTTCGTGTTGCTCACTGTTTCCCCAGCCAATCTAGGCATTAGGCAATTCCCATAGAATTATTATTTTTTCAATGAAAAATTCTGTTCAATGTAATCAAAATGATATGTATGATGATATAATGATATATTCTGCGGAAAGATGATTCATGACGTATATTAGAAGACTTCACTAGTGTTCCGCACATGGTTTTGTAATTTTAGGTCAGTACATTATGTATATAGTAGAGATACGAATCATAATAATAGTAGTTGTAAGATGTATGCCATTTTCTTCTCTGCAAGCGAGTTGTGTAAAGACTCTTACTCTATTCTGTTCTCTTCTTTGCAGATGTCTCCAATTATTGGTGAGAGGTACAGATGTAAAGACTGTGTGGAGAGAATGGGTTTTGACCTATGTGGAGCATGCTATAAGGCCCCTTTCAAGATTTCTGGTCGGTTTAAACAGCAACATAAACCAGAACACAAGCTTGAGAATTTACAGCCAGATCTAATATACTTCCTTGCCTACCAGTCAGATGAAGATGACTGAGGATCTGGAACACCTTGGAAATGTTCCTCCTGTTCTATGTCCACAGGAACCAGAAAATGGCTCTAACAATATGCAGAATGATTCTGCTGCTTTTGTGATGTCTGTTAATACTTCACGAGATCCAGATGATCATTTTAATGATTGTTTACCGGATTTGACTCAAGAATGAGAAGGTACTGAGCTAAAGTCCTAAAATCTAAGTATATTCAAAATCTTTCTGATCCAATAATGCGGTATCATTGTGCTTTTTAGTATCGTTCAATTTTCTTGCATGAGAAAAAAGCAAATTACTTGGGATTTTTTATGGTCCAGAGCATTTTGTTTCTTTTGTTTGGTGCCAGATTCAGAGGACGGTTCTATATTTTTCTGTTCATCTTTGCTGCTAAATAAATAGGTGGAACTTGTTTTGACCTTTTCATATCAGATGAGTTTTCATTAAATATCCTTCCCTTGAGTTTTTACCACATGCCAAGGATACAAGTTTGCTGCCAAATTTGGTGAATTCTGATAGGAAGGATGTTTGCTCTAGATTTAGGCAAGAATACTCCACAAGAAAACAGCCTAACGGTTTTTTATTGCCAATGCTATAGGACTATACTACTATATGACTATTGATTGTGCCTGATTTCTTTTAACAAAGTTATACAAAAAAACATTATTAACTATCTCTTCTATAAAAGAAAATAAGATTGAAAGTTGAAATGTTGTGAACAAACTTCATCTTGTGAACAAACCCTCCACCAAACTTAAGTGAATTGGTAATCATATTGTAGCTGGCGACTGATGACGTGTACATGGATTTTGCCATTTATGGTAAAAATGAGCAGAAGTGATTGATTTTACTTTTTACCCGATGGTTCCTCATAGCCCTGCCTTTGTAGGGTCTCTTCCCGTTGGGGCTACCTGACAATGTGTGCTGGCGCGTGGCGTGCAGATGTCAATGAAGGGCGGGTGAGGAAGGGAAAATAGGTGATTACAAAAAATACGATATGAAATTGTACTTTGAAGGGAATCCAATGACTTGAAATAGTCTATGTTTGAAATAATTTAAAAATATCAATAACTTTGGTAGTATTTCAAAATACAATATAATTGTTGTTTTGGTAATAATGGTTACAACAAATCATAATTAGAACTCAAAACTTGGCTAAACGAAAATTCGAATTTCTATTTTAATTTTTTATATTTTTAGTAGTTACTTAAAAACACTCTATTTTAGAAATAATTCAAAAACATTAGAGGAGGTGGAGAAAAGAAGAGAAATTATATAGAGATGTGGGTCTTAAATTGCTTCTTTTCTTTCTTGTACAACCAACAAAGAGAGAGAAACAGGGTTGTTGTACAAAAATTACACACCTCCACTCACACCCACCCACCCTCCCTTTTTCTTTCTTCAAGTTTTCCAATCCTCTCCTTCTCTCTGAGTCCCAGCAGCACCAGAGGAGCTCAAGCCTAAAGAAGCAAAATGGGCAAGTACATGAGGAAGTCCAAGCCCTCCGGTGACGTGGCAGTCATGGAAGTCTCTCTCGGGGTTCGCACCCGCGCCAAAACCCTAGCTCTCCAGCGCAGCTCCTCCTCCTATCTCCAGCTCCGCAGCCGCCGCCTCGAGAAGCCCCCTGTTCTCCTCCCCAAGAGACACCACCACACTCCCAAGCCCAAGCCCGAAGACGGCGGCGAGGAGGAGGCGGAGCGGAAAAAGAATAGTCAGTTTAATGACGTCGGCGACGACGGTGGTGCTGAAGAAGCTTCGTTTGGAGAGAATGTGCTCGAGTTTGAAGGTAGAGATAGGTGGGTTTACTCTCTGGGATTAAATTCTTTTTCTTTTTTTCCTGTTAGATTTTTTCTTTGTGTATTAAAATTTTAGAAGAAATTGGAAAAATTGGGGATTTGGGGTCAAGTTGAATTTTTTTTGTTGAATTGAAGTGTTGGGTGGTGTTTTGGTTTTGACCCTTTTGCTTCAATTTAGGGTTTGTTTCAAACTCATTTCAATTGGTGAGAAATTGAAGATTTGATTTTTATGGATTTTGAAGTTTTTGAATCAAATTTTTACTGAATTGAAGACTAATTGCGAGTTTTTCAGCAAAAAGCAAATAGAAAGTTTAAGATCCTAACATACCTGTTATCTGTTGTAATTTCTAGTTGTTAGATATCTATGACCCAATACGGTTAAGATCGTTTAACTCAACTTGGAGCATAGGACGTAATCTCTCCAAGTCCTCAATTGACATAGGCTCAATATATCGCAAATCTATATAAAGAAATTTGCATCTTTGTATACCAATGATCATGCAGCATATAATAGCAGTCTTGCCAAGTATCTGTTTGCTGGTTTTTGATGCATTGAACAGGTAATAGTTGAAAACGGTTTAGTGTCTGTTTGATACTGAGAAACAGAGGAAATATACAGGTTAATTAAACGATTGATTTATTGGTGAGTGAAACAAAACAAGGTTGGGGAAGGGGACCCGAGTTAGAAAGCTTTATTAAAAAATACGAGATAAAAGTTGTTAAGTGAACATTTTCTCCCTTGTAATTTCAGGAATGCATCTTTAATGTTTTTTATGTATTACAGCCTATGGTTGGCCAAGGCCTGTTTACTTAACCATACATGTCAGATATCCTGCATGTTTGAGTCAGACATTGAATAACAAGGATAATATTAGATGTTGGCTTTCACTTTGTTAGTGATGTTATTGCATTAAGTTTTACCTATCTTTCACTACCATTTGAGCTGCAGAACTTTTATGCTGTTTTAATGAATTTCTGTATCATTTCACATTAGCTTGGCTTGGTTGGTTTTGTATCTAAAGGGAGTGACATTTTTTGACAGAATCACTAGGGAATCCACGCCTTGTAGCTTGATAAGGGATCCAGACACCATCAGAACCCCTGGTTCTACAACAAGGCCTACTAATTCAGCTGATACTAACCGGAGAATACAGAACTCATCACAGAGACACATACCAACAGCACATGACATGGATGAGTTCTTTGCTGGTGCTGAAGAAGAGCAGCAAAAGCAATTCATTGACAAGTTACTATTACTCTTTAACTACTTATTTAACTGCTTTAAGTTTGGAAGTAACAATTTGGATTTCATTCCATATTATCCAAAAACAAGGCTTGGTCTTGTTCTCTTACCATTCAGTCTAATATTACTATTGTGGGTTTATCTGCAGATACAACTTTGACCCTATGAATGATAAGCCGCTGCCAGGACGTTACAAATGGGAGAAATTGGATCCATAGAAGAAATACTAGCTCTCTGTCAGGGGCTTCCTTTCTCATTCTGTGTTGATCTTGGGCTTAGGATATCTAAACTAGCAGGTTTTAGTTTTAGTAGTTGTGGTGATGGTGCTATTTCTATTTTCCATCGCCCTTTTACTTGTAAAGAAGTAGGACTGGGTAAGATGTGTAGACTAATGGTCTGTAACATAACATATGTTATGAGTACACAACAAATACAAATCAAAGTCCTTTGTCTAACAGATCATGTGAGAGGAGGGAGTTAAAGAGGGTTGGGGATGTAGTAGGGTTTAGGGCTTAGGGTTCGGTTCAGTCAATTTGGTGGTCAGTCTATGTGGTACAGAAAATTACTTAGATTGATCCTCGTTTAATCTTGCACTGTAATTTATTCTTCCCTTTGTCTATACTTGTACTGATGCAACTTTAACTCGTGGAATAAATATTACCCTTTTCCCCTCATTTCAGTTTGTAATATTTTCGATATGATCAATTGATATATATATAGTGCGGATCAGGTGCGGAAGTCTGCATTTAAAAAAAACGGGTTTTTACAATTTTATCTACTCTTCGATCATGATTTCTCATCTTAACCGTTTACAATGTAGATATATATAACTAGTTTATCTTTATAAAATTTCATTTAATTTAAAGATCCTTAAGGTATTTAAATATATGATTTAAAACGGAAAAAAACTAACTGTTTCGGTTGAACAGTTTTATTACGTTCATAGTTTTGATTCATTTTGGATGTCTTAATAATCTCTAAATTTGCTGAAATTTTGTAGAGATGATCTGCTCACATATATCTACATTGCGAACGGTTAAGATGAGAAATCATAATCGAAAAGTGAGTACAAAAGTCAAAAAATGAGGACCTCGTCACCCCGGAAAAGCGCTATATATATATATATCACTGTTCTTGAGCAACATTATTATGTACCAACTGCTGCTTCTTTTATTCCCTGGTGATTCATTTGGTGGTTTTGACGGTAATGGTAGGGGCAGCTTTGCTAGCTTTGATGCTTTATGGTGGTGAAGTATTGGAAGAGGAAGAATCTATTCCAATCTATTCCATTCCATCTCACTTGAAAATTTAACTCGTTTGACAACCAGAAACGTGGAGCAATGAATTGAGTGAGAGCAGCGAGGTCACAAAGTTGTAACCTCCAACTCCAACTTCCAAAATTCTAGTGAGGACATATGAGTCATGGAGAGAGTGATAAATTGTGACAGTGAGGAAGTGAATTGCAACCATTGTTTTGCTTGGAACCGAGTTTCATTGCTTTATTCATTTTCTTAAACGATGTTCAAGGGGAATCAATCATTTGCTGGATGCAGAAATGTATGCGATAAGATGATAGTGTAAAACATCATTTAGCTTATGTTCTGAGGATAAGTCTCGGTTTTTTGCCTTTTAGGAAATACAAATCTAGCAGGCTGCTATAAAACTAGGCATCGGAACTTCGAGTCTGTAATGCAGAGCCACAGATTATCCGCAATGGGGCTGCACCAAACATGTCGTGATGATCGCACAGTTTACACTAATGTCATTCACAAGGGAAAGATTCAACCCCACAATGTATTTTGATCAGACCTCAGTTTCTTGTGTGGTCAAGATCTTGGGATTATTTCAATCCAGGTTCATCTTTCTGCAATTCTGCTGGTTATAAATTTCAGTTTTGCAGCATTAACAGGAGAATGAAGAAAGAAAAAAGCACCAACTTTGATACTGAACGTTACATTCTGATACTTTTTTACTTCATGATGATGATTTTCATATAGTTGGAGATTGCATCAGAAAAGTAGGAGTCAGAAATTTGTAGGTGTTTGATCGCAATGGAATGAGTGTTAGCAATGGAATGAGTGCGATGTGTTGCCTCATTTAGAAAGCATGGCCAAGTGTTAATATCAGGCACTTGAAATCACAAGGGAGCAGTGATAGGAAAGATGATGGTGGTTAGTGGAAGTGGTCCTGCTTAAATGTTATTGGATGAAACCAAGGAATCTTCAAATTCCAATTAAGCTTTTTTCATTGAGGAAGGACTAGTGTCCCTATTGTTGTTATGTATTCAAGTGTGCATTCATTGCTTTACTTATCAATGGAAGACCAAACAAGGAAGCTGTCTCCCACATGCACCAGACCTTTTGGTGTTCATTTGTACAATCTAAAAGATTACTGATGGATTGAGTTGCATTATGTAATATGAACTATGAGGAGCTCTTCTAGTGAAAACCCTTAAGTTAATCGAGGACTAGTTGAGGATTTTTCGGCTTATCTCATTTTTCGATCTTATATCCACATCTTGACCGTTCAGTTTATATGTATTGTAAATCATTTATGTAAATTTTCAGCCATATTGAAAATCGTCAAGATATTAATAGATGTGATTTAACAATTATGAACTCGAACGGTTCATGTTTGACAAATTTAGTTCGTCCATTAATCTGATCTAGTTTGTCACCTTAACGATCACCAATTTGATTACAAATTTGTATAAATGATCTACTCATATAGACATAAAAACTTAACAGACGAGAAGTCAAAATGTGATCGAAAAATTGGTCTTTTAAACCACAAACTGAAAAGTCCTTAACTTAAAGGTCCTCATTAAAAGACTCCCATATGAATGAATACAAAAAACACAATAAATTTGAAACCTTGAAAGAAAGCTTCATTCACCAATGCACTGAATTGTGGTACTCTAAAAGCTTACATTCTCCTCAGTCGGCAGGCATAAAGCAACTTGAGAATTCCTAGTAGTAAAGAAATAGAAAAGAAAAACTAGAAACTGACCCCAAAAATGCCCCATCAATTTTGATTCATAATTCCTTCACCAATCTGTGGCGGTGGGGATTGGTGTGGATGATGAACTTGAAAGGAATTGAAGACGAGCACATGAGACAGGCTGACCGTTTGGTAGGGTACCATTACATGTTAACATGTAACATGCATGCTTTCTGGAGGAGGCAAATACCTCAGCTTATTACCAGGCATGAGTCACTGTCTGCACATTTCTGCATACCTAACTGTTTAACGGTAAACTGTGAACTGTAAACTGTATTCCTTCTCAGGGAGAGGCTCATCAATGCTCAAGGTAGCCATTGCAGTTTACAAGTAGAAGTACCAAGTACTCGCCATTGGTTAGCCTCGGCCTTGATCAATGATTATGGCAACCATAGGATGCTCTTCAAAAATATTAAAACCTTGGTACCATCAGGCCTTGGATATCATGACCAGGCTGCTATTGTGTTTGAGATTGTTGGAGAGAAAAGATCAAACATCAGAAAGATAAAATAAAATATAACTTATAAGTGGATGAATTGTATCTAATTGTACCGATGCTTTTTGTAGTTAAAACCCAACAACTTAAAGGTGGTTAAGTTGAGACAATATCGGTACAATGGTGATCCACGAGCCACATTTGTCCCAGTTCAAGTGAGATTATTACTGCCTTATACCCTAGCATAGTCAAAGATAAATTTTAGAGGGAAATTTGGTAAAACCCTTCTCCATGATGGTTTTGAATCGTTTCAAGTGCAAGAGTACTGTAAGTAGTTGTGAAGAATTCTGCAAATTTGCAGAACAGTTACTCTTGCAGTCTTGCTATTGGTAATCTATCTATCTGCTTGTAAATAATTCGTGACACTCGGATGATATTGTTACGATCCCACCAAAATGTATATTTTGTTCTTACTTCTATAATGAAGTTGAGACTTTATAGACAATGAGATGCAATGTGAAAACCTCTGCACTTTGGATGTAACGAGTTCTGCATCATCTAATGTGATAGCCACAGAAATGCCTCTGAACTTTGTTAGGGACGACACCAAAAGTTGAAATATTGAAATTTTCTTTCTTTCCCTTCTGTTTTTAAGTCTACTCCTACCTACGAAACCTTTTTTATCTTGAAGATTTCCAACTTTATTTGCGTCTACATCTTGACAAAATTTGTAGTTTAGATACATCACTGTCAGTGCTCCATGCAGGAGAAGGTTGACAAAAGTGGGGATCATGGTTTTCTTTGCTTACAGAACATGCATGGTTCAGGGTTAGATTTCAAAAGCCTAGTCTAAACTAAAAGGGCTACAAATAAGAAGCAGCCTGGAATGGATCCACCGCCGACCCCATCTTCCCTGCTCAGTTGTGCATGTACCTTCTGGTGATGGGTTTCCTTTTACACCCCCCCCCCACGCCTTTATAAGATTATGACACTTCCCTAAAAACTGTACAACAGTGTAAGTAAATCAGCATTTGATGATCTCTCTTCACTAGACACATTCTACAATTCAGCAAACCTGCCTTGGCCCTTCTGGTGAGGGTGATCACCAAAAGGGTAACCCCTCACAACTGCATTATCCCACCAATTCCTGAAGCAGATCCACTCCCAACATCGCAACCACCATCACAGTTGATCTAAACTAATCCAAGGGAAGTAATAGATCAACCTGATGGAATGGCAGCACCTGAAGAACAGAATTGTATGTCTTCAATTCTTAAAAGTCTAACCAAACAATCAATTGGAGAAGGGGATTTTAAACTTTGAAGACCGACTATGGAGCTATATTCTCTCGACCACTTGCAGGCTTAAAAGAGAACCCCCACATCAAGCTCAGAGTTCACATTCTCTTCCCTTTAACCAAAGAACAAAGACAAAGGTATATAGGCAAACAGTGCACTAGTTTAGTTTTACTGTTATTTGTGCCAATTCATTGAAACATGATGGACTAGGGAAGGTAATAACTGTGAACAAGGCGACGAGAAAGAATTCCAGTAATAGAAGAACCCAAATGCAAGAAAACAAAGAGACACAACAAATCCAGTCTTGGATTGCAATCCTAACCGGACAGTAAATATGTGAGTCATCACAAGAACATTTGTCTAGTAATTTCAGTTAACTCCACAATACCATATTCTAGAAGACTAGTCTTAAGATGACTTGGTGTACAGGCGGATGCCAAAAGCCAAACCCAATATGGCAATGGGGACAAGGAACTGGAGAAGTTTGATGATGAACTCTGAAGTCTTGTCTTGATTGTAATGAGGCTGTTTGGGAGGAGTGTATGCAGTCTTCGTGGGGATGGTAGAGACATCGATCTCTCCCAAATAGAAGTCCTTCAACATGTCTCTGGCATTATCACTGTGACCCACGTCTTCAAAATCATCAGTTGCATCCTTCCCTGCATATGCACATAAAACATGAATTAGCACTTGTATCTAAAGAGGAGCATATGGACTAGAAACAATATGTACACAATAATTGCATGCATAATGTTTTGGGGTGAGACTAGGGAACGAGCACACACGCTTGGCAGTGGTTCCACCAAGACATATGCATGCCCCCTTGCACACCATTTTCACGAGGGAAAAAACCGACATCAGATTATCACAGACTGTTAATCGTGTTATGAGAATGGTGAAGTCAATAGGATCGACAAAACTAAGGGATGTCTCACTTCTTTTGAAACTGAGATGCAAAGAGAGTTGAATTCATCGAAGACATTCACATTTGATTTATAATTGGGAATATGGTTCCTCGTCGAAAGTTCTTACAAAACAACTTAAGCCGTTACAGTCACTCTTTTTGCTTGAAGCAGTCCCTAAATAAAAGTATGATAATAATAGTCTCCTCCAAGGGACACTATAATATCAAAAATGTAATGCAACAAGATACTCAAATATTATATGGAATTGTCACAACTTGCTCATTTATGATAAGGGTCAAAATTTCATTTTCAAAGATATCTCAGTCAACCACATACCTGTTGCTGACAATAAAACATCATCACCACCAGGATGGTCGTCCAAGAACTTGGTCACATCATAAACCTGATTCAAGAAAAAATTTGGCAATAAGAACATAATATAATTGTCAGACGAAAGGCAACAGACCAGCTTTTGATGATAGCAATACCTAATATAGGTTAGTGTTTAGTGATGTTGTTTTGATACTTCAAGTAAATATTCTATTTCATGGAGAATACTATACAATACAAATACAGTAGCTTACAGATAAAGCCAACAAGTGTAGTACTGTTTTGTGGTCAGTCCAATGAATCCAAAATAAATCATAAAATCATGACAAAAAGCACTCCCAAGAAAATATGAAGGGTAACAAGAAATGAAAAGACCGTCCAGATCTATACTGAGTGATCATCTTCACTCCAACTAAACCAGCTAAATGCAAAATAATATAGTACAAGAATGGCACACTAACCTTGTAGAAAAATAATCAAAAGAAGCTAATGAGCATTAACTTCTATATATTTTACAAGCTTTTAAAATATAGAAACAACTTTTTGGCTTAGATCTTTAAACACCGTGAATATGGGATCCACCTTATATACAGGGAAAGAGACAAACAATAAATATTGACTGTTTTCTTGACTATTTCAAAGTCCAACACCCTATGACCATGTTCATAAACCATAGAAGGATGGCAATGACTTCTTGAAAGTTAACATTTTTATGCAGAAGAACAGACATGAAAAATGTCAGTATTTTTATCGGAAAAGTAAAATTTGGTTGATAAGATGATGTGACTACTATGATCAAAGAGCTCTTCAGATTGACTCTGATACTGAGTGAAACTATTATGGAATCTCATTACCAAACCCAACCAAGTGTTCTGAAAGGTGCTGAGTAAAAATATTATGGAATCTCATTACCAAACCCAACCATATGTTCTGAAAGGTAATGGACCTAACCCTTCTGATTTGATTCTCTACGATGAAATTCAACAAAATAAGATGATCTGAAATATATCTTAGTAATCTTTCTACTGAGTCAAAGGACAGAGTAAACAAATACACTTGCAAAAGTTCAGGAGAGGGATGAGATACCTCTAGCCAAATCGCAAAGCTTAAGAAGAAGGAATAAAATTAACAACTTAGCTAAAGTGATAGTACAGGCATTCATAGTGCTATAAGCAAATATCTAAGATCCAAGAAGAAACGTATATTCTTATGAACCAATGCTAAAGGGTTTGATTGGAACTGACCATTCTAGAGATCAAGGTATACACATCAATTCAATCGTGTCAGTTACTCTTTTCAGAATGAAGCTACTGACAAGCTAAGATCACGAACACTAATCTGAGCTATCTACTCCAACATAGATAGATAAGTTATCTATATGAGAAATCCGTATTAACAACATAACATAAATAAGAAGTCAACCAATGATTGACAATTCAAAAACCAGTGGAAAATCCAGTAAATATATCAAAAAAGCTAAAGCTTGAGCTATCAAAGTACCACAAATTCCAGGTGGGCTTATGCCTATGAACATTAACATGCGCCACAACAAAATCTCCAAGAACAAAAGGCAAAACAAAACAAGATCCATAATGTCTCGGTTGTCAAACTTAATCATATGTATGATTAAACCAACACCCAAAGTCTTCAAATTTCCCTACCTTGATTCAGATTTAGTTTCATGATTGAAGATAAAGATAAAGGAGAGACCTTTGAATTGAAAAATGGAAAAAGTGAGAACCTTGCCATTGATGATTAGCCAGCAGTCCTTTGGGGTGTTGTGGTCAGAGACCTGAGCCAACGTGAAGACCTTTTCATCGCCACCCATTTTGCTTCTTCTTGAAATCTCCGATGCAACCTGGGTGGAAACGTTGGATGTTCCAAAACCGATGTAGATGAAACTGATGAATCGGTTAATAATAAGGTTGGAGGGTTGGTGCTACGAGAGAGAGAGGTGTTTTGGTTTGGGTAGGTGGATGGACTTGTTGTGACTTCGGTGGGTAGGCAAGGCTACATTCAAGACTGGAGACTGGACACTGGAGACTGGAGAGCGTGGGTTGGTGGTGAGCTACGCAAAGTTTGGTCGTTTTTTGTTTTGTTTTCTTTCTTTTTATTGTACGTCCCCAAAGAGACATTTTTCTTTCCCCTGTTTTTGGTCACAAAGGGTAAAAGAAACAAACAAAGCAAAAGATCTTCTGCTCTAGCTACAAAACAAAGATGATCAACATGAGCAGACTGTCAATAAACGAAATAAATTGAAAATTGTCAGTATCAATTCCGAATTTTGTCTTGAAATATAACCATCTTTAAAAAAGAATTGTCAGGATCTATTTCGAAATTCATCCTGAAAGATAAACTTTGCAGGAACTATCTTCAAGAAAGATTTTACCTAAAATTCTGCAGAACCTCACTTGAAAATTGACAACTCTTCCCAAGCAAAACCTGCAAATACTTCAATAATCAAATTTTAACCTTATATCTGTTTGGGCCAAAATAATATATTCGGTGAATACCTTACAGAAGAGCTCATCGGACCGATTCTTGCGATCTACGTTATTATAAATATTTTTCCTTTTCAATTGAGGTCATGCTTGGCAAAGATTTGGAGTTTCTTAAGGATTCTTTTCATGATCTTCGAAATAGGGTTTGATATGCTTTGATCCGCAAGTAAGAACATTTAGTGTTCACTATATAAAGGGGTCAAGGTATATGGTTGAGACATCTCCAATCAATCAACAAACAACTTTTGCACACTGCAAAACAAGCCTCCCTCAGACCATCTCTACCAAAAAGATTCATCAAGTCTTTTTTTCACTGAAGCCCTATCTGTAGACATATCCCGCTGCTACTCACCAAAGCCCTACCCGTCGACATTATCCACTTTTACTTCACCAAACCCTATCTGTAGGTATTACCCGCTTCTACTCATCAAGCCTCCGTGAGCGAACAGTCCACCACCGCTTCATAAAGACCGATCCGTCGGTGAATACTCACAAAACCATTGTTAGGGTGGATAACCTTAACAAATATCCCCGGTTTGTCAATGAACTCTTTGGCAAACGACCTGCAATCCCTGTTTATAGCTCTGCTCAACCACACCGGTCCGAGTAAGAAACGTTCGCTTCACGAGAGGAGGAGGAAAATCCTAGTTGTTCTTCAGCTAGGTCTATAGAACTTAAGTGCAGGCCTGACCAACGTCTGTACGACAATCGTTTGAAGTAAAGTTAGAAGGTGAACAAGCTTCGAAGATCAAGGTTGTACCTGACTCATAGGTACTGGCACGCCTCAAGCTTGGTTGTTCGAGAAAAGCTATTTTCACACTGAACATTTGGCACACCCAGTGGGACAGACGTGTTAAGGATTACGGGTGTCAACGAATATTCGAAGTTATACCCATCGTGCAATAAACCACAGCATTCACGGATTAATCCACATAATTCAGCGAACTACAGAGGTTTGACAGTTGAATAAACGATCTTGCGTTTTGGTTTTTTACCAGGAGAACCAACAGAGTCTACTAGCTGTAATAGAGCTATCATGGACGAAGAATCAAAACGACTAATAGCAGATCTTATTGCCAAGATGGTAGTTTTCTCCGAGAAGATGGATCGAGTGGAGATAACTATACAACAGATTGGACAGACTTAAACACAGCATGACCAAGAGATTAAGACGGCAAGCCAAAGCATAGAAAACCTGCAGAATTCTTTCATCCAGAACGACGCTGAGATTGATGAAAAGATCGATAGGCAGTTTGAACGCCTTCGAGAGGTGGAGAAAGTCCTAGGAATAGAAAGAAGTCGTGAGGCTTAACGAGTTGGTAGAGCAAAAGGAAAGCTCGAAGAAGAGCTGGAGCAGCAGAGTTTTGAAGAGGTGACAAACTCATCGTCATCTACCAAAATTATGACTATTAAGGCTACTGGACCATTCATATTGGTTTGAACAGATACAAGAGAGCCAGTGGCCGGGACGCCTGCCAGGCAGGAGATGACTATGAGGCATCAAAGGAATCAGGATCTACCAAGAGGTCTTGAACCACGAGTGGAGATTCCTCATGGAGTGACGAATGGCCAGGTATGCACACCAGATCAGGTGATGCAGATGATCTAAGAAACTGTGAGGACAATGCAGGGTCTGCCAGCCATTAAATTAAATTACTCTAATCCATATCCAGACGAAGTGACATGCATGTCATGGCCTGAGCATTATAGGCAACTTCAATTTGCAACTTTTTCTAGAGAAGGATCAGAAGATGCAGCCACTCATATTTCTCGTTTTCCGAGCGAATGCTGTCCTTATGGGACCGATGATATTTTTAAATTAAGAGTTTTTAGGTCTTCTCTTGCAGGGTCCGCATTAACTTGGTATATTAGGTTGGCTCCTAGGTCAGTCCCTAATTGGCCAACTATGGAAGCTATGTTCAGAACAACCTTTGACACTGTGGAGCGAGAAGTTGATATATCCTCTCTGACTTCCATGTATCAACAGCCGATGGAGTCCTCTGTGGAGTATTTGAAAAGGTTCAAAATTTAGCCGACCAAATGCAAAACTCTAATTTCAGAGCATGATGCGATTCGCATAGCTATAAAAGGCTTTGAGCGTCGTCAAAGGGCTAAGTATCAAGACGTTCACTTTGCAAGCATGGCAGATTTGATGAGCAAAGTAGCCAGCTATCAGAACTTTTTAGATGAACTAGATGGAGGTTCTGGGGCACCACAAGGCTCACCGGCATCTTATATTCCAGGCACTTTGAAACCCAGATATGGTCCCAACAGGGACATGATGGTGTCCATTATGTACTTACATCTAGATCCTTTTAATAGCCCACAACATCACTATGTGGAGCCACAAGGGTATGCTGAGCAGGATGATGAAGAGGACGTGGTAGCAGTGGAGTTAGCTGGGAGGCAAGTGGTCAAATCTAGGGCTTTGCGTATGGAGAAAAACCCAGTAAATGTGACAACTGGGACATTCGCCAAACCAGAATATGAGTCCTACACATATAATGCTCACAAGGCTCCAGATATCCTTGATGAACTATTCGCTTAAGGAAAAGTACGACATGACTTCAGAGTTTGTCCAAAGCCAGAATAGATCAGGGGGAAGAAATACTACAAATACCACAATTTGTGAAATCATAATACCTAAGTGCATTAGGTTGAAAGATCAACTCCAGACTTGGATCAACAGTGGTAAACTAGATGTTGAGGGGGAAAAGATAGCAGCATGGTCGATGTTGATCCATTCCCTACGGTCATCATGGTTGATATCAAGCCAATGATAATTCTTTCGCGGAAGAATGTCAAGCCTCGATTTGTAGATTACACATACGATGCTAAACTGACCTATATCATCCTGGATACGTTGAATGCAGAAGGAATAATGAAAATTCCTTGGGGTCAGTTCCAACTGAAGAAGTTATTGCAGGTAAAACATATTGTAAGTTCTATAACGTTTGGACTCATCATACTGCGACCTGTGTACAGCTTAAGGACCAGATCCAGCAATGGCTAAATGAAGGGCATCTGAATTTTGGAGACAAGCCAGAAGCGGAGGTGTCTATGGTTGATGTTACATTCAATCAGAAAGGAGCAAGAAAGCTGACGTTTGATCTGCACAAAGTAGTGTTCAGAGCAACCAGTTGTAATCAAGAAAGTGGAACCAGTTATGGAAGGCTCTACAGTTGTGCTATGCTCCATATGCAAGATGGAGTGTGGTTTGAAGATGAGTTATGAAGAGTTTGAAAAAACTATTAAGTCATCTGAAGCCATAACTTTGTATTCGCCACCAAACCATTATATACCTTCTAGTCCACGGAGTGTTAAGACATCAGGACAGGTGAATCAGATCCTTTAGGGATCTAAGGAGTGTAGCAATTCCAAGCATCAACCAGTGCCAAGGTCGAGGCTCATGTGAAAGCTCAGCCGGATATTTTAACGTAGCCATACATACCGCCTGTTTTAAATGCATTTAACAAGGAGGATAAGTGGTACGTACGAGAAAAAGAAAGAGTGGTAGAGGCGACACCAACCCAGACCAGGAATGCACATAGGAGGTATGGTCAAGCAAAGAAGACACTAGAAGCTTTGGAAAAAGGTGAAATTCAGTCTGACCAGATACGACGAACGCCGGAGCAGATGCGAAGGGTGATTGAAAATTTGAAGGCCATGCCTTATGTGCATGTTCACCATGGAACCAAGCGCAGCGAGATGGTGAATGATACACATCAGCAAAGAGAGTGTCTTTAATAGGTTGTCACAACAACCGGTGAATGATAAACAAGAGAAAAGGGTTTCAGTCCTCAATAGATTGTCATTCGCTAAAAAAGCCACATCTAAGGAAGCTAAAAGCAAGAAAGCTAAGGTGGATACTGCTTCGGATGGAGGGGTTCGCCACCAGAGATTTGCATGGAAACCAAAAGTGGTTTCTCAAGAGAAGAAAGAAGTAATCTGTTCACAGGTTACTCATGAGCCTATACCTGAGGCTATGTTAATCAATTTATGATAATACAAAAGCTTTACAGAATCATCAAAACATCTCTAAAACTCCATAAATCGGCTTGTGAAAATTTTCTACATTATTCTTATATGTTTAACATGTTTTACACACAAATCTACCAAAAACTCTCGACTCCACATTATGACTCTATTCTACGACAATTAGAGATGAACAAAGTACAAATTACGGTAGCACTTTCATACGTTTTCTATATTCATTCAAATCTTTGTCGTGAATCTCATCAAAACCACTGCCACAAGCCACCGCCCAGCACCAAACTTGTATATACAGTCTTTCTATGTTAAGGATGTCCTCACCATAAATTTGGTGCTGATTTTCTTTATTTGACCTAATTTTAAAACAAATTTTATCATCTTAACTGTTCATAATCTAAATATATATGTATAGATCAGCTCTGCAAAATTTCAGCTATTTAGTAATCGTTAAGTCCTTGAACACGTATAAATACAATGAACGAACTGAATCTGTTCAACCGGAACCGTTCGTGTTCTTCTCTGTAAATCACAGTTTTGAATGTCTTAACGATCACCAAATTAGCTGAAAATTTGCAGAGATGATTTAATCATATATATCTAGAAATTGAATGGTTAAGATGAGAAAATATGATCTAAAAGTTGGCCAATTCAAGAAATTCTTACCAAACTCAAAGTAAAGACATCATTACCTAAGAAAAACTATATATACATGTATATATATACATGTATATGTATATGTATATGTATATGTATTGCGTTTGTCACTAAGTGAGCTTAGGCCAAATCAACAATGGCATGAGTTTTGGTTAAGGAACAGTGGACTTAATGGATTAAATTAAAGGTTTTATTGGGCTTGGCTTATCAATAATTTATCTCACTAGCCCATATTAAGACTTCGTCTTTCGTGCATGAATTTTGGTCCTAAGCCCAAAATTGTTAACAAACTTCATCTTAACGATGAGCCTCCTAGGATTTGTTACTATCGACACCACGTTCCCCTTGTAAGCCCCAAGTGTATGAATGTGTTTGGGTCTACATGCAGGACATAATATTTGCGAGTATAATTCGGCTGCAGGAATTGGGCTTGATAAATGAATTGAGCCTGATTGTTGGATTTTTAGGCATCAACATTAGCCCCTTTGATTTTGCAATTCGTAAAAGACATGTTATGAATTACATAATCAAACATGGAATAATGCATATATATATATATATATATGTATATATATACACACATAAATATATGTATATATATACACACAAATATATATTTTTTCGCGTGAGAAGCATTGGGTTTATTCTGTTGGGCTTGGCAGGGATAGCAACCTGTTATTTGATGGCCTGCTCTTTCACTTGTTTCAGCCTTTTTACAAGGGCCAAACTAGCTACTAATCAGTCTTATTCTACTAAGAACTAAAGGCCAAAAAGACCACAAACGAAAGAAAGAATAGGGCGAACAGAATGAGAGGAAAAAAGAATAATCCCCTGGTTCGATAATCATACCTTAAACCCCCTTGCCTTGGTTCGAAATCCAAACTCAAGCTCTCCTTATTCTTGGTTAAGACCCTATATGTACTGCTGGAGTTGTTGCTCAGGAGGAATGAAAAATTTGCATTTTATTTTCTTAGCTTTTAGTCTATTTCTTCCCTTTTTCACTTAGGGGGGTGTATTCAATTAGGATTTTAATTGATTCTGATGGATTTACTATAATCCATGGATTTTATTGATTCTGATGGATTTATTAGAATCCACAGATTGTCATGGATTTAAACAGATTTTGATGTATTGTTTTAACAAGATTTGTTTGGATTTGTTTGGATTTCATAAAACCATGAACCCTTGAAAACTATCACACCACCATCTCATTGACAGTTTATAAACCAAAAACCTTGCAAACGCAAATTCTTTGTTTGCTCCTGGAATACAAACATGTACATTCCTAGTTCATCATATCAGCTCACACATTGGAAACTCAATTAATGCTAAACTAGGATTCTAGAAAAATGAGAACAACTGATCTCTACTTCCTCTCATCTCATAATCAAAATTACATTCTTAAAAAGCATGAATAACAGAGTATGAGAAACAAAGTACATTACATTCTTAAGAAACAAAAAAATTAAAAAGCAGTTTTCCTTGAGCTTCTTTTGGGACAATTCAATATTTATCTTCGAGTCAACAGATTGTTTAGCTTGAAGAAAGGTCTCTATATCAAATCCTAACTTGTCCACAATTGTAATCTTCTCTCCAAGATCATTCTGACCTTCACCTATCTTCATTTGCATACGTTCATCAAGCCATGCTTCTGAAATATGGAGAATTAATCTTTCAGAGCTGGCCAAGCCACCCTGATCTTTTTCATTGTGCTTCAGAGATCGTACCTCTTTCTCATACTCTCTTATTCCCTTGGAAAACTCATCGCACAAGTTTTCCAATAGGATACGTGCTTTGTTCTCCCTTTCAAGCTCTCTCAAAGCATTGGAGTAAGCAGATTTCACTTCAGAAAGCTCTCTAGCTAGCTTGCGATGTAGGCTCTCTGAATGCTTTCTTAACTTCCTTTCACCTTCTAGCTCACCCCTAATCATCTGGACAGCTGCTTTGATTTGACTTTGTTCTGAAACATGCTTCACCAAGTCATCCATTTCTTGCCTATCCCATTGCTTTTCATGCACCAACTCTTTAATTATAGCCTGAGAATGATGTAGTTCCATCTTCAGTGCTTTTACTATTGACATATTAGATGCATGTTGCTCTTCAAGACTCCAGATGCGATTGAGTACTTTAAGTAATTCTGTGGATGTTTGAAGACCACAACTTGACTCACCCTTCCTTCCCTTATATGGTGCGACCTACAAAAAGCAAAGGCTATCTGAGATCTCAGTCCACCAAACACACATATTGGGTAAATTAACTTCTGAATCTATGTGAGAACATAAATCTTTTGTCATGCATTAAAATTTTACTTCCTTTCTTTGTGATCCCTCACCAAACTGATGTTTTTTTCTTCTCACTATGAAAATATCGTACTAAGAAGGCATAATATATCAAGCTAATACTTCAACATTCTGTCATATGACTTCTTTCTATAATTTCTGTTTCAAAACATTCCTACTTTTCCATAAAATCTTGTAGTACACAGTGAGTTACTGACTAAAGGTTTAGATGTGAAGCCTAAACTACTTTATCAAGTTATATAACATCTTCAAGCAAAGAAAAAAACACAAAAACACAACAACAAAAATTCAGATGAACAAGGAGCCATAATTACACACCTCCATTGAGCTACCACAACTAGAAGGAGATAGGGGCTGGAGAGCATGACCATTGCTCTCAACTGCTTGATGGTGTCGTATCAGTGATGTGGATACAAGCTTCTTCAAACTGCTTGCATTTTCTGGCTGGAATGAGACAAGGGGAGAGAATCAGTAGCTAAATATATACAAAACTTCAAAGCAGTGAAATTCACAGGACAACACTCATGTCCTACACAGCCTACACGTTCTTCATAGCATGCCTCTATTGCTAATGCTGCTTCATTGTTCCATCAAGATAGTTCTATGCTTAACATATTAACCGTGGCGGTTAAACTAACCACTTGAAAAAGAAAATCAAATCTAGTTGTATCAAGAAGAACAGATTTAATTTCCACATCTAAACAGATGGTAATATCTTGATAAGCCAAATATACAGCCAACAATTGCTGAAAGTGGTGAAGAAATAAGAAATAATTGATACAAAACTTGATGTTTCAGAAGTTCAGGACTTGCAGAATCAAAACTAAACTGCAAGTAGTGTAAGTAATTCAGGTAACTAACCAAATTACAGTGAATCTAGCAACTGGCCGACACTACATAGCATTATAGCAACCAGTCCTAAATCAGCAAAATTTAAAAACACATGACATTTCTATACCAGGCTTCAGAACAATTATCACAAAACAAGTATAATCCAACAAAAGCCAAACACTTTGGATCAGACAAAAGCACAACTAAACAAATCCAAAATAAACAGAAACACCCACAAAACTCAAAACCAAACACTACCTGATCATGAGGGTCCCTAGTAGTAGGAGTGTTTAGCTCAGCCCCATTGTTCTTCCTGTGCTTGTGGGAAAGTCTAGCTCCTGCTCTGCTCATTTGGGCAAGTGGGTTCTGGTAAGACTCAATTTCCCAGAGACCAGCACAGAGATTTCTGGCAGAGATTGATGTGGTTGTGGCTTTCAGGTTGAGAAACTGATGTGGTTGTGGCTTTCAGTTGTTGGGTTTGCTGGTGTGAGGCTCAGTATATAACTCGAGTCTCCAAATGGGCGGTGGCGTACTACAAACCCCTCCTCTTACTAATACGCCTCTGCGTTTCAACTTTTTCAACATCCATTCTCGCTTTTTCTTTCACTTTCTGCTGCACCCTTTTCTTCTCTCTCTCTCTCAAATTTTTGGTTTCAGCTTCAGGTTTTGACCTCTTTTGAGAGAAGAGAAAATGAAATACGTCAAATTCTCAGGGGTGGAGGCCTGATTTCTGGGGTGGTTTGGTATTTATACCAAGCACCCTAGAATCCTACAAAATCCCTCACTTACTCAAATCATTCAAAATCCCTGGAATTTTGAATACCACCAGATTTAAAAGGAGTTTTTAAAATCTGTATTGAATACCTCAAGATTTTAAAGGACTTTTTAAAATCTTAATTGAATATCACTGGATTTCAATGGATTCTCGAAATACAAAACAATCCATTAAAATCCTACTTTGAATACACCCCCTTTAGTTAGGGGTAAAACCATAACAGTTGGTATCAGAGTCATGTTTCTGGGAGCTGGGCAACCGCCGATCCGCCACTCGACGTCGAACCTCTTGTGTCAGGCGAGTTTGTTTACTCTGAGTACGAGTTCCAGGCGCATCGGGGGAAACTACTTGGCTTGGGTTCATGGGGACCAGAGGAGCTGGTAATCTGTCACAGTACTTGTTTGTTCCGCCGCGTCCACCAGACCCAGTCTATCAAAATCATTACCCCGATACAGCTGCGTCCACCATACCTCACCAGCACCGCCACTAGCAAGGAGTGTGGGTCTCGAGCCGATACCAGTCCACTCGGTACAGTATCCTCAATCCACTATTGGAGATGGCGAGATGCGATTTTCTTCTAATCCCTACCTTCCATCGACATGGACAGAGGTATGATTAGTGTGCTCTCAGACTTGTTCTGAGTATACCTCTCATTCACCACACTCGAATTTTTTACCACTACTCTCATCAATTTCCAGGTGTTACACCGTAGACCCTCACCCTAAATCCACAAAGCCCATCAATCCTTACTTACCACTCATCTCAATAAAACCCATATCCTTGAATTTACCTTTCTAGTTCACATAACCCTTCATATGAACCATCATCTGCCATTATTCATCCTCAGTTTATCCCCACCAAAGCCATGACCACACAACCCATCGGCATTTTATGCTTAAGACGCTTATTGTTTATTAAGGATATTAGTTATTAGTTATCGGTTGATTTATGGATCGGGTGATTTCATAAATATCTGAATATTCAAGACCATGTCTCTGTACGCCGACCTCTCAGAGAGTTCTCGTAAGGAAAATGTAAGCTTTATCCATTTTTTCTTATGAGTCCCAAGTGATTAATTGAGATTTGGAAGAGAGTTATGAGTTGGGAACTCGAGTTGGAAACTCATTTTATTTTACGTTGTTTGAGCATTTTGTGTAAATGCTCGGTGGATGAAACATTTGATTCATGCTTGAAAGGTTGTTGTGTTAGTTGGCAGGGATGATGTAGAAGCCTAAGGCGAGGCATCAGTGTCTGAGTTAAGGAACTCTTAAAAGTGAAGAGTCGTATGAGATATTAAAATCGTGTGTGCATTATGATGAAAAGGTAGTTGAAGTTGCATAGCGCGATTATTTAGAGAAGATGAATATTAAGAATTGACGCTTGTCGAGATTTTCATGATGTTCGTCTTTAGTGTGGTTTTAGAGAAACTGGCGAATATGTTAAAGTAGAATGACTTAAGGAAATTGAGCATTGACAGTAGATTACCGGAATCCGACAAAATATTTCGATGACTTGTCGAAAAATGGCCATAACTTCCCCGTTTCTTCGATACCCCAAGTTCTCGACATAAACACAGAAAACATTATTGGAATCAATACCAAAACCACAAAATAACAACACATCTATCACCACATTACTATCCTCACCTTCATTCTCGGGTTCAGTAATTCTCTCTCGTCGGATTCCTTCACCGGCAGAACCTCTGCCTCGGCCTGACTACCACCAGCAACTCCCAATACTTCATCCCGGTCCTCCAACAGCTCTTCCAGGCCAAAACTGAATCATTGCTCCCCTGAATTCAAGCAACCCAACTACTGCATCATATGCAGCCTCACCAAAGATCCAGAAACGCGCCAAGAGCTGAGAATGCCTCATCAGAGGTTGGAACCCGAAACCCAAGAAATTCACCAAAATTGGGGATTTCCAATTAGGGTTTTAAACTGGGCATACAAGACATGAAAATGGAGGAAATGAGGAGGCGAGCGAAACCCTACCCTCGACAATCCAAGAGGTCGCCTGAATTGGCCAAACTCTGACAAGCACAGTCGTGCTTCTTCTCAGGTGATATCCCTTGTCTTGGGTTCTCTGAACGACTAGTAAAGGGGGTTTTAAAGTAGAGAGGAAGAGAGATGTTTTGGTGGTGGTGAGCCGGCGTGGGGTGTGGGAAGGAGAGGAACCAATATTATTCTTCCTGAGGTTGTTGAACTTGAAATAATATAAAACATAAAGCTTACTTACTAGTCTGCCACATAGACTGCGTAAAAGTTGCTGCAAATTTTCATGGTCAAATCCAAGCGTCTGCAGCGAAGTTGCTCGCAGAATTTCATTGTGATTCGTCGCGCTGTGATATTATGAAACAAACAAATCATATAATTAGTCAAATTCATCATAAAACAATGACAAAACTATTGAAAAATTAGAACCACATGAAAAATTTAACAAAAACCAAGAATTACAACCCCTTTTAATCAAAGAGAGACAATTCTCATGAGCGTTACAGTGATTGGGAAGACCAGTTCACCACTTTTTACTCTGGTTCTTGAAGTGCCCATTTGACAAAAGAATCCTTGTTGATAGGGTGCGGTGTGGGTGCTGTTTTAGCCTTTTAGAGTTTTTTTTATGGTTTTTTTTGCTCTAGAGTTAAAGACACAACCGATAACATGTTCTAGGAGAAACTCTAAATTTATTAGAAATAGAGAATCATCATATTACTCAATAATGGAACCGAACTTACATAGTCTTACAAGAAAACATAAATAGATATCTTATCACAATTGAAAAATATAAATTTCCATCAAACTAGCATAGACTAAAATACCCATGTTAAATGTCATTCAACAAAATGTATTTAAAAAAAATCTGACTTGTTGGGTAAGCATAGTGAGAAAACTATTTTAGTATTTAAAAGAAAGTTGGGCGAAGAAAATAAAGGGAAAGAGAAGCCAAAGCAGACTCCCAACACTACCGTGTCTCTCTCTGTCTCTATTATTCTATATCTCTGCTTCTTAGGGTTTCGAATCTCCCCAAATCGATTCGACCCCAAAATTCGAATCGGTCCCTCTCAATGGCGACCTTAGTGAGCTCGGCGGGTGGTCTACTCGCGATGCTTAACGAGTCCCGTCCCGAGCTCAAGCTCTACGCTTTGTCCAATCTCAACAAATTGGTCGATGGGTTTTGGCCCGAGATCTCCACCAGCGTTCCCATCATGTACTCTCTCTCTCTTTCTCTTCTTTTCTTCAAGTTAGGGTTTTCCTTTTGAGAATCAAAATCTGTTAAAGTTATGAACTTTGCAACTGGAATTTCTCTGTTTCTTCGTTAAATTTTGTGGGTTTTTGTTTTTGTGTATTTTTGAGTATTGGGTAATTGATTATATTTAAGATTGGGAATTTTGTGATTTATGTATTACTTAGTTATAGTCGGCTTGCTCTAGGAGATAATGGTGAGATTAAGAATGTGGATAGGGGTCTCTGTTATCTCTGAATCCGAAAGTGTAACATGTGCTATGATACAATTGAGAATTCATTAACTGTGTAGGTAGTTATGAAAGGGAGAATACTTGGGGATATATATTTTCCGAGCTAGGCTTTCTCTAAGCTTTACATGATATCTGCCTTAGGATTGGTGATGACTTTAGCTGTTGCTGTCTGGTGCAGCTGTAAGGGCTGTCTTTGTTTGAGATCTTTTATCCAATTTCCGTAGATTAGTGGACGCCTCTTCTGATACTGAATTCTAGGAATTTATCCTTGGAATAACCGGATGAGGTGCATAAGATATACAAATAGTTAGGCGCTAGATTTCCTGCTGAATGTATTTGACAAAAGCTTGTATACCAGACATGAAGTTTGATGTATTTCAACTCTATGTGTTGCATCTGTTATTGAATTTGATTTAATATACAAAAACTCTATTTATAAAACTCTGTAATGCATGTTGAATTACAGAAAGTTTAATTTTAAGGAGAGGAAATATCAGATATGGTGATACCTAGAACATGCTTGGCCAGGATGCAAGGTGCCTTTTGAGTTGTAAAAGAGATTGTTTTTTTGTGTTTATAATGTTGCAAGAGTATTTGATGCCAGATAATAAGCACTGTTTAGTTTTGTATATATCTGAAAAGTTGTCTCCATTGATTCAAACATGACATCTACTGTTCACTCTCTCTTATTCTCCTATTACTATGCTATGCATTTATCAGATGGGTTGGCTACTTTTTTTGTGTGTCTTATTACTACAAGTTTGGCATCTATAACCGAAGCTATCCTATCCTTCAAAATTTGAGATCTTGAATATTTTCATTTATGCTCCCTCAAATGCTTGCAAGTTATATCATATTGTTTTTCAGAGAAAGTTTGTATGAAGATGAAGAGTTTGGTCAGCATCAAAGGCAACTGGCTGCATTGCTTGTTTCCAAGGTAAAAAGCTTACCCTGTTGTCTATCTAAACTGATTCTGGTTGCAAATAAATAGGGTCAAGAGGACTTTTGACACCACTATATATGTTGGAATGTTGGATGAATAGCTTTAAGTTTGCATTTTTTGTCTTGTGACATTCTACAAATTTTAAAAACATTACTGAACTAGTAACGCAACGTAAAAAATGTTACCTGCAAATTTGTCAGGCAGACTTAAAAAAGTCTCACATCACAAGTGGGTGTATATTTTTCTCCTTTTTCTTGATTATGAAGGTTTCACTACTGCAACTTTTTCGTTCACAAGGCTTGTGTTTTGCCTCATCAGGTTTTCTACTATTTGGGTGAACTTAATGACTCTCTGTCTTATGCCCTTGGAGCTGGTTCATTATTCGATGTGTCAGAGGATTCATATTACATTCATACTCTTCTTGGTAAGGACACATGTTACTTCTACACACTATTACATAGACACTGTATGATCACTCATAGGTATTAGCTGTGTCGTAGAACTTCAGTTTTTTCCATTTCATTGTCTTAGAAGTTCTGATATATTACTGTTAGAACTTGGAAGTGAACTACTTATATGGAAGATGAGAAAGTATGTGACATGTTTTGTTGTTTGCTCCTCTCCTCAGCTAAAGCTATAGATGAGTATGCCAGTCTTAAGTCTAAGGCAACAGAATCAAATGCTGAAGCAGCAAATGTGGATCCTAGGTTGGAGGCTATCGTGGAGAGAATGCTGAATAAGTAAGCCTATATGCTTTTAAATGTAAAATGTGTTCCTTTAGCTTTCTGACCATTTTTCTTGTCAGGTGTATCCTCGATGGGAAATACCAACAAGCTATGGGGATTGCAATTGAATGTCGAAGACTGGATAAACTTGAGGAAGCAATCATAAAGAGTGATAATGTTCAAGGAACCCTGTCATATTGCATCAATGTCTCGCACTCATATATAAATCTTAGAGAATATAGACGTGAGGTAAGGCTTTGCTGAATCTCTCATGATATGATGACATGCATGATTTTGATACTTGGGACTTGTTGCAAACAATATTGACTGTTGAACGAGTGTGCTTTGCTATAACTTTGGCTATTCTTGGTTGAATTATCATTGCTATGATTACTTAAGATTTTGGAGTACTTTGTTCCAACACTGTTGGTTGTGCCTGATCAGTTGTGGTCTCTCCACAATAGTTTTATTGAACAAAATTGCCCGAGTTCTGTTTTACGGGTGCACATTTTCTGGATTAATGATGTTATTCTCACATTTGTTTTATTGATTTCTTGCTCTATTATAGTTGTTTGATGTTAATGTGAGAAGGTGATATTATTGATTTGGAACAGAAACTTTCAGACAATTCTGTTTGAAAGTAATGTGTGTTGTTCATGTTACTGTCCTCTTATCTTTTTTTACTGTCCGCTTATCAAGCTTACTAAGGTTAATCTTTCTATAAATGCATGCTGCTATTGTGATTGATTGAGCTATTGTCATGCTCTGAAAATATCTTTATCAAGGAGAGTGACATACATCTTTGGTCTATGTGCAGGTGCTTCGTCTTCTTGTCAGAGTGTATCAAAAGCTGCCTTCTCCAGATTACTTGAGCATTTGCCAGTGTCTCATGTTCTTGGATGAACCGGAAGGTGTTGCAACAATATTGGAAAAGCTCCTGCGCTCTGATAACAAGGAAGATGCACTATTGGCATTCCAAATAGCCTTTGACCTTGTTGAGAATGAGCACCAAGCTTTTCTCTTAAATGTAAGAAATCGCCTTTCAGCTCCTAAGACTCAAGCTTCAGAGCCAGTGCAACCAGAATCCTCTGAAGTTCAACAAAATGAAGGTTCTGCTCCAGAGGATGTTCAAATGACAGATGGAAGCTCTAGTACTAGTGTGTCTGTTCCTGAAGATCCAACTGAAGTGATGTATTCTGAGCGACTGACAAAAATCAAGGGAATTTTATCTGGAGAGACGTCAATAAAGTTGACTTTACAGTTTCTGTACAGCCATAACAAGTGAGTATGCTTTATACTTCCCACTTCTCTCACTTTTCTTTCCTTGTGGAATTGAGTGGTTGAGAGGTGCTTAGACTGGTTTGTGTGAAATGCTTACAGGTCCGATCTGCTTATTCTGAAGACAATAAAGCAGTCTGTTGAGATGAGAAACAGTGTATGCCATAGCGCAACAATTTATGCTAATGCAATTATGCATGCCGGAACAACTGTGGATACATTTCTGAGGGAAAATCTGGTGAGTACCGGATATCTTGATTTCCCTTTACCACCCTTTGCATTGTAACACTTTTGGTGACGACTTTGTCTCTTCAAATCCCCAGGACTGGTTAAGCAGGGCTACTAATTGGGCAAAATTCAGTGCAACAGCTGGGCTAGGTGTTATTCACAGAGGCCACTTGCAGCAAGGAAGATCTCTGATGGCACCTTACCTGCCTCAGGGAGGGACAGGTGGTGGAGGAAGTCCATACTCAGAAGGTGGTGCTCTGTATGCTCTGGGACTTATTCATGCCAACCATGGCGAGGGCATCAAACAGTTCCTTCGTGATAGCCTATGCAGTACTAATGTGGAGGTATGCACTATATAAATTGTTGATCATATCCATGTGCATCATTTTAATACCAAAACTGTCTAATGAGTTCCTTTGACGCAGGTTATTCAACATGGGGCTTGCTTGGGTCTTGGCTTGTCAGCTTTAGGAACTGCTGATGAAGAGATTTATGAAGACATTAAAACTGTGCTCTATACTGACAGTGCTGTTGCTGGTGAAGCAGCTGGTATTAGTATGGGTTTACTTATGGTTGGAACTGCAAGTGAGAAGGCTAGTGAGATGCTTGCTTATACACATGAGACATCACATGAAAAGATCATCAGGTATAGACAGTCACGTATTCATTGGATGCTTATAATAAGTGCTATGGGAAAGCTGTCTCTGGTAATAACACTATTATGCTTTTCTAATTGTAAATTATATATTTACAGAGGCTTGGCATTAGGGATTGCCCTGACGGTATATGGAAGAGAAGAGGAAGCAGACACATTAATTGAACAGATGACAAGAGATCAAGACCCCATATTGCGTTATGGTGGTATGTATGCACTAGCATTGGCCTATAGCGGGACAGCAAACAACAAAGCTATTCGCCAACTGCTGCATTTTGCTGTGTCAGATGTGAGTGATGATGTTAGAAGAACTGCCGTTCTAGCCCTTGGTTTTGTCTTGTACTCTGAGCCAGAGCAGGTCAGTATCTGCCTAAGAATTTACTTGTTGTTTGCTACCTTTTTATTTCTTATAAGTTGGTTTATTTTCTCTTAAATTGCATTGGTAAATTGCAGACGCCTCGTATTGTCTCCCTGCTATCCGAGTCCTACAACCCACATGTTCGATATGGTGCTGCTCTTGCAGTAGGAATTTCTTGTGCTGGTACTGGCTTGAGTGAGGCCATATCTTTGTTAGAGCCTCTGACTTCAGATGTTGTTGATTTTGTGCGCCAAGGTGCCCTCATTGCAATGGCTATGGTCATGGTTCAGATTAGTGAAGCTAGTGATTCTCGTGTTGGAGCTTTTAGGTAATTACTTTCTCTACATGTGTGTGGTTTGTTTATATGTATGTATCTGTCCATATTTTTTATAAGTAATGTTTTCTACCTATATATTATAGGTGGTGCCAACTCTTACTTATCTTCATTGTTTTATATATAGGCGGCAATTGGAGAAAATCATTCTTGATAAGCATGAGGATACCATGAGCAAAATGGGAGCAATCTTAGCCTCTGGAATTCTTGATGCTGGTGGAAGGAATGTGACAATAAGACTTCTTTCTAAGACAAAACATGATAAAGTTACTGCAGTGGTTGGCCTTGCTGTTTTCAGCCAATTTTGGTATTGGTATCCCCTCATATATTTCTTGAGCTTAGCATTCTCACCAACAGCTTTCATAGGACTGAACTATGACCTTAAGGTTCCAAAGTTTCAGTTCATGTCATTTGCAAAACCTTCTTTGTTTGAATATCCAAAACCGACGACTGTGGCAACCACTACATCGGCTGTGAAACTCCCCACTGCTGTTCTGTCAACATCAGCAAAGGCCACTAAAGCTAGGGCCAAGAAAGAAGCTGCAGATCAGAAGGCAAATCTTGAAAAGACAAGCCCTGGGGCAGAGACTTCTTCCGGAAAAGGAAAATCATCTAGTGAGAAAGATGGGGATTCAATGCAGGTAGTCTATATGGCGTTCCAGCATTTTCTGTCTTTTTTTTTCTTTTTTGTTGTTTGCTTGGAAAAGAAGCAACTTTAGATTTTGAAGGATTGCTATATCTTGCTTAAACTGTTGCATATCACTATTATGTTTTTTTGTCGTTTACTTGGAAAAGAAGCAACTTCAGATTTTGAAAGATTGCTTTACTTAAACTATTGCATATCACTATTTCACCAATGTATTCAATGTTTACACATCAATATGGTCTAAACTAGTCACGATGTGGAAGAGAAATAACATTGGACCTTGCCTGTATGGATTTAGTTTATGACGTACATACTTGATCATAATTTAAGTTCTGCCTTCCTTTTGTTAGGTTGATAGCTCTACGGAGAAGAAATCAGAACCTGAGCGCACTGAGCCAGCTTTTGAGTTTCTGACCAACCCAGCCAGGGTGGTTCCTGCTCAGGAGGAGTATATCAAGTTTCTAGAAGAAAGCAGATATGTGCCTATCAAGCTGGCACCGTCAGGATTTGTTCTCCTGAGAGACCAGAGACCTAATGAACCGGAAGTGCTCTCACTTACGGACACACCCTCTTCCACAGCATCAGCTGCTGGTGGACCAGCAAGTGGACTGCCAGGATCTGCAGCCATGGTAGTTGAAGAACCTCAACCTCCCCAGCCATTTGAGTACACCGCGTGATTCAGTCATCGTTGTCTGAATATGCGGTGGAGATTGTTGACATGTTTGTTGTACTTTGGTAGTTTGTTAAATTTTCTTGTATACAAAGTTTTAATGGGTTGCAGTTCAGCGTCATTGGTGATACTTTCATGGTTTAGATTTACTTTTCGGCTCAGATTCTAGATTATCAGATGAAGATGCTGGGTTTGATATTAAGAATGTTTTCTTTTCATGACTGGGATCCTGAAATGCAAGTCTAGTTGGAAGGGTAGGGCATAAACAAGTTCAAAAGCTCAACAGATCTACTCTTTTATCTTAGCCTTGTCTTGTCCTAGTTCTCTATATTTGTCATCTCTGTAAGTTCGATACTTTGCACTAATAACTGCCACCTTGCCTTATGACTAGATCTGATGGTGAACTTATGTTTTCCTTGGTAAACTAAAGAGTTTGTAGTGTTCTAGTATTATGAGAGTTCCTTAGGTGTCGGTACTTTTTTTCAACTTGGTATGTGTTTCTTGTTTGTATTGTTTTGCACTCTCCGTTCTCCCATTTCTTGCGGGCATAGGCTGTGGTATTAGGTGCGGCCTATATATGTTCACTCTTGACACAGTTATTGCGGTATGGAAGTAGGCAAAGAAGCGGAAGCACGGATGGCGGCGGATGTGCGATTTGTTTCCTGTGGTGTATGGTAAGTTGTAACCCTGCCTGAGATGCTACGAGGGCATTCCTGTCGAATTTTAAGGATGTTGACCCGATTGACAGAATTGGTATCGATGGAGGCTAGCTTAGTACATGTAGCTATTAGCTTATTCAATAATGCTGATAGTTTTAAGGCGTCAATTGATCGTAACCAACCAGCTAAGTACCTACAACCTAGTGTTTTTCTTCTTCCCCCCTTTTCTAGGATACGTAGTGTGCCAACCACCCTGAACTAGACACGTTCTTTGTTACTGTGGAAATGATGAAATGTTGCTTACTAGGACATTCCAATAATTCCATGCTTAAACTTAATATGGAGATCAATATAAGATCGAAATAACCTTTAAACATCAATATCAATCAGTGTTTTAAAAGGCGCGCCTCAGGCGCATCTTAAGGCGTCAAAAGCGCGAGGCGTTGGTTCTGCAGCTTCAGCCTTGCTGCCTAGGTGCCGAAGGCGCTGCACAAGGCGGCCCAGGCGTCCTAGGCGTGCCTTCAGGTTCTCAAGGTGGGCGCTTCAGGTTTTTTTTTTTTTTCTGTACATCAAAACGAAAACGACGTCTTTGGATAAAAAGAGAAGACTAGGGTCGATTTTGATGCAGTTCACTCTTCGCTCTACCTCAACCTTAGCCTCCTCTTCCTCAATCTCCTCTATGGCTCAGCTTTCAATGCTTTCATCCGTTCACCGCTTTCATCCGCTAATGGTTAACCCATTCATCTCTAGTTCACCTCCTCTAAAGATTCTCTCCGATTTGAAGAGTAAGGTATGAATTTGTTGTTGGGTCTTGGGTTTTTGATATTAAAACTGCTAGATGTGAGTATTTGTGTGATAATTTGGTGTGTTACTTGTACTGATTCTGCTGGTCTCAAAATGCTTAAAATTAGATACCCACCATGTGTTCGATAAAATGCTTCAGTGAGTTTTTATGTTAGACGGTTATGATATATCCAATTAAAAGCATTGGTCTATTCTCTTCTATATCATAATGAATTGACTTGGTTTTCCTCTTTACGAAGTCATGTATATGTTGTAAACTTGTTATGATCAGTTTGCTTAGATTATGATCAAACTTATAATGATAAGTGTGAGAACTTGTAATGATCAGTTTGCATTACATAAATATAGCTCTATATATGAGACTAATCAGATCTATGTACATTTTTTTAGTCGCAAGGCTTACACTTTTTGTCTCAAGACTGACGCTTTATTGAGGCTCTCTTGGCTACGCCTTGGCTACGCCTAAGGCTTTTAACACATTGATATCAATTATATGTGCTCCGTACCAGTTATTAGCAACTTAATTCATGTTGCACACCTTTAGTACAGATACATATGGAAACTTCTCATACATTTATTAATTTAACAACCAAGAGCTCTTTCCAGAAACAAAAAGAAAGAACACTGTGTATGAGATAGCCACTGCAAAGCGTTACACACTTCCACACTGGACGTGAATGCTACTACGATCTACAGTCCGGCAGCATTATTTCTTCACATGTTTAGCCCCTCAAGAACATACATTTCACCTTCTTCAGATCGCAATTTTGACTGAAGAGTTTCTAATTCTCCTTGTGGAACTTGATCAAGTTGCTGCATGCATGTTCTCTGGCATTGTTCATGATTACCACGTCCCTGGCTTTGGCAACTCCGCTGGCATCGCTTCTGCTCCTTCTTAAGCTCTATGCAGCGTTGGTGACACTGCAGCTGCTTTTGTCCGCCAAGTTCCATGACACACCGCTTCTCGCATTCTTGCTCAAATTGGTCTTCCGGATCTCTACTAGGGTTAATCATTTCTGGTTCCCATTCTCTATCACCATATAGTTCCTCGCACCTTGTTGGCAATAATTGTTCAGTTTTAGATCGAATGTTGATTACGAAATTTTTTACAGTGTTCATGCATTAACATACTTCAGTCTTTACCCTTCATTACATCTTGTTTACAGTATTCACATTGGGTAAATGGGCATATGCATGGAAGAATATGCGTTGTAGAGATAGATCGAGAAACATTATATCAGATCATACGAATCTTTCATATGAACCTATGATCTTTTCAACATTATTTTGTGGATGATTGCAAATTCTCAATCATGCATGCAAAGTGAATACAGTTGATGGAAATCCAAGTCCGGTACCGGTATCATATTTTTGTTTAATGTAGCTAAATAACTAAAAGATGTTCTGATTACGATCGACTATGTTTCTAATCATAGAACTACGTAATAAGAACAATATATCTAGATGTAATGTTAAGATATCTGATTTCCAAAAATGTCATTCATCTGTTATTTGTTTGGATCATCTAGCCTCTAGTCCATATTGAGAATGTGAAAATTCACTCGGATTATTCATCTTTGTAATATTCATTACGACTAGAGTATTTCAACATCTAAAAATTTAATATTAGTACCCCATATATGAGTTTCAGAGTTTTAGCTCGTGCTATGTAATGATAGTGAGTGATCAAACCGATAGATTAATTAATATTGAATTATGGTGATCAATAGATTAATCTACGCTTTGAGTTTTGTTTAGCTATGAAGCAATTTCTTTTGTTTTCTATTATATATATATATATATATATATATATATATATATATATATATATGAATATGAATCTATCACCTTTTTCGGCAGCGTTGTACACTCTCTTGGCTCTCGCAACGTCGGCGGCATTGCTCGATCTCATGACGAGGATCAATTGTCCTTCCGTCCGGTCGATGACGACGACGAAGACTGCAAGCGGCCACACATACTTGACGTTCATGAGCTGGTTTGTCGGCACAACGCCGGGCACACTGATCGTAATCGTACCGGTCATCGCCGAGAGTGAGAGACAAGAAGCCAAGCAAAAGAGAGGAGATGAGGATCGTAAACAACAATGGAATCCTCACTTTGATCACCATTGTTGCTAGCTAGCAAGCTTTGCCTGCTTTGGTTATATCCAAGTAACTTCGACAATTAGACTAGACCAGTAATATGTTCAGGTACCGATACTTATCGAGGGGTGAAGGCTGATAAGGATGGATCGGAGCTAGCAGCATGCATGCAAATTATGTTACATTTGTCCATGCATTACATGCAAGGTGACTAGTGTCGGACATGACAAAATCGACATGTCCTTGCTTGTTAGATTCGAGAGACACCACGCATGGTAGCACAATATGTCAATATTATTGTTGCACTGCTTAGAACAAGTGACGTCTGCTTCCTTTTCAGTGATCAAAATCATATAAGTTTTGTTTTTGGTTATAATCAAATCTTGTTATTAGAGGGTAATTGATAGGGGAAGTATTAGCTAGGCTTATGGATTATGACATATATTGATATATATTGCTTATCCATCAGCATTATGCTATTCCTATTCAACACAAAACTATCCAATGGTGCTAGGAAAGATGTCATTTAGGAGAATGGAACTTAAAACCTGATTGAAGTGCTGCAAGATCAGTGGTATCGAAAGATGTCGGCATTTAGGCAAACAGAATGAAATGCTTGATTCTGTACAATGTGATCCTCTTCACCGTTTTATTTATGGTAAGCTTTCAATTTAACGATTTGATTATGGAAATTTGAATTCAAGTTTATTTCCTTATCTATTTGTTAAATACCATTGAAGATGTTGATTTTATAATCTCCTCGACTCTATCCTGTTAGGTGCTTGATCATAATTAAATGTGATTCTATTAGATCCTTGGTTTTTGATAATATGAAATCCACACTCCAAATTGAAATCACACACCCACTTTGTATTTTTTGTAACTTAAAGTTTGTCATTGATGACTCAAATTTTGTATGTATATGAGAACAAAGACTAAAACTGAGAAGTGAGTGGATTTCTATTTAGGTAATGTGGATTGACTTCCTTAAAATAAAGCTCATAAATCAAACCGGCTTAAGCTTTGTTTCTCCTGAATGACCTTGTTCTTTTTTACTTATCATTAAAGAGTTGGAGGCACTTACAAACAGAAAATGCCAAAGATGACAGTGCTGTGAACACATATTTATGGAATTTCAGTAAAAAGAATTTCGGGTGGGGTTTCAAATGCATGCGAGGAGGATTAAACGCATGCTCATTATGGAGCTTAGTCATTGTCCCACTTAGTCGTTCTGCTATCAGGAAGTCTTGAACTTCTCCTTTAACCTTGCTTGCATCTGTTCTGGGTGGTCCTTAATGGAAACTAGATCAGGGCAATTTTGTGCAAACTGGTAAAGACAAATGTCGATATGCAATCCCCACTACAAAAGAAAGCAGAAAATCATGGCTGCAGTGTATTACCTGCCAAACCTGTAAAAACTGGCGCCTGCTTTCCCAGATTGTTATTCACCACACAGTTAAAAAGCAAAAGCGCATAGCACAGAGCACAGAGCACCAACTTTTTCAGTAAAATCAGTAGCAATGAGAACAGAGAGGCTTCAGATTTCAATCAAAAACACCATTTTTTTCATTTATCCTTTTTTTTTTCTCACTTTGACAATAGCCCACAACAGATCATCCATCAATTCTCTACTTTTACATTTAAAACAAAAAAGGTACAAGAAAATGATTATTTTGGCCCTTTTACTTTCATTCAGTCATCATATATATTCCTAATTCCTAAATATATAAAGAATCTTGAATAAAAGAATCCTCATTCTCACATGGCAACTTCTGGTTGGACAGTTGATCCTGCAACATAAAAGCTTGTAATGGTAAGCTCATGAACAAGTCATTATTACCATCAGTTTATGAGAAATCACCTTTTTAAACAAAGATTTAGTACCTAATAATAGTGCAGAACACAATATGCTTGCAAGGAACACTTTGAGATGCCAAAAAGGTGAGTGTCTGTTAATTGGGTTACCAAATAATGCTACTGAAACTGATTTTAACCGCCATCACGCTTTGATAATCAACTGTTGTTACTGTACAATTTGCTGTTGATGTATGTAGTTACTGACAAAAATTTCAATATTAAAACCTGCCATGAGAGAAAAAGGTAACAATTAGACAAAGAAACAAATGCATACAACAAAACCAAGAAAAGTGAAAAGAAAAAGAATGACCAACCTTTTTCGATTTGTGGGATGAGGAATGTCTCCATCAGCCTTCATGAGTCCTTCAAAGTGATTCCCGCCTGCAAACCAGGACCAAATTCTTAACAACAGAACCAAGCAAGTATATACAGCTCAAGAAAAAAGACATGAAATTTCAAGAGGCTTTCAAGTTTTCTAGAAAAGGCATCATTTCTCTCAAGTCATGAACATTTTACGTATACATCTTGAGGATCAAAACTATGGTTTGAAGGTTCTAAGTGAGCCTGACAACTTCTGAGGTGAACGGCACTGGTTTACTGAGCCATCTATACACTTCAAGACCACCAGAATGGTCAAGATTATGACAAATGAAAGAAGGATCCATTTGGAGCAAGAGAACAATATTTGGTTTGCTGGAAGATAATTAAACCTACCAAACAGGATTTTATTCCTAACGAAAATGATCCACACAGAGATAATCATACATTTTTTATTTAATTTTCTGTCAAACATCATTTACTTGTGGGTATTAGCTTTCATAATGACCATGCCAATCATCAAACATGTAAACTTTAGTGTGCAGAGATGAGAGGAGCATACTTGATATGGGACCGATGTGGGTCATCATTGTTCCCTCATCCTTCAGAAAAAGTTTAGCTCAGTGTATCCATGTGAATATGGCAGAAGCTCCTCTACTTCAATCCTAGAACTAGAATAACTGGTGCTTTTCTTCAGTTTGTTGTGACTTGACTCAACCTCCGCCCAGAAAATACCATAAACTGGTCTATGATCTGAAAACCTAGATTCCCCACGGACATAAGATAACTGTTGGAGACCTTCACCATACCACAATATTCGATCACACCTTCATAACAAAGTAAATAAATTAGCACTAATTTTTTGGAAATTAAAGAATGGCTTCTCTGTATGTTAAACTCTATCATCCATTACAGATTAGTATATATGATTCTAAAAATTAGGAAAAGTAGTCTCACCAAGCAGGTGTTCGACGTTTCTCCTTTGGGTGCATATCATCCCCAGCATATCTGTCTGAATTAGTAGAATACTTGTAGGTTGGTGGGAAATAAATCTTCCCCTCGTTCCATCCCACAAATGCACGACCACGTTTTTGCTCTATCCTTAACTGCAAACCGACCAACTTCAATTCAGGATAACATGCCTTATTTACCTAGTAAGAACTAAGCCAAGGATTTAAAACAGGGTAAAGAAACAGAAAGAAGTATGGACTTGAAACCATACCTGGTCTCTCTCTAACAAGGCCCTCCAGTTTTGCATCTCGACTAATGCCTTAGCAGAGCGGTAAGAGAGGGAAATCCGATAATTTAAATCCCCAAGCCAGATAACTCGACTAGATAAGAAATCAAGAAAGCACATTATTAGCTAAGCAAAAATGGCAATGGTCACAAAAAGGAGATATATACCAGCAGCTGCTGAATCATTTGTTTGCATTACACATTAGTATATGATAATTAACTCACTTGACCAATATCTGAAATCAGGAAAAGAAAATGATACAGATGCTTATATACTTTGAGCCATTTCAATCCCAGGTATATTTTAAACCATTTAGATCACTTTCTTTAGAAAGAGAACGACATTTCCAGGTGTTTTTGTACATATGCTCAAGCTGCAAGTCTTTTATCAAGAATTGATAGGCAGAACTCTTACTCATGCTCCAAGATTGTTTCTGGGTTTTTCAACGCGCTAGAGCCATTAACCTTTGGAAACCTTGTCTTCCTCAGGATCTCCATGACATCAGAATTCCTTCTTAGCTCATCACCCTCCTTCTGTCCTGAGGTTAAATGAGTACAAATGAAGCAAAATGTTGTATCGTGCAAAGACATGCTGACTGAAATAGATCCCTGAAAATCCAAGCAGAAGACTGTCATTTCCTCAGTTATCAAAAATGAAAAGAATCAAAACAACTACAATTCAGAAGATTAATACCTTATTTCCAAGGTATCCCATTAATCCTCTTCCAACACATGATACTTTCATGTTTTTAACATGATCCCTCAGTTCACTTCTGACCCATACTGTAAGAAATATGCCCACCATTTGCTTGCTTGCAACTAAGTTGTACCTTGAATGCCCTGGCATTCTATATCCATTGTCATTGGATGAAGATCCAGCATAGGACATTGGTGAGAATAGAACAGTACTTGGTGAATCGCCTGGTCCATTATCATCATCAGACGAACCCCACCTGGAAAAGTCACTCGGCCTTGAATAGTCACTAGGCCTAGAATAATAGTCACTCGGCCCTGAGTAGTCACTAGGCCTAGAATAATAGTCACTCGGCCCTGAGTAGTCACTAGGCCTTGAATAGTCACTTGGCCTGTGACCCCATCTGAAGTTGGGATCATAGTCACTTGGCCTGTGACCCCATCTGAAGTTGGGATCATAGTCACTTGGCCTGTGACCAAAGATCACCCTATCACAAACACTGAATCTTCGATCAAGTCGAGGTTGTGAAGCTGAAGGGTCATTCTCTGATCTCCAGCTAGGGGTTGCCTGGAATGATCTCCTTTGAAAAAAAGATGAGCTCTTCTGCCTAGCAGATCCCTCAAAATCTGCATGTAACTCGACAATTGGCTGTGGGATGGGAGATGGCGTATAGCAGCCACCGCCACCACTAGTGCCGGGAAGATTGTTTAAAGTCTTCCGAATCAGGGCCAGCCATTTCTTGGCAGGGCCATTGTCTTCCGCCCCCAGAACGTTACCAGCATTTAGTGGAACTATTTCTTGAAACCTGAAAGAAAGAGATAGACATATATTCATTAGTAAATCAAGAAGTACTTTGTTTGGAAGATGATTAGATATAAACAATCAAAACATACCCGAGAACATAAATGTCTGCAGGAGGTGAGGCATGAAGCCACTCATCCATATTCAAGTTGCTTGGTGGAGATCTTCCAGCCACATTCCATGTAGCAACAAAAATGCTGGGACAAGACCAAAAGAAACACAAACTCTAAATAATAGATTCAGAAGAAGACTCTTCATAAGAAAACTTGGGTAAAAGGAAGATGTAAATAATATACCTATGGTTCTGCACGTCTATGATTCGAGGATGATCAAGATTCATCTTTCGTCGACGGACCTGGTCGGTGTTCTTGCTGAACTTCTCTGTGCATTAGACGAGAAAGAAGTGAGGAAAAGAGACTAAACGCAAGTACTTGAAACATGCTCAATATGTGAATTGTCAAATTCTGATCGGTCATAGAAGAGAATAGTCAAAAACCTGTTTTGCTTTTCTTAATCGTGCACGGTTCCCTCTCGGAGAAGCTAGTCCTGTATTCAACCTCAGCTCCTGAAGAAGAAAAAATTATTAGCAATGCATCAGTTTTCAGCTCTAAAACCGAAACGGTCAGTAAGTATCTAAAACGTTTTCAATGCTTTGAATAGTTTTCATATTAGCAAACACTGATTTGGGATAATGCACAAACAGATGGCTGTAATTTAGAACATAGGCATTGCCTAAGACTAAGGAACCAAATTATGCCAAAATCAATTTTAAATTCTCAGCAACCAACTAGTTGGAGAAGACTGAAGAAGAATTACAAGGGATCAGTTTGAGGGAGAAAGGTGAGCATATCAGAGTTGAAGTTAAGAATCTTAAGAATAAGTCACCCAGAACCCCCAATAATGCTTACTTAATAACATAAAAAACATGTTAGGAACTATGGGGAAACAAAACAAAACGAAAGATTCTCTCTCACCTCCATAAACAACATCATCTGCCTGAAAGTCCTCAGTTTTGCTCTTGATATTGAACCACTTCCTGACCATCTTCTTTGACCATGAGAGCTTCACCAAACAACACCAAACACACAATCAGCTAATCATTTCCATTGATCAAAACAAACAAAACATAAAATCACCAACAAAATCCCATTACTATTTTCCATGAAAATTGAAAAACAAAAAGAACCTTGCTTTTCTTGGAATTCCCATCTCCCATTGTTTCAGTATCACTTCATACAGCTATTTAGGCCTTCCGGGTTCCTCCCCTCCTTCCCAAGTATCTGGGTTTTTCACTCTATTAACCAAAAAAGATGACTTCTTTGTGTGCTCCCAGTGATCCCAAAACCGATGAAATAGGGTTTCAAATGTTGTTGCAAGAATGAAAGCAAACACCAAATGGGGTTTGTGGTTATTGTTATACACTCTTTAAGGAAGTCTCAAGGTGAAAGAAGCAGAAGACCATGAAAGACTGGAAAGAGAGAGAGAAACAGAGACAAGGGCTTTAATGCGTGGAAGTGAGATGAGAGATTCTGAAGTAGAACGAGACAATGCGGCAGACATAGAAGAAAGCAAAGTTTCTCGTTCTTAGAAACAACAGCAAAGTATCGAATTTGAACAGTATAAAGTGGGAAGGGGGGTCTCTCTGCGTCTCTGATATTTGGGGGCTTTTTTTTAAAATTAGTTTTGTTTTAAGAAAAAATAATAAAACTGAACCCCAAAGCTCAAGGCAGGCCCAACATGAAGGGGCAACGGGCATGTCGTTTTAGCTTTAAAGGTGAGAGGAGAGCAGAGCAAAGGCTGCCCACGGTCAGCAAAGTGAAGGAAGAAGAAGAAGAAGAAGAAGAAGGGTTGGAGATCTAGCTACAGTATGCCTCTATAGATATATAGCTGTATTCTTGTACCCATTTTGGTCTACCCAGCAAAGTTAAAGCAAGCAGTTAAAGATAGAAAAAGAAAAAGGGAATGTGTATCTTCTCTCTCTCTGCCTCTGGTGCTGGTGCTGGTGCTGAGTCCTATATTTGTTTTCTGCTGCTCTCTCTATCTCTCTGTTTTTTTCTTCTTTTTCTGGCAAAGAATGTTTGGGGTTGAAGGTAGTATATAGTGTGTATTGACAAAATGATGATCTGCCTATCTGGGTTTTTTTGGTTCTTGTGATATTGTTGGGGTTTTGGGGTTGTGGAGATATTCAACTTCTTTCGTTTCTGAGTTATGGGGGCCAAAAGGCTCTGTAAACAAATGTAACAACACCTTTAGCAAGTATAAAAAGTTCTTCAATCAACTATCAAAAACCAACGCCTATGCATTCATAATACAAGACTTTAGTATTCAAACCGAGTTACAAACTTGTCACTTGTCACCAATACATCGTAAGCGCATAAAATGATGATTATGACAATAAGATAAACAAGCACAGGACTAAACTTGTGAAGTTAACGGACAAGTACATTCTCTAGGGGGGTCACTATAGAAGATTGCAACATCATTTTCATATGGACTCACTCTTTCTCAACAGCAATATTGGTTAGATTATTATAGGTGAAGGCCGTGAAATGACATGCATGGAGAGGGAATGTTTTGTGAACCAGTTTTGAGGTCTTCTTGGCTCAATTTAGGGGTTTTTTGTCTTTAGAAACATAGGCACCCATCCCAAATTTATGTGTTGGAGTTCTTTTTAGTACTTTGTATAGAAGATGTGCCAGGTACCATCTTCGATTTGTATTATTTATTCTGCATGGAGAGGCAGCTAGCTTGCTCACTTGGATATACTCCCTATATCTATGTGGTCACAGAAAGTGCTCTAGCTCTTCTAGTTTGATGTGCCTCTCCGGCCGCCGTCCACGCCACTTCTAGTAAGCGCGCTCCTCCTTCCACTTGCGCGTTCAACACTCCATGTTTGAATTGCTTTGAACAAAACAAGGAGATCTTTGCCTTTTTTGTGGTTTAGAAGCTCTCAAATCTATCTTGAAGTCTGTCTCAATTGGCTCGTATTAAACTTCCTAATACACATGACTCCATGAGCATATAAGATGCCAAGAGCTAAAGCTAGGACTAGCTATGCTGTCTATCTTTGTATTATGTAATAGTTTTTTGCAAATTCTCATGATTATTGGGTCCTAAACAATTTGATTAGGGGCATTAGTTATCGTTAAGAGAACAAAAGTTATTGAGCAGACGGCGGAACACTCCTAGTTGGGGGTACCACGAAGGCTTATACAACTCAAATCACACCCACAAATACATTCCAAATGGAAATTCTTAACAACTTCATTAGCCTCCCCTAACCATTTCAGGTTCTTATGATGACTAGGTGGTCCCAAATGGATATCCTATAGATTGGGACGTATACAAATACGTGTTCCCTTTGAGATTTTAGAAAAGTCCAAGTGGCATAACCCTTTTTGCTACTTTAATTTTTATGAAATAGCTAATATATCTTTTGAATTTGATTTTAATTATTAATTTACATCCTTAACTTGTACTTGTGTCAAGTTGCCTCCTCAACTTGGTAAAAACTGCTAATTTATACCCCTCCATCAAATCAGATGGTTTACATCCAATTTTTAGTCATGTGTCATGCATGTGACGAATATCATTATCAATTTATATTATTTTATTTTATTAATTAAAATAATGAAACAATATTCATATATACTTATCAATCTAAAAATTATGTGTGTTATAAATATTATTTTTGTCGATATATTTGACTTGTTGAGTCTTACAAATTATGTCGTTTTCATTGTTATTGACATCAAATCAATTTTATTCTTACCTTTTTATGCACTTTTCTTATTAACATTACCAGTGTAAACATCTTTAAAAAGAAAACTCATACATTTGCCCTCCAAAAAGATTAAATGAATTATTACGTAAACAAAATTGTACAAAAATATATTAAATAAATAATACATTTTTAATCAAAAAAATATGCATGAGTATATTTGAATCTCCCTTCTGAATATTTTGTATTATTATTAAAACAAAAAATATATATAATATCATAGTTATACCCTCACGGGCATAGCACATAATTGAAAATTGGATGGAAACCGTCAAATTTAACAGAGAAGGAGCTTTTAACAAGTTGAGAAGGTAATTTTGCATAAATACAAGTTAAGGGTGCAAATTGACAACTAGAGTCAAATTCATGGGGTATATTGGCTATTTTGCCATCAATTTTTGGGGTAATGTTTGTTCTTTGGTTTCATGAAGCTCTTATATAGCCCACTAAAACATATAATATCACAATTTATTACTCAACAAAGGCAGAAGACACGATACATCACATGTCGTCTTCTACAAGATAAGTTGAAGTAGAAGCTACAAGCATGCACAAGACTAATACCTTCATTGCTAATAAAGTTCAAAGAGAGCCTCAAGCATAGGAAAAAACCACACTACCTAATTCGCTGACAAGAGAATGTCAGCTGCCTAAAGACCTCAATTAGTGTATATCTAGTAAACTAAAAGGCAAATACCATTGCTTCATTCGCATGCTCAGGTGACGTAGCCTAATATCTACGTGTTATTGGCGCTCATCTTCCTCAATTAGATATTAGGCTACGTCTTGTTGGAAATAATATCTATATCTTGTAGGTCAACCTTGCACCACCTCCACTCCATCCCCGTCCTTGCACGAGACACAACCACCACCATAATTCGGCCAATCCAGCACCGACAACAACAACAACCCAACTTTGCCGTCAACCGCTGTCTCCCAAAACCGACAACCACCATACCTGCATCAAAGACCAACCCCAATCAATGATGACTTGAAGGACATAATTATTTGGAGACATAAAAATTTATGAGGAGCTAAAGGAAATATTTTTGGGAAAACGCTATAATACACACAGAGTATGCATGCTACACCAGCGTGGATCCGAGACACCTAGCAACGTTGCATTGGCTGTGTAGAAATCTAAGGATAGCTTTGGAATTTCCCATTCGACGGCTTCTGGTAACGGTAAGGGCTCTATGAGGGAGGGGTTGTTAATTCCACGCTGCTGGACGATGAGCCACGTCTCCTTAACGGAGAGGGCGAATTAGCGGCAAGCACATCCTCTACCTCGTCGTCCAGTACCTTAACACCAATCTCAAGAAGTTCATCGATTTCTACCGGAAGGGCCCTAATCCAGGGCTGCTTGCGTCGGTGATGGTCCAGAGCATTCTGTTTCAGTTATGTAAGGGAGTCGAACACTATCACTCGCACGGCGTGCTTCGTTGTGATTTGAAGCCGTAAAATTTGTTGATGGACAATATCCTGTAGTCTACATATCAAGCAAAACCTAAAAGAAAAATGCCTTAATGCATACAAATGATGTAATAGATTCACATGCAATAATGAAAAACAAAAACAAAACAAACCAATCTAGAGTAAACTAAGAATGGTAAGAATTAGAACATACCAGGAGCAACAACCACTGCAAAATAATGAGTCACAATCTTAAATCCCAAATCTGAGAAGAAAAAGAAAAGAATAAAAAATAATAATCAAAGAAAAAAGAAAAAGAAAGGGAGATGACTAACATCCACAGTGGGCAGAGGAAGCAGCGGAGACTTTTCAAGTGGCGGGGAGGGCCATGGCGTTAGTCATGTTGTGAATGATGCCGATCGATTTGCCCGCTACTCTTGAAGGCCTCATAGAGACAAGAAACGTCAACCTTGAGTCTAGTGCATTACCTTCCGTCAATAAAATCAGTCAACAACGTGGCGGTCTAAAAACGAGAACAGATTTCACTCACCAAGATACACTAGCATGTGCCATAGTCACCCGATTGAAGATGCGAAGATAGAATGAAGACTGTAAACTCTTGTCTCAATTCTTTTCTCTAGTCTTTTTATTTTTGATCCGATTACATTAAGAGCTCATAACTTCTTCAACATCCGGTTCTCATCTCCTGTGTTTAAAACAATTAGACTAGTTTTTGGGGTTTTGATTTTGTTAACGGTGTTCATATATATACATGATCAGTGTTCGAAAAATCGGCCTAGACGGCGCCTAGGCGCTGGAAGGTGGCAGGCCGACCCGTTTTTGCAAAAAAATGTGAAAAAATCGGAGTTGGCTTTTCATCAGAAAATCGGACGCCTAGGCACCGCCTAGGCGGGCTGGGCGGTGCCTAGGCGTCCGATTTTCTGGTGGAATATATAGAATGAAGCAACACATAGCCAATATCAAGGGAAATGTATCCTCATGTTCAATGTGTACAGAGGAGGCTAAAGCCAAATGCAAAGCGGCAATAGAAGAAGCAAAAAGCAAGAAACAAGAGAAGTACGGAAGGAGTCTTGGAAGAAGAGGTTGAGTTTGAGCCGGACACGGAAGGAGTCTTGGAAGGCTTTCAAGAAGAGATAGATGCCTAAGTTTTCAATTGCTATGTTTGTTTTTGTTGTAATATATGCTAGACACTTTAATTTTGTGGTAGTAGTACTTGATTGTCTTTGCATGGGTTTAGACGCTTTTATTTTGTGGTAGTAGTACTTGATTGTCTTTGCATGTTTGAGTTTATATGTATGTTTTTATGATCAGTTTTCGTTTTAGAGTTGTTTGGAATCTCTTGTATTATTATTTGATTGTTGATGGATCAATTTGGTTGTTGGTAAATGTCTATTTCAGTATTATATAGAATTAAAATTATATTATAAAATATAAATATATATATATATATATATATATATTTTAAAAAAAAAGGTAAAACCGCCTAGGCGCTCTGGGCGCTAGAAGGTGGCTGACCGCCCGACTAGCGCCTAGCGTTTTTTTGAACACTGTACATGATAGTGTTATGTAGATGGGCATATATACACGATAGTGTCACGTAAATGGCTTCATCAATAAAATTCTGAGATTTCATATTAGATGTTTGTTCAGTTGCATCTTGGTCTGTAGAAGAATTTCATTTAAAAACTTGTATAATGAATGGACTTCCATTTTGATCATGAAGGTTATCTAATCAGCATGAAATCATTAATCTCCCCTTGATGGTGAATTATATATTTGGTCTTGCTTTTGTGTGGGTTTTAAAATAATGACATTGTTTTCATCTCTGGCTTCGACTAATGATGGGGTCTTAGGGAATGATTTGAAGCAATAACAAGAAAAAGTGAATTCTTGAAATAGTGCAAAGAAACTTGTAAAGACAAAGAGCCATGGACCATCCATTGTTATTGGATATGCATCTATCTAATTCAAGGGAGGCATACTAAAGAATCGACCCTACAATATTTGAAAATATACTCCATTCTCCACTTTGAGAACCTTGACGATTTGACGAAGGATCTCATGAAATGCTTGGTATCTCAACAAAAATCAAATTCTTTACGGATTCAATGAGGATATGATGAAAAGAGAAACTTGGACATGCATATATACTCATCAATATGCACTATATTAGGTATCTAGTGGAAATAAGGCTTAGTACAAAATGTTTCTTCTGCATAATTTTGTTTGGCTGCAAACAAATAAATGGTATATATATTAGTGTACGTATGTCGTCGAGCTCAGCGCGCGAACGTGTCGTGGGCAAGTTATTTTGAGGGGGACTTGGTGACTTTTAGATTGAATGGTGTGGTAGTTGAAAATAATGCTTTTTTAATGTTATTATTATTTTTTAATAGAGGTATATATACAGATACAATTATACAATTATAGATTTAATAGGAAAACAATATCTCTTATATCTATATAAAATATTTAATTTCTATCTACAAGAAAAGTATATATTTGAGAATATTCTACACTCCCCCTCAAGGTGGTGCATAGATCGATCATGCCCAACTTTCCTACCGAATTGTCAAATACTTTCTTTGACACTCTTTTCGTAAGAACATCTGCTAATAGGTCTTCTGTATACACAAAAGGAAAATGAATGATTCTCCTGTCCAAGTTCTCTTTAATGAAATGACGGTCTACTTCCACTAGTTTTGTTCAATTATGTTGAACAGGATTATAAGCAATCTCAATAGCAAACGTGTTATCACAATGCAAGTCCATAGGATTCTTAAGCTTGAAACCTAACTCCTTCAACACATTACGTATCCATAGCATCTCACAAACTTCATGCGCCATACTTCGAAATTCTGCTTCAGCACTTGACCTGGCAACAACCTTTTGCTTCTTACTTCACCAAGTCACACGATTTCCTCCAATAAATGTAAAATACCCAGATGTAGACCGTCTGTCAGTCTTATCACCAGCCCAATCTGCATAAGTGAATCCAACAACATCAAATTCTCTTTTTTTCTCAAACAATAATCCTTTGTCTGGTGTCATCTTCAAGTACTTCAAGATACGATATACCACATCCATATGCTCTTCACTAGGACAATGCATAAACTGACTGACAACACTTACAACATAAGCAATATCAAGTCTAGTATAAGAAAGATAAATAAGTCTCCCCACTAGATGTTGGTACCTCCTTTTATCAGTTGGAACTTGATTCGGGTAGATGGTGAGGTTGTGATTCATTTCAATTGGTGTCTCAACAGGCTTGCAGTCAAGCATTCCAGTTGCAGCTAGCAAATCAAGTACATACTTGCGTTGGGATAAAGAAATCTCCTTCTTTGATCTTGCAACTTCAATCCCAAAAAAATATTTTAACTGTCCAAGATCTTTCATCTCAAATTTCTTCGAAAGATACTTCTGTAGAGCTTCCATCTCTTTCAGGTCATCTCCTGTAACAAACATGTCATCAACATACACAATTAGAGCAGTGATCTTACCATGACTATGCTTGATGAACAAAGTGTGATCTGAGTTACTTTGTCTGTAACCAAACATCTTCATTGATTTGGAAAATCTTCTAAACCAGGCTCTCGGCGATTGCTTAAGTCCATACAAAGACTTTTTCAACTTACAAACTTTGCCTACATCACAAGATCTGCATTTAACTCCTAGCGGCATGTCCATGTATACCTCCTCCTCCAAATTTCCATTGAGAAAAACATTCTTCACATCAAATTGTTGTAGGGGTCAATCTTTAGTTGTTGTAAGGGAAATTAAAATTCGGACAGTGTTAATCTTGGCTACAGGTGCAAATGTTTCTTCGTAGTCAATCCATAGCGCTGGGTATATCCTTTGGTAACTAATCTGGCTTTATACCTATCAATGCTCCCATCAGTTTTCAGTTTCACAATGAATACCCAACGACATCTAATGGTCTTCTTCTCATCAGGTTTAGATACAACGTCCCAAGTCGAAGTTTTCTGCAATGCTTCTAGTTCTTCATTCATGGCTTGTGTCCATTTGGGATCCACCAATGCATCATGTACAGTACTAGGAATAGACACACTGGATAATTGATTAATAACAAGGGCATGTGACCACGACAACCTATGATAGACATGTAATTTGCTACATGATATTTAACTTTGGCTTTGATATCTGGTTCATATTGTTTCGTTGGGATACCCTTGGTAACTCTCTGTGATTTTCTAGATATAACACTATCTTCCCCATATAATGGATTTAAATCTAAAAATACCTGATTAGGAACATTTTGTGTGAATTCTTTGGTTGACAGTGCTGAGAAAGGGAAAACATATGACGAACTAATGGGACAACTCTTTGTCAAATCAGTGAAACCTGCTTCAGTTTGGCGCATGGGACAAATGACTAATTCTGTGGTGACACGTGTCGGCAACTGAGAAGAGGAAGCTGGAGTCGGCGCCTTCTGCGAACGAGGACCGAGTGTCGATGCAGCTTGACTCACTAGATCGGCTCGATGGGTCGTCAAGCTAGCTCGGTACATCTTTATGTCTAGTGCTGACGTCAGCGTCGACATGCCCAGAGTCAATGTCAGCGTGCCTAGTATCGAAATTGTGTGGGCCATAATCATTGGCTGGTCTTGTATCAAAAACAGTGTTTTGTGTTCTTTCTGTGTCTTGTGCTCATAATCTCGATTCTAATGCTTCCAACTCTACAAATTCTTCCAATTTAAATAAATATCGAGACTTTCCTTCACAACCTTTCTCCCCCTGAAGGGAAGACGCCAAAACTCCCCTTGAGTAATAAGCCTCAGACTCATGAAAGGAAACATCAAGTGACACATGAATAGTGTTGGTAAGAGGATCATAACATCGATACCCTTTTTGAAACTCGACATACCCAAGAAAGATACATCGTTTGGCTCGGGGATCAAGTTTGTTGCGTTGAGCCTTGGGAATATGAACATAAATGACACACCCAAATACACGAGGCTCTAAGTTCGGCAATGATGGAACAGAAAGAAGATCTTGGAGTTGTTATAGAGGACTTTGAAAATCAATTACCCGAGAGGGTATGATTAATTAGATATGTAGCAAACTTCAAAGCTTCTCTCTAATATTCAAGAGGTACATTCATTCTAAATAAAGATGCCCGGACAACTTCGAGCAACTGTCTATTCTTTCGTTCTGCTACTCAATTCTGTTGAGGGGTATATGGGTTTGAAGTTTGGTGTCGAATACCATGAGCTTGCATAAATTCTTGCATATGACCATTAACATACTCTCCACCATTGTCAGATTGAAAAACACAAATAGATTGTTGATACTGTATAGACACCATCTTATGAAATTCTTTGAATCTAGCACATACCTTACTCTTGTTCATCAAGAGAGATACCCAAGTCATTCGAGTACAATAATCAATAAAAGTCACATATTATTGGGCTCCAGAATACGTAGGGATCTTGGCAGGTCCTCAAACATCAGAATGAATTTTCATGAATGGAATTGGACTTTTATTAAGACTAGGTGAATACAAAATTTGGTGACTTTTGGCCAGTTCACATACATCACAATGAAATTCTGAATCACTAATAGCCGAAAACAAATGAGGTTTTAGTTTTTTTTAGATAACTAAAAGATAATGGCCAAAACGCCAATGAAATAACCAAATTTTCGCCTTAGCATTCTCTACTCCATTAACCTGGTTAGCTTGTCTCAAAAATTGTTGCTCCCCTTGCTCTGTCAGATTCAAGAAGTAAAGTTTTCCCTTTCTAGCACTATAACCAAGAATCCGCCGAGTTAGAATGTCCTGCAACACACAAAACGAGAGATAAAAAGTCACAATACATGATAATGTCTGAATGATTTAGCCAACCGAGAGGGGATTATATACTAATGAAGGGACAACTAAGACATAATCAAGGGTTAATATGTTTGATAAAATAATAGGGTCTTCTCCGGTGACAGGAGTTGGATTACCATCAGCACTAGAAACAACAGGTTGAGTAGAAAGTTTCCGTTTGGCTATGAGGCTAGGATTATTAGTCATGTGGTCAGAAGCCTCAGAATCAATGATCCAGAAACTATTCATAGTAGTGTTACCTTTCATACCTGATTGTGCGACATTAGCGGAGGCACTTTGTGATTGTTGTTCCTCTGTGGTAGCTATAGCAGCTTTTGCTTGATTCTTTTGAGGTTTTTTGGTAAAGTCCCACCAATCCGGATAACCAATGACTTCAAAGCACTGTTGTTTGCTATGACCGAATTCTCCACAAATAGGATACTTGACATTGGCATAGGAATTTTGTTTTACCGGAAAGTGACGTGGTGGAGCACGTGGTGAAACACTTGAGAAGCTTGGAGGAGGTCCCTATTTGCGTTGGACAACCATAATAGAAGCCTCATAGGCATGTCTCATAACCTGTCCGTCAGAATGCACCCTTCGAACATAGGCATAACTTTGCTCTAAGGTGAATTTTGGGTCTTTACGAAGAATCTCACCACGGACTTGATCATACTCTGAATCGAGCCCACTAAGAAACATATGAACTCGCATACGTGCATTGTTTCTTGGATAACCCCAGCCATTGTATTGTATTGAGAGGTACTGCGTTGATTGATCTCTTGGAACATTCCTATCAACTCATTATAATAGGTAGGAAGAGGCCGACCATTCTGTCTTGCTACAAAACACTTCTTATTCAATTCAAAAATTCGAGTCTCATCAGAATCATCATAAAAGGTTTTCTCAACCGCTTCTCAAACCTCTTTGGCTGTAGGTAATCTGATATATTGATTGATGAGGGATGGCTCCATGGAATTAATAAGCCAACTCTTCACCTTTTCATCTTCTGTAGTCCAAGCTTCAAATTCAGGTGAATTCTCATCCGACGGAGCTTTGGTTTCAGTGAGATAACAAACCTTGCCTCGTGCTTTAATCCTCATCTTCATAAGAGGTGCCCATTGTAAATAGTTAGTGTCATTCAAGGCAACAGTGAATAGAAAGGCTGAGTTATCTTGAGTGGTGGTATGATAATGGTTGACGCCTTGAGACACGAGGGCAAAAGAGTTCTAGTGATGGTCTTGATCTGCCATTAATGTGGTGTGGGTCCGGCTTGAGAGAGACAAGAAACTTACAGTGTCCAAGCCAGCACTTGAGGAGCTGAGATGTGTGCAAGATGTAGCTAGTGGTGTGGTGGGGCCAGTCTGCTTTGTCACGGAGTTGTGTTGTGTGGTGTGCTTCCTTTTGTTTTTTTTTCTCTTCAAAAAAATTTGGACGATGGGACAAGCAGATGTGTGGGTGTGGTGTTTTTTTGTCTTTTTTGTGTTTTGTGTTTGAGATTTGGTTTTGGGAATTTGCAAATTCGGTTGATTTAGAGTAAGCGGAATATGAAATTTAGGTTGATGTCAAGTAAAAAATAATGGTTTGATAATGGTTTTCAATGATATTATTATTCTCCAATGGAGATATATATACAGATACAATTATGAATTTAATAGGAAAATAATATCTCTTATATTTATACAGAATATTTAACTTCTATCTATAAATAAAATATATAAATAAAGTATATATTTTAGAATATTGTACGGTGGTTAATTGTTATATACTAGAGCATGAAAATGTTGTCGTATCTCAAAATCTCGTCGAGGCTAGGTTTAGTTTGTACGTTCCTCTCAGCTCTCCTAAATATATACTCGAGAATTTTAAGTAATATATCACTGTTAATTTGTTTGAGAGCTTTAAAATCAATAAAATGGTTTAGTAATTGTGTGTCTTGGTGAATCTTCCAGACCGATCAAGTCTTCCAAAGTGAACATAAGGTGATATATATATATATATACACACACACACATGTGCTCATTTGTTCAATGACTCTTATAATCTTATAATGTAATCAGACTCCTAATTTGTATGATATAGTGATGTCTTAAGCAAGAGTAAAATCTGTATACCTCCTAAAATTCGAAAGTACGTTAATGAAGTATTTGGAAGCTATGATGGATGGTTTGCTGAATCATATATAGAGGGGATATGAGAGAATGGGAGTATCAAAATTGCAGATCGAAGTGGAATAGGTCCTTCACACAGTGCCACCTAAAACTCAAAGTTTTGAATAGAACGTACAAGAGAGCAGTCGAATTCCATGAAGTCGTATCTAGGGAACAACAGGTTCGTGGATTCAACGAATGCATTATAATGATTCAACGAATGCATTATATGTTTTCTGAAGATAAAATTAAAGAACGGTATCTCAGCTAATCGAGTTGAGCACATCTTAGTCCCACCCATTGACTACCATGAGATTGACTAGCTAGCTATATATATAATGCAAATCCTTTTCTTAGTTCCACCAGCCATTATATATGTTTGAGATCAATTCAGATAAATGATATATATGGATCATTTATCTGAATATATATATCAAGCTTTAGGTTTCCTACATATATAATGATTGCTTAATCTTCTTAAGAGCAAAGGACTGAGAATTTGAGATTGCGTTTGTCACATAAAAAATAACTTGCATGTAAAATACGGTCAACAAAAGATACATGATAAGTCGAACAAAGAAGATTTGGTGATACTTTTTCTTTATGTTTCCCTAACCAGCCCCAGCTTCTTGTAATCTTTTAATGGTTCACTTGAATCCATTGGTGAATCTAAGTCGAAACATAAGCAAGATTTACGAGGCAGTCAAAGGTATGCTGCAGATGAGTTTCATTTTCTTGCAGATTCGATTCTTTATCGCTTTTGTTTTTGTTTCCTGGCTTTGAGACTCATCCTCTCTATTCTTCGTTCTCTTTGTTTCTTTTGCATTCTTTCCTCATGAGAGATCTTGCTTGTATCCGTTTTGAGATAATAATGTTTTATTCTTTGTTTTCAAAATGTGACGAAGCTTTTCTCACATGTCATTTTCTTTGGCATCTCCTTTCCTCGCGGTAGTACTCTGCTGATCGAGTCTCAGGAACAAAGTTCATTTTCATCTGTATTTGTGCCAAATATATATTGTACGTGCGTACATTACATTTGATATATTGTACGTTAGTACATTCGATATAGACCTCTCACGTATTAACATTACTCTATAAAGTATAACCCTCTCACGTTACTCTATATTTATACGTTTGGCAACATGTGTACGTATGATATTTTTTGTAGTTGATCAGGGTTCAGAGTTCAAAATGCAGATCACCTATTGCCATGGCCTCAAAATTTGGGGCAACGAATCCTTTATTGCCATCCATCCATCCATCCATCCATCCATCCATCCATCCATCCATCCCTCTTGCGATGAATGTTCTTTTGGTCGAGTTCTTTCTGTATTTGATCTCAAGCTGATCCTTTTGGAATTTACGAGAAAAAATTTATTTTGTTTATGTTTAACATTCCCAGATTCATTATTTCAATATCAGCTGTCTCTTTGCTGGTAAATATACCTTTCAATATGAGTGATGTAAAAAACTAGGGCATGGTCCAGACACTCAAAAGCAGCTAGCTAGCTTATTAATTTAGGACAACAAGCAGCAGTTCTGGGTTTGAATAGAATGAAGTAATTTGACCTAATTCGCTGCCCCATGCCAGAAGCACAAGTTAATAATAGAGAACAAGAGAAGTCGATCTTACCCTAGAATAATCAGCAGTGTCGCATTTCTAATTGATCAAAATGATATATAATGCTACTGGTTAGGCTTGGAGATCGAGTCATTATTCATAGTGTGCATGCTATAATTCACGAGTCATGATGCTTCTATTTGTTTAGGTTTCAGCTCTGCTGCGATTGTGTCCAGGAGCTAGCTAGCTAGTTTATAAGTTTCGAGTTAGTTAAATTTGAGGGGGTCGTTTTCTTTATTAATTAACTGAATACAATCTCAGTCATGACATTATTCCATCTGGACACATCATGACTACGATGATCTTGTGGAGGTTAATCTATCGCTTATTTTAATCATAGTCGGTCTACACTTTAAGTTTCATTTTCTTTCTCTAACACCAGACCTAGGGGTTCAACAGCGGCGGCGGCGGCTGAAGAGTTGATTTCAAAACAGGCCTCTCTCTGCTAGGGTTTCTAGGAGAGGAGGTGATCGAGCAGCCAGTTGTGACTTACACGGTTCCGTTCTTTAGATCGGAGGTGAGTGGTCTAGATCGTAGTTTGACGGCATGGGTTGGCTTTAGGAAGCACTAGTGACATGGTGGTGACTCTCGATCATGTTTTGTCAGGGTCGACGACGGCTGGGTGCTTAGATGGTTTCGGTTTGTTTGTCTGTCGGCTTCGTTTCTTCTGGAGTGAAGTATATTGCAGGTATTTCGGTGGCAGTGGTTCCTCTGTGGCGAGGCAACCTTGAGAGGGTGTGCTAGTGTTGTGGCAGAGTCGACCTCCGATGATGGTGGTGGTGGTGGTTGTAGCCAGATGGGTGCCCTTAGTAAAAGAGAAATGGTTTTGGGCCAGGTCTGGGCCTTCGTACCTAGGCCTGGGCTCAAACTTAGAGCTTTGTAATTTATGTTTTAATTCTATTTGCACTAGTTGGGCTAAGGCCCTGAGGTATGGGTTAGGGTTTTTTTTGGTTGGTTAGTGGTCTCTCATCTTTAAGAGAGGGTTTTTGGTTGGTTAGTGGTCTCTCTTCTTTGAGAGAGGATTTTTGGTTGGTTAGTGGTCTCTCCTTTTTGGAAGAGGGTTTTTACGGGTTGATATCGTTAGTAGTGTCGTGAGGTGTCATGGTTATGATGTCTTTTCTAAGAACTATATTATTGTCAGTTTGTTCTTATTGTCAATGTAATAGAGAGGTTACCTGTGCATATATGCTGGTAATTTTGGCATGTAGTATTTGAAAAAGTTGTTTCTTCTTGAGATTGACTGTAAGGATGTATCGGTACTGTAACACCACAAACCTAAAAGTTACCTTTTCACCGAGCTTGTGAGTTACCGAGAACTTTTAATTGCGACCGGTAATTTGATAAGTTATCGTTCGAGTTTATTTTCGAGTTTTTCTAAACTCTTCAAATTCCTCATTTAATGACTCGATGTTGTAGTACGTGTCGACACAGTCTCCCGGTATTTTCGGATTTTTTTGGAGCTTCCGGCTATTTTCTATGAATTTCTGAAGTTTATGGTAATTTTTAATTATCATCCCGTAAATAGTTTTTACCATTTAACCTTTTTACTTTTCACCTTCTTTAAATCTGGACCGTTAGATCGTTTGGGGAGTTAATCTCGGCCGTTGATTTGGGTATAAATAGGGGAGAGAGAGTTGACCCGAGTCAAAACCTAACTCCGGTGTTGACCCGAGTCAAAACCCAACTCGAGCGTTGACCCGAGTCAAAACCCAACTCGGGCGTTGACCCGAGCCCGGTCTCTCTCTCTCTGCTCTCGACCATTTGCTCTGCCACCTTCATCGTCGTCGCGTCAGGTCGTCTCCTTATGGCGCACTACCACCAAACTGATCTTCTTCCTCTCCTTTTCAAAGCCCTGCCCAAAGATTTCACATTCATCCATCCATGGCGGAGAACAAGCAACACTGTGCTTGATCGAATTCCGGCGATTCTCGACGTTTCAGGCCATGGTTCGGCCACCCGGAGGTATTGCTCTTCTCCTCTCATCTTCCTCTTCATTTACATGCCCTTAGGCCATTGGAATCAAGTCTAATTCAAAAATCCCTCTTTCCCCTTTTCTACTGTTTTTACTGGGTTTCATTTTCTTCCACCGGCGAATTCTTCTCTTTCGATTCTCGGCCACAACGACGCTGTCACAGCAAGGAGGAGAGTCTAGTAGGACCTTTGAGTGAGTTGTGGAGCTGCAGCTATCGAATTAGGCTAAGGCAGAGGCTTTAGGTGTTGTTTTGATGGAGGTGGTGATTGAGGCATTGTTGGGGATGAGTGGAGGCCGGGGAGCTGCTGGAGTGGGTCTAGGAGGTGGTAGGCAGCAGGAAAGCTGCTGGGTTTCGTTTTAAGTTCGAGTTTGGAAGCAAAGGCAGAGGGTAAGACTTGTCCCTCTAAGAATTTTGTTATTTGAACTGTTGTTGAAATTGTGTTTGATTTGCTGTTGTTTGGTTGTTTTTTGTCGTAACTTGGTGAATCGAATAAAACGGGGAAGTTATGACGAAATTCTGGTAAGTTGACCAGAATCCGGTGACTGCTCCGGGGACGCAGTGAATCCGGCTGTGAGCCGAAGAGGTAGAATCCGATTTCCTCGATAACCTTAAATTCGTAAAGCTTCTGTTAATTCGTAAATCGAGTAGTTATAGAAAGCTTACCGTAATTAGGAAGTTTCCATTTTGAGAAACTTTTCCTTTTTGGAAGGTTTCCACTTATGGAAAGTTGATCAGTAAAAAGGAAAGTAAATCTTGGTTAACCGGTTAAATTACATTAATCAGATTTTTAAATGGAATTGGTCAAAGTGGCAACTCCTGATCAATTTAAGAAAAAGACCGACTCGAGAAGTATTAATTGACACTATTGGAAAAGTATTAATTTAGTTCGGTGATTTGTAATTTATCGAAGAGTTTTATAGTTATGCCAAATCAAGTTAGGTTATGAGATAACCTAACGCCAAAATAGGAAGGCAAGTTGAGGTGTTACGGTTTTGTAATCGGAAACTAAATTTTGAGTCAACAATCGAAAATAAGCGTATTGGTGAAAAAGTTGTTAAAAAAAGGAATTTTATCAACTTTTGGTCAAATAGGATTTCCTAGTCAAACTAAGGAAATACAAGTCAACGATATTAAAGACTGATATATTGGTTTAATTGTACAGTTTATGGTTGAACGTGAGTCAGATTCGTCCTTGTGGTTATTTCGAGGTTGCGCTTGAGGAGCTTTCCGAGCAGTGAGGAGGTCGTATTAAGTACAGTGAGTGGCCCTTTGTTTTAAATTAATGCATGACCTGTTCTTTTATGCTAAACATGTTTTTATTAATTTAACGAGCCGGTGGGGGCAAGAAGGTGAGTTGCTACCCTTCCGTAAGCCCCTATGTTATATTGGCTGAAATCTTTGTTATATTGATTAAATTAGAATGCATTGTTTTATGGCCATAGTTTTGAGGACGGTCGGGGAACCGTGCCTTATACATTAGATGCATGTTTTAATATACGGGGGAAGAGTCATATAATAATGACTCTTCGTATTTGCTTGTTTTCATCACCATGGAAGGTCATCATATATATAAAGATGCTAGCTAGCCATACGGCCCCTCACTTTGGAAGTGGAGAGGGACAATAGTAGCCCTAGAAGGTTCCGACTCTAGCCTGAGAGGCTCATTGTCATGGTGGAATCTCTCTGCCATGAAGGGTCTTCATATTACTTAGAAACCTTAAAGATTTCGACCCTAGTCTGGGAGACTCTCCGTCATAGTGAAACATCTTCCCCTATTTTTAATACAGAGTCCTAAGCCAATGTTATTGGCAAGTGATTTTATGTTTGTTTTTTCAAAACGATTATTTGAGACTCTTTCCTAACGAGGCATGCATATGGATTTTCTGGAAATTCAAAAGGGAGAACGTAAAATGATTACTTTTCACAAGCTTGGATATTCTTTTTGTCCACTCACTCTAACGTCCTGTTTTTAAATGTTTTCCCCTGGGCCCTTCGTTTTCAAATACCTAGTGTTGCAGGGTTGCTGAGAGGAGGTCATGCATACTGAAGACAAGACATAGTCAAAATATTCTGATGTCGCTATTTAGTATATTTAGGTTTTGCGTCCCCGTAGAATTCTCTGATTACCCCAGTATAGGGTTTAGTTGTACTCGACTATGAAAGTGTTTTCGTTGGTTAGCCGGTAGAGTTGTCTATTTCAAAGGGGGGTTTTTGGTAAAAATTTCCCTTGAGGTGGATCCCGCAGGGTTAACTTCGGGTTAAAGAGATTAACCTGGGGTGCGTCCTGACATGTACTTCTGGAATAGGTTAAGGTACGGTTGAACCCATTTCGGTTCTTGTCCACTGTAATCGTTGGGTTTTCGGGTAGGTCGAGGAGAGTGGGGAATTTATTTCCACCACCGTTGTCTCTCATGGTTGTAATCTGTATTCCCGTTAATGAAACTCTTTATTGATTGCTCTAAAAAAAGTTTCATATTCTTTCTCATCGTTGCATTATTGTTTTATGCTTTTAGATTCGTTATCCACTGATGCTTGCAAAGCGGTACTATTTCGTAAACGTTTTGCATGCTTGTGATCTGTTAGACATACAAACTCTTATTTCTATCTATAAACATATGTATATGTGCGATCCTTATCAGGTTTAAACATCTTTATTATTTAGAAATTCCTTCATAAATTCAGGCTCCGCAAACACACTAGGGTTTTCCCAAAAACATCATCTTGCTCCGTCCGACGGCGCGTCCATTGACGTTACCGTCGGATGAGAATCTAGGGCGGCTAGACGGTGGCTAAGCCTTGCAAAAAACGGGCAGTGGAACAAGAGAAAGAGGTTGGACATGGGTAAAGACTGAGATGGCTTTTGGTCTCTTCTGTATGGCTGTGCGGCTTTGCTTTCAGGTAGGAAGGTTTGTCGCCGATGGTGAGCAACCGTTCTTGGTTGTTGTGTGACACAGAGCAGCGGCGGTCTTGCGATGAGTATAGCGCGACGACGGGGACGGCTTGCTTGATTGGATTGTTCTTCGATTAGGAACAAACCTCCTTGCTTTGTTCGTTGTTGGATTAAAGGGTGGCGTACGGCTTCGTTGCGACAGGTCGTGCATGGATGATTGTTTTATGGGAGGCGGGTTGCACTGGTGACGTTAACGGCAAAAGCTTGCCAATGGAGTCCAACAATCTGGGTCGGATCCCTGGTCACCTCCTACTTTGAGTTCTATTGGGCTTGGGTGGGCCTAGGTTCTTCTTGAGCCTACATTTGCTTCTTTTTGGTTTTGTTTGTTTTGTTTAGGTTTTACTTCAGTTTTGGTGCAGTCGTCCCTCCTTTCGAGAGAGGGTTTATGGATTGGGTCGGTTGGTGTCGTTTGGTCGTGTCGTGGTGTGAGTCGTGATTATGGTGTCGTGTCTAGGGACTATATTAATGTCGGTTATCCCTTGTTGTCAATGTAATGGGGTGGTTGCTCGTGCAAATATGTTTGCAGTGTTGATATATAGTGTTTGAAATGGTTGGTTCCTTTTGAGGTTGACCGTAAGGGTGTATCGAGGCTTCTGGATTATGTTAGGTTATGGTTGAACCTATTTCAGTTCTTGTCCACTGTAATCGCTGATGTTTCGGGTAAGTAGCTAGGGAGACGAGTGAAGAATTTTTTTCAACCACCATTATCTTCCATGGTTGTATTATTGTTTTCTGTTTAATGAAATTCTATATATTTTTCTAAAAAACATCTTTATTTATTGAAAATATATGGATTTTACCAATTGAACCACTTTTCGGTCATATTTTTCAATAATAGCCAACTAGTATCTACATGTATATGACATGATCATTTATGTAAAATTTCAATTAAATTTGTTATCGTTAAGGTATTAAAGCTATATGATTATAATAAACAAACCAAATCTGTTCAATCTGAACCGTTAGTGAACTTTACAGTTTTGAATACCTTAATGATTATCTATTTCGCTAATATACTCATATATAACTAAAAGATGAACGGTTGAGATAAAAAATATGATCGAAAAGTATGTCAATTAAGAAAATCCATATCTTTTGAATAAATAAAAACATTTTATATCTAAAACGACATGTATATATGTGTATGTATATATGTACGCATGAGTCGGGAGTGTACATATATATATGTACGCATGAGTCGGGAGTGCACATATACGTACACACACATACATGCACGTTTAAGGTTTTCAACATCCTATGCAAAATATGTAACGCGCAGTGACAGAGCCACTAAGAAGCCCAATGGGGCCCGTGTCCCACAAATCTTTTGGTTTAAATTTTTTCATGTAATCAGAGGGGTATAAATATATGGTGTGCCCTAGTAGTAAAAAAGGTTAGTTGTACTCTAGAGGGCTGGGGTTCGAATCTCCCCAGTAGTGTTTTCAATTTTGTTTCACCTTTTTTCTTGGTTTTATTTCTTTTGTTTAACATTTTCATGTTTTCACCTTTTTCATTTTCATTTCTTTTTCTCTTCAGTTTAACTCTAAGTTGATTTACCTTTTCTTTTATTTTCAGTTTTTTTTATAAAGTGATATTACTCTATCTCTTTATCATAACATTTTTACTTAATTTGTTCACATAAAAGAAATTGGATGTTGTTGATAAATGATTCATCATATTCTTATGATGACAACATCATTGTACTAGTATAATAAAACCAATTATGTTCACTCAATTTAAATAAAGAAATCATATTGAAGACGCTCACCATAACATCTAGTGGCGGATCCAGGATTCATGAGTAGGGTGGGCTTGAATTTTTTTTTAACTTAAGAAGTTGAAGATCAAAAAGCTAAAAAAAAATAAGGTAAAAATGAAAGAAAAACATATCAAAACTCCAATTTGAGCTAAGAAATAAGGTAAAAAGCTAAGAAGTAAGGTAAAAACGGAAGGAGAAATAAGGTAAAAAACTAAGAAATAAGGTAAAAATAAAAAGAAAAAAAAGAAAACTGGATGTCTATTCCCGGGTTCAAACTCGGGTGGGCTAGATATTAACAAAAACAGAAAAACACACCTGCAACAGTACAAGATATGTCATGTTAACACGCGCTAATTTTGTTATAGACTAAGTCTCGGTTGGGCTTGAGTCCTACCAAAGCTGTATGTAGATCCGTGTCAGATAACATCATTTGAAGTTTTAAACATATACAAATTTCATTTAGAGATTTTTAAACCATGCTCCACTAAGTTTGTAATTTTAGCTCCGCCACACGAGTATAAGAATGCTATATTCATTTCCAACAAGGATGAAATAAATGAAATGCGAATGTCGCTTTGATCAAGAATCGAGTGGATCCAAAACTTGCTCACTATATATAATGCAATATCAGCGATGCTCACTCGTCACCCCTTTGATGTTCGAATAAATTTGGCATACAAGTAATGACCCGATGAGAGATATAGTTGAGGAAGGAAAGAAGCACCCACCAAAATTCATTAACTACATGGATCGACGACGTCTGTGGTAGTCATCAATTCTCTGGTTCTTCTCCTTCAGTTGGCTTTCAGGGCATATATTATATCACCTTCCATATTGTCTACATATATCAATTCGACATCATTAGAGGTTCTGACCATTTCAGTAGTCATGTCATCCATGAAGTTCCCTACATAACAATTAGCTAGCATTGAATACACGCAGAACAGGCCCCCAGCTAGATATCGAAAATGGATGGTCTTACAATTAGGTCACGACAGCTATGGCACTTGATTGATGGGCGGACGAAGAGAGCATGGATATCTAAAGTAATAATTCGATTTGGAGGCATTTTCTTTCGTGACGAAACTGGATGTGGAACACGGAAACACTCGAAGGGCCCTGGTTTGTGACAATACGAGACTTCACAACAACACCACTGAGCACTACACACAGGCGCTAAAGAACATAGCAATCAATAATGAAGCAACCCCAACAATTTGGAGATTAGAGTTGGCAAAAGCATAGAGAGAGAGAGTCCACAAATGTCATTGGCATAAAACATTAGTCCACAAATGCTCCATAGTTTTAAAGGGTTTTCTACCTTGTGCACAATAATTTGATCAATACACCCAATACTCAATCTCATTCAACTTTATCAGTCCAATATTGGCATGCATGCTATGAATATAATTGAAGATAAAAAAGAGAAAATAAGTTTGTTTTGAAAAGCTAGCTTTCATTTTTGATGGTTAGAACTTCAAATGAAATGGAGCTAAAAAATTCAAGGGGCAAAGGGGTTACTTACATATAGTGGTGTTCATTTGACCAATGACTGATCAAAAAATTAATGGTCAGTCACTGCTGGATCAAAATCTAAAGGAGGGTATAATTACTTTTAAGTAAGACTGTTTTGTTTTTCATCCTTAGATTTAGATCTAACGGTAACTGACTATGAATTCTTTAGTCAGTTACTGATCAGGTGAACATTTGGTTAGCAAAAATGTTAACACTGATGTAAGAATACAAGATTCGTTAGAAATAAATGATACCTGGTTTGGGTCATATATATGATCACATGTATGATACCTGGTTTGGGTCATTAGGTACCAAGCCCAATATAGTAGAAGTCCATTCCTGAGATCAGAGAACCTTGAATCAATTGGGTTGACCTCAGAACCATGAATAACCTGGCAGCAGTTTCTATTGCTTCTCAATTGAGAGCCAAGTATTCCATAGGTTCTACTTTTAGGACTCAAATTTGAAAGAGAACGAATTCAAGTCCACGAAATCCCGAAAAATATGAGTTCTTCGCACTTTAAGTGTTCCACAATATGAGAACCAAAGCCTTTTCAATCCCAAAACCAATACCCAATACCTTGATTCTTCGCTGTTGCTTCTCCTAGCTTGAAGATTATAATAAAGTTTCTACCTTTAATTGTTTTTGACATTCAATCCAATCAACAATGGCGGCATCGTTATTACTTCGCCGCAGGGTTTCATCCGCCGGCGTTTCTCGCACTCTCCAAGGTTCGTTGTTCACACCCACCTTACCTGTTTTTGTATGTTCTTTGTGTAGTTTAAGATATTTGATTATAAAGTTTTCATCTTTGTTGTTCTTGAGTAAATAAAACTTGACCCAATTTGAAACATTTGGTTATAATGGCAACACTGCGCATGGTTATGGTACTTTAGATTGCACATTTGGATATTTAATTGGCAATGCTTAAAATTTAACTTCAGCGTTATGTTCTATGTGCTATAATTTTGAGAAATCTAGTCTGGAATGGATGTTACAAGTTATAGGGATTTCACATTTTAAGAAGAGATTATAGATGGATTGATGTGTATTGCATTTTTAAATTGTTTCATTTCCACAGGTCTAGCAGGTAACGTGAAGCCCTTTTGCCTGCACTTAGAATTGAAGGTTGGAGCTTTGTTGAGTTTCTCCGATAAAACAAGGTTGTACAGCAGCTCCAGTGACACCACGAGCGTAGATTTTTTAGACCTGACGTAAGAAAACTGCTTCTTTAAGCTATCGACTAGTTTTTTCTTGGATATGTACTTGTGAGTTATTTAAAGACTTACTTGACAAAGATATAGCTACCAATCTAATAATGTGCTGCAGAGCTGTCTACATGAGTGCTTTCTACATATTTCAATATTCTTTGTAGTAGTTCAATTTTAGACGCTTAAACAAACATGTGATTTCCATATATTTTCACATGTAATATGGAGTTGACAGCTTTTAGGATTTGATATAATGTGATTCCAAATCTCTGAAGTTTTGAGCCCTACTCATTATGTTAACTATGGAGTTTACATACTGTTGTTATCATCACAGGTTTATCTAGCTTCCTTTTGGTTTGTCCTTAACTCCTGATTACTGAATATGGTCAATTTTTAGTTCTCCTCATACATGGTATCCAAAAGCTCGAAGTAAGCCTCGAAAGGTTATCTTGCACATGGGTCCCACAAATAGTGGTAAAACACACAATGCTTTAAAGCAACTCGAATCAAGTCCATCTGGTAAATTGTGAGTTCTAAGCGTGTAATAGGTTTTATTATTCGATTTTCTTAGGTATCTGATCTGTATAAGATCCTTTTCTGCAGGCATATACTGTGGTCCTCTGAGATTGTTGGCCTGGGAGGTTGCAAAACGGTTGAATAAGGCAAAAGTACCATGTGATTTACTTACTGGACAAGAGAGAGAGGAAGTCGATGGTGCAAAACACAAGGCTGTGACAGTTGAGATGGCTGATGTAACCACCAACTACCATTGTGCTGTTATTGATGAAATTCAGGCAGGTTAATGATTTTGGCAATCCAGGATATTTAGCTTCTTAACATGTTTTATGAAGCTCATAAGAATAATTGCATGCGTTGGTTAAAATTGATCTTGTTGAACATGATGGATAATTAAAGGTATATGGACTTGTACACATTCCAGCAAAGGTTTTAGGGGCCTGTGTCCAAATTTTCTTCAGAGTTATGGGTCCAAATGACCAAGAAAGACTATCCTTTACAGACTGGATTCAGAAATTTTTGGCCAAGGACTCAAAACTCGGTTCAGAAATTTTTCTTTGTTTTTGGGATTCAGCACAGCAAGTCTATATGATGCATGAGTTCTTAATATTATTTTCCCAGACATTGTTGTACATATTCATGCAGATTGATGATTTTTCTATTCCTTTCCTTTTGTCAGATGCTGGGCTGTAGGAACAGAGGGTTTTCTTTCACACGTGCTCTATTAGGAATTTCTGCTGATGAACTTCACGTTTGTGGAGATCCAGCTGCCATCCCACTTATTCAGAAAATGTTGAAGGTGACCAGTGATCAAGTTGAGGTAATAAGATTTTTTTGCAATTGAAATCTTGTCAAGTTGTCTTGTTTTGGTCTGTATAGGATTAGAGGGATAGCAGCACAGCAAAAAAAATCTGTAACAAAGGTTTCAATAATTCAACAAGTTCTTCTATTGTGATTTATGGGGTTGTTTAAAATTTTGAAATATCATGCTTTGACAATTAAATTAATAATGTCTGCAGTTACTTTCAATACACTACAATGTTATTAATTTACTCAGATGATTAACATTAATGTTCATCAAGTTCTTCTATGACCCTGTTAATTTGTAAATATGCTTCTTTGCTGACTTTCCTGCTCTATCTGTCACAGTATTCTCTCTGTTTCTCTCAAATTGTTCTTGTTTTTGTGGTCTGACTAGGTTCAATGCTATGAGAGACTTTCACCTCTTGCTCCAATGAAGGTTCCTCTTGGTTCCTTTTCTAATATAAGGACAGGCGATTGCATTGTTACATTTTCACGGCGTGAAATTTATAGACTAAAGGTAGTGATTACCACATTTCTTTTGGCTATTTAAGTCATGGAGATTTAGGTGTTTGTGAGATTTTATCCTTTTCCTCTTTCATCATCGTTGATCCTTCTTTGTAATTCTAAGACCTATAGTCGACATTTACTTTCCCTTATTATCCCCCTTTTCCCCTTTACTTTCCCATTTTTATTGTTGTTTTTCGAAGTTGGTGAGTTATCTGTAGTGTATACCATATCAACATTTGATTATATAATTATGCTTTCATGTAGAACAATGGCCATGAATAGCCTTGTGATCAAAGGGTTGGAATGTGGCTTAAATGCTGCTTAGATAACTAGTTTAGTTCTTTTGCCTCCAATAACAATAACAGTTTTTAGATGTTCAGCTATAAGGCGTTTAGCTAGAGTTAAATAAGAAAAAAGATAAGTTGTAATATCCATGTTTGTGCAAGGCTGGGTTAGCCTAAATATTAGTAAGAGCTGTTTGACGATGTATTTGTAATTTATATCTATTAAATGATTCTATTTGAGCGGCATGGCTTTTATAAGATGGTTGAATGGGAATAAATCATGGGTTTTAGGATTCTCTGCAAATGATGTACATTTGGAATAGACTCAGAAGTTAGCCACGAGAAAGAAAATTAAAATGGTCATTGGTGAAGAAACTACCATGTTTGAAATTTCAATAAAAATGTGTCCATTTTGCAATAATATCTTTATTTTTATTTTTTCTTTACAGCTATTTCTTTTTGATGCTATTTTAGTGTATGCAGATGTTCTTTTTCTTTCGCCACTCATTATGTTTACTGTGTTATTTCTGAAGTATCTTGTCTAAGTCTGTATACTCTAATTATTGCTAGAAAAAAATTGAAAGTAACGGAAAGCATCTGTGTTCTGTTGTGTATGGTTCACTTCCACCAGAGACTCGAACCCGACAGGTATGAGTTCTTTCTTGTATTCTTAGATATTTTTTATATTCTTGCTTCATATAGGCACCTTTAAGGAGTTTCATGTGATATGCTTCTTGGTATACCATTTTAAATGAACAGAACTACCAGCTCAATTTTCAAAGTTTGAATGTTTATGCTATAAATTACTAATTTGTAGTTTCAATCCCCTATAAGTACCATATGTGGTTCCTGTTGATTGGCTGAGTTGATATACGCCTTAGTATTGCAGGCAACAAAATTCAATGATGCTAGCAGTGAGTTGGATGTTCTGGTAGCAAGTGATGCCATCGGGATGGGTCTTAATCTGAACATATCACGAATAATATTTTCAACGATGACAAAATTCGATGGTATTGAGAACCGGGAACTCTCTGTACCAGAGATCAAACAAATTGCAGGTACGTTTTATTTGGTCACTTTCTTGTAGATGCTTTAAACTTCTCAACCATGGAGCTGCATTTAAATCAATCTTTTAAAATTTCTCACTGATAGTTAATGAAAAATCATATGGAGCTTAAAGAATGGTTTGCTTTATGCTATTGAGATGCATGCATCATTCATAAAACATATATAACCCTGAAGTTTCAATACATGCTTGCAAACATGTATATATCCTGAAGTTTCAAACATGTCATTATGCCTCAAATCCTTGAAAAAAATAAAATAAAATAAAAACGTATCAAGCAAATATCCTTTGTACTTCATAAATCTTATCTGCATAGGAAAAGGTTACCTTAATACGAAGAGGTAAAGTTATAGGTTGCATTGTTCTGTATGCTACATATATTCTTGTGATATGACGACAACTTGTATATTGTGATTCATAAACTTTAGTTTCTTGGGTTGAAAGACTATGTTCTGTGTTTATTGATAGACTCACTAGCTTTTCTTTTAGGAAGAGCTGGCAGGTATGGATCAAGGTTTCCCGTTGGTGAAGTGACTTGCTTAGATGCAGCTGATCTGCCTCTTCTGCATTCATCACTAAACTCCCCATCTCCAACTCTTGAGGTGATTATCCTATATCAAAACAGCAATTTATACAGAACATTTTTAAACTTTTATCTGTTATAATGTATCCACTTCTAGATTTTCGTTTCTCATTTACCATCGCTATGCTTTGCTGCTCTTCTAACTTGGTGCACTCTTTTATGCAGAGGGCTGGATTATTTCCTACCTTTGATCTTATGTATATGTATTCACGTTTGCATCCAAATAGAGGCCTCTACCAGATACTGGTAGGATTTAATTGCTTTATTCTTTACATCAGCTGCATCTATTCCCATTTGCTGACTTTTGTATCATGAGGTGCATGCACACGGGCCTTTTAATGTTTATGTACTTCTGAACGTGATTCTCAGAGTGATTAAGTTCAGTAAATTAGCATGTGATGACATATTATATCAACTAATTTCGATAGTGTAAAACCTAGAGTATCTTTTAAAGCATATTACAAAAATACTTTAATTGTCGAAATCAATTCGAGTTTAGTTTAAGCTTTTCTATATGCATATTTATTGGTCATTTTCCCTTTGTTGGCAGGAGCATTTTGTAGAGAATGCAACATTGTCCGACAATTATTTCATTGCTGATTGTGAAGAAATAATGGTATGCCGCCTCATACTTTCAAAAGAGTGCTTGTTAATTATCTAGATTGTCAACCTCTCATAATATTCTTTGTTCCTCTATTGTTCTATCCTTTTGAACAGAAAGTTGCTACTCTGATTGATGAGTTGCCTCTCGGGTTGCATGATAAGTACCTTTTCTGTATAAGGTAAATAACGGAGGAACTTCTACGTACTAACGTAGTTATTCTCTTCTAAATTTTAGAATGCTAGTCTGCCAAGATATCTGTTTTTTTTTAATTTTAGAATGATTTGGGATTCTGCTGTGCAGCCCGGTTGACATGAATGATGACATTTCATCCGAGGGTCTTACACAGGTAAGATTATGTTTCTTTGTTAGGGTTTACTGTATTCTTATGAGGTTCGTTGGATATATAACAAATCTTTCCTGTGTCAGTTTGCTCAAAATTATGCAAAAAGGGGGATTGTGCCACTCCGAGAAATCTTTACACCAGGGACACTTCAGATACCGAAAACTCCAGCTGCACTCAAAGAGCTTGAATCCATTCACAAGGTACATATACTTTATTTAAATTACTAAGTTCTAGATTGTACATTTAGGTTCTAGAAATAGTTTCCTGATATACCTATCAGCTATTTATCCTGTATGTGACTTATTTTCACTTGACCTGAAATACTTGAGTAGTGTCGTTTTAGGGTGTGTTAAATAAGCTAGAGGAGATTTGGTTTCATTCCGGTTTATCCTTAGGAGCTGAAATTTACACCCACAATTACAATCCAGACTCATCTATATTTTAATAATATTTTCTCAACCCTCTCCTTCCTGAAATGCCCCTCTTATTTTTTTGTTGGATTGTCCTAAAATCATCAAAAGAAAACACCACTGTCGACCGTGCCTCTACGAGCCCGATGGCTCCTGTGTCTGCAGATGTCAAATACTAATAGAATTCATCCCTCAAATCATATCCCATTCAACCACATCAAGTTTTCCTCGGCTACCTATCAAGAGCTTTGTATACCAGAAGATGCAGCAACAAGCTTGGTCTGGAACCATTAGTTTTGCTCTCCCTCCTCCAGATCATACCCATCAATGATGAGGAAGTCTCATAACTCGTGAATATTCAAAAAGGGAGCTATATGGTTTTTTCTGGATTATTCTCTCATCATTGATATCATGATTCATGCATGAGTGAATTCGAAGGCTTTGTAGCTCAGGTTGGGTGAATTTGGAAATGACATCAATGGGTTATAGTTTGATTTTTGAAGGTCATGATAGTTAACCCAAAACTATGCAAGTGCTCAGCTCTCAAGAATGTCTCGATCCAACAAGAAGGATTACGGATTTAGAAGTGAGGCTTAATTTGGAGTTGAAGCAGGTCATCCACCTCCATATGAAATTTGGAGTTCACCTAGTATGTTATCATAATGACCCACACTTTGATTTCATCAAATTTCACAACAAATTTAGTTTGGGAAGAGAATAGATAGACAAACGAAGATGACGGTGTTGGTCTTCAGGAGAAGAAAGAAAGAGGGCTTTTCAGGAAGGAAAGATGGGTGAGAAAATATTATTAAAAAATAGATAGGGAGTGTGGATTGTAATTGTGGGAGTGTAAATTTCAGTTCCCTTATCCTTTAGCATTGTCAGGGACTTATTATCTCTAGGTCATTTGTTCTTATTCTTATGATGTTGTTTCAGCATTAGGTTGCCTTGTTTAGCTTGCAATGTGGTTCTTTAGACCAAGTAGGGCTCTCTAAGATTGGCTCAATTTCGTCCTAGCCCTCCCTGAGCTTATCTAGCTTGTAATGATTTCAACTTTTGATGGATTTACACCCATTTCACTTAAAAATAAGTGGTTTCTTTGACTTGAGCTTCTCCAAGAAGATACAGGTTAAAATACACGGATGAGTTTCTTACTCTTATAATTTGTCTCTTTTCCGGTGCAAAACTGAAGGTGTTGGATCTGTATGTGTGGTTGAGTTTCCGATTAGAGGAGTCATTCCCAGACCATGCGCTGGCATCGTCACAGAAGTCCATCTGCCACATGTGAGCTTACCTGCAGCTGACATTGCTTTTTTGGCTTTTGCTTGGTTTGATATTTATTGTTCATTCTACTTCAAAATTGTAGGTTGATCGAAGAGTTTCTAGAAAGATTTGGTTTGCAAATGCACAAGCCCAAGGCCAAGAGATTAGGTTCAAAAACTACCTTAACCTCCTGACTGTCCCAAATACACAGAACCCACTTGTGAAAATCTATCAGTTAGATCATGCAGAAGCTTCAGAAAACTTGGATTTCTTAGTGATATCTGCCTTCAATCTGATATCTAACCATACATCAACTTCTAAGATAGAGCAATATGCCCCAACATTTGAAGAAAAGCTGGTGGCTTCTCGCTTGTTTTTAGCAAATGTGAAGTAGCTAAAATTGGTAATCATTCTATTATAGTGGAAGACTATTCTTCAAGTTTCTAAACATATTGCTCTATGGGGACTGGTCTGATTTTCCAAAGAGCAACGTCGTTGGAATGAGTGTCTTTGATATTTGTTCAAGATGGGATGCCATGGTCTTTAATGAATCAAAGTTTGGTTTCATTCGATATTTGTTCAAGATGAGATGCCATGGTCTTTAATGAATCAAAGTTTGGTTTCATTCGAGAAGTGTAACTGTTACATCAACCCATCTGTCGTGAATTGTTTATGATTGCTTCATATTACACATATCTTCCAAGCAAAACATTAAGCTTGTTATTTCTGTCGTGAATTGTTTATGATTGCTTCATATTACACATATCTTGTATTTCTAGCATAATATACAAGCTTCTTACAGATCTTACAGATTGGCTTCTAGGAAACAGCCTCATCATAGATTCTCAGATAGTATAGCAATGTCAGTGTAATCACATAAACCAAAGAGTGCATATTTATTCACTGCTTGCAAAGCTTTTCACGTATTCCAATTATACAGCAGAATCCATATGTTTAAAATCAAACTATCAATTTAAATATTGACTAGGAAATAAATATGTTTGCCCTTCCTGTACATAAATGAAACAATCCATTCCAAAAAAACATAAATAAAACAATTAAAACAGAAAAGAAGGGAGGAAAAATCAGATACCTACAAATGTCAACCCCAGTATGCAAGATATCTTATTTTAAAAAATGGAGAAAAGCCTAAATTGGAAAATCTTGTAGGAAGACTAACAAAAATCTCGATTCTTGCACGTTGAAAACTTGAAGTCAAAACTGAACCAGCATTTCAAGTTGTTGCTTCAAACCACTTCAAGAGAATACATCAGAGTGAATTTTGCTTCCACTTATGCACCTCAATATAGAGCAAAACCAAATTGTACATGATATTGATTATATGATGGAGTAACAAAGTATACAAATTTGCTTCCACTTTCTGATATGAATGCAGACTACCTCAAAGCATTTCACAGGGTGGTGAGCCAACTGTTCGGCTTCAATTGAAGCATACAGTTTGAGATACCCCATGTACTTAAGATAATGGAAAATTTGAGATTTGTAGACCTCAATGTATAGGTCTTTTTAGGATAGTCCAATACATCCAACTGTTTTCTAAAACCACTGAGGAATATGATCAAATGAAACCTAAAGACAAACTTTACTGAATATATGTATGCACTATTATTCTGCTACTTAATAGTTATATTACTTCCTCTAAGTCAAAAAAAGAGAGGTATTTATTCTAAGAAATACTTATTCATTGATCAATTTTCATGAATAGAAATACTTGTTGGAGAGAGCCTGATCCTGCAACAGCCTATAACAAGACTCATGCCACTTGCTTATGACTGAAACCCCTCATCAATCACCACATCTGATCACTGCAATGGAATACAGGCAGTCAGTATTTTCCAAAAACACATCAGAAATCAAAATTTCCATCTGTTAATGGAACCATATATTAAGATCCAAGTTCTTTCATAATATAAGTTTCGAGTTTAATTAGCTTCTTCCCTTTCTTATAGTGCCACTAGACATTTTAATGGTAATGCAAATTAATTAATGCTTGCTTGCATGAATCTACAACTGAAAAGTTGAACCAAAATGTAGGTAACATCAATCAAAATGTTGGTAACGAAGTTGAACTAAATATTAATTCAGGATAATATTTACCAATTTGTATGGACTATGGGACTACAGTGATTTGAAGTGCCAACTGCCAAGCTGACCGCCACCAATATTCTCCTACACAGTTGGATCAACTGATAATCAACAATGAAGACGAATAATTGTAACTGATCGAATATCATTATTCCTCATCATCAGCAACAGGACTGTTGATTCTATCTGTCCACAATAACACAAAGCAACTCAGGCAAGGCCTTTAAGTTCTTCCAAATATTATATTATGCTTGTTATTTTCTACAGTGAAATGTTTGTTGAATTCTTAGACCGCTCCAGATAAAACATATTATTGTACTTCTAGATGTGAACATAATACAAAAGGTATTTTCCAAATCCTACAGATTGACTTCTAAGAACCTGCCTTTATGTAATTAAGATATACTTGAGACTGCAATTTATAGGTATTTAAACTGAGGATAATCCAGCACTTTTAACTTTTCCAAAATTAAAGAGGAACTAATCAAATAAACCATTTAAAGGAAAAATGAGTGAATACGTTATGCACTCGTATTCTAAAAAATGAATAGTTTTAACACTTCCTCCAAAGGAAAGGTACTTATTCTAAGAGGATTACACTGGCACATACCCATTGATCAGTTCTAATGAATATACATCCTTGTTGGAGAGAGCCTGATCCTGCAGTAGCCTCTACAGAGACTCATGCCACTTGCTTATGACTCTGAAACCCCTCATCAACCACCACATATGATCGCTTCCAGAAAACAAGCAGTCAGACTGTTTCAATAACAATTAGAAATCAAAATTTCCATTTGGTTAAGGAAGCGTACATCGAGAACCGAGTTATTTCTTACTAATAACTACTCATGTCTACTGGTTGCTTCTCTTTCTTACGATACCACTACAGCATGTGGTACTGAATATGTGCTACTGAATGTATGCACATAATTAATGCTTGCTTGCATGAATATGAAAAACTCCAAGAAAGAGTAACTACTCACAGTATCATTTCCATCCTTAGAAACAATGAAACCCAATTCATTCTTCCTCCAGAAGGTCAGCACACACCTGCCGCCTCACCTTGAAGCAATACTTAGCCAAAGCCAAGCTAGAAGTTCTGACAACAAAAAATTGTTGAATGTGGGTTTGACAATTTATTGACAATACTACTTATTTATAAAATTCCAAGTCCCAATCTGCAGAGGAAAATGTACTACCTATACTAGGAATGAGATCTTTTAAGGGGATTAAGCACATGGAATATGAAATGTATCACTTTAAAAAAATCTTCCTAGTATATGACGATGTGGACAATGCAACATCAATGTCCTTTTGAAATGAGATGTTTCGATAAAATTGTAGACAATAACATATGAGAGCTTGAGGCTAGGCAAGAGTATATAGCTAGAGGAGATCGCATTTAGTCATTTGCCTTTGCTTCTAGCTTATATTCAATTGTCTCAAATTCGGTTAATTCAGCATTCAGCAGGTAGCCAGATTGGCTGGAGTCTGTTACCTTTCTGAGGAGAAAATCTATAGTCCCCACTGTAGAAGAAAGAAAAAAATTGCATCAGATCAATCATACAGCAAAACAGTAACAGAATGAACAAGAAACAAATGACAATATTCGATCCTATCAACAAAGTTGTATGAACTACCTTAGTTTGCATGGCCTAGCTAGCTGAAAACCACGGTTACCACCAATATTCTCCTACCAGAATGGGATCAATCGAGGACAAATTAACCAATTTTGATACCACAAAACATTCATTCCTACAAGACATAAACTCTTCAGAATTTTAGAAAACAGGGAAAAAAGCAAAAAAACTGAGAAGAGCAGCTAGTTTGTAAAAAAACATGGCATATAATATTGATGGAACAATGGATTACTGAATTAGGTTTCATTCCATAAGTATAAATGTTACAGATAACCCGTGAATTTGAAATCTAACCAAGTAACTAACCCTTATTACCCATCTTTCAATACCAGATGTTCAGGAAAGAGTTAAGTTGTCTTTCGCTTTTGCCTGCAACATCAACTTCTCAATATCTTTCTTCTTTTCCTCCATACTCTTCCGCTGCAACTCCTCTGTCACCATCTTGTATGTGCTATCCTTGGGAACAAAACCCTTCAATACCATCTCCTCAAAGAAGGTGCAAGCATTTTCAAGTTTACCATTCTTGCACATCCCGCGCACTAAAAGCGCGTAGATCCCAGCATCAATACTTATGTCATTCTTAAACATGTGGTCTAACAGAAAGTAGAGCACCTTCATCCTCTTCTTTCTGCAGCACATCTTCAACAACGGAGAGTACGTCTCAACCTCTGGCTTGCATGAATCCTCCTCCATTTTCTTCAGCAACTTGAGAGCACCCTCTTCCTGCGAATGCTCGCAAGCACAAGAAATCAAGGTGTTATAGGTCACAACGTTCGGTTTTACACCCTGCCTTGTCATGTCCTCAACCACTTCTTGAACATCCTTAAGCCTGCCAGCTTTACCAAGAATGTATAGCAAAGAGCTGTAAAAGGATACATCAGGAACAACACCATTCCCTTTCATTTCCTCATAAACCTCCAAAGCCTTGGTTATCTCCCTCGCCTTCCCCCAAGCATGCATTACAATAGTGTAAGTCACAGCATTTGGCGCGCAACCCTTCCCCTTCATTTCACTAACAACTTCAACAACTTTCCGAAAATCCTTGTCACTACAATAAGCCTCAACCAAACAAGTATAAGAGAAAACATCCGGGTGAAACCCATGTCTCTCCATCTCCTCCATTGTGCTCCTAGCAACATCCATCTTCCTATTCTTACACCACCCATGTACCAAAATATTAAAACTGTGATCATTCACAGGTATAGATTCCTTAAACTCCAAGAAAGCTTCTTGGGCAAGCTCAACGCTTCTCTCCTTTACCAATGCACACAATAGACTGTTCAATGCCACAACATCTTTGCTCAATCCGAACCTCTCCACACCCCGAAACGCCTCAATTGCCTCCTTGTGCTTACCACCCTTTGCAAGCCTCCTAAACACCCTTGTCATTGTCTCCAATGTCACATACCCCTTTCCAATTCGATCCATTTCCTCAACAAAAGCCCACATAAGTTGGAAATTTTTCGACTTTCCCAACACATCAACAATGGAGTTATAGGCCTCAGGAGAATGCACATAACCTGTTCGACGTTTTGCCCAAGAGAAAAACCCCAAAGCAGGGACCCAATCATTGCTAAACCTCGTCAAAACCCGCTGCACCAAACCATCTGACACCTCAAAATCACACCTTTCCAACGCTTCAGCTGCGTTTTCCGGCGATGGGTGCCGGAGTTTCAAGATTTTGCTAATGCTTTCGAGGGTCTCGTCGGTGTGGGAAGCTGAGGGCTTGGGGGGGTTGATGGGGCGGATTAGGTTGTGGGTCTCGACCCAGTTGGCTAGAGAAGGGATGACGAAGTCGTCATCGGAAGAAGAAGACGCGGCGGGTGTTGGGTTGTTGGAGTCGAAGAACTTGACCCAGCTTGGAAGCTCCGGCGTCTCGGGTGTGGTGCATAGAGGGTTTAAGAAGTGACGCAGAGATTTGATGTGGGGTTTTAAAGATGAATGGAGCTTGAGATTGTGGAGCATTTTGGGTGAGAGCAAAGTGAAATGACGGCTCTTCAGAGCAAATGCACCAATTTTAGGCTTTGACAATACAACAGCGACATTAATCCTAGGACTAATTACTATTTATATTATATTGATTTGGGATAGAATAAAAATCGATTTTATGAAAAATTCTTAATGGGTTTTATGTATTTGATTAATGATTCGATGTCTAGGTATCTTGATTTTCTATTAATTGATCAATCTCATGGCTGAGTCTTCTTGTTTTGTAATTTTTTTTATAAGTGACTGATTTTTATGGTCTGTGAATAATAGATATGGGTCAGAGACAAATTTTGTTGTTTTTATTGATGGAGTTGTGGCACCTAGAGACCATGTGTGCTTGTACTGTGCTTGTGCTACTGATGCTTAGAAGAATCGTTCATTTGTTAGACATCAAACTCGTTTGATTTATTTAGACAATATCATAGGTAACAGTGACATCGAGTGTGTAAACGAACTTAGAATGGATAGAAGATGTTTTGGCGTATTGTGTGAATTGTTAGGCAGATATGGTAGGATAAAAATGATGGTTTGGTGACTGTGAAGGAGCAAGTATGCATGTTTTTACATGTACTTGCCCATCATGTGAAAAATCATACTATTAGAGGTATGTTTTTTAGATCTGGGGAAACCGTTAGTAGGTACTTCAATTCTGTATTACAAGGTGTTTTACGATTACAATAGAGTTTATTAAGGGTACCTGATCCAGTACTTGCTGGCTGCACAGATCGTCTATGGAAGTGTTTTAAGGTTGGTTTATTATAGGGATTCATTTTTGTTTTTACCTACCTATGATATGTGAGTTTCATTTTAATAAATGATTTGAATTTTTTGTTTTAATACAACTGTTTGGGGGCACTAGATGGAACTTATATTAGAGTGTGTGTGCCTGCAATTGACAAACCTAGATATCGAACAAGAAAGGGAGAAATTGCGACAAATGTTTTGGCCGTGTGTTCTCGTGATATGCAATTCATATTTGTTTTACCAGGTTGGGAGGGATCGGCATCTGACTCTAGAGTTCTTCATGATGCAGTCACTAGGCCTAATGGTTTAAGAGTTCCTACCGGTAAGGCAGAAGTGTAGATTAAATTTAGATTGTTTCCCTGCCTTTACACACACTGATAAAAAATTTATTTTGGTTATTAGGTTATTATTACCTTGTAGATGGTGGTTACACAAATGGTGAGGGATTTCTTGCACCATATAGAGGAACAATGTATCACTTATCAGAATGGGATGGAAATATACATAGGAATTATTGGAATACTTTAATATGAAGCATTCCAAGGCAGGAAATGTCATAGAATGATGTTTTGGATTGCTGAAAGGAAGGTGGGGAATACTAAGGAGTCCATCTTTTTATCCGATAAAGACACAATGCTGCATTAAAACGGCTTGTTGTCTTTTACATAATTTGATTAGGAGAGAGATAGTTGTTGATCTGATGGAGCATGTAGTATTTCTTTTAGAACCACAAAATGAGGAAGACATTAATGTGGTTGGCAATGTTGAGTCGTCTGATGTTTGGACTTCTTGGAGGAACGACTCAGCTTTATAGATGCTTAATGAGTGGACGGGAAGAAGGGTGTTAAGGGAAGCAAGAGCTGCTAAAGTTGAAGAAATTACTGCCAAGGACAGAAGAGCTGCAAGGGCTGCAAGATCTGCCAGGGAAGCAAGGGATGCAAGATCTTCAAGGCCTTAGATGATAGTTTGAGATGTGCAATGCGTCTATTTAGGATATCTTTTATGTGGCTTTGTAAGAACAATTTGCAGCTTATGTCTTAGATTGTTGTTTATGTTTCAAGACATTTTCACAAGAATTTATATGTACTGTGTGTTTGTGTTCATAAAAATTGCTATTATGTGTGTGTTCATAAAAATTGCATTTGTATTTCCAATTTTTGCATTCCAGTTTCTGCATTTGTATTTCTTGTTTATGCATTTGTATTTATAGTTTCTGCATTTGTATTTCCAGTTAATGTTGACTCTTCACCAATATTTGTCACGTCCTGACCCGAGTTTACCTTCCTAAACCCGGATTAGGACATGCGGGACTCATCCCAAGAGAGATTTATTCGTAATCCCCCTTTGAGAAGGGATAAACCTTTTTCCCAAACCATTTATATATATATAAACCTTTTTCCCAAACCATATATATATATATATATATCCAAACGATACTGGAATAGACCTCACAACTGAAAGTTTATCCCAATTTCTGCATTTGGATCTCAAACCAATTACTCTAGAGGACCTAGGCTTCTAATATTATTTATGACTGCACCTGAATCCCGGTTAGACTGCCTACGTACCCTGTACTCAGGGATCAAGGCACACGTAGCTCTTATGTTAAATAACGCCCTAACCTGCAAAACCCGCTTTTCTATTTATCGGTCTTTACAAAAACAAGGATTTCTTGCACCCATCGTATCTCCAGGTTTAACCTCTCCGTTGAGGTATCTACCAACTAGCTATTTATCGGGATCATCCCAAGCATAACATCGAACTTATATAAAACCATACATATACAACAGAATATAAAAGCAACCATATATTTATAATCAACATCCACACCTAAATAAATAATATAGTGACACCCATGTAAATAACAAATCCATTGAAGATATAATAGTCAATTCAACCTCAATAGCATCCTCGTAAACAACTAGAATTACCAGGGGCATTTATTGGATTTCAGCCTCAATGATATATCTGTAATTATCTCTAACTGTCAGGGGTATTTATGAGATTTCAGCCTCAATGACATCCCTGTAAATATATAAAGCAGACAGGGACAATAATGTCTTTTTGGCCTTAGTGGTAGTTTTGTAAATATGCAAACTGCCAGGGGCATTTCTAGTATTTCAGTCTCAATGACAGTCCGTTAATTATCTCAAACTATCAGAGGTATTTCAGGATTTTCAGCCTGATGGAACCCCTGTAATTATCTTGATTTGGGCTTAATCTAATCAAACAGATATATGGGAAGGAAGAGAATGAGAGGAGGAGGGATATACTAGCCACGCACCGTGACGTCGTCGGGGTCGTCGGATTTTCGATGAACACATTCGAGTTCTTTGTCGGCCGATCTTCTTCCAAAATTGATACTGGAATGAATTGGTAGGGGGTTTTGAAGAGGAGGAGGAGATGAATGTTTTGGAGGTGGTGCGACAGCCAGAGGCGGCCTGATGCGACGACGACGGTGGCAGAGCAAGAGGTTGAGAGCAGAGAGAGACTAGGCTCGGGCCAACGCCCGAGTTGGGTTTTGACCCAGGTCAACTCTCTATCCCCTTATTTATACCCAAATCAACAGCCAAGATCAACTACCCAATCGATCCAACGACCCAAATTTAAAGAAGGTAAAAAGTAAATAGTTAAATGGTAGAAATTATTTACTGAAAAGGTAATTAATAATTACCAGAAATTTTGGAAATTCGGAGAAAATAGACGGAAGCTCCGAAAAATATTCCGGACATACCGGTGAATTCGTATCACGTGCATTACGACTTCATGGCTTTAAATCTATTTTCCCTTGACTTGAGAAAAACTTGAAAATAAACTCGAGCGTAGGGGTGGACTCGGTCCAATCGGTTTGGTTTTAAGGCAAGAACCAAGAACCGAACCACATTTCTCGGTTACAAATTATTGAAGGTTATGCGGCTTGATATACATTTAGGTCTATATATACTAACCTTCCTGCGCGTGCGTTTATGCAACACACTCAATTGCAATTAGCTTCACTTTTGTAATAACCATTTAGCATTCTTGAAAATAGGAAAACCCATTAACGGAGAAAGATAAGAGAAGGAAGAAAACCTGAAAAAAAGAAGAAGTTGTAACCGTTGAAGTTGTAGATTTATATAAGTAGATCAATCATACAAAATTTCAACCAAATTGGTGATCGTTAAGAACTAGTTGTAGATCAAATCAATAGACGAACCAAATCTGTCAAACATGAACCATTCAAGTTCATAATTGGTAAATTACACTTATGAATGCCTTAACGATTTTCAATCTAGTTGAAAATTTACAGAAATGATCTCATTAATATTTATAAAAATGAACGGTTAAGATGTGGATATAAGATCGAAAAGCGGGATAAACCGAAAAGTCATCAACGTAGAGGTCCTCACTTGGTGATTGTTAGCGTGTGATTTCATTGTTTCATAAATTGATTGCTTTAATATAAGTATTTTAATTAAATAATTTGATTCTAAAAGGAAAGTAATAAAAAATAGAAAATTTAGATTTTAAACAATATATTTTATGTATAACATTTTTTAAAGCTAAGTTTTAAAAACAAGCCGTTCACGAGCTAAATGAGCCGAATAGAATCTTGTTCAAGCTTGACTTGTTTTTTTGTCGGGCTCAATATTGAGCTCAAGCTCGGCTCATTTATCTTATGAGCATGAGCCGAACGCGAGCGGCTCGAGCCTACTTACAGCCCTAGCCAGATCTAACATCTAAACTTAAAAACAGTCAAGCTCTCGCTATCCTAAAAAGCTTACCCCTACAAAATTGAAAGATTCCCAGCTACCCAGATTTATCCGACAATCACACAACAAGCAACAACAACCAAAAAGCATAACAAAAATGGCCTACACCCATTCAAGATCCACACCCATACATGCAAAACATAGAATACAAACCCAAACAGAGGGGGGCAAAGCTCATACCTTTAGGTAGCAGACAGTGATGAGAAGATGATGATGCTGGTTGCAAACAGAGGAGCCTACGAGCCACTCAAATTCAAAGGACGACCGGAGACCTCCCAAAAGCAACTAGTGGTTCTGGTTTTAGCTTCGAAGAAGACTGCCTCTCTATCTCTCTTTTCAAACACAGAAGAGTAGTCACTTCCCACCACTTTCTTCGTACCCCTATTTATAATAGCACAAAATAATATCCACCATTAAATACAAACTGACCCAACTGTTGTATTGCTACCACGTCAGCCCCACTTATTGCACACGATAACCCACGTCACGCATGGGGGACACATGCGTTAAAACACGCATAAAAGAATCGTTACATGTGCCACGTGTCCTATAAATGACCATGTGACCTTTATAAATTGGCCGCTTATGATGACGCGAGGATATGGACCAGTGCCGGTATCAAACTCTCGCTACTTACGTGAACTCTCGCTACTCACGCGAACTCTCGCTACTCACGCGAACCCTCGCTACACATGCGAACTCTCGCTACTCATGCGAACTCTCGCTACACATGCGACTCGCTACTCATGTGATACTCTCTCTACCCACGTGATATGCCCCTAAAAAACTTGGAAGCGGCACTCTTCGACTCTCACTTGCCATAATAGCACCCCAGTCGTCCTACAAACTAACGCATGGCGACTTGGGGACTCACGACCATGCCTTACTCCCGGACGGACCTTACTCCTGACACAAACTTGATAAACTCCCCACCCGAGAGTTCTTGTTGACTAGGGACTTGGGGACTTGTTAACATAGGGTGGAAGCCCTCTACTTGTGCCGGATAAGCAGTCTAATGCCCAGACGTCAGTGGCCGTTGCGCACCACCTACCATCCCTAGAGGCAACCTAGATATATGGGCAGCTTAGGTTGAGACATAACATGCCAAACCATTCCTCCCTAGGTCACCTTCTAACCCCTCAGGCAGAGGTATTGGGAAGGGCCTCCCTGCCAGTCTCACATCAGGGAGGAATGACACTGTTCACAAGACACACATATATAAGCAGACCAAAGGGCTACAGATGACGTAAGATTCTTCTAGCCCCGAAATTCTGCCAAGACATGTATCCACAACAACATTAACTTTGGCATCAGAGAGTCGAAGACTAGGCCTACCCCAGTTTTGGCTCCTAACGTCGCTATTACTTGTGCAGGGTACCAGATAGCAAGACCAGTGATATTATTTCGTCCCGAGCTCTCGAAACAGGAGTAACAACATGTATTCTAGATCAGAAAGCAATGTTGAATTCAAGTCTCAAAATCAGCCACAACTAGACCAAGGTGTTGAAGATAATGAAGCTACATATTCTGTTGCTTTTAGAATTGATGGTAATGGTGATGGTGATCAACCTTTTGAAAGCAAAACTATATGGAAACAAAAGAAGAAGGTTAATATTGATTGTGTGCAGGATAAGATGAAGTCTAAGAAATACGATATGGAGAAAGATGAGTTGATTGATAAGATCAAAACTCTTGAAATTGAGATTTAAGTTTAATATGATCTAAATGCGTCTCTAATCCATGAGAATGAAATATTGCAAGTTGAACTGAAAGAAATGCACAATCAATTCAACAAGATTGAAATCAATTCGATGAAAGTTTCACAAATGATCAGACTTGGTAGAAGTCACAGTAATCGTGAAGGCGTTGGTTTTGGAGGAGAATCATTTAAACCAATGAAGTTGGTGAAAGAAAGTTTTCAGCAAGATAAATGTGTGCTTTCTATCCCAGATTCTAAAGTCGATGTTGAGAAGTCAAAAACAGAAATTACATCTCAACGTTTAATTTCACCTTCTCTCAAGGCTGCTCAGGTAAGTACTGATATTCGTTTGCATGATCATCAGCCATGGTATGACCATAAATCAAAATGTTTTGTTCCTACATGCCATTTTTGTAGAAAATTGAGACACATTCCTCTAAATGTAATTTACTTCGTAGGAACACATAAAAAGAGGAAGCATTCAAGGTTAAGCTCATCCGAGTCGCTGCAAGAGAGGCTAAAAGAGCACATGGTGTTTCTTAAGAGGATTGCAGAGCGTGTTTCAATCCTGAAGATACAAAATTCTAAACAGAAGCAAATTTGGGTGAGAAAGAATACAATTGAGTGTTTTCTGGTGGTTTTAATAATCTTAATTGTCTAGAAACTACTGAACCTACTTGTTCATAATCCCTTTATAGATCAAGTCGTGGTGGTGAATCACTTAGAAGCAAAATTGGTGTGTGCTTGAAGTATTTATGTTCTCCCTTAGTTTTATATATTTGACATGCATTTATTGTATAAATCTCATGATAGTTGTAGATGCATTGCATATTTAATTTCAACATTGATATTCAGAAAAATAAAAATGAGGGTTGCATGCTGCGTTTTAATCCGGAATTATTTGAAAGTGTGAGTCGAACTAAGACTACCAAGTTAGTTGTCATGACTTTATCTGTATAAGATTGATAAACTTATTTGTAGGTTTTAAACTTATTGTTATATTTGATGGCATATCTGATCTTAAGCTTCTTTCAAACAATATGTTGAAGACAAATTCTTACTCATAAGACCATTAAATGTGTCTTATTCTGGACTTTTCATCTTGTTTGTGATCATATCATAGCATCATATTTGTTCACATAAAAATTTCTAATGTTGTGGTGTGCTAATGATTCATGATGTGTTATGAGACTGGAATAATCTATTTTGTGAATTTACATATGATCATATGGAAACAGAAAATCCAATGTGTAAAATATATGCTGGACATAGTGTATCCTTGAAGTAACATAACTCTAGAGGTTGAAAGTCTTGCTGTGTGTTCAAGTCAAAAGGGGAACACTGTGTCGCAGAAAAAGAAAGCACCAAAAGAAACCAAAAATGAACACAGCTAGTTGTTGGTCTAAGGTGTTGCAGATCAAATGAAAGGTCTTTAAGGTTCAAACATTCTATGATTTCTCGGTAAGTGTTTTGGGATGTTCCACAAAGTTAAATGATTTGCTATGCTTTGCTCTTTCAATCTCATGATCTGTTATGTTTTACGTGATGAGCCATATTTTTAGTAATGCACACACAATTAAATTGATATGATGTGATTGGTGATAAAATGTTAAATTGAGAGAATACATCATATTCTTCAATTTTGTGATTCGAAGAATTTGTTGCTTCTGCATAATTTATTTTGGAAAAATCTTATGTAGATTTTTCAAACAGTGTCAATCTGAGTCAAACATGAAATTGAGGCTGTCTATTTTATGTGTAAAGCTATGTCTTGTGCCTTGGTTGTATGTTTTGCTTCTCTTCTTCAGATATTTCATGGAATCTGACTCAGTTCATTGTGTGCTTGTATTTCATCCTTGCATTTTTCATAACATGTTCACTCTTAGGGAGAGTATTAATACTTGGAGTATTGAAATATAATTGCTTAGGTGATTGACCTTGAATTTTGATATATGTGTTGCTTTGATTTACATGATCAATCCTACTCTTTTGGTGGCCCCGTTGTCATTCCTAGACAAAAAGGGGGAGAGAGTGTTGATTTAAGGGGGACAGAATTGACTCAGGCTATGCTTATGATATTATATGATCTGATTTGGATTATGTGATTTGATATTGTTTTTTCTTTTCACTTGTTGTTTGATGAAATTTGTTGCAGACGATATGAATTAGATTGCATACAAAGAGACGGAGCAACATTCAAATGAGTTTTTGTATAGGAATGTCAAAGGGGGAGATTATTGGCATATGATTTTGGCATCCTTATACAAAAGAAGTACAAGCAAGGAAGTTCTGATTTGATTAGATAAAAAGAGGGAAAGTGTTGTGCTTAGGGGAAAAATTGGTTTAACTTGCACATTGATATTGTGTGACCTTGAGATTACTATTATATATTTTTCTTACTTCTCACTTGGTTGTTTGTTGAGGATGTATTAGGTTGATGATTCAGATCAGTTGTTTTGTATAGGAATGTCAAAGAATGAGATTGTCCTACACAAAACGAGTTGAATAAATTGGCATTCTATTTATATTGGAATTCTTTAAATATCTGATTGTGTGTGGGAAAATAAAGAAAACGAATTCTAAATTTATGTTTTGATATACTGATATTTATGTCTTGATTGATGCAGGTTCCATGTGAAGAATTAAGTCTGATATGATGGACTCTGATGTGTAAGTGAAGAAGTCTAAATTGTTTGAAATACTCTCTCATTCATTATCCAATTATATTCTCTTTGATATTTAATTTATCTCTTGCATCTTTTTGATATGATGTGGTACTAATTAATCTTCCTGATTGGATATTGATTAGGTGATTGCATGAAGGTGTTGCTATTAGCATGAGTATTGTTTTTGTATAGAAATGTCAAATGGGAAAATTGTTAGTATATGACTGTTCAATTATATACAAAATGCTAGGATGGTTTGCACATACATGATTTATGCGTTCCTAGTTGGATATGATTTATATCACTAATTATGATTTGATTGATTAGAATTACAATAATTGACTATATGGTACTAATTATAGGGATTGATTGCTCATTCCAATAAAAACAGAATTGACATGTCCATTTCAATTAATCTTATTGAGATTACATTTTTCCCCCTGATCTATTATATCTGATCTTCTCTCCTCTATCACCTATTTCAAATCGATATTCTTTCTCTCTCTCTTTCCGGTCTATCTCTTTTCTCTCTCGTGTCTCTCTCCTCTAGATCAGAGTCTGAGCCAGCTCCAGATCAAAACTCGATGCCGGTGACCTTGTCGTTTCACTGGTTGATGTTCTCCATAGAGATCTGGACGATGGACGACGACCATGGAGATCTGGACGATGTCGACCACAACGGTATCGGCTCAACCATGAAGATTTCTGCCTCTGCCTTTGGATTCCGACGTCGTAGCGCGAGTTTGTTCATCTGCTAGAGTTTACTATTCCAGTAAAAGTTTACTAAGGGTAGTAAACTTTATTTTTTGCATGTAAGTTGATTTTTCACTGTTTTTAATTTGTATAATGGGTATTGGAGATATTGTTTTGCAAGTTTACTACCTCTGGTAAAGTTTACTACGTCTGGTACAAGTTTATTAGGGGTAGTAAACTTGTGATTTACTACCAATGCCCCGAGTTTGTTATCTGCTCGAGTTTACTACCCCAGTAAAAGTTTACTAAGGGTAGTAAACTTTAGATTTTTGCATCTAAGTTGATTTTTCACTGTTATTCATGTGTATAATGGGTTTTGGAGATTCTGTTTTTCAAGTTTACTACCTCTGGTAAAGATTTACTACCAAAGGCACAAGTTTATTAGGGGTAGTAAACTTATGATTTACTACCAATGCCTCGAGCTTGTTCATCTGCTTGAGTTTACTACTCTAGTAAAAGTTTACTATGGGTAGTAAACTTTAGATTTTGCATCTAAGTTGATTTTTCTCTTCTAATCTTCTCTCTTTCTAACTGTCACTCACAGAGCCTTCGTCTCCACCATCTCCTACGACCTCATCCTTGCCTCTACTATCTCCGACGACCTTATCCTGCCCTCCACCTAATCTCCGCCTCATCCTCGTCGGTCGCTGCAACACTGAGTCCGAAGAGCAACGTCAAATCCAGATCTGGTCATGTCGTCTACACGTCGGCGCTAGGAAACGTCGATACTGGGGTTAGTTGACTTAGATTTGATGAAATATTGGGGTTAGTAGATTTGGTTTTGAAGTATACTAGGGTTAGTAAACTTGGTTTTGATGTATACAGTGTGTTATTAGACTTGGTCTGGAGTATACTGGGGTTAGTAGATTTGGTTTTATAGTATACTAGTGTTATTAGACTTAAATTTGGAGTACACTAGGGTTAGTAGACTTGAATTTGATGTAGATGTTGCCCCAGTAAACTTTCTGTAAAAGTTTATTGCCCCTAGTAGAAAAAAAAATCCGATGAAATACTGGCTACCAGTAATTTTTCGCGGTGGTGCACAGCCCCTACTAGTCCCCAAACTCCTTAAGTATGAAGGGTATTCAAATGGCTTCCAGAATCAAGCGGCTCATCTAGTTGACAGAAACCCACGCTTGCTGCAATGTCTTGCCGGGTCAATGTTAGGCGCTAGCTGAATGACCAGTGGGCGAACGTTGTCCGCTTGCTGAATGAGTGCTAGTAGCACGTTGAGTGAGTGTTTGCCAAGTGTGCGCTAACCGCTAACTGAGTGGTTGGAGTTGCTGACTCTCGTGTTACGGAGAACCGCTTGGTGCTTTGTTGATTGTGAATGTTTTGTTGTTCACTTTGCGTAATGAGACAAGTTGATTGGCGGTTAGTCTTGCATTTGTCGTTCTCTCACATGGTGAGGTAATTTTTTCAACGGTTGAACTTCACTAGTCGTTCACATGTTGTGAGGTGAACCTTTTTTAGTTATGTTAACAGTTTTATCCATGTTCTAGTTTTACTAGCGGATGTCTTTAGCGAATGGACTTCGCTAGGTTCTCAAGAATCATGAGATGAGTCCCATGAAAATTGGAATGAATCCCTATCGGTTAAGCGTCGATATTCTCTTATGTGATGATGTATAATTTAAGTCATGACTGTCTTATTTGCTAGTGGGCTCAGCGTCCCTCACTTCACAGCTAAGACGTCCCTCAAATTTGGGTGTGATGGCTCAAAGGATTTTATTGGCGGTTTCAAGTTTCTTCGTCTCTTGAATAGTATGACAGATTTTTGCACGAATAGTGCGATTTTGTCATAGCGGTTGATCGTCGCTTTATTCTCTCATACTTAATGAGGTAAGAGGTAGGGCGGCCCAGCTAACATTCTCTCAGTCAACGAGGGTCTCCTGGAGAGTGAGGCAGATTCTTGGCGTTGATATATCGCCAGTGTGAAGGTAACAATGAGTCGTTTTTAACTTTCTAAGGACGTTTGTTCCCTTCTCCTTGTATTCTCTCAATCAGCGAGGGTCTTTTAAAGAGTACGACAAATTATTGGCGTTGATATATCGCCAATGTGAAGGTAATAGTGAGTCATTTTTAACCTTCTAGGGGCGGGTGTTCTGGTCTCCATGACTTCTCTAACGGATGATCATCACTAGTATTCCACTGAGAGAAACTTTGGTCATACGCATAAAATTTTGTGTTATGTCGTTCTCCTGTTTATCATGCTAGCGGGATAGATGTTTAGCGGGTTTCCCGAGCAGGACCTGAAGGCGGCTGGACTGAGCAGGTGTCCATGAGCAATATGCAGGAGCGGCATACGTTTTTTTCTTGTCCGCTCATGTTAAGTGACGAAACCATTTGTATCAGGTTCCCACAAACGGTGTCAATGTTGATACGGTTGTATCTACATGTATCTTAGTGCGGTATTAGAGAGGACACAAGGTTTATAGTGGTTCACCTTACCATTAGTGGGCAAGACTACATCCACTTAATATGTACTATGTGTTGGGTGTCTTGGTGGCTTCCCAAAATATTACAAGTAGTAGTAATGATGTATATAGCAAGAGGGAAGGAGTCCTTTTATAGGGGAAAAAAGATTCATCCCTTTACATATTCTCTGATGTAGGACTATAGTCCTAGTAGTATTGTATGAGAGCATGTTGGTGAGACTGAGTATGTGACTTCTAGGTAACGGATTGGTACGTGTTTGGTACCGTTGCGTAGCTTGTTCTTCATGCTTCAAGATGCATGCCATGGTCGGGTCTCGTTACGTGTCATGGGCCCACAAGTAGGGTGTCAATTATGGTTGGTGACATAGTATTCATGGTATGTCAACAATCATAGATAGAGAAAGAACGTCATCAAGGCTGATTATAAAGGATTAAGACTGATTATACAGGATTAAGAGAACTGATTCCTTGATCAACACTACTCATCTTCAAGGTTGATTCCTCTAAAATATCAGTCAAAAGTGTCTCTTGCACTTTGGCTAGACTATTTGATCTGACATCTGCCAAGAAACATGTACCTTCAAACTTATATTGGACTGAATTGAACACATCCTAGGCAATTGAGGTCTTTCCAATACCACCAGGCCCCCATATCCCTATCATTTCAATAATTCAATTAAAATGATCTAAGAACTTAATTTCCTGTTGGTAAGAATAGTAGGATGTCTACCTAATTTTAAAACATTGTTCAAAACACACCACGGATTGCTAGTGAACTCTTTCTTCGAAACGTAATAAGCACTGTTATTCGATAACAATCTGACCACTCACCATACAGCAGAAGCACCATGGTGTAAGGTTTGCTAGTTCTTGTTCGGTTACCAAAAAAGGAAATCTAAAAGATACTTGTGCTGTTATTCTTAACATCAGATTGCAAATATTTACATCCCGGTCAGAACTCAGCTAAGCATCCATGACTGCAGGAGACTTGTTAGAAAGCGCCTTAGATATTGCTCTTATGGTATTTGGAGTTGTTCTGCAACAGCCTCCAAACAAGGATGCCCCAACCTCACGCCACTTCTCTATGACAATGTCTGCAAACTCTTCATCAACCCGCCCACTTGATGGCTGAGATATGCAATCAAGACTTAGTCATTAACGTTAATTCAACATTTCATCATCCTTATATGGGACGGTTTCTTATATGCAATACAAGGAAGATCGATTTGATACGTTTACCAACAAATTGTACAAGATTCACCATTTGGTAATACAACATCATCCGACAAACTGAACATTACTATTAAAATCATACTATGAGCATGAAAGAGTAGGCAACAAGTACTGTGTGCGTATAGAATGTCACTTACCATCCATTGCTTGCTCTGGCCATCATAGGTTTCACCACTGTTGGGGTATATCACTATTGGTTTGCTTGTTACCTGCAAATTTGATAGGCAGAGGAATATTATTAAGTATATGAAAAGGTTGAGGGGCTAACTTATGTAATGCTAGTTCATTCCAATTAACCAAAGATTGAACCTTCCGAATAGATGAAATTAGCCCCTGGATAAATCTTGGTGGTGTGCAGTTGATTCCAACCGCAACAGCTTGCTTGCATGCATTAGCAATAGACGCACACTCAAAGATGGAATCACCACTCACCACATTGATTCCATCTTTAGATGCAAAAGTAAACCATGCTGGAATATCTATTGCTTCTTCCTCAAGAAGTTCAGCATATGCCTGCACCGTCACATTTAAAGAAAGGTGTTTAGCCAAATCAGAGTGGAATATTTGGAACAATTGATCTAAATGAAGATGACCAAAACACCCGTAATCTTAAATTCTGACATTGAGCTTAGCATAATACATAGTCCTAACACTTTCCAAATGCTCATGGCATGCGGATCATGTCTGTCATAAATTCTAGCAACATTCAGCCTAAGGCACTCAACTTCTTTCCATTTGCTTAATCCATGTCCTCAATATGTCATAGGATGAATAACGAATATTACCTTTGCCTCTAGCTTATTCGGTGTCGTCTCAAATGCAATTAGATCCGCACCAGAGTTGGCCAGAATCTGAACCCTTTCCCTATGAAAATCTTTCAATGTTTCTAGAGTCACTGCATCGCCATAGTTGCCACTACAAGGGAAAATGATCCATGAAGAATCAGAACCCACGATCAATGATGCTGAGATGCTCACATAAAGTTATAAAGAACATAAACAATATACAAGAAATTAATAATCATGTACAGTAAACATACATAAACCATGCCATATGGTGAGTTAACTGACCTATACTCAGAACCATCAGCCAGATAGGCTCCATAGCTTCCCACAGATGCTGCAACTAGAACTGGATGCCTTGAAGGCTTTCTCGTGTCCACGAAATCCCAAGTATCTTTGGTGCATTTGTCATAGTAAATTTCTCGAGCCTCAATTGCAATCTCTACACTTTTCCTGAGCAGGGCTTTCGCTTCTTCTCTTGAGAAACCTTTGGCCTCAAACCCCTGAATTGTGGCCTGCATGTATCAGACAAATCAACAAGATCGATTAGCAGAAAAATCAAAACGAACATCTATATATAAGAAAAACCACCTGATCATTTGTGATGAATCAACGTACAATATTAATTACCTGATATGATGCGGTTATTATGATGTTTGCTCCAGCATCAAGGTAGTCCAAATGTACCTACACATCAAAAATCAAAACTAAATCAAATAAGTCTCTTCCATATATGCTTGTAACTTTCTTTTTGGGTCAGAATTCATGCTTGTAACTCGTAGCCTATTTCTTCAGCTGCACAACCCTAATTGTCATGTTTCTTCATCCCAATATGTTCAAAAAAACCCCTGACGATTTAAAAACACAGGTGTCACGAATATCCTTGAGTGTTGATGACCAAACGAGACGATTTGGGTCAGAAGAGATAACTTAGGATGACTCATTTGTCGTATTTGATTATTTTCAAATACGTGTAACTGAAGAAAGATAAATTTAAATATTCATGTAGCTTAATTTTATTATATTTTTCCCCAAAAAAAGGAAATGAAAAACAAACAGGTTAACAGTTGCTATATCTGGGCAAGTTTACCATTTTTGTCCAAAGAAAACACAATGAATCCACCCCATAAATCACCTTGTATTCATTCACATTTATATAAACACAAATGATATAACTAGGTTCAGCAAAAGAACATGAATAGAGAATTAACGTACTATATAAATCTCTAGATTAGATGGAGTAATAACGACATGACTGATACTTGAGGTACGTACCCTTCGGACGAGATGAGGAGAACTGATGAGGCACTTGGCGCTCCAGAGAGGATCGTTGAGATCAGCTCCATGTCGTTCCAGCTCCGTCGCAAACCCGCCGTCCAGAACCGCACAGCCACCGCACTTCTCCAGGAAATCACTCATGAACGACGACGTTTTCACCTCGCTTCCCAAGGTACCCATTCTCTAGAGCTTAGCTGTGGTCAGATATATGTATGGAGATAGTGTACGTAGGACTAAAACCAAGTAGAGAGCTAGGGAACAATTACTCTGAGACTGTTCGGTTTATTTTGGAGGTGGAGGTATGAAATGCGTCCCTCTCGAAGCATTTTGTAGAGGGGTCGAGGGAAGATGGCGGTGCCAAATTACAAATATATCCCTGACGTGTAAGGCGACTCCTAAATTATATTTGAGAAAATTTAAGAGCATGTACTCAAATTCTTTTGATACGGCCAAAATGATTCTTAAGCATACAAAACTATCAATGTGGTATCCAAATTTTATTTTCGTTACTAACAAAAGGTCTAACCCCATAATCCGTCACAGTGCTATTTGTTTGATGACGTATCTCATATGAGACTCACCATAAATATTTTTTGTTAGTAGATATTCATATCAACAATCCTTGAACTCTTCTAGAATGATCAATGTGATACCTAAAATAAAAACTCAGGTTTTCCATGTTCAAACTGGGAGGGAAAATATATTTGCATGTTATAATTTTGGAGATTTTAAAAGGAAATGAAATCTAGAAAAAGTCTAAGGGGTGTATTGTGCTTAGATTTTTAGAGACTTTTTTAAGTGATGGATTTAAAAAGAGTTCTTAGATTTATAAAATCTTATGGATTTATATAGATTTTAAAAGCTTAACTTTTAAGAATTCTTAAAAACAAATTATAAACTTGTGTGGATTCTTATAGAATTTAATAAATAATTTATAAGCTGTCAGTATATAAAAAAGTTATAATATGAAAACTCTCAAGTTAAGATATATATGTGTGTACCAAATCTTTAAAACAAATAATGTAGAATGAATGGAGAATTTTTATCCATATGAGATCATTTTGAAAAGCTCATATATGTTACACTTATTGATATAATTGAAAAGGTTTAATATAAGAATTATAATAATATGAAGCAAAATAACTAGATTATATACTTATAAATGGATAATTGTGGAATATAAGTGTTGTTGCGGGACATATAAAACTTAAGAGGTCAAAAAAATTATCAATTAATGTCAAAAAGAAAAGAGATGTATAAATATATATAAGTGAGAGAGGGAAGAATCGATACATAAGATAAAAAGATAATTGTGAAATAAAAGAGTTATAGCCAGACGTGAAAATTATGAGGTCTAAAAGAGTTGAAACAGTTCAATTTAAGAGTTATAATAGTATGAAGCAAAGGAAATAAACTATATACACAAGATAAAGAAATAATTATGGAATAGAGGTATCGTAGCAGAATGTATAAAAATTAAGAGGTCTTGTTAGAATATGTCTTGAATCAGGCATAAACCCTAATTTAACAATTGTTAAATTAGTCTATTATGTTGGGCTGTGTTTGTTGAGCCTACCATTCGGGGGTATATATATACCTATTAGGTTATTAACCTAGTGTATGTGGTATTCTGTTATCTGTAATCCGTTTTCCTCAAGGATTAATAAAACTGTTCTCCTCTACCTGTGGACGTAGCTAACACCTTGTTAGTGAACCACGTAAATCTGTGTTCTTTCTTACATTCGTTATAACAAATTGGCATCAGAGCCAAGATGTCTAGTTTGAATGTGAAGATCGACAAATTCACGAGGAGGAACAGTTTCAGTTTATGACAGATCAAGATGCGAGCCTTGTTAAAGCAACAAAGGTTGTGGGCGCCGCTGACAAAGAAGGCAGGGGATCCCGAAACCGTTAAGATGGCTAGTCTGAAGGAGAAGGCACACTCAAAAATTATGCTGTGTCTTGCAGACGATATCATCACCGAGATCGCGGCGGAGAAAACTGCATCCGGTCTGTGGTTGAAGCTTGAGAGTCTATACATGACGAAGTCTTTAACCAACAAGCTATTTTTAAAGCAACGTCTATTTAGTCTGCGAATGCAAGAAGGTGCGCCTCTAAGAGATCACTTAGATCAGTTAAACACAATTCTATTAGAGTTATTGATGTTAAAATCGAGGATGAGGATGCTGCATTAATTCTGTTGGTATCTTTACCATTTTCATATGAGAATTTTGTGCAATCTTTTATTGTTGGGAGATATACTGTGACTCTGGAGGAGTTTAGATCATCCCTTCACACCAGAGAGCTGCGTCATAAGGCGACTGGTACTGGTACAAATAATCAGGCTGCTGGGCTAGTAGCCAATGGAAATAAGGGACATGGAAACTTGGAGAAGAAGAAATTCAAGAAACCAGGTTCTAAGGGTCTTAAACCTAATGATATATGTAACTACTGTAAAGAGAAGAGACATTAGAAAAAGGAATGTCCAAAGAAGATGCGGCAGGAGAAACCATCAGGAACTGTTGCTATAGCAGAAGATGACACCAATTCGGAAGAGGATACTGCCTTAGTTGCTGATGAACATACACATCACACCGATGTGTGGATTTTAGACTCTGGGGCGTCTTATCATATATGTCCGCGTAAGGAGTGGTTCATTACCTATGAGCAGGTAAATGGAGGCAATGTTTCTACGGCTAGTAGTTTTGTTTGCAAGGTGGTTGGAATAGGCTTGATAAAATACTGACACATGATGGTAAATTCTGTATATTGAACGATGTTAGGCATGTTCCACGCATGACCAAGAATCTGATATCACTGAGCTATTTGGTCAACAAGGGGTTCAGCTTCAAAGGTGAAGGTGGAGTTCTACGTGTCTGCAAGGGTTCTAATGTGGTTCTGAAAGGTGTCAAGCGGGGTACCTTGTATATTCTGCAAGGCTCTACGCTGTCAGGTTTTGCTGTTGTTGCATCATTGGAGGTTCACAAGGATGATATGACCAAGTTATGGAACATGAGACTCGGTCACACTAGTGAAAGAGGGATGCAAATTCTGTCAAAAGGGGATCTTCTTGGTGGCTACAAGGTCAAGGACCTTGGATTTTGTGAACATTATGTCTTCAAAAAATTACATCGCAGCAAGTTTCCTAAAACAATTCACAAAACAAAACGCACACTTGATGACATTCATTCTGACTGTTGGGGTCCTTCTCGCGTTGAGTAGGAGGTCACAAATACTGTGTGTCAATGATTGATGATTTCTCAAAAATGACTTGGGTTATTATGATGAAGGATAAAAGTGACGCTTTTAAGAGTTTCAAGCAGTGGAAGGCGTTAGTTGAAAATCAAACAGGAAAGAATATCAAAAGACTGCGAACTGATAATGGTCTGGAATTTTGTTGATCTGAGTTTAATGAGTTCTGCAAGAATGAAGGAATTGCTAGACATCATACAGTCAGGCACACACCATAGCAAAATGGTATGGCAGAGCATATGAATCAGACTCTTCTGGAGAGAGCTAAGTGCATGCTCTCTAATGCTGGACTAGAAATAAGGTTCTGGGCAGAAGCGGTTAGTACACCTTGTTATCTGATAAATCGTGGACCTCACACAGGAATACATCTCAAAACTCCTTACGAGGTGTGGTCTGATAAGTCAGCTGATTACTCAAATCTGAAAGTTTTTTGTTGTACTGTTTATTATCATGTGAGTGAGGGTAAGTTAGAACCAAGAGCTAAAAAGGGAGTATTTCTAGGCTATGGCTGGGGTTAAAGGATACAGAATCTGGTCTCCATCCAAAAAAAGGGTTATACTTAGTAGAAACGTAGTCTTTGATGAAAATTCTATGTTTAACCCTACTGTGAGGTCTATTGTTGTATCAAAAATGGTAGTGTTGAGAAACAGGTGGAGCAACAAGACACTCAAGATGAGAGTGAATCACAATAAGAAGAACAACATCAACACTCACATTCAGAAACAGAGCCACTAGTAGTTAACCAGCACAGTTTGGCTCTTGATCGACCTAGGAGAGCAAACTTTGGGAAGCCTCCCACGAGGTATGGTTTTGAGGACATGGTGGCTTATGCACTACACGTTGCTGAAGAGGTGGATCCCCACGAGCCATCCACCTACAAGAAAGTAGTTACATGTACTGAATCTACCAAATGGCTTGCTGCAATGAGAGATGAGATGGAGTCACTTCATAAGAATCAGACTTGGGAATTGGCCAAACGACCTCAGGAAAGGAAAGTTATCACTTGCAAATGGGTTTTTAAGAAGAAGAAAGGGTTGTCACCTGCTGAGGGTATCAAGTATAAAGCTCGAGTAGTTGCAAGAGGGTTTCATCAGAAAGGTGTAGACTATAATGAGTTTTTCTCGCCAGTGGTCAAACATACTTCTATCAGGGTACTGCTAGCCATAGTTGCATACCAGAATCTGGAGCTCGAACAACTAGATGTGAAGACAACTTTTCTACATGGAGAGTTGGAGAAGGAGATATACATGACTCAGCTAGAGGGTTTCCAAGTTCCTGGAAAAGAAGATTATGTTTGCAAATTAAAGAAATCTTTGTATGGACTAAAACAGTCTTCGAGGCAGTGGTACAAGAGGTTTGATAGCTATATGACAAAGATTGGCTACACGAGGAGTCCGTATGATTGTTGTGTCTACTACAACAAGGTAACAAATGGTTCTATCATTTATCTGGTCCTCTATGTAGGTGATATGTTGATAGCTGCAGAAAACAAGTCAGATATTCAGAAGTTGAAGGGTCTTTTTAGTGCTGAGTTTGAGATGAAGGATTTGGGTGCAGCTCAAAAAAATCTGGGAATGGAGATTTACAGAGATAGAAGTAAAAAGAGGCTTTTCTTATCACAGAAGGATTATATTCATAAGATATTGTCAAGATTTGGCATGTCTACAGGAAAATTCATAGATACTCCAAGTGCTGCAAACATTCATTTGTCTACTGCGTTTGCACCTAAATCTGCTAAGGAGAAGGAGTACATGTCTCGAGTTCCTTATGCTAGTGCAGTAGGAAGTTTGATGTACGTTATGGTCTTCACTAGACCTGATCTTGCACATGCTGTCAATGTTGTTAGTAGGTTTATGGGTGAGCCTGGCAAGGAGCATTGGCAAATTGTGAAGAGGATTTTTCGTTATCTTAAAAGTACGTCTAATGTTAGGCTTATTTATGAAGGTGATACACAGTGTTTAGTAACAGGTTTTTTTAAATTCTAATTATGCTGGAGACGTTGACAGTAGAAGATCTATGACTGGTTATGTTTTCACTTTTGGTGGTTCTGTTGTTAGTTGGAAAGCTACTTTGCAGCCAACAGTGACTTTGTCTACTACAGAAGCAGAGTACATGGAATTGACAGAAGCATCCAAAGAGGGAATCTGGTTGAAAGGACTGGTTAAAAATTTGGGTCTACATCACGATCAGGCTATAGTGTATTGTGATAGTCTGAGTGCAATCTGTTTAGCCAAGGATCAAGTTCATCATGAGAGGACTAAGCGCATCGATGTCAGGTATCATTTTTTGAGAAGTGAGAAGAGAGTTAAGGTGAACAAAGTGGATACTGCTGATAATCCAGCTGACATGTTCACCAAGTCAGTTCCACATAGCAAGTTCCAACATTGTTTGAACTTGCTAAATGTCAGAAGCTGTTAGTTGCCCTTTTTGGGGGCAACATCTGAGGCAGAGGAGATGGTCGCACGTCTGGCACTATTATGATGCATCTGGTACATCTGTTTATTTGTTAGAGGATTCAAGTCAAGGTGGAGATTTGTTAGAATATGCCTTGAATTAGGCATAAACCCTAATTTAACAAGGATTGTTAAATTAGTCTATTATGATGGGCTGTGTTTGTTGGGCCTACCATTCGGGGGTATATATATACCTATTAGGTTATTAACCTAGTGTGTGGTATTCTGTTATTTGTAATCCATTTTCCTCAAGGATTAATAAAACTGTTCTCCTCTGCCTGTGGACGTAGCTAACACCTTGTTAGTGAACCACGTAAATCTGTGTTCTTTCTTACATTAGTTATAACAGGTCTAAAAGATGATTAGCTAATGTCAAAAAGAAATGAGCTGTGTAAAAATATATATGAGAGAGGGAGGAAATGAATGAGTAAAATAAGAAAAAAAATATAAATCCACACAAATCTTGTGTCTAGGGGTCGGATTGTTTTATTTACAATTTACACTAGACAATCAGTGCAAATCCATCATTTAATAAATCTTTAACAATTCATGTGTTTACTGAATATCTTCAAACTTTTATGGATTTAAAATCTTCATCTATAAATCCTAATTAAATACCCTCAAACTTTTTCAGATTTAAAATCTTCTTTAATAAATCCTAATTGAATACTCTCAAACTTTTGAAATTCACAAAAGTCTTTAAAACACATAGAAATCCAAATACAATACACCCTCCTAAATATCATCTAAACCTTAAACCCTCAACGGAAAATTTTTAAATCCTTTAAGGAAATGGGATCTAGGAAAAGTCTGAAAGTCATCTAAACCCTAAACCCATGACGAAAATAACCTTTTGTCTTTCCTAGATCCCATTTCCTTCTAAAATCTCAAAAATTAAATCTTGCGGATCCATTTTTCCTCCTAATTTGAACATCGAATACCCAAATTTTTATTCTGAGTATCACATTGATCATTCTAGAAGCGTTTGGGGACTGATGTGGTTATTCACTGACAAAAAATATTTATGGTAGGTCTCATATGAGACACGTCATCAAACAAGCGACGCTGTGACGCAAAATGACCTCAAGCCTTACGTTGGTAGCGAAAAAGAAGTTTGGGTACCACATTGGTAGTTTTATAAATTTTGGTATCACTTTGACCGTACCATAAGAGTTTTGATGCCGATGCTAAAACACTACTGGAATTTTGCTCTTAGCCGACGGAAATAAATCGTCGGCTAAGATTGTTTTTCCGTTGGCTAAGCTCCTAGTCAACAAAAAGTCTGTCGACTAAGATCCGTTGGTTAAGGGGCGTCTGCTAAGACAATAGCCGACAAAACATTTTATTCCGTCGACTAAGACATATGTTTGAAGAAAAATGTTGGTCCGTCGACTAAGAGATGATTAACTTAGCCTACGAAAATTATTCAGTCGACTAAGATATTTTTATTTTAAAAATAAAAATTGACATCTGCCACCTCTCCTACGGACCTCCGCCTCATGAACTCCACCCCAACGTTCCAGATCAGGCCAACCACCAAAATGGACTTGGAGTAGGCCCAATCACTCTAGCACTCCTCCAACTGCTCTGTCGAGGACTTGCATACATGAACAAAAGGCTCATTAAGCCTATGCGGTGGCTGCTCGGGCTGTGGAGGAAGCGTGTGGCGCCACAGAGGGGGCTGGCGAATGAGGCGGCAGCTGAGGAGGAGGTTGTCAATGAGGGAATTGTTGAGGAGCGGCGATGTCGGAGGAAGAAGGGAGATGAGGGGTGAGATTTGGGGAGAGAGAGAGAGAGAGAGAGAGAGAGAGAGAGATGGGGGCTGAGTTTTAGAGAAAGATAAGGGATCAGAGAGTGAAAAAGAGAGATAAGAAGAAAATGGAATAGATTGAAACTTTTGAAAAAAAATCAAATTTTTTGAAATTTTTGGTGGGATTTTTTCAATTTTTTAGGAACTTAGGTGACAAAATAATATATTATATCGACTAAGTGGTTGTTATAATTTTTTTTCTTTAAAAATTGTTCCTTCAACTAAGTGACTTTTTCTGTCATTTAAGATATAACCTAGTCGGTGGAAAAAGTTTTTGTCGCCTAAGTTATTATAAATAATCATTTATATTTATATATAAAATTTTCTTCGGATAAGTAAACTAGCATGTCACCTAAGATATACTTAGCCGACTGAATTTTATTCAGTCACCTAGATGATAACTTAGGCGACGAAAGTTTATTCCATCGGCTAAGTATATTATAAGTGACAGAAAGTTTATTATTCCGTCGGTTAAGTGTTTTTTTTTCTACAATTGAAAACTCATTATATTTTGGTGCAAGAGTTTCTGTTTCCGGCAGTACGTCTGACTTTGCCATATATTCCTACAATAATAGAACCAGGATCATCGAGATGTACATGGAATTGCAGATTATTATGGTCTTAACCACATATATATATATATTATGGTCTTAACCACATATATATATAGTCTCTATCAAGAGTAGAGCCCCTCTCTAAAATTAAAGTGTGACGTTCCTTATTTGGCTTACTTTCGGGTTAGATTTTTACATCTTCACCATATAGTATATAGATAATAGTGTGTATAACATGTCTACAAAGTTTCATGTAATTCAGAGATCATTTGGATACTGAATTAGATGAAACAAGTCAATAGAAAAAAAAAATGTTTAAATAGAACCGGTCGTGTAAATCACGATTATGAAAGCTCAAATGATGTTTAAATGAGATGAAACTTGGTAAAAATAATCTACATGTTATGTTCTAGATATGGAAATGTGAAGTTATAAAAATATAACCTTAAAAATGAAATAATGAGCCACATCCTTTAATTTCAGAGATAGAAACTGATATACATGTTGTACTTTAATTACCACCATATATATAAATATGGTGTACTAATTGAAGTACTTGTCATTAATTATAAGAAAGAAAAGGAAAACCGAAAACGAAAAAGTTTGGGACAGATAGTTATCCACATTTAGGTCTTATCATGTTCGTCATCGATCACCAACGCAGACGCTAGCTATGCGTTTCGTGTGCAAATTTCCTACTCATTGCGTTATCGACCACGTATTCCTGTCTCACGTTTAGTATATACACGAACTTGGCTGTCCAAAGAGTTATATTATTGAGTTCATTGCGAGTACTTAATGAGCTTCGATTCTTTGGAGCCTTGAGTTATTTCATTCTTTACAAATTAAGTTTTTTTTGATAAACAAGGGATTAGAAGACATTCGTTACATAGTTTATCTTAAGTTGTCATGTTCATTTTGCTTATTAAGTGTCATTTAATTGTTAAATCGTCTGTCTTGTTTTTTTATGTAAAGAAAGAAAAATTAGTGTCTCTTATACATAATGAAGACTTATCATTAATTTGCACTCATTTTGCTCATAACATATACGTACGTTACTAGTATTGTGGATTCATTTTCATTGTTAATTTAGTCGATCCATTAAGGAATCATCAATTGTTGTTGATCTCCGAATTTTAAATCACGAGTGTTACTCACGTACGTACCCACTATACACATTCAAAGAATTCTACTTGTATTGTTTGTCCATATATGGAACAAACAAATTAAGGCCCCAAAATCCACTAACGATGAAGTGTTTCCAAGTAGAATAAAATCAATCGTTAAAGATGATATACTATTCCACTATGTACATGGTCATTCAGACGTCCACATTCTTCCCTCTGGCCATGTTCCATCATCTCATTGTACTCAAATGAAGATAAGCGTGAATGTGATTGTATCACTGTTCGAATGTGATTGTCACTTTGTTCAGATGTGATTGCTCTTTTCATGAGCTCTGGTGAATGTGGCCATCGATGAGTTGACAAAAGGTGAAGGTGCGAACATCACTACTTCCAAAAGGGTACACAGCGAACTAGATATTCGATATGTCTAGACAATAGGACAAGCAAAATCAGGATTATTCAAGATTTCAGGTACAAAGAAATCTCCTTTTCATCGAGTTTTAGTGGCATTGGCAATGGTAATATCAATAATGCTAAACTAGATGTGATTTATTCACTATCCTTAAGAGGATTTCTTTTTCCATGTCCCGTGGCAGCTAAAACCAAGTTTAAAGTGAGTTGTATTTGAACAATGAAATGATAAATACATCATTTTGTGAACAAAGTTTCGCTAGTGAGTATAAGCTAACAAAATTAAGAATAAACTTGGCCTAAGAGTGCAGCAGCAAAAACAAGAACAAACTCGGTCAAGTCTCAGATGCAATGCACAATTTTTAAGAGGGGTGTAAACTTAGGCCGAGTATCGGTTCTACTTGCATCTAGATTATGGAAAGCAAAAGCAGCAGAGACAAGTGAAGTGAGGTATATCTCAGCCATCACCGATTGTTGGTCCGACTAGAATTCCACTTGCATCATATGGCAAACATACGACCGTATGAGATTTGTGCTGTAAGATCTCACAACAAAGCTCTTTTTGAAATGCAATAGCAAAATTTGTGGCATCTGAGTGGACACTGGGAATCCATTTCGACTCACCCTAATTGGCCTCCATATTGATTACATTACCTCTTTCAAGTATCTCCCCCCATCTTGAACCCTTTTAAACGTTGTTGTCCATATCTTGGCACGCAAAAACTTATTCTATTTTAAAAACTGAACAAAGAAACACGAAACGTGAATGAAAGGGTCAAAAGACTCGATCTTTAAATTAACTCCCATCCATAGAACTAGGCCAAACACATAGGAGATCAGAAATAGAACCATACTGTGGCACCATGCTAGAAAAGTCAGTTTCCTAGGCAAGCAACAATTGGCATGGCTGATTATCATGTGTCGGTATGTGACTTTGATCATCACCTCTTATCACTGATGCATGAACGCCTTAATCTATGATATCTATCGACTATCAGCACCTCGGATAATTTCATAAACTCATATTCACAAACAAAACAGACCACACAGGAAACACAAGCTGCATATACAGTTTGGATGTAAAATTAATAGAACCTTCTCTCAGGAGAGGGATTGTCACATTAAGAGGCAATCTAAAGCTAAAAAGGATGTCTAAGAAGAAAAACTTATCATCCTTCTCCTTTGTTTTTTTAATCATCTTTTTGGCATAGCAACACCTATTCAATTTCTATTGGTGCAAGGACGTCCAAGGATAACAAAATCAAGGACCCCGAGCTGGGGTAAAACAGAAACAGCCGGGATTTTTGTCTTCAGGTATCATTCCACCTCCTTTGCTTGTATCAATTGCTTCCAACATTTTCACCACCTCATCCATTTCAGGTCGTTTATTTGCATTTCCATCCCAGCACTTCCGCATGATACTAGCCAAAGAACTAGGACAACACCTTGGAATTTCTGGTCGTAAATTCTGTAAACATAACAATGCAGCATGTGATCAAACACCCTTGAATATTCATCTAACTAACAGGATATACAAATCTCAATAGCTAATTATCGCTAGTGTTGCGAAGATTGTGAGGTTTGTCCTATCTTATTCACTAAACACAAGGGTTGGGAGGTTTGTCCTATCTTATTCACTAAACACAAAGGGTTGACACTAGCCAAAGAACTAGGACAACACCTTGGAATTTCTGGTCATAAATTCTGCAAACATAACAATGCAGCATGTGATCAAACACCCTTGAATATTCATCTAACTAACAGGATATACAAATCTCAATAGCTAATTATGGCTAGTGTTGTGAGGGTTGTGAGGTTTGTCCTATCTTATTCACTAAACACAAAGGGTTGACACTAACCAAAGAACTAGGACAACACCTTGGAATTTCTGGTCGTAAATTCTGTAAACATAACAAGGCAGCATGTGATCAAACACCCTTGACTATTCATCTAACTAACAGGATATACAAATCTCAATAGCTAATTATCGCTAGTGTTGCGAGGATTGTGAGGTTTGTCCTATCTTATTCACTAAACACAAGGGTTGTGAGGTTTGTCCTATCTTATTCACTAAACACGAAGGGTTGCGCTCGTTGCAGGACTTAACCCAACACCTTACGGCACAAGCTGACACCCATGCACCACCTATGTCTTACAAATGTATTGAACAATACATGAGTAAAAACTCACAATATTGCTAATCGGATGTAATTTATAATTATGATCAAACTGTATCTTTATGATATTTAAATGATTAGAATTACTTTAACTATTTGAGAGCCAATTGTCCCCATACGGATACAAAAGATATTTGAGAACTGATTCAATATGGTTTACACATGCTTTATAAAATAGTGAAGCAAGGTCTGGGCTTTAAAATACTAAATAGAGTAGTGGACAGAACACAATTATAGCAAAAATGGGAAAAGAACTGGACCAAACTAAAATTATCATGTGATAGCTCTCAGCCAAATGCCAGGTGAAAGATACCATTGCAAGTCTGAACCCACTAATGCAATGATAAGTCATGATGCAAGACCTCTCTTACCCAACATTCCCAATTTGATACCAACTAGAACTGTTGATAAAGTCTTCTAAGCAAATGTAAATAGATTTATAAACTGACTTAAGGCATCGAGTAAACTAACCTGTCGAACAACAGCAGATGATACATCAGCAAAGCTAAGGTCAGGGTAAGGCATATCACAGCAATACATTTCCCATAAGCATATGCCAAAACTGTACACATCACACCTTCTGTTATATGGCTTACCATCCAGAACCTAGAAAAATATGCCAGCTTCATGATTAGCTACAGAAACCACATGCCATCACATTAACAGCCATATACAGCAGTAGCGCCTCATACAACTAAACGAGTATATAAAGGAGAGAGACAGAGAGAGAGTAATAAAGGTCTTTCTGTTAATTGGCCTCCATTTCAAGCCCAATATAAAGAAATGAACTGTTCGGCAGCTATGTATAACAAGCTACTGGCCCAAACAATAATTTAACCTTTTCCCAACATAATATCAGTAATCCCAGACCAAAACAACCTCAGCCCTTTGAGAAAAGGAATATCTTTATTAAACCCCAGAAAAAAGGAACTGTGATGCATTTGACCTGTTTAGCACCACTCCAAATTTAAAGGCTTGTTCTAATCTTCTTCAGAAGCTCTAATGCTGTGTATTAAAATAACATCCTATAGTGTACACAACCTTCAAATAAGCCACTTTGTCAAACTCTCACGTTTAAATGCATGCAACGTCCATACCGGAAAGCCTAAGTGTCAGCAATTTTTCTGAACTGACCCCAATACCCATATATCCCTGAGTGAACAGGAAAAGTTTATCTATAAGAATAACAAAAGTCACACTAAGAAATCTCTACATGGATTCATCAGACAATCATCTACATGAAACAACCTGCACCAGGCTCAGTCTCATGCACTACAAGACCGCATCATCTCCCACCTTCCTGACAAGTCACTGCACTATGTCAGTGGAACATTTGCACCAATATGGTTGACCCTAGGTCAGGCTCTCTAAACAGCTTTCCAAAAATGATCTTCATGCTCTAAGAGCATTTGCACCGGTGAGCCAGTTTGATGACTGATTGGTTGATTTCCTCTTTTTTCCAATGCACCGGGCACTAATTGCCTGACCAATTACTGGGCCCCATGTGAATAGTGATTGCTTAGGCAATCCAGTTGCCAATTCTTGCCCATCGTATTGCCTGACCAATTTGGTGGGCTCTACTTTCTTCTCCCATTTATTTTGCAACAGCTTAATTATGGCTATTGGATTGGGATCTAACGGTCAGTATTAAATAACAAAGGTAAATCAGTTATCTTGTTAAAAAACTCAATTTTCATTTCTTTTAATTTACCTCACTCCCCTGGCCAGTAGTGCCAAGGGTTTGGAAACAGATCCTCATTTGTTCAGGGATTGCGAGGTTATCAAATTATTTTGGCAAGAGGGGCCTTTACATGAAAGCCTATCTAAGTTGCCCACGGTAGACTTCAAGGAATGGTTGTGGCTGGCTATGGAAGTACTGGAGAAGAATCATCAGGAGTTGTTGATTACCAGTTTGTGGGCTGTGGTCAGAGAGAAACAAGGTATTATGGTATCACTCCTCTTTCAATTCTCAGTTTCTCAACCAGTGGGTTTCCCAGTTTCTTACTGAGTTCAAGAAGATTCATGAGAAGCCTCAGGTTCATCGAAAAAGGGAGAGAATGATGTGAGAGTGTCCTCCAAGTCGCCTGAAGATAAATATTGATGGCTCGTTTTTGATTGAGGATGGACATGGAGGTGTGGGGATAATTGTTAGGAATGAGTTGGGTTTGGGAATCGCAGCTGTGGCAAGAGCGGTTGAGTATGCGCACTCCGCTTTCATATGGAGGTTGAAGCGTGCAGACAAGGTCTTTTACTTGGTATTCACCAGGGGTGGACAGATATTGATATTGAGAGAGATTCTATCCTGCTTATTGCGACATTAGGAAGAGAGGAGGATCTATTAGAGGTGGGTCGGGTGATATGTGACTGTAAGGAATATATGAAAGTCATTCAATATATTAGAATTCGACACATTGACCAGGAAGCAAATGGTGTAGCTGACAGATTAGCTCGCCTAGCTAGTTTGAGGACTCTAGATGATATTTGGTTAGAGGAGACTCCTGCTATCAGTCAGGACGTTCTCTATGAGGATAGTTGTCATTTCCATTCAGTTTCAAGGGGTAAAGGCTATATCCCTCTCCCATTGCAAGCTTTTAATATTAACTTAATAAATGGATCTAGCCACTAGGCTAGTTTCTTTCAAAAAAAAATTTACCTCTCCCTATAATTTCTTGAACCTAAATTTTACAATTTTTTATTGAAAATTTACTTAATTTACCTCATCCATCAATTTACATCAATCCATTCTACATTTGATTACTTTCAAAAATTCTACATTTGATTAATTTTATCAAAGATAATTAATGTTTGAAATAATCTCGTTCATCAAATTATAAATTTAACATTTTCAATTTAAATTACTCGAGATTGAAATGTGAATAGTGAATTAGCAAGCAAATTGTCTTCAATTGATGCACTGACAAAGAGATAGTCATTTGTCAATTTAAGATGAATAGTGAATTAGCACTGCCAAATCAATTAGCAAATCAGCAATTGCCGTTGCCCAATGGGTGCAATTGCTCTAAGGATCAGCTTCCTAAGCAAAAACAATTCTTCACTCCAATCCTCTAGCAAGAAGCTGAGTTCATCCTAATCAACCACACTGATAGTCAAGAATACTGAAATGTCCAATTATTAGTTCTTGTATGCTCTTAATCATGTGTTAGTGTAATAACAAAAGTATAAAAGATTCTCGGTCTCGCTCCCAGGAATTACTTATTAGGTCACAATGCCTAGGATTACAGGACTACCACGTGGTGCCAAGACCCTAACTCCCCCCACAGATTTTCCAATCCTCAAGGATGTCTCATTTGTGTCCAAGTTTTTGTCATCTCCACTTGGGAAATTAATGCCACTTTGAGTGTGCCTAGAAGCTGGAGGTGAATAGTTTGTGCCAATGAGGCCCAGTTTTGTTGACAACCAGCAAAATCAGGATGGAATTGTTATGTCGGTTTCATCATGTTAATTGTCAGCTATAAAGTCAGTTAAGCTATTCTGGCAACAACCCAGCCCTTCGATTATTTGAATCACGTTGTCTTCAAAGATGTGCAAGCCACTGTAGATGCTGGGGTGGTTTCAATACGGATGTTACGAACTTTGTAAAAGGTTTCCCCAACACTATTTTGTTAAGGTAGAAGGGAACTTTCCTTTTGGTCACTTTAGAAAAAGTGTTGTGGTGGTGTACCTAGTAGAGTTTAGGCATTGTCACATGAAGTGTACATGCTTTGCTCATTTTACATATGAAGAGATCATGTGACCTTCCCATCTATTTTAAAGGGCAAATCATACATAGAGGTGATTGTAAAAGAATGTAAATTTTAGTGTGTTGATTGATGGGAAAAGAAGTTTAGAGAGGTTATTCTTATTTCTTCCAGCAAAGCATATTATGTGAATATATATATAGGAATTTTCTTGGCTACAAACATCTGCACCAATGGTTTTGATGCGGATTTTCATTTTTTCACCACTTTTTGATCGAATTTCCTCATCTCCACGGTCTAGTATCTAGATAATTTTGTGTATATCATCTCTGCAAAAGTTCAGCCAATTTGGTGATCGTTAAGGCCCTCAAATTGCGTTTTTCTGTAATAAACATTAACAGTTCATGTTTGACAAAATTCAGTCCGTCCATTTGTTTTTCGATTTTGAGAGCCTTAAGGTTTAGGGTTAACGACCACCAAATTAGCTGAAATTTTGCAGAGATGATCTACACAATATTATCTAGATACTAGACGGTTGAGATAGGGAAATTCAATCCAAAAGTGGTGCAAAAATGAAAATCCGCGCCAAAACCATTGGTGAGGACGTTTGTATGTATATATATATATATAAAGGTTGCAATATGAATACCTCTGGGGCCATGTATCCTAGGGTGCCAGTTTCACCAGTCATGTCCCTTGGATTTTGAGCTTCAACACGAGCAACACCGAAATCAGCTATTTTTAAGTTTCTGTCGATATCCAGCAACATATTTTCTGTTTTTACATCACGATGCACAATTTTCTTGGAATGCAGATAGCTAAGACTACAAGGGAAAGATAAAGAACCCAGATAAGCAAGACTTTCCAAAAGACATTGGGAACTATGGAAGGTATAACAACCTAACTCACCCTCTTGAGAGGTCCAAAGCAAGTTGGATCACAACCTTCAAGGCAAGTTTCTTTTTTCTGTTTTTTATCAAATATTGTTTTAGAGTCCCACCAGCAAGAAATTCCACAACAACACAACATGCTCTAGCAGGATGAGAATTTGGACCATCCATTGAAGGGTTTTTTGACGGAACTTTAAGATCAGAAGTTCCCATTGAGGCGCCAATGAACTGTGATGAGACAAAAGAGGAGCAAGGGAATCAGCAAACTATATATTGAGTCAGCAAAGGGAAATTATATACACCAATAACAAAATGGAAATAAAAATCCCTGCAAGGCTATCAATTTTTACCATATTATTCATAATGGCAAAGACAGGCTTGTGAAATTGTACCATAAGCTAGGAACAATACTAGTCAAACAAAATGGTTTCATACCCTTGTAACATTAGGATGGTCAAGCTTGTGCCAAACAGCAACTTCTTTTTGAAATGATGCCCGCAGAGCAGCAGTTTCAGCATCCGTCGCATAACCATCTTCCCCCCAGTCCAAGATCTTCACTATAATATTAGACATGAGATTAATGAGAATTTGATATCAGCCAAAATAGTGTCAAAGCGCTGCATATTGATCTAATAAGGCATCAATTTTTATGTTAAGCGTACTCTACACTGAACCGTGTATGTTTAACAAATATTAAATTAATCCGCATGCATGCAAACCATCATGAAAGCTGATCAAATTACATTGCATCCCTAACATAATATAACACCAGCATATCTCATAAAGAAATAATTTAGAGTTAGATATATAGGGTTTCATATACTATACTATGTTAACCCACAATATCGGCATCCTTCTCTTCCACACAAAAATGCTCTCCCGCTCCATTCTTTAGAAATATTAATGCAGAAAACATACAGAGATCTTCTATGCAGCTAAACAAAATCAAAATACAATTGAGAAAGGATTGACGAATACCTGCAACATCTTGATCATCATAAATACCCCTGTATACAGTACCATACGTCCCTTGAGCCACAACATATCTTATATCCAATTTAGCTAAATCAATCTCCCACTCTTCTTTAGGCCTTTTGTCCTCAATTTTGGACCAAACCCTGCTCAAATGCTTCTCAAGCTGTATATCTAAGTTTTTCAAATCAATTTTATCTGCCCTGAAAATCATTTCTTTGCTACTAACACTTCCACTACCCCTCATTTTTGAATTCTCACCGGCTTCGTGGTGATCCACCTTTTTTGCTACATTCACCTCCTCAATATTTTTCACTGGATCCATTTCAGACATTGAATGCAGAAGAAAAAAATCCAATTACCAGACAGTAATCAAAACAAGAAAAGGAAAAACGAAACAGAATCTAAAAACACAAGCAATCCTAGCATAACATGATCCTACAGACTTCCAATTTCGGTCATGAACACGACCATCTCTGCCAAATTTGTTATAAAACTATCATAATCTAAGACAAAAGGAAACCTTAAAACAAAGAATCTTTCGTTAACAATATAACTCACCAACCAATCACATTCCTTGAATAGAAAGGAAAAACTGAATGAATCTGATCTAATCGAAACCTAATCAGGTAAATACAACAACCCAATTGTCTCTTCAACCCAAAACACTATGGTTTGTCTAACACAACAGCTTTGTCTTGTTTTATATCTTGAAATTACTATAAGCAAAACAAACGTCCAAATCTCAAGTAGCTCATCACCAACCACTTTTTTTCCTTTTTTCAATTCTAAAGAACAAAAACGATCAAAGTAAACTCAAAGAAAACGACCCGAATCCAAAACTCTATACGACCAACGACCGATGACCCAGAATTGAATAAAGCAAAAGGATTTCAACACATAAAAGCTTAAAAACACAATCCCTTCAGGTACAATCAAACCACAAGCAAGAATATATATATAAAGAGACGAAAATGCTGACTTTGAACCAAAAAAACTATACGGTAGAATAGGCGGTGGTGAAAGGTTTAGAGTGTGAAGATTGGAATAATGGTATTGAAGGGGAATGGAGAAAGTGATTGGTGGGTCATGGAAGGTATTGAGTATGGGTTGGAGGAGGAGGCTGAGATTTGAGGGAGGCGAAGACGAAAAACCCAAGGGAGAGAGAAGTCTGCGCGGGGTTGCCTAGTGTACGGCTTTCCAGAGACGACTGTTTCAAAATCAAACAGAGATACGGAATTAGTGCCCAACTATAACTCGGTTTCTCTAACAGAAACAAAAAGGAAAAAAAAACATATTACACATTATTACGTGACATACGAATTCTAACTTGAAGTTGATCCATTTAGGATAAAAGTATTATAAAACGCCCGTAAAATTAACATTGTAATTATTTTAAGATTATGTGTATTTTGATTTAATGTCGTTAGAATATACATCTAAAATAAGATTATGTATTTATTCTTATTGCCACTTTATAATATCATATATAAAGGGTCTCGTATATTATTTTTTTTTCTTTTTTCTCGCACCTATTTTTCTTAATCACGTTATTATAAACGTAGCCCCAACTCAAATTGCTAGCTAACCCCAAACTGCTAGCTAATCGAAAAAAACATTGCACTAGAGAAAAAAAAACCCACCATTTTTGTTCTGGGCACCCCAAAAATTTACTCTAGGCACCCATCAACCTTGAGCGAAGTCGTAAAGCTCTGCACAGCGACACAGTTTCCTCATCGACGACCTAGCCCTATGCTCCGCCTCTGTTGACCATGCACGTAAGCCCAGCTCTAATCTATACCCAGACCCGACACCCTCCACCGGCGATGGCGCTCTGCCTTCCCTTCCAACGTACCTAGCCTAGCCTGGGTCAAGCTAAGACTTCACGCATAGCGGCTCGACGCTTTCCCAACTCTTATACAAATCCCTCTTATGATATTTCTCAAGCCTCAAAATTATATTTTGTAAAGAAAGTATCTGTTAGATTAAGCTATATCTTCTGTGATTAGGAATATGAAGATCTGAGTATATTTGTTTCCTAGTAGAGTACATAATTGTAGGATTGTTTCCTAATTGAACATAGACGTTCCTGTATATATATCCCTCTCATTATCAATGAAATTCTATTCAGCCAAACTGTATTCTTTACATGGTATCAGAGCAGCCTAAGATCCTGATTCATCACTGTAATCTAATCTCTCGGGTAGTCTCCCTATCTCAATCATCTCAGCAATCATGGCTGACGATCAAGACCTATCTCCAACATCAAAGGCCGAAATCCCTTTCCAAAACCCTTTTCAGAAACCTGAAACTTCAGAGAACTCATCAGAGGTCGTTCCTGGCCCTTACTTCATTCATCAATCAGATCATTCCGGATTGACTCTTGTCTCTAAACCCTTGACTGGAGATAATTTCTCTGGTTGGAAAAGAGCTATGGTTCGAGCTCTAAATTCCAAGAACAAGCTTGGATTCATCAATGGTTCCATCAAATCACCCTCAGAAGAAACTGATTCTGAAGGCTATGCAGTCTGGTCAAGATGCAACGATATTGTTCATTCCTGGATCATCAATTCATGTGATCCAGAAATAGGAGAAAGTATAAACTATTATTCTACTGCTCATGAGGCTTGGGAGGACCTCCATGAACGTTTTTCTCAAACTAATGCAACTGGCATCTATGAGATACAACGAGATATTTCCTATCTTCGACAAGAACAACTCTCAGTCTCAATCTATTACACAAAATTAAAAGCTCTATGGGATGAACTGACGAATCTCGATGCAAAACAACAAACAGATCAACAAAAATTGATGCAATTCTTGATGGGATTGAATGAAACATACCAGGCTATCCGAGGACAGATCCTTCTTATGAAGCCTTTACCCACTGTTCGCCAAGCATTCTCATCTGTTCTCCAAGAAGAAAAGCAGCGTTTAGTTGCCTCTTCCTCATCACACATGGCGGATGATTCTGGCAGCGCTGCCATGGCTGTCCTTTCCAGGGGCGGCAGACCACCAGCAACAGAACCAAATCAGTTTTTTGGGATTCACAATCGATATGCTGGAGGAGACAGGAAGAATCAAGGTGGCAGCACTTGGAACGATCGATTAGAACACAGCGGTGGTGGCTGGACCGACCGCGCTGACCGCGGCGGCGGCGGCTGGAATGACCGATCAGCTCGCGGCAGTGGTGGAGGTGGTTACCGTGGAGCCTGGAATGGTGGACGTCGTAGTGGTCGGGGTTCAGGAAGAGGACGACCTCATTGCACCTATTGTGATGAATTGGGCCACTGGGTCCAAACTTGCCATAAATTGCATGGATACCCAGAAGGCCACCCAAGAGCTAAAGATAATCCAGGTAGAATTGCGGCTAATTATGCATCAGATGAGAGGTTGGTTACGATCACAGAAAATCAACTAAAGCAGATGTTATCACTTATTCCCAAATCACCAGATGAGGGCACTAATTCCAAGGCAAATGCAGTATCTCAACCAGGTTTGTCCAAAGTCCTTTCTCACAATTGGATCATTGACAGCGGAGCAACGGATCATATTACTTCATCCTCCAAATTATTACATAACGTTGTTGATTGTTCTTTACCATCAGTATCACTGCCTAGTGGAGAACAAGCCAAAATTATTGCAAAGGGGACACTGCCCTTAAACTCCAGTTATTCTCTACATGATGTATTATCGGTGCCTACATTCAAAGTTGATTTGATGTCTGTTAGTCGTTTGACGAGACATTTGAACTGTTCAGTGACCTTTTATCCATATTGGTGTATTTTGCAGGATCTAGCTACAAGGAGGACGATTGCTTTGGGTAAACACCGAGACGGACTATATTACCTAGCGGCGCTGGAGACGGAGAAACCATTGACCAATCGACCCGCATCACCAAACAAACCAACCTGCAAACCAACCTGCAACCTCACCATCTCTTCCACCGATCTCTGGCACCATAGACTTGGGCATGTATCACCTTCTCGTTTAAGTTTCATTGCCAAGAATTTTTTACATTTTCTCATTCAATTTAATAACGCTTGCCATGTTTGTCCTTTGGCTAAGCAGAGTCGTTTACCTTTCGCCACTAGTGTTATTTCTTCGACTAAACCTTTTGAAATTATCCATTGTGATATTTGGGGTCGATATCGACATCCTTCTCTTTGTGGCTCTCATTATTTTCTCACTATCGTTGATGATTATACTCGTTTTACATGGATTTTTTTAATGCGTTTCAAAGATGAAACCCAACCTCTCATTAAACGTTTTTTCACCTATGCTTCTACCCAATTTGACTCTCGCATCAAAATTTTCAGAAGTGACAATGGTGGGGAATTTATTTCATTGCGTTCATTTTTTCATGATAACGGTGTCATCTTTCAACATTCTTGTGTTTACACGCCTTAACAGAATGGGGTTGTGGAACGCAAACACCGTCATATCTTACAAGTAGCCCGGGCTTTAAAATTTCATGCTCACCTCTCTACCACATTTTGGGGGGAGTGCGCTCTCACTGCCGTTCATATCATCAATCGGTTACCTTCCCCTTTGCTCTCTTTTAAAACACCATTTGAGTTACTTTACTCCAAACCACCTTCTTACTCTCACCTTCGAGTCTTCGGTTGTTTGGCTTATGCAACTAACGTCCACCCATCCCATAAATTTGACCATCGTGCCATGCCATCCGTTTTTGTTGGTTATCCTGTTGGACAGAAAGGTTACAAATTATTCAATTTATCAACAAAAAAAATCTTCACCAGCCGAGATGTCGTGTTCCATGAACAAGTTTTTCCGTCTGCCTCTCTCCAGCCCCATCTTGTTATTCCTTCACAAATCCAACCCTGTTCCGGCCCACTTTCCATTCCTTCCTCCCTTGACTTCTCTTTTGCCCCTCCTGTTGCGCCTCCAACCTCTGCCTCGACTCCACACATTTCTTCTCTCCCTTCTGCTCGCCCATCTTCACCGCCACCCTCACCGTCCAAACCACCCCTGCCACCATCACCATCTGCACCACTGCTGCCACCATCCCCGCCATCATCACCATCATCGTCCCTGTTGGCTCCACCCGCTGTTTCTCCTCGCCGACCTCAGCTCCCCTCCAAACATATTCTCGGCGACCAAAATCGATAACCCAGTCTCCTCTCCCATCGGATCCTCTGTCTACTCATCCTTCGGCACCTACCCCACTTCCGCCCTCTCCGGCAGCACCGGAGCTTGCCTCTCCACCCGAGCTTGTCTCTTCACCCGAGCCCACTCCTGACATCCCTACTGAACCACTGATTCCGTTCCGCCGCTCCAGCCGCCGCACTGCACCACCGGTCCGCTTCTCCGATTCCGTCTACTCGCGTGTTTGCTCCGTTCAGTCGTCTTCCTTGGCTCCAGGTCCTGCGACAGGTACGCGTTATCCTTTGGCCAACTACGTTTCTTACCATCGATACACACCTACATATAAACATTTTGTTGCTCAAATCAGTGCCATTACAGAACCTAGAAATTATGTGGAGGCTGCTGCTCACCCTGAGTGGCAAGCAGCCATGGAATCTGAATTACAGGCCCTTGAGACTAATGGCACCTGGTCCCTCACTAAACTCCCTGCAGGAAAGAAGCCAATTGGCTGCAAATGGGTATATAAGATCAAGCATCGCTCTGATGGCTCCATCGAGCGCTATAAAGCTCGCTTGGTCGCCAAAGGCTTCACCCAACTCGAAGGCATTGACTATGAGGACACCTTCTCTCCCACGGCCAAAATTGTCAGTCCGCTGCTTGCTTGCTTTAACTGCTGCCAGGGGATGGTCCCTGCACCAAATGGACGTCAACAATGCTTTTCTACATGGTGACTTACAGGAAGAAATATACATGTCCCCACTGCCAGGGTTTCGGCGACAGGGGGAGGAGGACTTCGTTTGTCGCCTTCACAAGTCACTATACGGCCTCAAGCAAGCTTCTCGTCAATGGTTCGCCAAGTTTTCAGAGGCCATTCGTGCTGCAGGCTTTGTACAGTCTCGAGCAGATTACTCTCTCTTCACCAGAAAGCAAGGCAAGTCCTATACTGTTCTTTTGATATATGTTGATGATATATTGATTACTGGGAATGATTCTCAAAGTATTGCTGCGACCAAAAATTTCTGCATAGCCGCTTTCATATCAAGGATCTTGGTGATTTAAAATATTTTTTTGGCATTGAGGTTTCTAGTTCTAAGAGTGGGATCTTTATTTCCCAACGCAAGTATGCTTTAGAGATTATTGAAGATGCAGGACTTTTGGGCGCAGCCCCTGTTGACACACCAATGGAACGCAATTTGAAGTTATCTGATAAGAGTGATCTGCTTAGGGATCAAGGTCGTTATAGGAGATTGGTTGGAAGATTAATATATTTGACTGTGTCAAGGCCTGATATTACTTATGTGGTTCATGTGTTGAGTCGTTTTATGCATCAGCCGAGAAAAGCTCATATGGAGGCGGCACTAAGAGTGGTGCGTTACCTCAAGAATGCTTCGGGTCAAGGCCTCTTTTTTTCCTCCAATAATGACCTTCGGTTAAGGGCATTTTGTGATTCAGATTGGGCAGGTTGCCCACTTACTAGACGTTCTACTACAGGGTACTGTGTATTTCTTGGTCCTTCATTAATTTCTTGGAGATCAAAACGACAACAGACCGTGTCACTTTCATCTGCCGAGGCAGAATATCGTGCCATGACAGGAACATGCTGTGAATTGACTTGGCTACGATATTTGCTCAAAGACCTCGGCATAATGCATCAAGAACCTGCCTCCTTGTATTGTGACAATAAAGCGGCTTTGCACATTGCAGCAAATCCTGTCTTTCATGAACGAACCAGACATATTGAAATGGATTGTCATTATATCAGGGACAAGATCCTAGATGGTTCTATTGTTACGAGATTCGTGAGCTCATCACGTCAATTAGCAGACATTCTAACCAAAGCTTTGGGGAAGGAAACTTTTATTCCTATGAAACGCAAGTTGGGAGTGCAGGATATCCACTCTCCAACTTGAGGGGGAGTGTAAAGAAAGTATCTGTTAGATTAAGCTATATCTTCTATGATTAGGAATATGAAGATCTGAGTATATTTGTTTCCTAGTAGAGTACATAATTGTAGGATTGTTTCCTAATTGAACATGGACGTTCCTGTATATATATCCCTCTCATTATCAATGAAATTCTATTCAGCCAAACTGTATTCTTTACATATTTGAATAGCTCGGACCCCTTAATTTTGGTGCTTGAGAAATATCATAAATTTCCCGTATAAGGTAGCTCAGACCCCTTAATTTTGGTCCTTGAGAAACATCAATAAATTTCATGTACATGGGAAAAATAATCCGAAAACCAAGTCAAATCTCCCATGACTTTACCCCAAATCTTAATCCTTATTTCCCATATCATATACGCATTAAACATCCGAAGCCGGTGGCAATTCTCATCACAATCCATATTATAATGAACCCCCAACAACAACACAAATCAAAGAAAGAATTTATTTGATTCTCGCAATCCTTTGGTCCGAGATTTGATCCTAGGCTCTGATACCATTTGTCACGCCCGACCCAAGATTACCTCTCTAACCCTGGGTTAGGAACGTGCGGGACCCAACATAAGAGAGATTTACTTGAAATCCCCCTTGAGCCAGGATAACCCTTTTCTTTTATAAACCAAATCAAACAGTCCAAACGGTACCGGAATAGACCTCAAACCGGAGGTTATCCCGATTCCCACATTTGAATCTCAAATCAACCATTTAAAGAACCTAGGGGTTCTAATAATACTTGTGACTGCACCTGAATCCCGGTCAGGCTGCCTACGTACCATGTCCTCAGGGATCAAGCCACACGTAGCTCTTGTTTTAATTAACACCATATCCGGGCGAATCCCGCTATTCTATTTAACGGTTGCTTTATAATTGAGGATAGCATACACCTAACGCATATCCTGAGTTAACCTCGCAAATGAGGTATCCACCGACCCACTAACCCTCGGGATTAACCCGAACATTCCACCATTCGTAACAATAACATCCATACACAACAAGACAGATAATAAGGGCAACCACACGAGTATAAACCACAATAACACACATAAATATAAATATAAAACATTGTGGCATCCACGTAATTAACCAATCCTCCAGGGGTATAACTGTAATGTCAACTGGAAGGTACCCTTGTAATTATACTAAACTGTCAAGGGCAATAAGGTCAATTCCACCTCAATGGCAGTTTGGTAGATATGTTAAGCTGTCAGGGACAGTATTGTCTTTTTACCCCAGTGGCAGACGTGTGATTATACCAAACTGTTAGGGGCATTTTTGGGATTTCAGTCCCAAGGGCAGCCTTGTAAATATACAATTATGGCAGGGGTATTCTTGGAATTTCTGCTTTAGTGGCAGTCCGGTAATAAACTCAACTACCAGGGGTATTTCTGAGATTTAACCATGATGGCACCCTTGTAATTACCCTAAACTGCCAGGGCAGTTCTGTCATTTTATAGTCACGGTAAATCGGTAAAAACCTGGATCTACCACAGTAAAAACCTGAGAATTTATCCCATTTTACCTTAGCCTAAACCGGTCAACTGGTTTGGCCGGAAATCCGAGATTTCCCGGCCAATCTCCCTATCCTAACCCATTCAACAAACACCACACATCAACACTAACAACAACAATGCTACACAACAATTCGAAACATAAATCCTAGAGGACAGAATTTACCCTTTGCCTCTACTCCGAGTTCGACGACAGCAGCTCCAATTCTCCTCCAGCTGGACCTCCTTTGCCACCCACAGCCTCGCCACCGTCTCTTACACCCTAGAGCACGGCCATTGGAGGCTCACCGGAGTGCTCGACCAACCCAACATTCAAACAGTGACACAGTAGGATGAGGAACTCCGATTAGGCTTCAATCCAACAAACAAAACACACAGGAAGGAAGCAAAAGAGACGATAAGGAGTTCCTTACCTTTCACGCGCTCTAACACCACCTGGTTTGTCGGAAACCGGTAAAACACAGCCGCTCTCCTCCTCCCTCGATCTCCAACCATAGCGATTGTTTGGAAGTTTGGAGGGCTGGGTTAGGTAGAGGAGGAAGAGGGGAAGAAGATGGGAGTGGTCCGCCGGCCTGAGGCGGCTGGAGTCGCCGGCGCCGGGCGGAGCACAGTGAAGCAGCGAGAGAGAGAGAGGAGAGAGAATCCCCCTCCCGGTCAACTGCCCCCCCTTTATAAAAATAAACCGACGGCCCAAATTTGATCTCCAAGAAATCAACGGCCCAGATTGAATAATGAAAAATTACCCTTAACAGTAAATAGATATTTTCTATTTACTTCTGCCACACGGTAACTATACAATATCTCGTATAACTTTCGCATACGAACTCCGATTAATTCATAGAATATACCCACGGGTTCGTATTAATATCCTCTACAACTTTCCCAAAGGAAACATCCTCAAATTCTCGACTTATCGCCAAGCCATCTTTTACAGTAAAGTAATTAACATTCATTACTTCCGTAATTTAGATATATCCATATTAAACAGTTCGTAGCTTCAGAAAAATCTTTCGGGCATACCGAAGGACTTATATTACTATAATCTACCTCTTCGGGACATCAATTTTATTTTCCCCCCAGAATCAAGAATTTCTCGATATTAACCTCGAATATTAATTCGGAAAAAATTTACAATTCTCTATAACTCGCCTAATCCCGGTAAATAAGTAAATTTCGGAACGGGGTGTTACAAGATCTATATTTAAAAAATTAAAAATTAAAAATTATTCGCCAATATACTCCATTCCAAATTCTTTATATGCAGATGTGAAAGAAAATTTGAAAAAATTTCCAAATTTGCATAGTTTCAACTCAAGTGTAACAAAATTGATGTAATTTCAATTAAATTGTGACGTAATTCCAAACTAAAGGCAACTTTGATGTAGTTTTAAATTGAGGTTTCTAATGTATACTTTATTCCAATAAGTCAATAACGGATCATTGATTAACAAGTAAGCTGTAATTGAGGTTTTACTCAAAGTTTTACTTCTTTGGTGAAATCGGTACTCGTTTTCTTCAATGAATATATGCATGCACGAAAGGGGGTGTCATACAGCAAAACCATAACATGTATAATACTGTTGTCTTGCGACAAGTTTATTAGAGATCTTGGGTAGACCATAGTGGGCTAATTTGAATTAATTAAGTCATTCGCTTCATAATCATACAAATTGATAATGAAACGTCGAACTTACTAATATATCGATGTCATAAGCAAGAGAACTATTCTTTTCTCCGCAAAATGATAGAAATCGGAGGTATCAAGGATACCACTAGTGAGATATAACTAGTATGTGGTTCCACCGAATATCACTTCACCAAGACCAAAAAAATTAAACAAACTCCAATTATGTCTGCATTGTTGGGCTTGTGGTCACAAATGAACCTATCCAATTTTTACCCAATAGCTTTCTTCCAGTTAGCCGTATATCTGTCATCTACAATTCTACATGCATTTGTATTTGTAATCGTCTCTCTTTCTCAGCAATCAACAACTGATGAGACACCAATTAGTGAGAAACAGGAAGCTCAAATTTGGAAGAGAATGGACTTCAAGTCGACGAGGGTGCATAAGATAGTGGAGAGGAGAAATAAATAGGTAAATCATTCCTAATTGTACCGAGAACTTTTGTGGTCAGAATCCAACACCTTAAATGTGTTGTGATATCAGAACGGTTTCCTCTTCAATTACATCTTCATGAGCCCAGATGTGTTTTTTTAGGGGCCATGGCCTTGATTTGATCTGGTTTGGAGTTTCAAGTTCTTTTAGTTGTCGTTGGGAGTTTAGAGTTCTTTCAGTTATCATGAGGTTCAGGTTCAGTTTCACGTGCAAACCTAAAAATTAGGTTCCACGTGAGGGAGAGTGTTGGAGAGAAGAGATAAGTGTATAAATCATTTCTAATTGTACCAAGACATTTTGTGGTTAAATTCTAATACATTTAAAAGTGGTTAAGCTGAGACAGTATCGGTACACATAGATGATCCACAGACCACACTTGTCACTCTGTTTTGACAAAAGAAAGCAACAAACTCAAGCAGAACATGTAACATGCATGTCAAATTCCGACCTCTGATCTATCTTTTCTCATAAACCAGCCCTCCATTACTAAATTAAAGTAGGTCCTTAGTCATGAGGGTTATTCTATGTTGTGTTTTCTTCTATCCAGCTCTATATCCGCTTCTTGATATAAGATAGAATTCGACTCTGATGTACCACACATTGACACACCCAAAACTCCAATTAATATTACAGAGCTGGTTGGATGCTAGTATTTTGGCTCTCAGAGAGTGAAAGAAAGAAAGAAAGAAAGAAAGAAAGGGGATATATACAAATGGTCTTACATGTTTGTCAACTGCAAAACTTGTTAGGGCAACACAACATAGAGAAAAACAAAAAGGTATATAAGAACGTACCACAAAATTAACCTTACATATAAACCATCACCTAGATACCCCATGGACTCAGAAACAGTTTACTGACACTGACTCGCTCCACAAGATCCTCGATCTTATTATCTTCCTCATATCTGCAGCGTAGCAAAACTCAGCCTTACATAACATGGAGTGATTCACATTGCCACCTGCATTATCATCTGTATATTTTAACTTTTGGTCACTTGCTAACTACAAGAGCATCTATCTCAGAATTATTTATCAATTAGAATCGAACTGCTCCTGATTAAGTTGTTAATTGGGGTCAACTCCAAGCTTTTATTCTAATCTCCCACAATCTGACATTCACTAAAGCCTAAAAGGAACTCAAAGACTACTCAAATCTAAATCACAACCGGTCACCAGACTTCATTTTAATTAGTCTATCCTAATTACGTACACTATTCTTAATTGTTAATTTGCAAGTGATTAGTGTTAGTGATGCATATATAATTATACAAGGTAATCTGGAAATGAAGAATAAAAAGCAAGGACTCTTGCTCTTAGTACGCGCATGTAGTAGACATTATGATTTCGCATGATGATGAACACTTCTTCCTTCCTCTTGCAGAGAATGTGGGGAGTTGGGAAAGAGCAAACTGTGTCATTATGTGCTTAACATGCTACTGATGCTGTTAGCTGCTACTGCATGCCTTCTTTTCTGTTTGTTCTTTTCTTTTTTGTTTTCCTTCTGAAGAGGAAGGAAGAACCCAAAACTTGTGGGGTGGGAGACTTTGAGAGTTGAGAGGTTTAGTTAGGGCTCACGTGATAGTATCCTTTGTATTTAAGGGACCACATGTCCTTAAGAAGGGAATAGTAAATACCAACTCTGGTTGATAAGGTTCGAAGGTGACAAGAGCTTTATGAAGCTCACCAACATGGCTATATGCATTTTAATTTTGCTTCCTTACTTGCAAGTGTGGTATGAATATTCACTATTGCTGCTAGGTCCAAAAGAGAGAGAATATATATATGTACTAGCTATTCTCTACAGTTTGTCCACTCTCTTCCTGCAATCTTGGTGATCATATTCGAAGAATCGGTCTTTAATCAAGTACATCTTCAGTTTGTTCTTGCTTAACACATTTCTAGCTAGTGCTTTCACAAATATCCGATTGGGGAAGTTGCCTACCAATCTACCATGCATCCTTAATAAACTCATAAGATTACCCCTCAGACGTGCTTAAAATTTAAGTGTTAAACATCATGTTATCTTTAGATAATTTCTCGGTGTTTTGTCCAATAAAAATAATACTTCATTTGTTAAGTTTTGACACATATATCGTAATTTAATCTTAAAGTCCATAAAAGTAGAAATAGTGAACACCAAGCAAGTAAAATGGTGGCTGATGAACAAAGTTTTTGCTTAATTAAGACGATTGCTTTGGGCAACTCAATTATGTTGGTGTTTAGAAATATCTCTACACACATCAAATTCGAAGAAAAGAAAATCGTTGAATATTCAAAGCATATGTGGGCTTGATAATTCATATACGTGGCACGTGAATCAGCAAAGTCAAAGAGACTCTGAAAGTACACATGACGACGTGTGAATGGTCGATCAACAACAAAATGGTCAAATCCCGACCAAAAACAAATATTAAATGTCAATCGATAATCATACATCAATCAAGTTAAATTGATTATCGAAAATGAAATATGACATTTAATCAAGTTGACGTAAAACCTTATCGGTCATAATCGAGGGAATCAATAAATACCACCGTTAAGGAAATACGATTAAATGGTGTTTGCAAAACATTCTTTACACGGAGAAGCATTCACAATATAAATACCCCTCACATATCAAGAGGAGCACTGCCCTCAAGAGAGATCAAATCACCCCTGAGAGCTCAAAAGTCTCGAAAACACCGATCTCTTCACCAACTTCCAGCCTAGAAGTCGTCAAATCCCAAAGAGTCACCAAGCTGCCAAATAGCCGATCTCTTTACCAACTTCAAGCCTAGAAGTCGTCAAATCCTAAAGAGTCACCAAGCTACCAAATAGCTGATCTCTTCACCAACTTTAAGCCTAGAAGTAGTCAAATCCCGAACAGTCACCAAGCTGCCAAATAGCCAATCTCTTTACCAACTTCAAACCGCTCGTGGATCAAACCCGATCAACATCAAGCCTCCACGGCCCTTGATCGACCTTCATCTTCTAGTGTTCAACAAATCAAAACTTCCACCAAGTTCTTCAACAAGCTCGTGGAGAATCAACAAGCACCGAACACACGTGCCGATTCATCCGCCATCAAAGTCGAAGAACATTCACCACGTAACACCGTTCATGACCTAAATCTGATCAAGAGCAAGCCTCTACGGCCCTTGGTCAATAATCTTCTCCAAATTGTCATCATGACAAGAAGATCATAGGAGGAGGGTGAGGGAGGTAGCTAAATAAAAATAGGGGTAATGCCGTCTTTTTTTTTCATTTGTTAGAATAGACGGTAAAAACTTTTGTTGTATCTAATGAGCACTTTTTTTTAATATTCGTAATGAATGGTCGATACTTTTTTTGATAAAACCCCTTCAATGCTCATGGATTTTCATTCATCGGTACGAGCGTTTTTTAAATTCTCCCGCGCCAAAACGGAGACAGCATTAACTATTTCTGAAATTCTCCAAATTAGCCTCACCGGATGAGCTAAAGAATTTGGCTGCATTCTAATGCATGGAGGGTATAAAAGTGAAATCACGCAAAATCATTGGCATTCATAGGACTCACGGGAAGGCCATGGTCAGCGTTTTCAGGTTATAAATGTTTGGGTATCGGTTTCGTTAACTGGAAAATAATATTTGTATCGGTTCAAGATTTTTTCTTTCTTTATGAATACTCTGTTTCTATTCACTAATCATATACTATTTTAGAAACCCCAATTTAGACCGTTATGTATTCAATGGGATATTTAACGTCTTTCCACATACACACGGGTGATCAAATTGCTAAGATCATTTTCTTTACATCTATAGAGATATAAATATATGAGATTTAAGAAATAAATGTAATTTGCTGTCGTTTTAGTTTCAGCACTAAGTAATGTACACTAGAACCATATGAGGTGAAACATTGCCAAATGTAAAAAGTCATTCGGTGAGGAGAACCTATTTCAAGAGGAAGCCCAACACTGTTTTCTATATTGTATTCATTAACAAATGTAGAGTGGTAGAAAGATCATTTACTTCTAAGAAACATAACATTTTCGCGCAACTAGGTTTCATATCAACCAGTCACGCTTTGAGACAATATAGCTCTAGACAACAAATAAGTCATTCAACTCATGAGCTATTGACACAAATAAAACCGTTTCTTGCAAAACACGAGTACGCGTCAGAATGAATGAATACTGTAATTTCACGTTCATTGTTTTTAACGATTTTATGTTGTGTTTTTAAAGTTAAAAACGGTCGTCAAATTTAAAAACGTATTATGCACCGTGTAGAAATGTATGACATAACTGCATATAACAACACTTCGTCAATAATTTACCGTAAATATAGGATTTTACTATCCATCAAACTACACGATTATCCAATCAGCAGCAGTAAAAAGAATATAACACTCGATGACTCAAAGGACACACCATTCCAATTCACAGTCTAGTTGTAGCAAAGGAAACAAGGAAAAAAAACAAAAGAAGGCAAAAGTGAGTAAGATTTTTATATATTTTTGGTAAAGGGAGTATGAATGAGTGACTGTAAAATGAAAGTGAAAGATATAGAAATCCAGACACAGTAATCTGTACGTTACCTTTTGTTAAAGTTGGGTGTGGTGGTGAGGTGTGTGGCGTGGTTGGTGCTAGAAAATTACACAAACCATTATATATAAGAGAGAGAGAGAGAGCTGTGGAGGACTTGGGGGTCTTTTTTGGGGGCAAGTAGGGTCAAGGGTTATCAGCACGAGAAAAAGTCCATTGAGAGCCTCAGCTACTTCCATTTCCCGTTTTCCCGCTCCTTCTTGAATCTCAATTCACTGTTGAGACCCCACCCCCACCTCTTTGACAATTATTTACATTTTGGAGAAGAAGAAAACACAGTAAAGCTGAGAGAGTAGCAGTTGGGGGGTGATGGAGTAGTAGTAGTGACCAGTGAGGTTGAGGAATGTGGAGGAGCTGCCTCTCTGGAAATGGACACCCCAGAGAGGAACCAGATCGGCGGAACCCCCAAAGCCAAATTTGAGGTCAACCCTTTTTCTCTTCTCTACAATTCAGTTTGCTTTTTAGGTGCTTTCTCAATTGTGTTTTGCATTTTTAGACAAGGTTGGGTTTCTCTCTGCATGTTGTTTGATCTTTGGTTTTTTCAGTTTGGGTCAAAGGTTGTTGTTCTTCTTTGGGTGGTCTGTTTGTGGGTTGTGTTGGGTTTTGGTTGTCTTGTGGTTTTAGGTCTCAAATTGAGCTCAGTCTTTGTGGTCAATTATTGTTCTTTTGGCTTCACTTAGTCTCCTAGGAGATGCTTTTTTACAGCTTAAATTTGAGATTGTTGTTTGTTCATTCATACCTGGGTTCTATTAGTTTCAATATTTCAACTTTCTTCATATTGCAAACAGAAAGAAATGAATTTTATTCTGAATATGTTTTTCCTTCTCATTATTAGATTGTTTGCATTGATTTATTTTGTGGGTTATTTTTGTTCACTCAATTAAGACCTAATAATCTGATATGATGAGATACTAATCACATCCAGCAGCAGATTTTTTGAGGTCATAATTAAGACGCCAGAGTCTTTCTGAACCGGATGTGCTGTGATTTAATGACTTTTGTAACGCCTGGATTTTCTACAGTTAATTATCTTGTCAAATCTTACACTGTTGATGCTTGATGAGGATGTATGGATGGTTTTTTCTTTTAATTTCTAATGAGGATATGTGTATATTTCAGAAATTGCTTTTTCTGTGTAAAATTGTTCATGAAGGTCTTTTCTTTAATGTGCAGGATTCTCCAGTGTTTAACTATCTAAATAGTCTTTCTCCTATCAAGCCAGTGAAATCTGTACACTTCACTCAGACGTTCAGCTCCCTTAGCTTTGCATCCCTTCCATCGGTTTTCACTTCACCCCATATCAGTTCTCACAAGGAATCAAGATTCCTAAAGAGGTGAGTTGTAACTTTTATTGTGTAACCCATTGCTGCATGTATCAAACTATTTATTTCTTACCTGTGTCTCTGACTGAATTAAAGTCCATTTATTTCCAGGCATAACACTTCTGATGATCTGTCAAAACCTGAGTTTTCTCCGGAAAGTGGAAATAAAGTTTGTGCAAGCGAAGATGCTGCTCAACTTTACAATAACTCATCAAAGATACAAGAAGATTGTGTTCAGGTGGTTTCCATTGGAGAAGCTTCTGTAGAGCCATCTAGTGAACAGTCAAAGTTTGTGATTGAGCTACCTCGGAATTTGAACTATGACTGCGGTAGCCCTGACTGCAACACATCTCGTTGCGGTATCAACAAGGAAGATTTTGACCCGGAATTGGCTGAATTTTCGACTTCAGTTAATCAATATGTTCAAGAAACTTCAGACAAAGGTTCATCAGACGATGAAGCACAGCAGCAGGTGACATGCCAGAGTGATCAAACAAAAGAAGGGACAGGCTGTGATTGGGAGAGTTTGATTTCTAATGCGGCTGACATATTGATTTTTGATTCCCCCAGTAGCACAGAGGCTTTTAAGGAGCTAATGAACCATTCCCTAGGCCCCATGACAAGGTTTTCTACTTCAACAATGCCGCACCTTGCGCAACATAACATCAGTGAGGAGCAACTAGTGCAGGTCAATGATACAATTGGTTCTAGTCAACAGCTTCAAATTGATGATCATTCCTCGCTTAGTGGAGAAGCCAGTGAGCTGAAAGAAATAGAACACATGCCAAACCATTTAAACGAGTTTATGGTAAACAATCCAATTGTTAAAGCAGATAATAAAGCGGAAACATCTAAGGTAAAGTATCCCAACCTTGTAGACTTATTCAGTGAAAGTTGAACAGATTTACAATGAATTTGTTAGTCTAATCTGTTAGAATGGTGAAATATATGCATCTGTATGCTTGTGTATTTTCTGGTTACACTTTTCCAAAGCATTTATGTCATCTTGACTGTCCTCTTTAAAATATATTGTCTTTGGCTCATTCTAAAGACTTGTGACATCTTTCCTAAACTGTTCTCATTCCTTTTTTTATGACTGATAATTTTTGATTGGCCTAATGATGTTTTGTTTGTCTGTGTACAGCCTGTTATAAACTTGCATCGTGGCTTGAGAAGGCGTTGTCTAGATTTTGAAATGACGGGAGCTCGCCGGAAGAGTTACAGTGATGTTTCTGATTATAGTTCATCTTTGTTATCTCAATCTAATGAGAATGTCACCACAACTGATAAGCGACTGATATCTACGAAACCTGGTGGTGAATCTTCAAGGTGCATCTTACCCGGAATCGGTTTGCACTTGAATGCCCTTACAACTACCTCGAAAGACTGCAAAATCATTAAGAACGAAAATTCGGCTTCCGGTAGAGAATTGAGTCTTCCCAACTCCAATGCCTCCATACATTCCCCCACAGCTGGTCAAGGGAGTGTTTATGAATCTTTCCCTTCAGCTTCGTCTGAAAGAGACATGGATGGCACTGAAAATCGGGTTCAGCTGTCGCAAGATGTGCCCCAAGCATCCACTCTTTTAGCTAATGAAGACTTAAACCAGAATAGCCCCAAAAAGAAGAGGCATGTGCTTTTGTCTAGCTTTTGTTATCATATCATGTTGGTTACGATTTTGTTTCTTTTACATGGCATCTAACATTTTCAATTGGATTTGCAGACGCAGGACAGAACACACAGAACACACTGGGGAAGCTGAGGCTTGCAAACGTTGCAACTGTAAAAAATCGAAGTGTTTGAAACTGTATGTTCTTCTTGTTCTGTTTACTGAAATGGTGAAACCTAATACTCTGTTGTCTGCTTGAGTAATCTATTTTCTGTGTGACAATAGTGGCTTGCTGCATACCTCAGGCAAGCCATATATCTGATAGTTAGTGAAGCAGCACATTTTAAAATGATTTAGACAGATTCAGAATTAAGAAGAATGTTGCATAATTTTAATTCATGTTTCATTGGAATATCATATGGACCTTCATACATATTATCATGCCTGGGATATCACTAGCAATATTTGGCCTTTTCCATGATTTAAGGTTTAAATGTACCTGGTAAGCTCCTAATTTTGTTACTTTCAGAAGTCCTTGAGTGTATCCATCCTTTCTTTCTCTTTCATTTCCAAAATTGTGATTTTTGTGTATGCTGCTTCTTGTTTCTTAGGTACCATGTTAGTTTAATTTTGACGGTTGCAATTTTCATGCAGTTACTGTGAATGCTTTGCTGCTGGTGTCTACTGTATAGAGCCTTGTTCATGTCAAGATTGCTTCAACAAACCTATTCATGAAGATACTGTGCTTGCAACTCGTAAACAGATTGAATCTCGCAACCCACTAGCTTTTGCTCCGAAAGTGATTCGGAACTCTGATTCTGCCGCTCCTGAATATGGGGTTAGTACATAAGTCACTATTCTCTGTTGTCTCAGCATGTTGGACTGCAATTTAACCATAAAGTTGGTTTTGATTACAGGATGAATCCAGCAAAACCCCAGCTTCTGCAAGGCATAAAAGAGGATGCAATTGCAAGAAATCAAATTGCCTGAAAAAATACTGTGAATGCTATCAGGTTTTTCCCCTCAATGAATTTTCTTTGGATTTTTTGTATCTTATGATTCTTATCTGATCTGATACAAGTCTTGTTTTCTTTTAAAGGGTGGTGTCGGATGTTCCATTGGGTGCAGATGTGAAGGGTGCAAAAATGCATTTGGTACCAAGGAAGGTGAGTTACATGTTGGGTGATTGCTTCCCTTTGATTTCTTGTGCTGTATTTTGCATCTGAAGTCCTTCAGGTGTGCTTACATTCTTATTATTTTGGAATGTAACATGTAACAGTTCATATGTCATGTAACAACGACAGTTCCAAAACCCAAGTCTTGAAAAATAAGCTGTGTATCACATTCTTATTATTTTGGATTTCAGGATCTATTATTGGAACTGAAGCTGAGCTGGAAACAGAAGCAGCTGTAAAGAGTATGGCTGACAGAGATCAACAGAAAAATGAAATTCAGAAACATGAAGAGCAAACCTCTGCTCTTCCAACAACTCCATTACGGCTGTCCAGGTTAATTGTCAAACTTATATGTTGTTGAGAAGATGATGTATCTTTGCTATTAAAGATTGTAAAATGACAACTATTAATTTTCCAGACAATTGGTTCCGGTGTCATTTTCATCCAAGAGCAAACCGCCACGATCTTCTGTTTTTAGCATTGGGGGGTCCTCTTCTGGATTGTATGCAAGCCAGAAGCTTGGAAAATCAAATATTCTGCGACCCGAATCCAAATTTGATCAGAGGCATAGCCAAACTGTACAAGAGGATGAAATGCCAGATGTTCTTCAAGGCGATTGCTCTCCTACCACCGGCATCAAGACTGCTTCTCCCAACAGTAAAAGGGTCTCTCCTCCATGTACCTTTGGGTCATCACCTGGTCGAAGGAGTGGTAGGAAACTAATTTTGCAATCCATCCCTTCATTCCCTTCTCTCACTTCCCAGCATTGAGTAATCTTGAAGTTGGAAGTTGGAAACAGAATGGTCTTAGTTTAATCATGTTTAAAGATGTGTGGTTTAGTCCTGTATGCCATTTGAGAGATAGTCTACTGTACTATTCTACTATTACAATAAACATGGCATGATGCTGTTATCATACCCCCAACTTATCCTTGTAAAATATGGAATTTCAGTTTATAGATTTCATTCCCCGCCCAATGTTTTCAAAGGTAGCCATCGGCTCGGCTCAATTTTCATATACCATGCTGAAATTTTTGCTTCAGTTTCTTAACATTGTGCATTGGCCAAGATGGCCTGCATTCCCACAGCAGAAAACACACTCATTTGATCACTGTGTCTGCTGCAGTTAACACACTCATTTGAACTCCATGTAAAGTAGTAAGTCGTTGTTCAGGTCAACAAGCAATGAAACCAGACGAGAGCCATATAAACTTTTATTGAAATTTAAATGGAAACATGTGACCGCAGTTGAATGCAATGATATATTATCTCAGTATCTCAGTCGTATAGAATTAAGCAATAGTAATTAGATCACATAGGCGCCGGAAAGAGTTGAGAAGTATTTCCTACCTTCAGGAGGATTGCGGGTAGAGTATTCCAGGCAGCGAGTGCTGAGCAAGTAGTACTTAATGTCCATGGATTTCTCTGCAATTTCGTATTCAAATATCATGACAGTAATTTACTCCCCACTAACATCATCCACCTCCTCCTCTTCCTCCTCCAGTCCTCCTCTCCCTCATCCTCTTCATCTTCATCTTCATCATAATTAGTACGACTAGGAAAAACATAATCATCATCCACATAACGTTGTCACCAAGGTCATGGAAGAAAACAAGGCCAACATTTTTATCTTCAAGATGAAAAAACCGACAATAGTTGATCATAACCATTAACAAAGGGAATGCAGCTTCCAAAACAAGGGTCCAACTTGGTCCATCCTTTTTCTGGGTGAGGGACATCAAACTTGAACATTCCTATCTGCTCTTTCGCCCATAGTACCAATTTGGTTCCCAAAATTGCATGGCAGGCTTTGTACGGATATCTATGAAAAGGGCCAAGTCCAGAGGCAACCATTTCTCAAATTTCTTGTCAAATATCTCAACTGAATCATAGTCAAATTGGCCGCCGAAACAATATAGCTCGCCGGCCATCTCTACAATCAAGCAATCGGGTTTCCTAGTCTTATATACTTGGGAAGGCTGCAACGTAGGGTTTGGATCTATGCTTGGATCGGTCTCACACACAAACTTCATTACTTGAAATCGTCATTGGATGTCCAAAAATATTCTTCTCGTCTCCGGATACCAATCCACCGGAGAAATAATTTTAGAGCCGCTAACAATATTGGCCATCCTGCAGGGAACACATTTGTCCGGTCCAATTCTATAAGCAACTGCACTTAACTTAAGTTCATCATCACCACCATGATCAGTTGGCGCTGCCAACACGCGGCTTAGTTCGATAGATTGAATAACGTGAGCAACGTTGTCAGCAGGAAGTCTGCTCTTCAAAACATTAGAGGGACTTACTCTTCAAAATTTCTTGTTTCATGGTTCCTTTATCTTTCTCGTCCTGCGCCATAAGTGGTGCTAAAGTAGTATAGTTTCTTCTGCTAGTCAGAAATGATGCTCCTCTTTGTCGACGTTGCCGTCTGGTTGCGAAGTCTCCCAACATGGCAATACACCACCGTCTACACCAAGCCATTGCTTAAACCCCTAAACCCTAATTTATACAAGTCAATGGATCAATCAATATATAATTGAAAAATAGAATAACTAGTAGAGGAAAAGGCTCATGTGACGATTTCATTTCATTGCATAAAAGACATTTTTCGTCGCATAAGACCTTAAGCGAAAACAAAATTCGTCGCATTAGGTTTATATAAGTATCCTTAAGCAACGATTTTTTTCGTCACAAAGGTTTATGTGACGAAAACAAAGTCGTCGCATAAACTAATGCGACGATAATTTTCGTCGCTTCAACTTATGGGACGAAAAATATTTCGTCTCTTAAGAGTTTTCAATAAGTAAAAAATAAATTTAATTTTCATTTTTTATAATTTAAATTAAAAAAAATTTGTTTGTTTTTTGTTTTGCTGGATCAAGGAAACGGTGATGGTACGGTGGTGGTGGCGGAGGAGGTGGTGGTGGTACGGTGGTTGTGGTGGCGGAGGAAGAAGAAGAAGAAGAAGAAAAAGAAGAAGTGAAAGAGGAAGAAGAAGAGGGGTGGTGGTGAATAAGTAGAAGGAAGAAGAAGAGGGGAGGGGGAATTTAGCTGAATGATTTAAAATTCAAAATTTTTTGTCATAACTGATGCGATAAAATAAACAAATTCTCATGAGTGTGAACTAATGCGACGGAATTTTGAATCATACGTCGCATGACTCAGCACTAGGGGAAAATTTTGGCGGAATCATCCAAAATTGATGCGACGAAATAAACAATTTTCGTCGCATGAGTGTAAACTGATGTGACGAAATTTTTTATTTCGTCGCATGAGTCAGCATTATGCGACAAAATGTGTTTCGTCGCATCAGTTCACACTCTTACGACGAAATTTGTTTTCGTCGCATCAGTCCACACTCATACGACGAAAAAAAATTCATCGTATGAGCATTTTATTCTACTAGTGAATCGGCTGATGTGCTAAGACCTCTACTAAATATGGACTCTAAGAGACATTTAGGTTGTGCTTCGCCTCTAACACTTTAGTTACAATCCTATCTAATTTAAATAGAAATTCACACGATTCTAAATATACATTATATGCTTATAAGACTTTTTTTATAAATAGAAAATTTCATTAACTCAAAGTAATACAATTAGTTGGGGAATTATTGCTTGCAAAGCGTCCCAAAACATCAACTAGACTCCAGCAACACCATTCATAAGCCAAGGTGTTGTTGGAAAAAGGTGAAAATAACCATTTTATTTAACCAATTTAAATAAGAAAATTTAAATGGGTTATAGGGTGAATAAGAAATAGTCACCCAAAGATGAATAATTACTTGAAACTATGTGCTATAGACTTTATATAGTCTATTCACTGATTGAATTCTATGAGCTATAACCTCACATAATGTGTAAGAATGTAATTTCACTAATGTGAAAATGTTGTAACCACACATTTATGTGAAATGTTGTAACCACACATTTATGTGAAATGTTGTAACCACATATTTATGTGAAAGGTTGTAACCACACATTTATGAGAAATGTTGTAACTATATAATGTCAAAGGTTGGAAGTAATGCTAAGGGTTGTAACATATCAACCATAATTCATGACAATTCAAGTAGTTGATGGTTTTCCCCATGTATAAATAGGTGACACTTCATTTGTTCAAAACACAATTGAAAACATCATCATTCGAAACACTTTTCGATAATCATATCCTCCTTTTCAAGAGTTATTCTCTTTCTAGTTTATAGCATTCTGGTGATAGATTGAAGGTACTACCAGTTCGTCGGGTGTTCTTGACAGCAGTGCTATCAAACCTTTTGCACTGGTAGAAGAGACATAATTTGTCTTAAGGAAAAGTGTGTGAAACACACGACTCGACTTCATCACTTTCCTCATATCCTTCGTTTGAGTTTGGAGTCATAACACGGTTTTGGTGTTCTGCGTACTAAGTAGTCCAAGGTACGTGATTCAACTTTCACAAGTTCAATTTCTCCTTGAATCATGTGTGGTAACCAATGTTGTTCATAGTAATTATTTTTATGTTCATCATTTCATTATTTATTTAATTATAAATTAGATTTATGTGAATATATATGCAATATCTAACCCCCTTTTTGTTGCAGGTGCCCCTGCTCCTGACATTATATAAGACTTTGTGATGAGTACATAAATTTACTAATTTTTTTTAGATAGAAGAGACATTTATATATAAAAAATAGTAAAGACATAATATTCAGTTTTGTTCTAATTCTGTATGCGGAAAAGTTCTTAAAATTGGTTTTTGTAAGAAGACTCCTTGAGAGGAAACTTTGTCAATAAAAACCCAAAAGAGAAGATTCAGTTAAGGAAGATCTCAACAAGAAGTGATAACTTTAGGGGAAGATCTTAACAAGATGAAACCTTATGGAAGAACTGATGAACAGTCCGAGAAAATGCGAAACCCGACCCTTTGAGAAAATTCTCTTTGATGTGAACCCCTTCGAAGAGGATCTTGATAAGGTAAAGAATTTTTGTGGAAAGACAAAACATTTTGAGGAGAATATCCGTAAGATAGCTCCATTTCTCGAGACATTTAGGTTTGCTTTGCCCCTAACACATTAATGTAAGAAATTATATTGCTTTAGAACTTGACATTGTATTAAACCTGCATATTACATGTTCTTGTATTAATATACTTATATGTTATTTAATCTGAGTTTAAAATATAAGCTTTACATTCAGTATATTATTTGGATAAGTTTGTAAGATTTTGAATTTAAAAAGAATTGCAGTTATCAAGTAGTTGTTAAGCAGTTGAAGAACATGACAGTTTTCTTTATGAATGAAACTGTCATAGTTGTGCTCTATATATGTCTATCTAGTCCCTTCTTAAACAGACAAGTTCTTACTACAAGTCCCATATACTTAGAGAACATTAGGTTGGATTAAGGAGAAGGCTAGCATGGATAACTCGGGTAAATTCAATAGATTTCTTGTTTTCTACAGATTAAGATACTTAGACATCATTCTATCCTAAACATAGCATGCTAAACAAAAGAAAGTTCATTACATGATTTGATCTGATATAGTCTAAAGTAAGGCTCAAGTTAAGATTCTAACCTTACAATTGGTATCAGAGCCACTATATTCAGATCATTTACATGATTCAGATATGAACATCAAGTATTCTGGGAACAATTTTTAGTTTATTAATCCGCATTTAGATTTTTAGTTCAGCATACATCTTATTAATATGCCTTGCTGATATCAACATTGAATTACATATGTATGTCTATATGCAATCTAAATTCATTGATGTATGAAATTATTATAATGACATGTATGAAATTATTATAATGACATGTATGCAGCACATATGTTAACAAACACATATTTAACATTATTTTGTAAAATGCTTTCATGCTTCAGTAATACGCATAATGTTGCCAAAGTAACCTATAGTGCATATGATAAGTTTGTATCTTATCTTTATGAATGTTTATGATACATCTGTACCGTCAAAATAGTTTTTTGTATCTGAAATCAATTGATGTCAAAATCCGTCACTAAAGTTACAGATTTTTTGAAATTTAAACAAATTCAGAAACTATAATTTCCAAAGAAGTTAGTTTGATTGGTTGATTTAAATATCTGAAATATATGCATTGTACAGTTGGACATTTATAAATCAAAAGAGATGTGTACACCAAAAAGGTTGTCAGGATCTTATAATTGATTAATTGATATTCTAATTTTATTACATGTATATTCATCTTTATATGAGAATTCAGATTATTCTAGTATTCAGTTTTACTAGTTTAACTTATAGATATTCATTTCAATACAATTATGAAATTTCCAATGAGCATCAATCAAATTGAGCTCCTGAATGGAAGCAATTTCCAAAAATGGAAGGCTGATGTGGAACTGAATCTGGGAATTTTAGATTTTGATCATGTACTCGAGGAGATACCACTATCACCATGGACTGAAAAAACAAGGAGATTAAGGATTGGTACAAACACAATAAGATGACACTCATTATGATCAAAAAGGGCATGAACAACAGTGTGAGAGGAAGTATCCCTGATGCTGAACTTGTTAAGGATTTCATGGAGTCCATTGCTGCAAAATATGTAATTTCTAATAAGGCTGAAACTGAAAAGCTAATGAAATCTCTTATGAGGATGGAATATGATGGCAAGAGGAATGTCAAGGAATATATCATGAAGGGTTCAAACATTGTTGAAAAGTTGAAAGATCTCAAGATGACTGTGGAGGAGCCTTTTCTAGTCTATATGCTGCTCAACTCACTTCCAGATGAGTATGATCATTTAAAGTCACTCTACAAAACTCAGAAGGAACAGTGGACTGCCAATGAACTCATTTCCCTGTGTGTTGAAGTTGAGGAGGAGATCAAAAAGAAAAACAAGAGAACGACTATTGATGTGAATCTGGTGACAGGCAAAACAGAAGAGGAAATTTGGTGGCAAGAAGTTCAAGTCAGGTTCATCTGAAGGTACCTCTAAATCTTTCAAATCTGATAATGACAATGTGAAAAACAAACCTGCAAGTGGCATGAAATGTTTCTTTTGCAAGAAACCAGGTCTTTAAGAAAGATTGTGAGGGTTTCAAAACTTGGCTGAAAAAGAAAGGTAATTTTGTTTTAAAATCTGTTTTCAGTTTAGAGTCAAATGATTTTTCAATTGACAACTCTTGGTGGTTTGACACTGGTTCCCCTATTCATATTGTCAATTCATTACAGGGATTGTCAAGGATTTCAATTCCAAAAAGGAATGAGACAAGGGTGTGTATTGCAAGTGGCCAAAGAGTGACTGTGAAAGCTGTAGGAATTGTCAAGCTCCAGTTTAAAAATGGCTTTGTAGTAGAACTAAATAATGTGTATGTTTTGTATTCCAAGTATTTCTAGGAACTTAATATCTGGATCCTAATATGTACTAAACTCTGGTTTTAGTTTCTCAAGTACTAATAATAAGTCTATGTAGTTTTATTATAATTCAAAGTGTTTTGGTGATGCTTTTCTTTCAAAAGGTTATTGGTGTGACAATTGTTCTAATATTTCTACTGCTGAAAACAACAATGAAGTTTTCTTTGTAATTCATTCCAGGTCAAAAAGATTTTTTTAGAATCATCATCTTTCTTGTGGCATAAGTGGCTTGGTCACATCTCTAGGCAAAGATTGATGGAACTAGTTAAGCAAGAAATTTTACCTATCTTAAATTTCGATGATTTTGAAACGTGTTGGCTGTTTGAAGGGCAAAATGACTGATGCTAGAGGAAATGGATCAAAAAGAAGTGAACATATGTTTGACCTGATCCATACAGATATATGTGGCCCTTTTCCAGTTAATACCATATGTGGAAATTGTTACTATATTACCTTTATTGATGATTTTTTAAGATACTATTATGTTTATTTGATGTCTGAAAAATCACAAGCTTTGGACTTCTTCGAAATCTATAAAGTTGAGGTTGAAAAACAAACAGACAGGTTTATTAAGTGTATCAGATCTGATAGAGGAGGTGAATACTATAGAAGATATACTGAACAAGGCCAAAAGAAAGGCCTTTTTGCTTTGTTTTTGCAAGACTGTGGTATAGTGGATCAATACACTGCCCCTCATACACCACAACAAAATAGAGTATCAGAAAGGAAGAACATAACCCTAATGTCAATGGTTAGAAGCTTGATTGTGAGATCTAAACTACCAAAATTTCTGTGGGGAGAAGCCTTGAAAACAATAAATTACATCTCACTACCAGAATAAGTATCATAGCCGACGAATATTTAATTAGCAGGCCGACGAAATTTTTTTTCGTCGGCTAAAGTTCATTTTAGCCGACGAAAAAAAATTTCGTCGCCTAAGTGAAATTTTCGTCGGCTAAAGTGGACTTTTAGCCGACGAAAAAAACTTTCGTCGCCTAAGTTAAATTTTCGTCGGCTAAAAGTCCACTTTAGCCGACGAAATGTTGTGTCGTCGGCTAAAATAGTTTTTTTCGTCGGCTATAGTCTGTGAACTATAGCCGACGAAATTTTAAAACTTTGGCCGACGATATATATAATTTCGTCGGCTAAAATGCTTTATATTTCCAGATCTAGACAGTAGCTGATTTGAAAGAAAAAACGAGAGAAAAAGTTTTGGGGTTGGCGAAATTGTTGGGTGTTGTCGAAATCTGTCCGAAATTAGTTTGTGGCGCTATATATAGGTACGTATATGTATATATCTTGTTTTTGAGTTGATTTAAGAGTTTTATTTTCGTTATGCACATTGATTTTGAGTTTTAATTAGAGTTGATTATATTGTGTTTTAATTAGAGTTGATTATATTGTGTTTTGAGTGTGATTGAGTTGATCGATTTGGGTTTGATAATATATATGAAGTTGTTGATATATATATATATATATATATATATTAATTAGTAATTATTATATATATTAATTGTACGTTAACTCAGATATAATATAAATTGAATGATTCGTAAATTTAATTAATTAGCGTTTATACATATATATTATGTTATTTTCTCAGGATATGGATAAGAGTTGGATTTCGCTTCCAAAATGGGACAAAAGATATGCTAAAGGAGTTGTTAGTTTTATTGAATATGTGATCAATAATGCTAAAGGGAATACAATTTTCTATTGTCCGTGCACTAAATGTCAGTGTCGCAGCGATATGTATCAATTTCCAATTGACAAGGTTTGGCAGCACCTTCAAAGTAATGAGTTTTGGGAGAAGTACACATGTTGGATATATCACGGTGAAACATCATCAAGGGGTCCGCATGATCATGGGCAATTTTCTGAGACGGGCAGTACATCCAACGATCCAACAACGGCCTTCATCAACGATATGTTTCCTTATGAGAGGGGTGTATGCTCTGAAGGACCGTATATGTCTGACCCGGTGCAGCCCTTCCCTAGAGTTGTCAACACTGCTGGTATTGACAGGTACAACAAACTACTTGCTTTCCAACAGACCCATGTGTACCCCGGTTGTCAGAAAACGGTTCTTGAAAGTGTGATGGACGTTATGAAGATTAAAGTTGAGACAAAATCGACTGTGAAGGCTGTTGATGAGTATCTACAGTACACTGCTTCGATGCTGCCCCACGGTCATCGTCTTCCTACCACTCATCATAAGGTCCGATGTATACTGAAAGATCTTGGGCTTTCCTACATCAAGATCCATGCATGCAGATATGATTGTGTTCTCTTCTGGGGTAAAGATCCAGAAGGGAATGACCTTGGTGACCTTGACACATGTCCAGTATGTCAGAGTGACAGGTATAAGTTGACTCCTGCAGGCAATAGGAAACCTATGAAGGTACTTCGGTATTTTCCGTTGAGGGATAGGCTGGAACGGTTGTACATGTCATCACACACGGCCAAATCTATGAGATGGCACGCTGATAGGGAATTGCAAGGCGAAGATACCCTTATACACCCTGCTGACGGGGAGGCCTGGAAGCATATAGACAGGGAGTTTCCTCATTTTGCGTCTGAGGTCCGAAATGTGAGGCTCGGGCTCTCATCCGACGGGTTCAATCCTTTTGGCAACATGAGTCTTCAATACAGTGTATGGCCGGTGATTTTGGTACCATACAATCTTCCTCCATGGATGTGCATGAAGAAGGAATACAATATGTTGAGTTTGTTGATTCCGGGACCCGGTTATCCAGGGAAGTGTCTCGATGTGTATTTGAGACCCTTGATTGAAGAGCTTAAGTTTTTTTGGGACGTTGGTCATCCCACTTATGATAAGTTCATGCACGAGATGTTCCAGATGCATGCTATGGTTGTTGGTACCATTAGTGATTTTCCTGCTCGTGGGATGTTGTCGGGCAACGTTGTTAGGGGATACAAGGCTTGTCCAGAGTGCCTAAGCGATGAGGGGAGCAGTAGTCATTGCAACAAGATATGTAGATTGGGTCACCGTACTCTCCTTCCGTATGATCACGAATGGCGGTTCGATGACAAGGCATTTGATGGGACTGTAGAACTTGGTGTGCCTCCTAGAAGATGGACAGGGGAAGAAATTTTAGCAGTGCTTAATGAGTATGATTTTGGGCAGCTCAGCAATCATCCCAATATAGTGGCGGCAATACCTGACAGACCCGACAGGTATAAATTTTGGACACATAAGAGCATATTATGGGAACTCCCATACTGGAGTAAGTTGTTGATCAGGCACTACCTAGATGTGATGCACATAGAAAAGAATGTGTGTGACAGTGTGGTGGGAACCGTGCTGAACTTGGAGGGAAAGACGAAAGACGGTCCGAAGGCACGCATTGATCTAAAAAAAATGGAGATACGAAGACATTTGTGGTTGAAAGAAGGGAAGAAAAAAATGCCTCAAGCTCCGTACACCGTGAAGCCTGAACAGAAGAACGTAATTTTCAGGTGGTTGAGTTCTGTGAAGTATCCTTCAGGCTACGCAGGAAATATAGCCCGGTGTGTAAACATTCGGGACAATAAAATGTACGGGTTAAAGAGTCATGACTGTCATATTCTGCTACAACGGCTCTTCCCTATTTTCATTCGACCATTCCTTCCCCGTCAGGTGGTGGAGCCGTTAGTAGCGTTGTCAAGATTCTTCCAGAAGTTATGCACAAGGGAAGTGACAAAATCTGATCTCCGGGAAATGCAACAGGACATTATTTATATCATGTGTAAATTTGAGAGAATATTTCCTCCAAATTTTTTTGACATCATGCCGCACCTGATGATCCATCTTCCCGAGCAATTGTTGCTTACCGGTCCAGTACACTATACTTGGATGTATCCTATGGAAAGGTATGTTTTTTACACCTAATGTTTTTATTGTACATGTTCATTGTATAATCGTAACATATGACAACAAATTTATTTATTTACAGACAACTTGGAGACTACAAAGCTTATGTGGCTAACAAATCCGCGCCTGAAGGATGTATAGCAGAAGCATATATTGCGCACGAGTGCGTCACCTACATGAAGTTGTATCTAGGAGCATTGAAGGAAACTCCACAGACCATGCCGGTTGATGAACCGAAGTTTAACCTTTCCATACTCTCAAATGATGTTGAAGTTTATGGAATTTTACCAGAGTCCTACAAGTTGCAACCCCATGAGCTCGTCATAGCCCATTGGTGGGTATTGATTAACTGTCAAGAAGTTGAATACTGGAAAGACATCCATCTACACTGTCCAGACATTCAAGGTGATCTCGACTACCACAACAAGGAGTTCGCGAACTATTTTGGCGATTGGGTATGTAATTCTCCAATTTTGTATGTTGCAAGTCTCCTTGATTGCATAATTATTCATATTAATTTATAATACATTGAATCTTTGGTTGCAGATGAACCATATTCAATTTGATGGTCACCCAAATTGGTCTCACGAACTAAGACTTCTAGCTATGAAGCCGATAATGTCAAGAGTTTACCCGATGTGCAAGGTCAATGGCGTGCAATTTATATGTGAAATGAGAGACAACAGACGAAGAACACAGAATTCTGGGGTTATGGCGCATGGTGGCCGGAATGGAGTTGATTATTATGGTGTTCTTGATTCAGTGGTGGAACTCGTTTATGGGCAAGGCATGACCGTGCACCTGTTCAAGTGTAGATGGTTTGATACTAGAAGCTCGCAGAGCATGAAGATTGATCAGTACGGGATTTTATCGGTGAACACTGGCACAAGCTGTTACGAAGATGACCCCTTTGTTTTTGCGACATCGGTGAAACAAGTGTTTTATCTTGATGACCTTGTTAAGGGTGACGCGTGGAAAGTAGTCAATCTTGTGCACCCTCGAAACATTTACCGGGCGGCTACACTTGGAGAGGCCGAAGACGAGGAAGAAAATGTTGCGTATCAAGAACACAGTGCAATAGATATTCCTGACTCCTCTACAATTCGCCTTAATAATTTTAAACCGGGTCGTTCGGTTCGAATTCGTGATTTAGACGCTCACCTTATTGATGTGGATCCAAATCAAGAAACAGACGACGACTCTTGTGATGTAGAAATGCATAGATTACCGGAAATTAATTCTGACACCGAAGAAGACTCATCGGATGATTCTGATTACGAGCCTTCTTAGTTATTTGAATTTGTACTACGTAATTTGATGCGTTTTATATGGTACAAGCTCTACAATTCATAATGTATCTGAATGTTGGTTATATATGCAGGAAATTGTTATGGGTACGGTTAAACCAACTGTTTTTTTTTATCTATTTGACAGTTTTAGCCGACGAAACATATTATATTTCGTCGGCTAAAAGTATCTTAGCCGACGAATACCCTAATATGTCGTCGGCTAAACCCTAAACCCTAACCCTTAAACCCTAAAGTATAGCCGACGAATACCCTAATATTTCGTCGGCTAAAGTTAAATTAATAAAATAATAATTTATACCGCTAGTTGCGTCTCCTCGATATGAAATTATTTGTAGTTGACGGTCCGGACAGAATACGTATTTTAGATGGCCAAATCACCGTTTGTTTGTGTTTAGGGGTTTGACCAACGGGATTGACCGTGCGGATCGAGCCCTTACGTGTGTCCGATGATGTTGAAATTTTACCCTCACACATGTTTCAACATAATGATGATATCTGACGGTCGGTTTTCCGTTTCACAAGATGGATTGTCACAATCAAAGTATGCCTACTAATGTTGTATAACTAATTGACTAAGTGTTAAATAAATGTTCCGTTTTAAAAACAAACTATACGTAGATGCTTCAAACAAAAAAAAGTCGTGAGATAAGATATGCCCGGAACGATGAAATATGTCTACGGTTGAAATTTCACGTAATTCCGATAAGTTTCGGTGCCAATACTTGCGGTCATTGCATTTTTTCTATTCGTTCGCCATAGAGGACGCCCTATCTCCGCCGGTTATTTTTCGTATAAATTTTATACCGCTAGTTGCGTCTCCTCGATATGAAACTATTTGTAGTTGACGGTCCGGACAGAATACGTATTTTAGGTGGCCAAATCACCGTTTGTTTGTGTTTAGGGGTTTGACCAACGGGATTGACCGTGCGGATCGAGCCCTTACGTGTGTCCGATGATGTTGAAATTTTACCCTCACACATGTTTCAACATAATGATGATATCTGACGGTCGGTTTTCCGTTTCACAAGATGGATTGTCACAATCAAAGTATGCCTACTAATGTTGTATAACTAATTGACTAAGTGTTAAGTAAATGTTCCGTTTTAAAAACAAACTATACGTAGATGCTTCAAACAAAAAAAAGTCGTGAGATAAGATATGCCCGGAACGATGAAATATGTCTACGGTTGAAATTTCACGTAATTCCGATAAGTTTCGGTGCCAATACTTGCGGTCATTGCATTTTTTCTATTCGTTCGCCATAGAGGACGCCCTATCTCCGCCGGTTATTTTTCGTATAAATTTTATACCGCTAGTTGCGTCTCCTCGATATGAAACTATTTGTAGTTGACGGTCCGGACAGAATACGTATTTTAGGTGGCCAAATCACCGTTTGTTTGTGTTTAGGGGTTTGACCAACGGGATTGACCGTGCGGATCGAGCCCTTACGTGTGTCCGATGATGCTGAAATTTTCCCCTCACACATGTTTCAACATAATGATGATATCTGACGGTCGGTTTTTCGTTTCACAAGATAAAACAAATAAATTGTGCATGAACTTACTAAATAATATTAAAATATACTTTAGCCGACGAAATTACTAACATTCGTAGTAATTTCGTCGGCTATAGGTGGACTTTAGCCGACGAAATTACTAAAACAATTTCGTCGGCTATAGTTGGACTTTAGCCGACGACATTAGGGTTTTGTCGTCGGCTAAAGTCCAACTATAGCCGACGAATTTTTTATTTCGTCGGCTAAAGTTGGACTATAGCCGACGAAATTTTTATTTCGTCGGCTATAGTTCTTCCTATAAATTCGAATGCAGCCGAACAGAAGCCCACTTTCTCCACTTCTCCTTCTCGGCCGGACGGTTTCTTCCTCTCCTCTCGATTTTCTTTTGCCATTTTCGACGGTTTCCGGCCTCCACTCCGCCTCCCTCATCTCCCAAACCAATTAGGTATGAAATTTCATGTTTATATTGTATTATAGAACAAATTTGGGTTGTTTTTTCAATATATTGCATTATATTGAATTGTGTTGAATTATATTGTGATAATGTTGAATTGTATTATGTTGTGATAATGTTGAATTATATTGGGTGTATTTACTGAATTTGGGTGTATATTTGGTTGTATTTGGGTGAATTTGGGTGTATTTGAGTGTATTTGGGTGTATTTAGATGTATTTGGATGTATTTGGATGTATTTGGGTGTATTTGGGTGTATTTAGTATATTTGGATGTATTTGGGTGTATTTGGGTGTATTTAGTATATTTGGGTGTATTTGGGTGTATTTAGTATATTTGGATGTATTTGGGTGTATTTAGTATATTTGGATGTATTTTGGGGGTATTTGGATGTATTTGGGTGTATTTAGTATATTTGGATGTATTTGGGTGTATTTAGTACATTTGGGTGTATTTGGGTGTATTTAGGTGTATTTAGGTGTATTTAGTATATTTGGATGTATTTGGGTGTATTTAGTATATTTGGATGTATTTGGGTGTATTTAGTACATTTGGGTGTATTTGGGTGTATTTGGGTGTATTTAGGTGTATTTAGGTGTATTTAGTATATTTGGATGTATTTGGGTGTATTTAGTACATTTGGGTGTATTTGGGTGTATTTAGTATATTTGGATGTATTTGGGTGTATTTAGTATATTTGGATGTATTTGGGTGTATTTAGTATATTTGGGTGTATTTAGTATATTTGGATGTATTTGGGTGTATTTAGTATATTTGGGTGTATTTAGTATATTTGGATGTATTTGGGTGTATTTAGTATATTTGGGTGTATTTAGTATATTTGGATGTATTTTGGGTGTATTTGGATGTATTGTTCATTTTTAATTTGGTATATTGTTCATTTTTAATTTAACAAAATATTAATTATTTTTTTTAGGATGAAAGGATTATTCAGCAGATCAAAGAGTTCGAAGGGCAGGGGTGAATCGTCAGAGGGAACGTCTAGCAACCCTCGAGGTTCGTTTCAGGGCCCAATGACGGCCCGACGGGCGTCTCTTCTGGAGCCGACACATTCCTCCAGGCAGCCAGATGGCCCTCCCGCCTCCAGGGCGCCTAGCGCCCCTCGCTCTTCCGGCCAGCCGGACGCCGCTCGCTCCTCCAGGCAGCCTAGCGCCCCTCGCTCCTCTGGCCAGCAGGACGCCCCTCGCTCCTCCAGGCAGCCTAGCGTACCGCGCTCCTCCAGGCAGCCCAGCGGCCCTCACTCCTCGAGGCAGTTGTGGCCTCCGACTCAGGCAGAGGTGTCTGCACCACGTATGCCTGAGATACGTAGGGCACCGGCACCGGGCCCTAGTGCATCGGAGGGTGGGTCTTCCGGGGTACAGATGCCGCCGCCTCTTCTCTTCCTTCCGCGCTTCATACCGGCAATACCTGCAGTCGATGACTCAGGGGCGCCGATTTATCCACTACCCCCCAGGTGACCCCATCAGCGGTGTATCTGTACGTGCCGTTTGCTACAGAGTTAATTTCTGCGAGGGTATCATCGTCGGCTGCAGAGTCGGAGTCCGTCGCATCCGCCCCAACGCCCTCAGGTAATAATTATACAAGTAATTTGTTATGTTATAATGTACCAACGCCCCAACGTCTAATCATCAATTTATGATAGGTACCGTCGGAGCCAAGCCGACAAGGAAGAAGAGAGGTCCGGTCACGGGGAAAGCTCTCGAGAAGACAGTGAGTACATCGGGAAGGATCGTCATTGATACTGACGAGGGTGGGAACTTAGTATCGGGCGGCAAGACGAGGATGTACTCTGGCCGCGTGGGAGCGCTTATTAGGGATAGAGTCCCTATGTTGTGGTCAGACTGGGGCGAGGTCCCACATGAGGTTAAGGACATGGTCCACAACGCCATGTCGGTAAGTATAACAAAATTCATATTTAACATTATTTATTACATTGTAGATTTATGAACGTCTAAAGTAATAAATGTTTAAATGCAGGTGTGGTTTGACGTTCCCGAGTACCTGAGGAACACCTGGGCGGACGTTGTGCACGGGGGAAGGTACGTTGCAAAGTTAAGGACAAAAAAAAACTATGTTTAATTTATAATATTTATATTTTTTTTTGGCGTATTACAGGTACAAGGAGTGGAAGAACGAGTTACGGACCCACTGGACTACACATGGGAACGAACGTTCCGGCACCCCCCTTGAGTTCCAGTTCAGGGAGTACGAGTGGCGTTGGCTTCTGATATCGGAATTCAACAACCCACATAAACAGGTAATTAAAAATAATTATTTATTATATTGAATTATATTTAATACGTTTTAAAATATTTTACTAATTCGATTCCTTTGTAGGCCGTTTCCCGGGTGAACGCTCAGAACCGGCAACGCAACATGAGGAACCATCATGCCGGTTCTAGACCGTTCGCATCGTTGATGGAGGAGGCGGCCAGGGAACATCCAGAGGTCAACCAGTACGTCTATACGTACGAGAGGGCATATCCTGACTCCCAGGAGGATATTGTAAGTCGTTTTACGTTTTAAAATTTAGTAAATTATATGTATATATATATATTTTAAAATGTTAATTAATTTTTTTTCCTATCAAATTAGGCGAGGGTGAGGCAGGCTAGTGACGAGGTGATGGCTGCTATAGTCAGGGAGACATGGCCTGACACGCAAGAGGAGGACATGTCCGAAGCCATGTCCCGGATCGACAGTTCGGATCTCAGCGTTGGGGCCAGGATCATGGGCACAGCCTTCCCACCGCGAGGAAATAACTTCTACTGTCGGGGCCTGGGAAAGAAGGGCGAGGGGGTACTGAAAACCACTCCTGGGTTTCAGAAAAAAGGAGCCTCGACCAGCAGCAGAACGACTCAGCTTGAGGCGGAAGTTCAGATGTTACGGGAACAACAAGCCGCCCAAGCAGCATATAATGCCGAGAGAGAGGCCGCCCGAGCAGCATATACTGCCGCGAGAGAGGCCGCCCAAGCAGCATATACTGCCGCTCTACAGGAGTACACTATAGCATCCCATGCCGCCCAGCAGACACAGCAGCAGCAGATGTACCAGTACATGCAAGATTTTGTAGCTGCACAGCAGCAGGGACTTCCGCTTCCGCCCATGCCCCCGCCTATTGTCTTACCTCAGCCGCCGCAACCTCCCCAACTTCCCCAACAACCTCATCCTGGAGCAGATATTGATTTAGACGATATCGATTTTATTTAGTTTTTTAAGTTTATGAACAATTATTTATTTAGTTTTTTAGGTTTATGAACAAATATTAATTTACTTTTTAGGTTTTATGAACAATTTATGAATTGAAAATTTAATGCAAAATATTTATGTTACTTTAGATGGTGTGTTGTTGTTGGTTATGAAATTGTTTCTGTAATTTGCAGCTTGCTTGGATGGTAATGTATAAATTTTGTTTGGGTTTCTAGTATAAAAAGTACTATAGCCGACGAAATTTACCATATTTCGTCGGCTAAAGTTATAAAAATTAAAAAATAAATAGACAATAGCCGACGAAATTTGCCATATTTCGTCGGCTAAAAATATCATAGCCGACGAAACTGTGCTAATTTCGTCGGCTATTCTCTATTTATTTTTTAATTTTTAAAACTTTAGCCGACGAATTTTTAATATTATTTCGTCGGCTAAGTGTTGAAGTATAGCCGACGAAATAATATATTGTAATTCGTCGGCTATACTCTAACACTTAGCCGACGAAATAATATATAAAATTCGTCGGCTAAGTGTTGAAGTATAGCCGACGAATTAAAATATATTATTTCGTCGGCTATACTCCAACACTTAGCCGACGAAATAATATTAAAAATTCGTCGGCTAAGTGGTGGAGTATAGCCGACGACGGACTTTATTTCGTCGGCTATAAGTATAGCCGACGACTTATAGCCGACGACGTGTCGTCGGCTAAGGTTATAGCCGACGAAAAATGTGAACAGGCCGACGAAAAAATTTCGTCGGCTAAAATGCTTATCCTGGTAGTGTCTGCAATAGAACTCCAAGCAAGACTGTGATTAAAACTCCTTTTGAGTTATGGTGTGGATACAAGCCTAGTTTCAATCATTTCCATGTGTGAGGCTGTAATGTAGAAGTTAGAGTGTGTAATGCAGATGATGGGAATCTTGATTCACAGTCAATAAGTGGATATTTTGTTGGATATTGTGAGAAACCCAAGGGGTTCAAGTTCTATTGTCCAAAAAGAAGTACAAGAATTGTTAAATCTCATAGAGCTACATTTTATGATGAACTATTTGCAAATGATGGAAGTAAGATTATAGAAGATTTGGGAGAATCACTGGTGGAGAATGAAACAGATGAAGCCTTTGAGAGTTGGTTTGTGTATCAGAATAACAGTGGTTCTTCTGTCCCAAATCAAGACTGCAACAACAATTCAGTTTTGACACTTAATGATGTTCCAAATGTTCAGCAAACAAATGATGTAGTTCAAGGAAGTCAGGAAGCTGATGTCAATGCAAATCATGAGGAAGTTACAAATGCAGATGAAGAGATTCAAATGCAAGTAGATGAGCATATAAATGTGAATGTTACACCAATTGAAGAGGTTTAACAACAACAACTTGTGGTGTTAAGAAAGTCTACTAGAATCAAGAAACCTGAAATACCAGATGATTATCAAGTTTATTTGCTTGCTGTAGAGGAAGATATTGAAAGTGAGGATGATCCTATATCAATAGTTGAAGCAATGCAATCTGAAAATGCTGAGAATGGGCAGTTAGCAATGGAAGATGAGCTTAAAATCATGTCACAAAATGGTGTATGGACTTTAGTTGACAAACCATTTGATGCCAAACCGATTGGTTGTAAATGGGTGTTCAAAACAAAGAGAGATGTAGAAGGAAAAGTCGAAAGATATAAAGCTAGATTGATGGCCAAGGGTTACAATCAAAAGAAAAGAATTGACTACAATGAGACCTTCTCTCCAGTCTCAACCAAAGATGCTTTTAGAGTCATGGCTTTAGTTGCATATTTTGATCTGGAACTACACCAAATGGATGTGAAGACAACATTTTTGAATGGTGATTCACATGAGGAGATATACATGCTACAACCTGATGGTTTTATAGAAGATGAAGGAAAAGTCTGCAAGCTCAAGAAGTCAATCTATAGTCTTAAGCAAGCATCAAGATAGTGATACCTCAAGTTTGATAATGTAATCACTAAGTTTGGTTTTTGGAAAATAAATTTGATGAATGCATTTATATTAAGACCAGTGAAAGCAATTTCATTTTGTTTATTATGTATGTTGATGATATCTTACTTGCAAGTAGTAATGCTTGTTTGTTGAAAGAAACAAAGACATTTCTTTTAAGTTAGTTTAACATGAAGGATATGGGTGAAGCCCATTATGTGCTTGGTATTGAGATAGCAAAAGATAGACAGCAGTACAGTTTGGGTTTGTCTCAGAAAATTATGTTGATAAGATATTGCAGAGGTTTGGAATGCAGAACTGTAACACTAGTGCTGCTCCAATATTTAAGAGAGATAGATTGCATAAAGGACATTGCCCACAGACTGTATCAGAGACAAAATGAATGGAAAATGTGCCTTATGTAAGACTAGTGGGAAACTTGATGTATGCTCAGATTTGTACAAGGCCTGACATTTCGTTTGCAGTGAATTTATTATCACGGTTTCAGTCTAATGCTGGACATGCACATTGGATAGCAGGGAAGAAAGTACTGAGATACTTGAAGAAGACAAGAGATTATATATTGGTTTACAAGAAGATTGAAGGAAAGGAGCTTGAGGTAGAAGGTTATACATATGCATCATACAAATCTGATTTGGATGATTTGAAATCCGCAACAGGTTACATATTTATGCTAGCATGAGGTGCTATTTCATAGAAAACTAGTAAATAAAGAATTACTGCAACATCTACATTCCAAGCAGAGTATTGAAATTTTTGAGGCTACATGACATGCTTTATGGCTGAGAAATTTCATCTCTCATTTGAAGTTAATAAATTCCATTGAGAGATCTATTATGATGTACTGTGACAATTCATCTGTTGTGTTCTTCTCAAAAAACAATAAAAGGTCTTCAGTCTCAAGAAATATAGATGTCAAGTATTTTGCAGTAAAAAAAAGTGTTAAAGATGGAGAAATGGAAGTAGTGAAGATTGGCACCAAAGAACAACTAGCAAACCCTTTAACAAAAGCTCTACCAGTATCAGATTTTGTACAACATGTTGAAAGCATGAGAGTCATAACAAAGTTTAATTGAGGAAGGAATTTCTAGAATCATCAAACTAGTATGTATTTTTAGTTTGTAACTATGTTATGAAATGATTTATTCAGTGCAATTATATTATCAAGTTTCATTTTATCATTTGTTTGTTGCATTAAGCTGTACACATTCAGTTAGCAATTATTCAAATGATTATGAAAAATTTGCATATTATTATGTTAAGTTCAGTAAAATATAATTTGCAGTATTTCTATTGAGTTAGAAATTTTGGTTATGACATTGAGTATAATTCTGTTAGAATGCATTTATAACACCTATATACTTAAACAAATACTGTGATTGAAGTTCATGTGATATTAATCTATTTGCAAAATGCTCTTGGAACACTGATGTTTATCCTATTCATCATGTTGTTCTTAGGTTCTATGTATATAGATGGTATTGAAAAAATTATAAGAATTTAGACATCTTTAATATTTTAAACTCACAATACGCACCTTTATAGGTTGAGTTCATATTTAGTAGTATATTAATACTTGACTTGTAAGTTTTAACACAATATCAAGTTTCAGGGGAAGATTGTAAGCAATTATATTGCTTTAGAACTTGACATTGTATTAAACCTGCATATTACATGTTCTTGTATTAATATACTTATATGTTATTTAATCTGAGTTTAAAATATAAACTTTACATTCAGTATATTATTTGGATAAGTTTGTAAGATTTTGAATTCAAAAGGATTTACAGTTATCAAGCAGTTGAAGAACATGTCAATTTTCTTTATGGATGAAACTGTCATGACTGTACTCTATATATGTCTATCTAGTCCCTTCTTATATAGACAAGAAGATTTACTACAAGTCCCATATACTTGAAGAATATTAGGTTGGATTAAGGAGAAGACTAACATAGATTTCTTGTTTTCTGTAGATTATGATACTTAGACATCATTCTATCCTAAACATAACATGTTAAACAAAAAAAAGTTCATTACATGATTTGATTTGATATAGTCTAAAGTAAGACTGAAATTAACATTCTAACCTTACAATTAATACATTCAGTGGCGATACCTAAAAAAAATTCCGGAGGGGCTATGATTTGGTTTCATTTGAGTTGATGTATAATTTATAATAAAAGTACAGATTTCTAGTCGTTAGAGATGACTACAATGAAATACTCTTTCCCTTCCTCTGAATGTGCTACTATCAATAAAACATAATTATGATTCATGAAGCGGCATGCGTGATTGTAGAGACACTAAAATTTATTAAGGGAAGATTAATTAATCACCATTATTAACAAGATTACAAGAGTTTAATAGGTAAGAATTGGAATGAATAGATTCCTTGAAGGGGCCAGCAACACCAAAAGATTGAAATTAATCTTACTAAATACGTAATTACACTATAACTAAGGGAAATTTTATGAAGGGGGTTGGAGTTGGTAACTTGATTACCGGTAGCATGGACACCTTTAAGCCAAAGCCAAAGCCAAAGTCAAAGTGGGAGAAACCAGAAGGGGGTTTGGTTAAAGTGAATGTTGATGGTGAGCTGGATTTACAGAGAGGAATTTTTGGTACAGGGGCTTTTGTACGAAATGAGGGTCGATGTACTGGTGTTCTAGGATCTCCAGGTGTAGGGGGATTAACCCCCAGGCTGTTGAGACCCTTGTTGCGGTGAATCACCTCCACTTTTGTGTTCAAGCTAGTTTGACTCATGTAGTCATAGAAGGTGATGCGTGCTTTAAGTAATTCAAATGAGGACCTAAGCTAGCATGGAGGGATTTTTAATCGGAGAAACAAAAGTCTTGATTAGTTGTTTATAGTTTTGTAGATGGACCCTATTTCTAGAGCTTGTAATAATGCAGCACACTGTGTCGCAAAAGAGGCTCTATCTCTACCGTTTCTTACTTATTGGTGGATGATGGAGCCAGAGTGGTTATGGCCTATGGTGTGTTCAGAAAGTCATTTATAGTTTTTGAGTTTAGAGCGTGACACTCTTCTAATCTGTTTGTGGAAAGGTTTTAAAAGGAGGTCACTATATGCTCTATTGCTTGTATTTTTGTTCTTGATTCAATAAATGATTTGATAAAAAAAACTAAGGGAAATTTTCAAAATCACCGAGGGGCCATAACCCCTTCTAGCCCCTTAAAGGTTCAGTCATTGAATACATATATTGGAAAATTCTGCTATGCTTGATGTGTATTTTCTGGCAAAATTCCTTACAAAACCCACCACCCGCGACACTTGTTGTCTTAAGTTGTATGTATGTCATGTACGTCTATACGAGAACTGGTTAAGCTCTCATTTGCTTTCTTATTTTTGTTTTAGAACATAACTTGGAAAGTATAGGTTTCTTGGTTGAGATCTTCATTCATGATCATGATCTATACTATAATCACTTGTTTGAGTTGTTTTCTAACATTTCCATATCAACAAATACTGAACCGATCACATCAAGAAACGAGGAATTATTCGATGTTTTGAAAACAAAAATGACATGCATGAGAAGTCTGCTGATTCTTCTTCTTCTTCTTCTTCTTCTTCTTCTTCTTCCTTAAGCTGTAGACTTGAGATCGACAAAGCTTACACAATAATGGAAGGGAAGGGGCACATGGTAGAGCCATGGCCGTATTCGATTTGTTGTCACTTAGCTCGGATCGATTAGAAATATACTTGTACGTTTTGGCCAACTTCGAAGGGAACATGGGTTGCCATGGCTGGCCTCTACACATAGAGCTAAAACACAAAAACGAAATTTCAAGGTCGGTTCCACCACTGCTTTTCGTTGTAGGGGTCCATAATCCATGCCTTTCTAGCTAGATTTGCACGCAAGAGAATGGCTGAGCCAAGATTTAAACTTGAATTGGACACTAACAAAATGTAATTATAATTCATACAAAAAACACACAAAATTAGAATCTTTTTAAAGAAATACAAGAAAAAAAGAAGATCATTATTGGAAAAAAGAAAGGAAAGAAATGCATCAATATTGGAAAAAAGAAAGGAAAGTAATGTAAAATAAATTTAGTATTAGAAAAAAAGAGAGAAAAAGAAAAATGTGTTTCGCTGGTTTCGAACACATATCTTCTGGATCACTAATAAGTGAGAATTCTACAAATTTCCTCCATATTAAACACAATGCATTACATAATAGTAAAAGTCCAAATATATTACAGTGACATGTTTTGAAGTATGTTATAACATCATTCCAACAGTTAAGGTATGAGTTTCAGCGTGTCTCAATATGGCTCCGCGACTGAAGACAATAATATGTCTATGGTTTTGGTGGTAGGGGTCTGCTAGCTAGCTTAGTTTTTAGATTAAGAGAGGTTAATCGAGCAACAACATATTGAGTGATTCACTCCCCTCCCCAATGCATATTGTCTATGACTATTTCTAGTTTTCTTCCCCAATAATTCGAGCGAGAGAGAGAGACTACACATCGTATTCATACGAGTGGGTGACCGACAACTATAGTGTCTTTTCTTACCAAAAAAAACGACAAACTATAGTGTCTTCAAACCATAGAACCCTATTTTGTCGGTAGTAATAAGCAAATAGTGTCTGCTAGTTCAGCCATACCGATCAAATGTTTAGAGTTGCCTATAAGCTGTCTTGAATCATGATTACTAGGGGCGTCTGTCAATAAGCTTCTGATCCAAGATAAGTATATATATAATTCCGGTTACCTACGTACGTCGGAATTCTAGAGCTTTCCTTTTTCTGCGTCTTTTGTTGCAGGCTTCTACTTCCATGATTCATCTTTAGTTGGTTTTGCGTTCAATGTTCATATACTCTTGCACAATATACTCTTTAGTTGGATATATACGTATCTACGGATCCATATTTACATGAATTTCAATGGTTTATTAGGGTTTTGGATATCGATCTAATGATCATATGGTGAGTACATAGTATATATTGAAACTTTCTACTGTACGATATATATGATGTCTCACTACGTACGTTAAATATATACCGACTTTCTATAGAGTAGATCAGCTATATATACGTCTACAACCATAATTGTACTCGTTCGAGATGAGGCCGGCCAAACTAATCTACCAGAGCATGCATGGAACCGATCTTCCTCTGTGTAGATAGACACGTACATATTTGATATAATCAAAAGAATTGGTTTTGGGACCAAAATCTAGAAAAGAGTGTTTTGGCATGGTCTCTAAATACGGAAAATTGTCCTTGATTCATATTGTGAGTGCTATATATTGTGAGCTTTAATGGTTTCATATTGATATTATAGCATGCTACAACGTACATTAGTCTGCAAGAGATCGAGTGTATATATATGGTCGACTGCTAAACCCAGAATTGACGGGATTTAGGCCAACTTAACCAGATCTAGTCGGATATCTACTCCAATTGCGAGTCCATCTGTGTCGGTATCGGTTAAATGGCACCATCAGATGCCGTTTCCGAAATGAATCGAAAGTGACGATTCCAACCAAACACCAAATCATAAACCCCGAGCCTAACTGTATATGAACAACGATATGAACGTTTAGATAGACTGAAGGTATGCATCAGTAACCTAGCTAGCAGTGTACAGCCAGTACTGCAAGCCCTAAATCTGATGGAACCGATTATGTTGATGCATAATGGTCCATGATCGATGAAGAACGATCACCACCTACTTACATAAAACTAGTGTAATGAGCCATGTGCCAATTAAGAATAATGCTAGCAACGTATGCGACTCGAAGTAAGTATCATCATCATGATAAGAATAATGATCATTCATTCAGCGCTGCCCTAGCTAGGTACAACTCAACTATCTACTTCAACTGTATAAATTTATAAGCGTCGTTCTCTGCAGTAAACCCTAAGTTAACTCCACTTTCTACATCGAGCAGTTCTTCACATGCTTCCACGCCGTCTCGACTTTCCTTGTAATTTTGATTTTTGGTGGTTAGAGCATTTGCTTTCATAGGATAGAGCTACTTGATCTATTCAATATTTGAGTAGCTAGATGTGGCCTCACTTTGACAATTTTTTCTTGTTTTTTGTACATTTATCAAAAGAAACAATGTGAATTCCCTGGAATAGAAGCTGCCGATTAGAAACAAATATCATTCAAATCTCTGGATCATTACAGAAAAAGTATTATATGCATCATTAAAAAAAATGAACAGTGCTTATATCTGATGATGATGAGATAATCAGATGGTACGAATTAGACAGATTACGGACGGTGACGGTACACCGAATAATTTTCCATCATTACATCCAACACGAAATTTGTCAAACTATATTTTGTAAATTTTATTAATTTACAAAATACTAATATCAAATACCGTACGATTAAACGAGGTAAATTAATTCGAAACATGCCTTTCATGTATGTATAGCTAGAAGTGATACCTCCATATTTTCTGTAAAAACACTCATTGTCATCTCAAATCTCATGTCATCAGCAATCGTTAGCCTAATATTTAACCAAACCGACAGTGTATGACAACAAAATAAAATAGTTGTGCCATCAAACTTCAACGGAGGAGTGAAGGAATTTTCTGTTTCTTGCAAGGTGTTGGTGTTTCCCTGGTGAGTCTACACTAGCACTACAAAAGACTAATTAAGTAGGATTGACGAAAGGGGTAGTGAGGCTCCACTGCCCCGACCGGCCAACCGTGAAAAGGTGACGGCCCACCCGAAGAAAGGTGACTGATATCCTCCACATTTCTAATTTCCAATAATTTCATACAAGAATATCTACGTGTGGAGCAAACGTAGTCTAATTCACATTAAGCTTCAATGTGTGTCTGAAATCTGAATCCCAACTTTCCAATTTTGGTGTTTGTTGTTGTGATCATACTTTTGAACAAACTAGTGAGAGCACAATTCTTTAGTGCAAAAAAGCTTATCAGCTCCACTTGTTTACCAATCTTTCTTTATGGCAGCTAGTAGCATCCCTCATGTTTCTTTTCTTCTCTTTATTTTTGTGCACCTAGTTGCATTATTGAATGCAGATAGATAGGAATGCATGTGTGATTTACTAGATACATTACAAAATGTACTAATTTATAATGGGTCTTATTCACAGAAATTGTTTGGTTTCCTAAAGAAATACAATTATTGAAATCAAGAAGACTGGCCTCACCATGAAATCAGATTATGTAGATTCTTCTATAGTGGAGATACTTAATAGCTAGAACCTGTATGATCACATTCATAATGCTTAGTTAATAGGAAACTTTAAGTCTATAAAAACCTTATGATCCTCTTTTTACCTTAGCTATGTATGATATAGCTAATTTTTATCAAGTTTAATGGAGGATATTTTTATGATTCGAGTTTTCTCATCATAACTTATAACGAGAAAGTTCAGGTTATTGAATGAATAATAATAAACAATATCTGATTTCATTCAAGCAGTTGGTTATTTGTTTTTATTGGAAATGGAATTCATTTTCATCTAGACATGATCCCTGAAAGGAATTAGATGAAAAAAAAACAAAATTATTTCCCCCAACACTGAAGGAAATCAGATAAGACGTGACTGAGAAGCATGCCAAAACACGACGTGATTAACAATGGAAAACCCAAGAAATTAAGAACAATCTTGATTAGAAATTGTGTTTCCCCCAACACTCTTCTCACGCCCGCAGAGTAAACAATGGCTACAATTGTTAAAAGCAGTGAAGATAAAGAAGCAACCTTCACAAAGAGAGCAAAACGCTCAGAAGTCACAGAAAAAAGAATGATATTATTAGGAAAAAGCAGAGGATTATAGGAAAAAATTATATAGCTAGTTCAAACCATTTCATAATGGGATTTTCCTAATTATCTTTCGTAGAAGTTGTGCAGTGAAGAACCCCAAGAAAATTTGTTTAGTTCATTTTAAATTCAAATTTTGATGAATACGAAAGATTACTAAATGCATTTTATTTTCTATTTTGGCTTGAATGCAAAACAGGTGAAATACGTTACTGTTTTTCCTTTACAGTTCCTATGTCATGTAACAACGACGGTTCCAAAACCCAAATCTGTCATATACAGTGTGTCTACACAAAACCCAATAAAGAGAGAAGAGCAATGAGAGTCTCCTCTATGAGTGGAGAGACCAAGATAGAGAAGATGGGGTGAAAGTGAAACTGCACTGTCTCAGTTTGCAGCAGCTGTAGTTTTTCCTATCATGGCTGCTGATCACAACTTCATTACCAGTGTTTTCATTCTTTTGGCATCTACTTGATCCAAATAGAGTGGAAAGAATCTGTCTTTTTCTGTTTTTGTTGAAACCCAATTGCTGCTTTGAATGTGAATCAGTGAATGGTGTTGTATCCCCACCAGTACTGAATCAGTCATTTAGTGAGTTTTTAATCTCATTGTTCTTGTCATAAAGGATTGTTTTTTTTCTTCAGTTTTTGTGAGTACCCATCTGCTGAAAATTAATGCATTTTGTATGGTAGGTTCAGTTGCTGATTACAAATCCTGCATCTGCTGTCATTCCTAATCTTTTGGTAAGTTGTTGATTCTGTTGCATCTTTTACCTGATTGTTGTGGAACCATTTACAAGAAGCCCATCGTCTGTTTGTTTTATTTGCTTCTGTGATTGCTTTGTTCCGTTTCTCATTAACTCTTTCCTGCAGTTGATGATTGGGTGAGGTATATGGTGTTAGGAGTACAATTATGGTTTGACTGTTCTTTTGTGTATGGTATTGTTGTTGATAAGCTGAGTTAAAATAATAAAATAATTCTTTGAATCGAGTTGTATTGGAGTGCTGCTCATATATCAGCAGAAGTTGCAGAACCATAGATCACTACATTGTTTGCTTTAGTATCTTGTTTACTGGCTACTTACTTTCTTTGAATCATTTGCATCATTCTTATCTTTCTACAGGCAAAATGTTGGGTTTGAACTTGCATGATTCTGCAGATCTCCTTTGAATTTGCTTCCATTATAATTCCTTAGATGATTTTGGTGTGTACAGGTGCAAGAAGCAAGGAGCAAAATACGGAACTGCAAAGCGTTGGCAGTGGAAGCTCATTGAACAGATACTCAGGCCTGGATCCATTTCCTGAGGCTTTGTTACTTGTATAGGGACCCATCATTTGCAAAGTCAAGACCAGTTTTGTTTTTGTGCTGTGCCGGAATCATGGCAACCCTGTTACAATCCGAGTCCAGACGCTTGTATTCTTGGTGGTGGGACAGTCACATTAGCCCAAAGAACTCAAAATGGCTTCAGGAAAATCTTACAGGTCTTGATACTTCCCAAGTTACTTGGTTATCTATACATCTCAGCTTCAAATCTATGCTTCTCTTATCACATGAGTGCTGTAATTTAAGATTTCAAGCATGTGGAGACAGTGAAAAGCAGTCTCATCCTCTTATACATCCAACTTTCCTGTCTAGTCAACAGAATTTTGCCTTCCAGAGTATAAGTGATAGCAAGGAGTATTATACATAGTCCAAATTTTAATTTTCCGAATCATCTTCCAACTTAAAATCCATCTTATTTAATAACTATGCACAATCAGTTTGTTACTATGTCAGTATTTGGAACTCATTAGTATGATTTGGCACCCTTACTCTTATTATCTCTGGTTTTCTTGAATTGTTCACCTCTGTACATTCCAAATTTGCAATCAAGAAGACTGTTAAAGAACAATCAGATTATCTAACTAGTAATATCCCCTCATCCTGGAAGTGAAAAGGTCGCAATGGTAGCTTAAATACCTGTGTTGGGTTTCCCTATCGCCTCAGCATGCACACTTAGCATGCTTCTGCACATAGCCTTTGATATTTTTGTGGTTGCATTCCTTATTTACCCAACATTTGTTCATACAGATATGGATGCTAAAGTCAAAGCAATGATAAAGCTCATTGAAGAAGATGCGGACTCTTTTGCAAGGAGAGCAGAAATGTACTACAAGAAACGCCCCGAGCTCATGAAACTGGTTGAGGAGTTCTATAGAGCTTATCGTGCATTGGCTGAGAGGTATGATCATGCAACTGGGGAGCTCCGCCAGGCTCATCGAACCATGGCAGAAGCATTTCCCAACCAAGTACCCTATGAACTGGCTGATGAATCATCCTCCTGCTCCTATGGCCCAGAGGCCGGACTTCATACACCAGTAATGCTGCATCCAGTTCGTGCATTGTTCGACTCAGATGACTTGCATAAGGATGCACTGGGAGTCTCTTCAACTGATTTACATGCTTTGAAAAGGAATGGAGGCTCCCACTCTGGAATAAGCAAAATAGATCTGAAGCAGCTCAAGGAAATGTTCGATCCAGGAGAAGAACTTAATCCGAAGGTTGCGGAGGGAAGGTTTAGAGGAGGCTTGAGTTTTCATGAAGCAGATGAAAGCAAACCAAAGTTACAGAACGGGTACTCTCAGTTAACAAGTGAGAACCAGAGTCTAAAGAACCAGCTTCTCTCTCAATCAGAGCGTGCTGCAAAAGCTGAAACTGAATTTCAAATCTTACAGAAAACTCTGTCTGAGATACAAGCTGAAAAGGACACAGTTCATCTTCAGTACCAGCAGAGTTTGGAGAAATTATCTGAGCTGGGTAAAGAACTGAATAGTGCTCAAGAGGCTGCTGGAGGGCTCAATGAACGAGCGAGCAAAGCTGATATTGAAATTACAATACTGAAGGAAGCCCTTGGGCAATTAGAAGCTGAGAGAGATACTGGTCTTCAGCAGTACAGTCGGTGTTTGGAAAGGATATCTAGCATGGAGAGCATGTTATCTTTTTCCCGGGAGGATGCAAAAGGGCTTAATGAGCGAGCTGTTAAAGCAGAAACTGAAGCTCAAAATCTCAAGCAAGAACTTTTTAAATTAGAGGCAGAAAAGGAAGCCTGTTTTCTCAAGTACAAGCAATGTCTTGAGAAGATATCTGCTCTGGAGGCTACAATCTCACTTGATGAAGAAAATGCCAGAATCCTTAATGACCAAATTGAAAGAGCTGAAAGTGAAGTTAAATCACTGAAGGAATTGGTTGCTGTACTGAAGGAAGAGAAAGAGTCTGCAGCTCTACAATTCAAGCACTACATGGATACAATAGCTAAGATGGAAGGAGAACTATCACAAGCTCAAGAGCATGCCGAAAGATTGAACAGTGAAATTTTGACAGGGACAGCGAAATTAAAGGGTGCCGAAGAACAATGTGTTCTCTTGGAGAGATCAAATCAGTCTCTGCGGTTCGAGGCAGATGGTTTGGTGAAGAAGATTGCAACTAAAGATGAAGAACTTTCGGACAAAAATGATGAGATGGAGAAACTTCAGAATTTGATGCAAGAGGAGCACTTGCGGTTTGTGCAAGCTGAAGCCACTCTCCAATTTCTGCAGAAGTTGCACTCTCAATCCCAAAAAGATCAGAAAGCTTTAGCTTTGGAGTTCAAAAATGGGCTTCAGATGTTGAAGGACTTGGAGATGAGCAAACATGGTGTGGAGGATGATATGCAACGGGTTAAGGAAGAAAATAAGAGCTTGAATGAACTGAACTTTTCTTGCACTATCTCCATTAGGAACCTGCAAGATGAAATATTTAGCATGAAGGAGATGAAAGAGAAACTTGAAGAGGAGGTTAAGCTTAAAACAGACCAAAGCAATGCTCTCCAGAGGCAAATTTCCCATTTGGAGGATGAAATTAAGGGGTTGAATGGAAGATATCAGGCTATAGTGGAGCAAGTGGAATCAGTAGATTTAACTCCTGAATGCCTTGGATCGTCTGTGAAATACTTGCAAAACGAAAAGTCAAGGCTAGATGATATCTGCAGAAGGGATAGAGAGGACAGAGAACATCTTTATGAGAAGCTGAAGGATATGGGCAAACTTTCAAAGGAGAATGCTGTTCTGGAGAGTTCACTTGCAGGTTTAAATAGGGAGTTGGAAGGTCTGAGAGGGAAGGTCAAGGAACTGCAGGAGTCTTGCCACTTCCTCCAAGGAGAAAAAGCTACTCTTGTTGCTGAGAAATTTTCCCTGCTTTCCCAGTTGCAAATTATAACTCAGAATATGCACAAGCTTTTCGAGAAGAACTCATTGCTGGAAAGTTTCCTCTCTGGAGCAAACTTTGAGCTTGAAAGGTTGAGGGCAAGAGCAAAGAGCTTAGAGGAGCTGTGCCAGGTACTTAATAATGAGAAGTCCAATCTTCTTAATGAGAGAGGCACCTTGGTTTTTCAGTTAAATGATGTTGAGAGACTGAGAAACCTGGAGAAGAGGTTTAAAAAATTAGAGAAGAAGTATTCTAAGATGGAGAAGGAGAAAGACTCCACCCTTGATGCAGTAGAAGAATTACGGGATTCCTTGCATGCAGAAAAACTAGAGTGTGCTAGTTATATTCGGTCGAGTGAGTCCCGAATGGCAGGTTTGGAAAGCAATGTCCATCTCCTGCAGGAGGAGAGAAGATCAGTAAAGAAAGAATTTGAACAAGAACTAGATAAAGCTGTGAATGCCCAGATTGAGATCTTTATCCTTCAGAAGTTTATTCAAGATCTGGAAGAGAAGAATTTGACAATATACTTTGAATGTCAGAGACATGTTGATGCCTCCAAGTTTTCTGATAAACTGATCAAAGAGTTGGAGAGTGAAAATCTTGAGTTACAGGTGGAAGAAGAATTCTTAGTAGAGGAAATCGAAAAGTTGAGGCTGGGAATTTATCAAGTGTTCAGGGCTCTGCAGATTGAAACAGGTTCACATGAAGATAAGGTTGAGAGAGAAAAAGTTCTTGTACTGCACATTTTGAATGCTATCAAGGACTTGAAAAGTTCTCTGGTGCGGAGCAAAGATGAGGAGCAGCAGTTGCTGGTTGGGAATTCAGTGCTCTTAACTTTACTTGGGGAGCTAAGATCAGAAGGTGCAGAGATAGAGTCTGCAAAACAAACTTTGGAGCAGGAGTATGAGGTAATGGCAGACCGTTGTGCTATGCTACAAAATGACAAGCATGAGCTTCTAGAGATGCAAAGGCAGTTGAGGTTGGAAGCGACTGAAAAAGAGCAAAAGGAGGAAATATTAGAGGCTGAATTAAAAAGTCTTCAATGTAAGCTGGTGAGACTACAAGATGCATACCTAATTTTGCAGGAAGAACAGCCCAAGGTGCTTGAAGAGAGGAGATCCTTGCTTAAGAAGCTTTTGGACCTGAAAGAGGAAAAGAAAATCCTTGAAGAGGATAATAATGCCAATTTTCATGAAGCACTAGCTTTCAGCAACCTCTCTATGGTTTTAGAGAGCTTCACAATTGAGAAAGCTGTGAAACTAAAAGCACTTGCTGACGATCTTGATGATCTTGCCGCTACTAACAGTGACCTCAAAGATGCAGTTGGAATGTTGGGGGAGAAGTTGGTGTTGAAAGAAGTAGAGAATCAACATCTGAATGAGAAGGTTCGATTGTTGGAGGAGGAACTGTTTGAAGCCAATGACTTAAAAGGTCTATTAAGCCATCAAATTTCAAATGTAAAAGATTCTCTCAAACAGAAGACCATGAAGCTCTCAGAGGTAGAAGAGAAGCTTCTAAAGAAAGAGGACTTGAATGTGGAATTATCCAGAACTGTTGTTGAGCTGAAGATGGAATATGAAGAGTCAAAAATACTGAGTCAAGATTGTGAGAAGAAGATTCTCCAACTATCTGAAGTCTGCAGAAATCAGAAGGAAATGAATAGCCTTTGCGAAGCAAATGAAATTCTGGATGATGAAATCTTATATAAAGCTATTGAAAAAGAAATAGAAACTCTGCACCTGAATGAGACGGTCCATTTGTTGGACAGAGAATTGTGTAAAGCGAAGGACTTAAATGAACAACTGAGCGATCAAGTTGTAGTTGGAAAAGATTTTATGAAACAGAAAACTATGGAGCTTTCAAAAGCAGAAGAGAAGCATAGAAAGATAGAAGACTTGAATGTTGACCTATGCAGAAATGTTCAGGAACTGAAGGTTCAACAACAAGAATCAACAATCATAAGAGAAATTTATGAGAAGGAGATTGCGGAACTTAAAGATAACACAGATCAGAAAATGGAAATTGAGAGCCTTCGTGAAGCAAATGGAACTCTAGAGAGTGAAGTGGGTATCTTATGTGAAGCAATTGAAGAATACAAAATTAGAGAAGACTACATGAGCTCAGTGATGCAAGAAAGAAGCAATGAGTTTGAACTCTGGGAGGCTGAGGCTACAACTTTCTACTTCGATCTTCATAATTCTGCTGTCCGTGAAGTTTTTCTTGAAGATAAGGTTCATGAGCTTATGAAAGTTTGTGAGAGGATTAAAAATGAAGATGCTGCAAAATCTGTGGAGATTGAACAGATGAAAGAAAGAGTTGGCATCTTGGAAAGTGAAGTTGGAGGTCTGACATCCCAGTTGTCTGCGTATGCTCCTGCTATAGCCTCTTTGAGAGAGAATGTTATATCTCTTCAGCGCAATGCCAATCTTAGAAACAAGCTCTTTGTGGAAGGCAACCAGCGACACAAGGTACTGTTCTTTCCTTTTAAGAAACATTCACCATCAAAAGATTCAGAACTACAGTCGGGCTAGGTAGAGCTATTTTTTCTGTTGACAGCATAGAGTTACGTGGCCTGAACGTCCTAGGAGAACTGTTGTGTGTTGGTATTAATATAATTGCTATAATATGAATTTCCATTGTACTTTTAAATTGGTATCTGAGTGTTGCTGCATCTAGATACTTACTAAACCTGTTTGTGTCACTAGGATGATGACCTGCCAAATAATCTATATCAGAGGAGCTCTCAAGATTACAAAGAAGACCAAAGCACTTTGTTGCCACATGGAATTTCTGAATTGGAAGAAATGCAAACTATGATCAAAGAAGTCGAAAAGGCAGTTATTGAAGAAACGAAAAGGCTTTCAATTGAATTAATTGAAAAGGAAATGGTGGAAGAAATTGAAAGGCTTGCAACAAAGGAAAAGGCAGAGGCTTTGGTGCAGATTGAAGAAGTAAAATCAAAAGGTAACTTGCATAAAAAAAATGGTAGTAAAGGAGAAGAGGCGGAACATGGGAATGAGTATGCTGATGATAATCTGAAGATGAGTAAACCTGAAAAAAGGCTTTTGATGAAAGACATTCCGCTTGATCATGTTTCAAATTCTTCATTCTATGGAAGAAGCAGAAGAAAGAGTGGTAGGGCTGATGATCAGATGCTCGAGTTATGGGAAGCAGCCGAGCAGCATTGCCTCCAGGATCCAGGGGCCATTATCAGGAAAAACCAGGCATCTCCACCAACTGAAGATGTTACCCCCTACCCTCAGTTTGCAAACTCAAGGAGGACAAGCCGAAAGTCTTCTTCAGAAGTTCAGGTTGAGAAGGACTTGGGCATTGACAAGATGGAAGTGTCCTACAATATTGGACAACCAAGTCGTGATGGCAAGAAGGAAAAGATTTTGGAGAGGCTTGTTTCTGATGCTCAGAAACTGATGAGTCTACAAACGTCTGTGCAAGACTTGCATAAGAAGGTAGAGACCAACAAGAGTAAGAAGATCAACAGCTCTGAATACGAAACAGTGAAAAGACAATTGCATGAAGTTGAGGACGCAGTTGTGCAACTGGTGGATGTTAATGATCAGTTGAAAAAGAACGTTGAAGAGCTCCCATCGTTGGACGACCAGACTTCCATAGAGTTGGAGGAGGCAGGAAATGTGCGCAGAGAGAGAGTAACCGAACAAGCATGGAAAGGAACTGAGAAGATTGGAAAGCTGCAGTTTGAGCTGCAGAACATCCAATACGTTTTGGTGAAATGGGAGGGTGAAAAGAAAAGGAAAGGGAGGCATGGATTTTATGTGAGTAGAACAGGTCTTCTCCTGAGGGATTTTATATACAGTGGCAGAAGTAGTAGTGAAAGGCGCAAGAAGGGTTGTTTATGTGGTTGCATGAGACCATCACCAAATGTTGAATAAGGTAGTCCCCTTGGAAGAGAAACTTTCCTTTTATTTACTGTAAGTTAAAAATATGGAACTGTACTATTAGCATTTGGACTGTAAGAATTAGGTTTTCCCTGACCATAATAATCTGCTGCTTCGTTCGGCTTTCCTATCTTTGCCAGTTTGCCACGTGACAGTGGCACCAAACGATTTGGAATTTTCTAGAACTGAACCACCAAACCAAACGAGCTCCTTAGATATAATATCAAAGGTTGGAGAAGAACTGAAGACAGATGCCCACCCCAATTCCATTTGCTTCTTATTCTCTGTTTTCTGTTGGACTTCTTATCACACTCTCACTCACTCTCAGTCCATCCAACTTCTTTTACTTCTTCTCCTTCTCCTCATTCTTTAAAAGATTCTTAGTTTGTCACATCATGCAGTCTTTTTTTGTTCTTGCATGTATATCTTAAGAAGCCCGTGAAAAAGTCCGGAAAAGAAAGTGGAGGTGAGAGCAATCTGGAGATAGAGTTGAGGGTTTTCTGTAAGCTAGGCTTTCTCCAACAACATATTTGCTAACAGAACCAAGAAAACAGCCACCGGTCCGATTCCAATATGCCTCGAGATTACGAGAATTGCGTAAACAAGTGGAGGTACAAAACTTACATCTACACTATCACATTCTAGTACAACAATTACGTAGATTTAAAGTAGAGCATTTTCAGCAGTATTGATAAATGTATTGTGTTGTAGAATAATATTGAGGGAATGAATTCTACTTATCTTATTGATAGAATGAAGCCCCTTTATATAGGGAAATACATGGGCCTCTTGGGTTATTACATGAGTCAATGGGCCTATTACATGAATATGTGTAAAACCCTGTTACAACATGGATTACTACATAAAGCTCGTATACAAGACATGGATCAAGACACACATATAATCAAATATTCTATAACACTCCCCCTTGTGTCGCGTGTCTTCATGCCGGTATAATGCTTACGGTGTTGCCTCATCAAAACCTTGGCAAGTAACAAAAACCCTCTGAGAAAACTAAACCTTAGTCGAGGGAAAAAGAGTACAACGTATCAACTACTCTATTGAGAACTCGCCATGTGATGCCCCCTGATTTGTACTTCAATATGATTTTCTTGATGAATGGTGCATTCCAACATGCTTCTCAAGAGTAGATGTGAGCCAAGACTTGAACAGGTCTGCCATGATCAACCATAAATGGAGGTCAATGGTCTTAGCGGTGCATGTAATGTTGCCTCGTTAAAAACCTTGTCAAGCAAAAACCCAGTGGGACAAAAAGTTGTGACTAAGGTAAAAAGAGTACAACATGGTTGACACAAACAACCACACCCTTCACATTTGATCATGACATGTATATGCTAGACTTTCTTTCAAATCTGCATCTCCCCCTGATCTTAAGATCATTCATAGGGCGCTTCCGGATCCCTAGTGACCACGGAGCTGTTTTGACAACCTGATATATGTATGCTCTTGTAATATGTCTCAAATATGACATTGCTTAGTGCCAGCAGCTATGTACACGGTGTCTACAGGGTTAGCAACATCCACATTAGGCGGTAACAGGCGCGTGACTATCGACAGCTAGCAGCCAGGTGCACATGGGCTCGGCAACAGGTGGTAGTTAGGATACAGGGTTAGCAACAGGCATGTTGGGCGGCAACATGCGCGTGACTATCGGCAGCTGGCAGCCAGGTGCACATGGGCTTGGCAGCGTGCACGGCAGCTCGGCAACCATGCCGGCAGCTTGTGTAGCGCTCAGTAGCTCCTAGGCAGCGCTCAATAGCTGCATGCTTTTAGCATAAAACAGTGTTGCTCAGCTTCTAATCTCCGTTTGAGACTTAGAGCAGCATTCAAGGGTCAATATGTAAGTGAGCGGCAAATTGCCTCGCTCATGCATATAATACCAAACTGTTGAGACTCGAGAGTGGTCATCTCGCTTTATGGGTTGGAGTTTCAGCATAGGAAGCAGTGGCTAAATCTCGAGCAAAATCTATGTCATGCTCGGCAGCTGGGTGTTCAGTGGTTGGAAACTAGCAATCAGCATCTATGCAGCACTGGTCCTCTGTAGCTGGGCACTAGACGCTCGACAGCTGGGTGGTGGTGCTCTGTAGCTAGATGTTGGGCATCCGGCATCGATAACTGATTCTCCTACCTTGTTTACAACGAGACTTCAACTCGGAGAAATGTGCTAACGTTGATCAAACACAACGCGGGTTCAAGGAATAAGATGATTCTCCAATTCCGAACTCTCTTTAATAGCATAGCACAAACAACCGTTGGATACCTCACAACGTGGACCTAAAACATCTTCGGTGCATGGTGCACGGCAACTGGTGCTTGTCACTCGGCAGCTAGTGCTCGACAGTGCTCGGTAGCTGCCCTAGGCAGCGCTCGGTAGCAATTGGCAGTCAGCGCTCGATAGTGCATAGCAATTAGTGTGCAGGGCTTCGGCACCTGGTAGCCACGTGCACATATAGTTCCTGGCAGCAGCGCACGACATCGCCTAGGCAAGTGCACATATAATGCCCGACAGCAGGGCACGAGTGCACAGGGGAAAGTCTTGTCAGCAGCGTGCACGCGCATATAGGCAGGTGCACATACGGTGCCCAGTAGAAGCGCACGCGTGCACAGGGGCAAGCCCTGGCAGCAGCGCGCATAGAGGTAGGTGCACATGCGGTGCCCTACAGCAGCGCATGCGTGCACAGGGGTAAGCCCTGGTAGCAGCTGTGCACGCGCCAAAGCATAGTGCTCGGCATTAGTGCACAACGAGCAACATGTGGGCTAGTGGTGCCGGTAGCCAAATGCACATATGTTTTAGGATTTACATAATAACCTGTAAAGACAAACGTCTCAAGAATAATGGGGATGGAGAAGTGAGGAACAAATTTTATCCTCCCCGAGGTTATTGAACTTTGAAATTACTCAAATGTAAAGTTTACTTGCTAGTCTGCCAAATAGACTGCATTTATATAAGCTGCTCCATGCTTCCACGCTCAAATCCATGCGCGTTCGGTAATCGTTCGTGTAATTCAATTATGAATTATCGCGCGAGGAGATCATGAAACACATGAAAAACATATGGTTAGTTAAACTTGCCATAAAACAGTTGCAAATCATTGAAAAACATAACCATATGAAGGATTCAAAGAGAAACAAGAAATACAACCCGTTTTTCTTAAGGAAAAGTGATTCTCATGCACGTTGCAGTCATTGGGAGAACCGATTCACCCACTTTTACTCTGATTCTGGGGGTACCCTTTTTACTGATGAATCCTGACATACTTGTGCATAACCTCTCCAAATTTCACGAAAATCGGACTTCGGAAAGTGCTTGAACCGGATGCTTGAACAATTTGGCCGGTAAGTACATTCTGGCGGCCAGTTCGGCACCTTCCCGGCAGGTTCTTGGGGTGAGGCCGGCGGCGTTGGAATCGTGAGAACAAAATATTCAAGTCCTCTGTTGGTTATGAAATCCAATTCGAAATTTATTCTGTCGATAATGGCTTTTGAACCCAAAGACAGATTTTAGGGTTTCTTGGTGCGCAGGTGCACAGGGGGTGCGCAGCGGTGCCCTGAGGGGTGCGCAGCAGTGCACAGGGGTGCGCGGCGGTGCCCAGAAGGTGCGCAACAGTGGTGCGCGGTGGTGCCTAACGGTGAGCACGGCAGTGCACTGGCGTGCGCGCGACAGAATTTTTCCTCTTTTTGTCTCGGCCTACTTGCTCTTTTTAGGGTTAGAACTAAGTGTCTGATAACGTGTTGTAGAATAATATAAAGGAAATGAATTCTACTTATCTTATTAATATAATGAAGCCCCTTTATATAGGGAAATACATGGGCCTCTTGGGCTATTACATGGGCCAATGGCCCTATTACATGAATATGTGTAAACCCCTATTACAATATGGTAATCTACATAAAGCCCGTATACAAGGCATGAACCAAGACACACATATAAAATCAAATATCCTATAACATATTGCTAAATTTAGCAATATTTAGATTTAAATAGCAAAATTTTTAAGTTTTTTTTGTTCCAACAGTATTACTAAACTTTTACATTAGCTAAGTTTTAACTAATTCTCTTTTCAAAATGGATAGATTTATCAATTTTCACTATCAATTTCTAAATTTGTCAACTTAAGTATTCTGTCGGAGCAAAAAATTCATCTAAAAATTGACAAATTTACAGTTTATCAATTCAATTTAACACCAAATTTAAGATATATATATATATATATATATATATATATATATATATATATATATATGTATTGTTACTTTACCAACGATTGGTGGCATATGTTAGCGAAGCTCGTATAGCTGATCCCTGGAGAAATTGCCATACTGGCAATGGTGACTCCGGCGATAAGATCAGACTTGAGGTAGCCTAAATTTTAACGAGGTGCCCGCTCGAGGATCGTAAAAAGTACTTCGAACCTAAACTTGCTTTTCTGGGTTGGTGCTTAAATCTTCTGAATGGGTAGTCAGAAAGTAAGTCTTAATTTCATCGATGACTTCACACTTTCACAGTTGTTAGAAACGGCTTCTGTGGGGGAAACACAACTTTGGAATTGTACGGCGTGAAAATGAATTTTCTTCGAACAACCAGACTTGAGGCGTGCTAGTACCTATGAGTTAGGTACAACCTTGTTCGCCTTCTGACTTCTTCTCAAACAACTGTCGTACGGGCGCTGGTCAGACCGGCACTTAGGTTCTTCTTAGACCTAGCTGAATAGCAACTAGGATTTTTCTCCTCTTCTCACGAAGTGGAGGTTTTTTACTCAGACCGGTGTGGTTGACCAGAGCTAAAAATCAGGATTGCGGGGCGTTCACCAAAAGATCGTATGACAAACTGTGGATATTTGCTAAGGTTATTCACCCTAACAATGGTTTTGTGGGTATTCGCCTACGGATAGGGCTTTATGAAGCGATGGTAGACTGTTCGCTCACGGATGAGGCTTGGTGAGTAGAAGCGGATGGTGCTCACGGATGAGGCTTTGATGAGTAGTAGCGGGGAATGCCTACGGATAGGGCTTTGGTGAGACAAAAAGATTCGAGGAACCTTTCTGGTAGAGGTGCTCCGGAGAGGCTAGTTTTACAGTGTACAAAAGTTGTATTGAGATGTTGATTGGTCGATGTCTTTTGATCCTGTACCCTGACCCCTTTATATAGTGAACACTAATGTTTGTTCTTCCTTGCGGATTAAGGCATATCAAATCTTTCTCGGATTTCTAGAGGATTCCTTAAGCAACCACAAATCTTTGCCACGCATGACTCCAAGTCGAAAGAAACACATTAAACATAACGTAAACCACAAGAATTGGTCTAATGGGCTCTCATGCAAAGCATTCGTCAAAAGATAATATTTTGGCCCAAACATTGCCTCCAGGCCTAGAGATTGAACACCAAGCCCACTTGCAAAATCTATAAGGGCTAGAAACCCGACCTAATTTCTTTAAAATAATAGAAACGCTGTATCGTTTCCCTCTTTACCGTCGTCCACCTTCAGCAAACAACACTTCGTTTCAGAAGCACCTGTTCAACTCCTCTAAATACCCAAAAGCCGAATCTCATTCCCATCATTTCTTTTGCACCATGGCTGACATTCCAAACCAAGAAACTATCATTGATGGCAAGAAAATCTCTGAAAACCTTAGAGCCATTGCCCACTCAACTCATTCTCATCTAGAATTGACCACCAGAGTCACCGCTGGTCTTGGGACATACATGAAAAATTCCCAGAAGTTCAACACTAATATCATGAATCCAGGATACCCATCTTTCTCTTTCAAAATGTTTCTGCAGATGTTACCTCTTGGCAGAAGCAGAGTGACTGTCCAGCCAGAATTGGGGCCTGGCCATTTCCAAGTGATCAAATGATGCAATGGTACCAGAATCGCAGAGCTCTTGATCTAGATTGATGGAGACTGACAGGAATCGCGGATGCTATCGATCTAAGTTTCAACCTGAACAGTCGCGGCGCGAATCGACCCCCAATGATGGCTGCCACCTGTTTTTGGAATTCCTACAACAATACCTTTGATTTCAGGTTTGGCCAAATGGGGCATCACCTTACTGGATATTTATGCAATTACTGGCTTCCCAGTTACTGAGGAAGCATACCAAGAACACCTCTTTGAAGATGCAGATATTTTTTCATACCACCAACCCAGCAGATTACACCCAACACACCTATCCTACAAAGGATGAGTTGAACATTTCTATGCTCGCACAGATGAGCAGAGTGGGATTGCATTCCTCGACTTCTGGCTTCACAAGTTTGTAGCCTGGACATCAACTCAAAAATTGACCAATACCTGGACGCGCACTGCAACTCTTCTCTTCAATGGGCACCGTCTTGGCCTGGCTCAACTGGTATTGGGATTCCTTTATAGAGCACTACACAAATTGTCCCTCCATCAACTGAATTATAGTGATGTATTTGGTCCCCTTTGGATACTAGATCTCTGGTTGCAAATTTACTTTGTCCAATTCAGAGATGAACAAGTTACTGATTTCTCGGCGAATCAAGTATTAGGGAGAGTATTCGCCAATGCTTGTTCACCTCCATCCATTGGATATGTTCGGTCTCTGGAGTACCTGCTCAACTTGGATGCTACCACACTAGACTCAGGTCTTCTAGTCCTTAATCATAAGTACCCTGAAGTTCTGGTGAATGAGTTTATGTGGTCCACAACATAACCTCCCGAAGGGCGAATACTGTTCAACCAGTCTATTTCCCTGATGGATATTCCTCTGCACAAGCTAGCTGGCTTTGAGCTCTATGCACCCAACCATTTCTGTCGTCAGCTTGGTCTTCACCGGCGTGTGCCTTACCCTCTCACTGATGGTATCAACTGTTACAGCTCCTGGCGAATAGAAAAAGCACAAATGCAAAAAATTGGGGATCCTCGCTTTCGATCAGGATTAATCCCATCCACAGTCAAAATTCACAGTTTCGACCTGTTGTTCTCTACCAATGGTGTTTCTCAAGAATATATTCAGTGGTGGAGATCCCTTCATGATCATCATTGGCCTGCAGATATTAGTACATTCTTCATAATAACTTTCAGACAAGCCAGATACTTCCTCTATGCGGAAGACAAATCAATTCTTGATGGATCCGCTATCCCCAAGAAATTCGCACCAGTTGAAAGTTCAACCATGAATCGACAGATAACTATATTTTAAATTGATTCTTACTCATCCTAGTTATCAAACCACTAATTGATTGTTCAACCATGTAGAGAAATATTCTAAGTGTACCTCCAGCCCAAGCATCCACTTCTCAACTCAAAAAGAGGAGCAGAGAAGTAATCATTGATGATTCTGATGAAGACATTGAACCACATCCAGTAAGCTTTCAAGAACCTTTCACTCCCTTCACTACTGTTTTTTCTGCTGAAGTCTATTCACTGATATCTAAACCTGCTGCAGTTAACTCGTAGACGAAGAACTATCCCAGCAGATGCTTCCTCATCCCAACAGGCTCCAATCCCCCCACCTCCTGCTCGAGATTGGGAAACAGAAAGATGATTAGCAGTGGACGCTATGTTGTGCAGTATATTGCCTCCATCTAATGTTGTTCCTCTCCAATTGCTACGCCCTTTAGAAGTTGATGCTTCCTTGAACCCTAACTCTACTACCGGACCAGAAGCTGGAGGTTCCATGCTAGAAAATTCTGGTGAGTCTAATGAAAACAACAAGATGATTATCCTAGCAGGGGTTGCTCATGACGTGGAATACAATTCAATCCCTACTGTCTCTGAATCTCCAGAGATAATCTCAGATGTAACACCATCTGATACTTGCGCTCCACAAGTAGGATAACTTCTTTGTGATTTATCTTAACTATTAGTTTTTCTCCTAGAAAAACTCATGATCATGTCTCCTTGATATTTTCCAACAGAAGTCAGTCTTGGAAGCATCCGTGAATGTACCTCTAGCAGCTCAAACCTCACTAGATAAAGAACAAATTCCTTCCGAGACAACCGTTAATAACATACAGGAAGATGTAGACCCCACCAAGACACCAATTGTCCAGGTATGATAGTTCCATTTCGCACAAAGTATTTATCCCTTTTCAGAAACTCGTACTTAGCTCTATTTTCAGGAATCAACTCCCTTACCAACCGCGAATGTGCCTCAAGTTGATATTCCTGAACTTTCAAATGCATCCATGACTTCTGAGAGGCCTGAGGATATTCCCTCTTCCTCCTTGGTTACTCCATAAGGATCTTCTCCTCCAACTGAGGTCTGTATGCTTCTAATATCTTGATATACCACTCATTGCTGTCATTCCTGGGATCTAACTGATCAAGTTTTTAATTTTCAGATATTAACGACTGAAGAAGAATGGTCTATTCACAAAACTAGTGGACCAACAAGTGCAGCCAACATAACTATACCTATTGCTGACAAGTCCTTTGAAGAAAGTCTTCAAGCTCTTTTCGAGATTTCCACCATTATCCCTAGAGTAGCTGCAGCTAAGGAATTCCTGGCGAATCTCGATACTGTTGACATCATATTAGAGAAAAATGAAAACAAAATCCTTGAAGTCATCTCATCCCTCAGGGGCCATGTGAATGAAGAGAAACTGGAGCTTTTGGAAAGCTGTATGCAACATCTGCCTTCACAAATTGACAACTGGGAGTCTGATGAAAACGATGCACAGGTCACCAGTGAACATAGGAATCAGCTCCTGAAAACCTTTTTTTGAAGAATCCAACCAGCTCCAAGCTGAATATCAAGAAGCTACTGTGATCGCGGACAAACGCATAGCAGAACTGGAAGCTCTACTGAGACAAGCACGTGAGGAGAAACAAGCCAAACTCTCTGCCATTCAAGCATGAATCCCAGAAATAAAGAAGTTAAAAAACCAACTAGCACAAGCAGATAACTCTAAGAAAAAAGACAAGGAAAAAGCTCTATTGTCAAAGGCTAATCTTGAGAGAATCCAAATAGACATTAGGTTCGCTGGTAAGCTCTGGTAAACAGCCCATTGGGCCTGAACTCTCGTAGTTCCTGTTGTAAACGACCCAGACCTTATTTCAACAATTAAAATTAACCTTTTGATTCTCTTCTAAATGCATTACCTCGAAATATCACAACGCCTGATCTCTAATTAATGCTGAGATCCTGAAAAGATGTGAAACGCAACTACTTTTGACCAAAATTAATCAAAAACCGTTTCCCAAAGTCTTCGAGATTCATCCATCCTCCACTATAAATTGGGACACTCAACACAGTTCCTTTCAACTTTCATAGCATCTTCACCATGGCTCTTTTCTTTTATCTTCTTCTTAAGAAATTCTTTCCTCCAGATATCAAACTCCCTGAGCTTCTTTTCTAAGTTTAGTGGTCTGTCCTCAAATGGTACATAAGTTTAATGGCATGTCCTCATGTCCTTTCTCAAAGTGTAACTACTGTTGTAGGATCCGCGCGAAAGTGAAGCATCCTCACAACGTAGTTCATAGAAGGATAATGGAGGCTGCTAACTTGTACCATCCCATTCTGGCTTGTGTTTGTTCCTTGATCAGCACATGTTCTGCCAGTTGGTGTGTTTGATTCTCTAATTCTCCAGCTGCTTCTACTATCTTGTACTTTTTATGCTAGTTAGCGAATAGCAGTAGGACTTGTATTATGGTATCAGAGCCACTTTTTGGCCTCTTTATATTGTAAATGTTCTTGCCCACAAAGCCAATTATGAACAAAAACACTTGACTGTTTTCTTATTTGTGTCTATATCAAGACAAAAATTGGTTTCCCAATTTTAAACCACAGGTGTTGGTTCAATGGATATAAATAAAATTGCAACCCAAATAGTTGCAAATCGAATGAAACTCTCAAAGTTTCAAAAATAAAAATGGCAAAAAATTTGAGAAAGTAGGGTATCCAAACTTCTCAGATGGTATAGTGATGCCCCCTAGTTTCATTTGGTTGTCGCGAACGGGTTCCAAAGAAAGCTAAACCAAAAAAACTCGTCATTTGTACCATGCCCCTTGTCAGAAATGTTTTAGAGAAAGAACAAAGTCCTGTCTGGAGGTTGAACGACTGATGAAGGATCCTCATACTCCCAGATACTAGGGAGATATTTCTTCAAATGACGACCATTAATAGGATTAGTATGGAATTCACCATCTAACTCTTTGAGATAATAAACACCTTTACCAACGAGACGATCAATAACAAAAGGTCCATCCCAAGTTAGGGACCACTTGCTACGTCTGCGAACATGTTCGCCAAAGGACAAAATAGCTTTCCACACCAAGTCTCCAACTCCAAAACTACGTCCTCTAGTGCGTTTATCATAAGCGCGAGTAACTTTTTCTTTTCCATGATGAGATTATCCAAAGCTTCTATTTGCTTGGAATCCAGATCTTCATGTTCTTGATACATGGCTTGAACATAATCTTCACCAATTAACTGATGCTATTCACGAACGCATAAAGAATGAACATTGATTTCCATGGGAAGGACTGCATCATGACCAAACATCAAGGCATATGGAGTAGTTCCGGTAGGAGTTCTCATTGACGTTCGATAAGCCCACAAAGTATGATCTAGCTCACTATGCCAATTCCTAGGGTTATTTGCCAACATCTTCCGTAGAATAGTCAAGATAATTTTGTTGCTAGCTTCCGCCTGTCCATTGGACTGAGCATAATAAGGTGTAGAATGCAGAAACTTAATCCCATATCCTTTAAGGAACTCTTGGGTTTCTCTGGCCATAAAAGCTGCCCCCCAGTTTGCCACCAAGCACTCTGGTATGCCATATCTGCAAATAATATTCTGAAACACAAACCGGCAAACTGTTGTAGCAGAAGCATCCTTCGCTGATACTGCCTCCACCCACTTAGTAAAGAAATATGTCCCTACCAACAAGAACTTATGTTGTTCAGAAGAATAGGAATGAATAACTCCCACAAAATCTAATGTCCAGCCTCTACCAAGCCAAAGCTTAATAATAGGTTGCATGTGAATGTCTGGAACATGCTGGACTAATCCATGAGCCTGACACTCGAAATAACCTTAAGCGAAGCTTATGCAATCTTTAAGAATAGATGGCCAGAAGAAACCATAACGGCGAATAAGCCACCTCATTTTAGGTCCAGCCTGATGATATCCCCAAACTCCCAAATGTACCTCTCTCAGCAATCTTTTAGCTTCTTTTCCATAGATACATCGTAGGTCTATGCATTCTTCTCCTCGGCGCAAGAGCTCGCCTCCCTTGAGGATGTAATTTAATGCAAAATACCTAACCTTTTTATCCACTGGAGCAGATGGATTCGTCAGATACTGTATGATAGGCTGCCGCCAATCAACATCGATAGGATCCAGTGTTGACACCAACCATTCATCGTTAATCTTCCAGCGAGTCATAAAAGAAGGTAAAGTACGTTTCTCCACCTTAAGAATACGTTCTTATGTTGCATGTTGAAGAAAAGTTTATTCTCCACCTTAAGAAAGGAGCAATCTTCCTTGCAGAATTAGATATGAATCTTCGTAAGAAATTAATCTTGCCTATCAGGCTCTGCAACTCCTTCTTGTTCCTTAGAGCTGGAGTTTCTATCACCGCTTTTGCCTTGCCTCTATGCCAAGTTGATGTACCACGAAACCCAAAAAATCTCTTGCATGAACCCCAAAAATACACTTGGCTGGATTCATACACAATTTTTGCCTTCGCATTCGCTCAAACATCATTCACAGGTTTTTGATATGATTTTCTTTCTGTTTTGACTTAACTACTACATCGTCAATGCATACCTCTATCTTGGTGCTGAGGATGTCATGAAAGATAAGATTCATAGCTCGCTGGTAAATGGCCCCTGCATTCTTAAAACCAAAGGGCATACCTATGTATTCAAAAGCCCCTGTAAAACCTGGACACCGAAAGACCGTTTTATCCTGTCTTCTTCATGTACAGGTATTTGTTGGTATCCAGCCGTTCCATCCATGAAGGATAGAATCTCATGTCCTGCTACAACATCTACCAACATGTCTGCCATGGGCATAGGATACACGTCCTTAGGTGTTGTTGTATTTAGGTTTCGGTAATCGACACAAACGCGTATCTTTCCATTCTTTTTCCGAACCGGAACAATATTGGATAACCACTGTGTGTACTTTGCTGGCCTGATTATCCCGGCCTTGACCATGTTTTGCACCTCTTTTTTCACTACCTCCGCCGTTTCCATATTCATTCGCCGTTGTTCCTGCTGAATTGACCGATAACCAGCCATTATAGGTAACCTGTGACAAACCAACTCAGGTGCTAGATCGGGATGTCTTCATATTTCTTGGCAAAACAATCTTAAAATTCCTGCAATAACTCAATCAGTTGTTGTCGCTGCTGTGGTTCCAAATACTGACTAATGCCAACCTCCATTGGTTCCTCAAAGGAACCCAGGTTAACTTTATCAACTAGATCTTTGACTTTAGGTGGAGTATCATCCAAGGCTGCGGGAGCTGGTTGAATGATCTCATCCTCACATTCGCCATTGGTTAACTCATATTCGATGCATTCCACCAAGGCTATTTCATTCCAAGCCTCTTGTTCCTGCTTAAAGATGGACAACCTCTGATGCAAGAACGCATAAGCCTCTGCTTCTTCTTTACTGGAGCTTGATATCATTTATGATTACAGGAGTTTGGTACGATGAAGCTACGCCTGCTGGTATCAGCGCAAGCTTGGACTAGCCCCATCGTGAAAGTTCTGAAGAGGTGACCCTGTACGGATTACCTTTGCCATCAACTCCAACCACCCCAAGAGGGCGCATATCCCTATAGTAATATTCAAAATCTAGCATGCTTGCAGCCACTGAATATGGACGCTCGTCCGCTTTAACCATTTCTGGTTGATTTGTTACTGGATTACACATGAGTAGCTCCTGGTGCATAGAAGATGGAACACAATATGCTCGATGAATCCAATCTCTGCACAGAATAATACTATAAGGAGCAGTACAGTCTGTCAGAAAAAATGATTGGAAGAAATCAGGTGGTCCTAACTTTATCTTGAGCATCAAAACCTCAGAGGTTTTGGTTACATTGCTTGCAAAGCTTCTAACTTTTAGATTGCTATTGAGGATCTTCTCCTTAGGAATATTCAGTACTTCCATTATCCGTACTGTAATAATGCTAACAGCAGCGCCATTATTGATCAGGATCATGTTCACCTTCATTCCTTCCATCTCTGTTGCCATGTATAAAGGCTTAAGATGTTGAGTCATGGTTATGGTTGGTTTGGAGAACATCATAAACAACTTTTTGTAGTCTAATTCCTCATTCACGATCTCCTGTTTTTTAATTTGAATTTTCTACAGGTCTGAAGATAATTGCTCTATCTTTTCTGTAATGGGAAGCTCTTTTTCTTCAACGTTATTTGAATTCAAGAAAATATGGGATGACATGGGTCTTGATAGAGCATACTTTTTAGAGAGAGTATATGCCATGTTACATTCCAATTCTGCAAGCGTTGGTGATCTCAGGTCTGCCCCCATGTCAGATGTAGCATGTTACACTCCAATCTTTCCTCGGGCTCTTGTGCTTCTAACCCTTCCATGTTATCATCCTCGCTGAGGTCCAAGACTGCTTCATCTTCTGCCTGTTGCTCAAAGCTAGACATAACCTGTGTAATTCTGTCATCGACGGTGGGGATCTCAGAAATAGATTCTCTTTTTAAAATAGCCTCAGGTGTAGGCTTATAAGTAACTTGTAACCGAGTTATTGCTTTATTTTCTTGAGAAACCACTTTTGGTTTCCATTCAAAGTTCTGGCGACGTTCCACCCTGTTCAGAGCTGTACCCTAGCTTTCTTACTTCTAGCCTCCTCAGATGTAGTATTTTTTGCGAACGATAATCTATCAAGGGCTGAAACCCTTTGCTCTTGCTTGTCATCTACTGGTCGTTGTGAGAACCTATTGAAGACACTTCCTCTCTGTTAAGGTCGATCATTCGCCAACTCGCGTTGACTGGTTTCATGGCGAACGTGCACATAGGGTCTAACCTTTAAGCTTTCAACCACCTTTCGTAATTGCTCTGGCTTTCGCCTTATCTGGTTAGGCTGAATGTCACCATTCTCCAAGGCCTCTAGTGTTCGCTTTGCTTGACCATATTTCTTCTGAGCATTCCTAGTTTGAGTTGGAGTCGCCTCCACCACTCTCCCTCTTTCTTGTACATACCACTTATTTTCTTTGATGATTGTTTTTGACACCGGTGGTATGTATGGCTTCGTCAGAATATCTGGTTGAGCTCTTTGCTGAGTCCGAACTCCATGACTAGTGCTAGTAGAGGCTTAGAACTGCTGAACTGCCTCAGACCCCTGAAGGATCTGGTTCACCTGCCCTCAGACCCCTAACTCCATGACTTTAGGTATCCTTCATTTAGCCATTGCTGGATCTGGTCCTTAAGCTGTACACAGGTTGCAGTGTGATGAGTCCAAACATTATGGAACTTGCAATATGTTTTACCTATAGTAACCTCTTTAGCTGGAACTGACCCCCAAGGAATCTCCATTATTCTTTCTGTAATCAATGTGTCGAGAATAATATGGGCCTGATTAGTATTGTAAGTGTAATCTGAAAATCGAGGCCTAACATTCTTCCGTGAATGAGTGATTACAGGTTTGATGTCAACCATGACGACTGTGGGAAACGGGTCCACATCGACCTAAGCTGCTATCTTTTCGCCGTCAACATCCAATTTGCCAGTATTGATCCATGTCTGGAGCTGATCTTTCAACCTGATACATTTAGAGGTATTATGATTTCACAGATTGTGGTACTTGCAGTATTTCTTTCCCCTGATTTGTTTTGGCTTCGGACATACTCCGAAGTCATGTCGAACCTTTCCTTGAGTGAACAGCTCATCAAGGATCTCTAGAGCCTTGTGGGAATTATAGGTGTAGGACTCATATTCTAGCTTGGCAAATGCTCTAGTTGTTACCTTGATTGGGTTCTTTTCCATGCGCAGTGCTCTAGACTTGACCACTTGTCTTCCTGCTAACTCCACGGCTGCCACATCCTCTTCGTCATCCTGTTCAGCATACCCCTGTGGCTCCACAAAGTGATGTTGTGGACTATAAAAAGGATCCAAGTCTGAGTACACTGTTGACACCATTCTACCCCTGTTGGGACCATATATGGGTTTCATGGTTCCTAGAATATAAGATGCTGGTGAACCTTGTGATGCCTTAGGGCCTCCATCAGCTCATCTAGGAAGTTCTAGCAGCTAGCAACCTTGCTCATCAGATCTGCCATGCTTGCAAAGTGAATGTCATGATATTTAGCCCTCTGACGCCGTTCTAATCCTTTGATGCCTATGCGAATGACATCCTGTTCTGAAATTGGAGTTTTGCACTTGGTCTGCTCAATTTTGAATTTTTTAAATATTCCACAGGGGACTCCATCGGCTGTTGAGACATGGAGGTTAGCGAAGATAAGTCGACTTCGGGCTCCACTGTGCTAAAAGTTGTTCTAAACATAGCCTCCATGGTTGGCCAATTAGGGACTGACCTAGGAGCCAACCTAGTATACCAAGTTAATGCAGACCCTGCAAGAGAAGACCTAAAAACTCTTAGTTTGAAAATATCATTGGTCCCATAAGGACCACATTCGCTTTGAAAGAGAGAAATATGGGTGGCGTTATCTTCTGATCCTTCTCCGGAAAAAGTTGTAAATCAAAGCTGCCTATAGTGCTCAGGCCATGACATGTATGTTACTTTGTCTGGATACTGACTGGAATAATTCAGATTCACAGGTGGCTGTCCCTGCATTGTCTTGACGGTTTCTTGAATCATCTGCATCACCTGCTCTGGTGTGCATCCCTGGTCATTCGCCACCCCATTAGGAATTTCTATCCTTGGTTCAAGACCTCTGGGTAGATCCTGATTCCTTTGACGCCTCACATTCGCCTCCTGTCTGGCAGGCGTCCTGGCTACTGGCTCTTTTGTATCTGTCCGAACCAATGTGAATGGTCCAGTAGCTTTAATAGTCATAGTTTTAGCAGATGACGATGGGTTAGTCACCTCTTCAAAACTCTGTGAATCTAGCTCTTCTTCAAACTTTCCTTTCGCCCTTGTAATTCGCTGAGCCTCGTGGTTTCTTTCTATTCCCAAGACTTTCTCCACCTCACGAAGGCGTTCGAATTGCCTGTCAATCTTGTCATCAATCTCAACACTGTCCTAGGTAGTAGAATTCTGCAGCTTCTCAACATTTTGGCTTGTTGCCTTGATTTCTTGGTCATGCTACGTCTGAGTCTGCTCAAACTGTTGTATGGTTATTTCAACTCACTCCATCTTCTCAAAAAGTACTGCTATCTTGGCGGCCAGATCAGCTAGTAGGCGCTTTGATTCTTCGTCCACAATAACCTTCTCGCAACTGATGGACTCTGCTGGTTTCCCTGATAATAACCCGAAACGCAAGATCGTTTCTCCAACTGACAAACCTCTACAGTTTGCTAAGTTATGCAGATTAACCTGCGAATGTTGTGGTTTATTGCAAGTTGAGTACAACTTCGAGTATTCGTTGACACTCGTGATTTCTAGCACGTTGATCCCACCGGGCGTGCCAAATGTTCTGCGTGAAAATGGATTTTCTTCGAACAACCAGACTTGAGGCGTGCCAGTACCTATGGGTCAGGTACAACCTTGATCTTGATGCTTGTTCGCCTTCTGACTTCTTCTCAAACAAGTGTCGTACGGATGCTAGTCATGCCGACACTTAAGTTCTTCTTAGACCTAGCTGAAGAGCAATTAGGATTTTTCTCCTCTTCTCGCGAAGTGGACGTTTCTTACTCAGACCGGTGTGGTTGAGCAGAGCTAAAAATCAGGATTGAGGGTGTTCGCCAAAAGATTCTCTGACAAACTGTGGATATTTGCTAAGGTTATTCACCCTAACAATTGTTTTGTGGGTATTCGCCTACGGATAGGCCTTTATGAAGTGGTGGTGGACTGTTGGCTCACAGATGAGGCTTGGTGAGTAGAAGCAGATAGTGCTCACGGATGAGGTTTTGATGAGTAGCAGCGGAGAATGCCTACAGATAGGGCCTTGGTGAGATAAAAAGATTCGAGGAACCTTTCTGGTAGAAGTGCTCCGGAGAGGCTTGTTTTGCAGTGTGCAAAAGTTGTATTGAGATGTTGATTGATCGATGTCTTTTGATCCTGTACCTTGACCCTTTTATATAGTGAACACTAATATTTGTTCTTCCTTGCGGATCAAATCTTCCTCGGATTTCTAGAGGGTTCCTTAAGCAACCACAAATTCTTGCCACGCATGACTCAAATCGAAAGGAAACACATTAAACATAACGTAAATCACAAGAATTGGTCAAATGGGCTCTCATCCAAAACATTCGCCGAAAGATAATATTTTGACCTAAACATGAATTTTCTAGATCGGCCCACCAAATCAAATGGCTCCATTTGATAATTGATTATACATGATCTCAGTACATTTCCTCTTTGGTAAATGATACCAGACGTTGGAGAAGTATTGAAAAAAGACGCCCACTCGAATTCCATTTGTTTCCATTTGATAATTGATTATACATGATCTCAGTACATTTCCTCTTTGGTAAATGATACCAGCCGTTGGAGAAGTATTGAAAAAAGACGCCCACTCGAATTCCATTTGTTTCCATTTGATAATTGATTATACATGATCTCAGTACATTTCCTCTTTGGTAAATGATACCAGCCGTTGGAGAAGTATTGAAAAAAGACGCCCACTCGAATTCCATTTGTTTCTTTTCTGTCTGCAAAAAAATGTATGCTGCTGGACAGAAGTCGAACTCTTATCATATTAGATTATTAAGTCTCCTCCATCTCACACACAGTAGTCCATCCATCTCTTCTTTTACTCTTCCTGTTTTTCCTAAAAGATCTCATTCGAGTCATTTCCTCTCCATAAACAATCGGTAAAAGTTGATGGACCAGAAGCCCAGAATTTAATGTCTATAGCTCTATATAGTGATCCCTTGCTTTTCAGTGATGTTTCCTTAATTTTTTACATCCAGTAAATGGTTTTGCCTGGTGGTAGTGGATTTGGTCTTGCAATTGTAAGAGGTATTTTACTACATGCTTTACCATACTCCACTTGATATCTGTTCGAATATACAGTTCAACTGCTTAAGCCTCAGTGGTCTGGGGATCCATGTGAAGCTGTGAACCCCCTCAATGTACCTAAGCTAGTATTATTTAATAGAGTTCTGTTTACTATAGGACCAGTGTATATATGCATTAGCTGTAATATAGATTTACAGTTGATCCCAATCTAGAGGTAATTTGGAGTTGTTTTATCAGTAATTTGGAGATTGAAAAACAAGTTATTGTCATGTACAAATTTATATATATATATATATATATATATATATTTATTTATTTATTTATTTGGTAAACTTTTCAAACTAATTTAGGAGAATTATGCGCACAGTGAGCATAGTGAACTATTCTTTCGCATAAGAAAATTGTGTTGCGGCGCGTAACGTGGAATGGTGAATCTCTGTAGAAATCCAGTAAAAAGAAACAACATGACGGCTCCTATCTAGAAAGTAATTTTCATATCTCCCTTGTATCGATCCAGGTCACAACTTCTTGCAAGTGCCTATCTTTCTCTAGCTATCGATCTAGTTCATAGACGTAAAGGTTCACAACTCGAAAATGGAAATCACAGATTATGAGCGTGATCATGATCAGTACACTCTTCAACAAGTTGTGATTCCCCCGCCGAAGCCACTTTTAACGGCTGTGAAGTTGTCATTGAGGGAGACTTTGTTTTCTGACGACCCTTTCAGAGGATTCAAGAACCAACCCGGATCCAGAAAAGTGATTTTGGGTTTGAAATACTTTTTTACCATCCTCGAGTGGGCTCCTCGTTACAATTTGAGCTACCTCAAGTCTGATCTCATCGCCGGAATCACCATTTCCAGTCTTGCAGTTCCTCAGGGTATCAGTTATGCCAGCTTATGTAACATGCCGCCAATCATTGGCATATGTAAGTTACCATTTAGTTGTGACATTTTATGTTATCATATCACACTTTTTATCTCACGTATATAAGAATGTGATGGTGTAGATATGAGTTTTGTTCCTCCACTTGTATACGCAATTCTGGGAACGTCGAGGCATATGGCAATAGGACCGATGGCTGTTTCATTGGTTCTGTTAGCAAATCTCGTCTCGGAGGAAGTTAGCCCTACCGAAAACCCTCAACTCTATCTCCAGATGGCTTTCACCTCCACCTTTTTTGCTGGAATTTTTCAGACTTGCCTTGGCTTCTTAAGGTATAAATAAAAATGACACAGAATCTTTTAAACAAGGAAAACCTTTATTAATTTTACTTAATTAACATGTTAAGTACGGATGATGATCTTTTGTGTTTGCTTGTATGTAAATTGGTCCATGCAGACTTGGTTTTGTGGTGGAATTCCTTTCTCAAGCAACAATAATTGGTTTCATGGGTGGAGCAGCCATTACTGTAATTCTTCAACAGCTTAAAGGGTTGTTAGGGATAATACATTTCACTCAAAAATCAGATGTTGTCTCTGTCCTCATATCAGTCTTTACTCAATTCCATGAGGTATACATATTTCTTTGTATCTAAATATTATACGGTGTAGACCTCATTTAATACACGAAAATTATTGATCTGCTCATTTCACACCGTCTAATTGAATTCTCACAGTTAGATGTATGCACTGTTCATATTTATTTTTTCTTTTGGTCTGTGAAGCAAATACTCTCTCCATTTGACATGCATGTTTATTTCTTCTTTATATATATATATATATATATATATATATATATATATATATGTCTTTAGACTCTAATTGGTGTTGACCCAGCTCTTATGTTGTATATTGTGTAGTGGAAATGGGAACCTGCATTGATGGGATCTAGTTTCCTCTTGATTCTCATACTTGCTAGAAACTTTGTACGTAGACGTCATCGATCATTCTCAGCCCTAACTGTTTTGAAGTAATTATACATATATATGTGTGTGGTGATGATGATTGATTGTGAGTTTGTCACTATGAACAGAGCATGAAAAGACCATCTATGTTTTGGGTAAGTGCACTGGCGCCATTGTTCTGCGTGATCATGGGGAGCCTTGTGGTTTTCCTAACCCATGCTGATAAAAAACACAACATTAAAGCGGTAAATACTTAGCTAATATTTCATTAATAAGAAGATAGACGTATGAATTGCAAGCATGTTTAGTTCCAACATACATACATATTTGCTTGTTTTGTAGATCGGGCACCTTCAGAATGGGTTGAACCCTGCAACTATCTCTGACTTGACCACGGTTTTTAAGTCACGCCATCTTACCGCCTGTATAAAAGCTGGATTGATTACTGGCATTATTGTCCTTGCTGTAAGTTAAGAGCTCCTAGCTTCCACATATCTGATGATAGTTTAACAACATTACATCTATAAGGTTTAATCGTCGTGGAATGGTTGTGATTATACAGGAAGGAATAGCTTGTGGAAGAAGCTTTGCCGCAATGGAGAACTATCACATTGATGGAAGCAAAGAAATGATTGCTATCGGAATGATGAACATAGTAGGCTCTTGCACTAGTTGCCCCGTGGCATCAGGTACATAAATAATAACCAGTCTTCAAATCGAGCCCATTTTTTTATTCTTATAAGGGATCGATGATTGAATACGTACAGGAATATTTTCGAGAACTGCGGTGAACTACAATGCCGGAGGCAAGACTCAAGTCTCACCCATAGTCATGGCGATTATGATGTTGCTGACAATATTATTTATGACACCATTGTTCCAATACACACCACTAGTGGCCCTCTCTTCCATTATAATCGTTGCATTGTATAGCGTCATGGACATCCCAGCTGCCATCAATCTCTGGAAGATAGATAAGATCGACTGTATGGTATGCATGGGTGCATGTTTGGGTTATTGTTTTGCCAGTGTTTTGGTCGGCCTTTCCATTGCGATTGGAATTTCTTTGCTACGACTCATCCTATTTATAACAAGACCCAGGACTCTCAATTTAGGCAAAATCCCAAACACGTCGGCTTATAGAAGTGTGGATCAATACCCAGCGGCAAACAGTATTCCAGGAATACTAATTCTTCAAATTGATTCACCCATATACTTTGCAAATGCTAACTATTTGAGGGAAAGGTAAACTGTATATACAAGCACTAGCTTCTATACATAGAAGAATGTTAACCTCGAAATATATAGAGTACGTACTGGTATGATATCTGCTTCTGATTTTGAGCTCAGGATCTCAAGATGGATATATGAAGAGGAAGACAAGATAAAAGAGTCTGGGGAACGAGGATTACAATACCTTATACTAGACATTAGCAGTAAGTATCAAATTTAAATGCAAACATTTCAATAAAAAAAATTAAAAATGCATATTGAAATCAAATCACAGCTGTGGGAGGCATTGATACGAGTGGGATACGCATGCTAGAAGAGGTCAAGAAAAATTTAGACAGAAGGAATATCAAGGTATGATCCAAGTTGTATTCCATTTGTAACTATTTTATGTTGTGTGAATTGATAGATTATGATACAAGCTAATTAGTTTCTTCTCTCTTTGCATCCATTAGCTTTTATTAGCAAACCCGAGAAGCGAAGTTATTAAGAAGCTGGATATGTCAAAGTTCATTGAGAAAATTGGTCGGGAGTGGCTGTTTGTTACAGTGAGTGATGCTGTAAAATCATGTAAGTTCCTATCGCATAGCAACGAACCCAGTCCAGCTGAAGATGAAGTCAAGCCATCAGAGGACAATGTCTAATCCTCAAGGACCAATCAAGTCATATGAACTCTATGTTATCTAACCATTGATCAGCGAGGTGGTACCATACATGGTAGACAAACAATGGTCTGATTGTAGATGGAGTGGTATTTGAGGTACACAATCCAGAGGCTGAAAAACGCAGATGATGTTTTAGTGGGCGGTTTGTTTCTGTGAAACTTAGGTTCCCTAACGTCTGCTGCGTTCGTTCAGCTGTCTATGTCATTTTGAATGAGAAACATGGTAGTAGAAGTTTATTTGAATTGAGAATAAATGTATTCAGGAGAATTTCACATTCTTATTCATCCTAATTATGAGTTAATATATAACTTTACAAGAGGTGTCCTTATAGGAATAGAAATCTACAAAAGATCTTTTTTACAAACAAGGCTTCTAAAAGATATTCTATACAAACAAGGATTCTGTAATTCAACACCCTCTCAAGTTGGTGCATATATGTCAATCATGTTCAACTTGATAATTGAGTCTTCATATGCTTTGTGTGACACTCCCTTAGTAAGTACATCCGAATGTCTTCATGGCTTTGAAGAACTTCCCCAACCAAGCTCTAAGCGATTGCTTTAATCCATACAAAGATTTCTTCAGTCGACACACTTTTTCATCATCACATGGTCTACCGCTGATACCAGACGGTGTATCCATGTACAATTCTTCTTCTAGAGTTCCATTCAAGAAAGCATTATTCACATTAAACTGACGTAGTGGCCATTCATAACGAGCAGCCAATGCGATAAGAATTCTTACAGTGTTGATTTTGCTACTGGAGCAAACGTCTCTTGATAGTCAATGTCATATCGTTGAGTGTATCCTTTAGCAACCAAGCGAGCTTTATATCTGTCAATGCTCCCATCAGCTTTCAACTTCATTGCAAACACCAAACGACACCCGACTGTCTTCTTCACATAGGAACAACATCCCATGTTTCAATCTTCTGCAGAGCTTCCAGTTCTTCATTCATAGCTTGCTTCCACTTTGGACCCGCCAGGGCATCCTCTACGAGGACATTCTGGACAGGTTTTTCAGTTGATGGAGTAGAAGGGGGTCTTCAGACATAATTCTTCAAAATCCACTCTTTCATAGTCTCACATTTCACCGGTCGGTGAGATTCCTCAGTATAGTTCCAGCAAAAAATGTGTATTTACAGAGGCAACATGCATCACTTCACATAAACCACATCCATTGCGTCCAATATACAAATTGATAGTCTTCCAAATCACTATGGACACCCAAAATGCCTCCATCAATTTCTCTGCACTATTAGAGTTAACCAAGACGTCATTCACTACTCAATTCTATCATAGCTAGTATCCAAACTCACGACTGTGCTTTATATACCAAAACCCTTTCTGAATCAATGTCTTATCGACCATCTCCTTTTATTTACACATCGTAATTCATCACACTGTCCAATGCCTTCACGGCTTCACCTTACACTCCAATTACGTTCTCAATTCCAAATCTATTATGGACACCCAAGTCCTCAAGCTTTCCGAAATACATTTCATTAAACAACTTGATTATTCAAACATCCACCCCTTAACCCTTAATTACCAACGTGCATCAGCTGCTCTATCTTCTTTCTTAATCAAACACATCTTCATGATAACACATAAGCCTAAAACTCACAATTATACTTGCCATCTCTCATCATAATTGGGCAGCATCATAATTGCTGATGCTGCCCAATTCTTCCATATCTAAATACATTTATATTTATGATCAACATATACACTCCGAATGATTCCTTTTTTTCAATTCAAATATCTCAAAGCATCCACATAATATCAGTATACTTAGGTTGGGTTTGGGAGAGCTTATAAGCTCTTTTGCTTTTAAGCACCAAAGATTTTGGTGTTTGGTAAGTCCAAAAATAAGCTACTTCTTAAAAAAGTATAAAGTGTTTTGAGAGAAAAAGGAGAAGCTGCAAACACTCACCTTCTGCTTATAAGCTGCAAAAAAGTAAAAGTCAGCTTATATCTTATAAGCCCAGCTACACCAAACTCAGCCTTAACAAAGTCAGAAAGCAACAACAATAATCATCATTGTCACTGCCAACACAAACAGACAAACACAGTGACCTTGAACACTCTACAACCCAACTCTCTGCATCAACTTTATACTTCTTCGACTCTGCAACTAATTCAGAATCATGCTTCTCAAATCAATTATACACTGAATTCTAAACCTAGAAACAATCAAATACCTCTATGAGGCCATCATCGTAGTTGCGGTGCTCCTCTGTATCATTATTTTCATATTCGTTGGAATCATAGTACTGCATCTCATCCTCAGAATCCATAATAAGACCAAATAATTCTAGAGAAAGCAAGGTCGGCTAGCTCTGTTCTGGGAGGAATCGATGAGTCGCTTGAATCATCAACCGTAAGCTCCTTTGTAGTTGACGAGTCGCTCCTTTGTAGTTAACGAGTCGACTCGTCTGGTTGACAAATCCACTCGTGTGCTTGCATTTTCTTTTACTTGGTTTCTAGCCCCAAATTGACTTTTTAGGTTCTCCAAATCTTCAAATTCGTCCATATTTAGAGGATTTCCTACATAATTGCTCTCCCTCTGAAGGGAAGACTCTGAAACTCCGCCTGAGTAATAAGGTTCAGGTGCCATGACTGTGGCCTTAGGTGCAGATGCATGGTGCAACATTCAATTGTTGTGGACTCTACGAATGTATGTATAACTTTGCTCCAAATCTAGCTTCGGATCCTTATTAAAAAAAGAACCCTTATCTCAAAAATTTCACCATAATTTCTATACCCATTATTCATTCATTTAGCCCATCCCTCTTCTTTTTCTTCACTGTCACAGAGACTCTTAATCTTAACCGAAGATAAGCAGTGCCGCCAACATTTGACATTAAATTCTTTACAGCATACAGGTTGCTCTTCCATGAGGGTTTGGAAGAACTCAGATATTTGATCCATGATCTTACGGTACTTAATGATCAGGTGCGGCTCCTTCTCCATGATTAGGGTTTGGAATCATATCTCCCATGATTTGCAGATTTCTGATATCAAGTTTTCGGATTTTGGGTGCAGTGAAAATGATTTCGGTGGTAGTGTTGGATTTCTGGGTTTTAATTCAATTCAGGATTTTTCGGCTCTGATACCAAGAAAGGTATTCAGGAGAACTTCACATTTTTATTCATCCTAATTATTGGTTAATATATAACTTTACAAGAGGTGTGGTTCGGCTAAAATAGCCTAATAATTTAACCTTGGAAAAGATTGTCAATTGTAGTATAATGAAGCAGAGATTGTTCGATGCCACGAATTGAGGGTATTTAATCTTGCACAAAGAAAACAATGTCACAAAAATGTCTACTGTTTCTATCGAACAGAGGATGAAAACACACCTAACTACCTAAGCTACAAGACTCAGAAAATTATGAAACTTAACAGACCTATACTAGACACACAGAAGAATATGCACACAAAATTTGAGGTTATTTGGAGTTGATTTACTATATTAAATAAATCACGGAAAACATGAGACAGAATAAGAAAACTAGAATGATTCTAAGTTGAAAAATATGATAAAGATGATGTTAGGGATTTTGGAAATTCACTACCGAATATGCTGCAAAACAATGTATCATAACCAAGATTTCAATTACCAAGTCATGAAAAGGTTCAATCAAGAATAAACCGTGAATGCACTGCGTAAATTCTTATTACTTCCTTTAAACACATAAAGTAAGATGACGCACCGTTACCAAATTCTTTAGAATAATCGATCAAGGTATAAGACGCCTATCCAATCAACATATTCTCCTAAGCATTAAGAAGATCCGTGGAAGTTTGATTGAACAAGTATGCAAAACTAGTGTGGAACGCCTACCTAGCATGCATGTCTCTCTATTTGGTTTCACCTATTGTTCTATAGCTTTTACTAGTTTGAACTAAGCGATATTAACCGTTTAGGAGATTAAACAACCTAATTCTAGCCCCAATTACAAGTTCATAATATTCTATGTTGGCCAAACATGAACATAAACAAGCAAAAGTTCTCTATAAAACAAAACCAAATAAACGAATCATAGCTAAGCAATTATAAAATCAAGGTTGTGTTGTCGAGCCCGTATGCACCTGGCTGCCAGCCGCCGATAGTCAAGCACCTGTTGCCGCCCAACGTGCCTGTTGCTAACCCTGTATGCTAGCTACTGCCCCTTGATTGTTTTTGCCAATGTTGTGTGTCAGTTGCCGCCCTTGTGTGTCAGTTGCTTCATGTTGTGTGAGGAATTTCACCACCTATTTGTCAGATGTCGACAAGTTATGTGTTTGTTGCTTTGTGCTCTACACATAAACTGACGTGCACTATGCATTAGGTGTTGAACACTAAGCACCATATGTTAGCACTGAACATAAGGAACCGTGCACTGATCACCAATGGTTGTGCACTAACATCAAGGACAAGCACTAAGTGAGCTACATAGCACAGAACACTTGAGGACGTGCGCAGGACACCGACTACCGAGCACTGGGCACCAGGGCCGAGCTATGTGCAGCAGCTGCCGAAACTATGTGCACCTCATGTTGTGCACTTAAGACAAGCTGCCGAGCCTCTTACTGCCCCATACCGTGCACCATGGGAGCTAGCGGTTGTGCAGCCACTAAATGTTGCCTAGTACTCAGTACACCAGCATATATGTGTGGCTCCTCATGCACTACCAAATGTTGCCAAGTGCTTAGTGCAATGACATATGTGTAGGTGCAATGCACTGTCGAATGTTGCCGAGTGCCTAGTGCATTGGCATACGTGCAAGCTGCAAAGGCGGGCAACCAAAAACAAAACTAGTGAATCTGTCACTCTCTGTATAGCAACTTCCGAAGAGCTTTGTGAACAGTTCCAGATGAACTAGAACACAAACCATATATCACTGGAAAGCTACGTCTGTCTAGTTTCCAACAATTTTTGCGATTCGTTCATATCCATTCTAACGAAAGAGTTATGAATGTTTGAGTGAGCGAAGGTCATGTTGTCAGGAATTCTGCAATGCACACGGTTGCCTTCGGTTTTTATGTCTTTTTCTCACTTATCTACCTTGTTCGATAGGTAAGTTACATGGAGAAATTGAGTGCCTTGCAGACGGTGGGACTACCCACACAATCCTGAGCAAAAGAATGAATGCATACAAGAAACGTACAAAGAGAGTACGGAACATCAAATGGATGCCTCTGACATTTGATGTCATGAATGACTCTTTGATTTTCTCCAAGCTGAATGAGATCTCGATGAAATCGTTGATTTGATAAGTGTATTCACACTATGACATGATCAGGTACAGCCTCATGAAGGTGTGCCGATGTTCGTGGTTTAGTCTTCACCTAACAGTAGATTTTCAATCATCGGATGACGTGGTTAACCTCGGCAAAGGTTACCTACTCCCTTGATTTTGGATCCCCACATGTTGCTGTTACCAAATGTCATCCTTCATGGATGTTGAAGACTTGTAATGCCATATGTACGCTTTACTTTTGGGTCGAGGAGAACTCCTGCGATACCACTTTAAAGTTGAAAGCTTTATCATGTCAAAATCTGCGAACACAGTAAGTTGAACATACTGTATGGTAACTTTGTCAGAGTTTTCTGAACGGCTCTAAATGAACTAGAAGCTAAATTTTATATCATTAGAAAGCTACGTGAGTTTAGTTTCCAGTGGTTTAGGCGGCTTATTCATAGCTATCCCGAAGAAAGAGTTATGACAGTTTAAGTGAGTACAAGTCATGCTGCCAGATAGCATACTGTATCCTACTATCCCTTAACTTCGTCAGAGCCCCCAAATCAGTTCCAGATGAACTAGATGCGCAATTTATATCATTGGAAAGCTATGTGAGTATAGTTTCCAATGGTTCAAGCGGTTCGTTCATATCCATCCAGACGAGAGAGTTATGGCCGTTGTAGTGAGTATAGGTCATACTGCACGAAAACTGCATACTTTTCGCAGATTGTGAATCCTTTTTGTGACTAAGTTTTGATTGGATCTTCACCATCATTTATGATATGGTTGAATCAAATCTTGATGTCTTTGGCTCGATGGTGCAAGTCACAAATGCCCTCACTATGGTGAGAGAAACAATCGAACATTGAAGTGTGTTGTGAACATACACACTAACGATTACAGTGACGAGAATGACTAAGACTTTTGTGTATACTTCTCATGAGTGCCTATTGAAAGCATCATGGAGAAGAACATGTGTCTTAAAGTGTCGCCAATAAGTACATTTGGGACAATTGACTCAGACAAGCTATGACATTTTGGTCATACCGGGTGAGATATGCGAGCCAGAATTGTTTGATATTCATGGGCGTCCATTTCCCGATAACAACGAACTACACCATGATTGTATGTTGTGTTTGTGTGCTGACATAATGTCCTCGGCAACCGCACAGTACTCATGTTTTCGTTGTGTAAGGCTTATTATTTTGCTAAGTAAGGCGAAAGATTATCTTATGCTATGCCATTAAAGATATCATTCTTATTGAAAATCCAAAGAGGGATAATGTAGACCAATGCAACCAACATATGGATACCGTATACGCTTTTATGGTGTTGGTTGAAGGGCTAACACACTGGTCATGTGTTGCACCATCGTTTACCACATGCTGCTTATGTATCTATAGGCTCACTACCCATCCCTGAAGAAGGACATGCAGGCATGTATTAATTCGTCCACGACTTACCATCATTGCATTGATGCACGACAGCTCTTAACTGTGTGCTAGGATTGACACGAAGTTGTAATCCTTGAACTCGGCGGGATAGTAACGGATCTCCAAGCCTTGAGTTCCATAATGTGCCAAATTGGACTGCCACAGTGCCCAATGATGATGTGTCACGTGAGATGAATATGTTCTAAGTTTGGATAGGAGTTACTTTGGTGCTCTTCACCTTAAGCTCCTTGATAGACGATCTCCTTAACCGCTACACTACAGATTGTCACTTTGAGACTGTATTCCCGCCGTTAGGGGGAGATACGAACACCAGGGTTCAAGTGGGAACGACGTGAATGTCGTGGTTGGTCGCCACTAAGTCTCAACATGATTCCCATAGAACTATAGTGACGAGATCAATGCTGCATATGTTTGTAAGGAATGATGTTCTACCAAGAGGATATGGCTCGACCAAATTGAGGTGGTCTTGATGCCATAGCTCGGCCATATTGAGATGGTCTTCATGCTATCACCTTATGTGGTGATATGAGGGCGCCATAATGTGGCAACATGGTGTCCTAGGCCTTGTGGCTCCCAAAAGGTTAGGTTGAGGCCCTTGGGTTCGATATACACTCGCACTGAGAGAGAATGCAAGTTTGGCACTACTGGTCCATTGATCAGTGATACTTACTATGTCTCATGTTAGTCTGAATTGTGACAATCGATGGGGGACCCCTCAACGTCAAAATCCAATTTTTAGAAAGAGATCTCTATAATGACTACACTAGTGTACATGTGGACGTGGGATGCTGAGTTTATCGAACCACACTTTGTTGATAAAGCGACAAAGTGTATTGACCTAAAATGGAAAGATGCGACCCAGACAAAGGGATAGGTCATTGGGCAGGTGTTGCCGACACCGCAAGTGTAAACCCTATCAAGTAAACCTTTGTGAGTTAGCGTAGTAAGAACAAGAGTCTCAGACTCCCTTATGGCGCAAGGTTTCTCATAAACACGCACTGGGATCGACTACGATGAGATGTACTCTTGTAATGGATGTTATTGCACTCCACTACCTTGTCAGTTTGGTAGTTCCCCAATAACTGCATATGCAGCCCTATGAATATGATCATAGTGACTTCTCTATGGCATCAGAGATATGCATGAAGATCTTAAATAGACTTTATAAGCCAAATCAAGAAGAGCTTGCGTTGGCCAAGTGTTTTGGACGCAAAGTACATGACTCCTTGATTTTGGATGGGATATGATGAATAATGCCATTTCACATTGATTCCGGATGATCGCAGTATATGCTGGATATCCGATGTTGGAATGAAAAGTATCTTGGGAGAGACACAATCTCGTATTGAAGTCGATCGATTGTGTATTGATGATGTATTTCCATCAATCGGCTTAGGTCCTCTAAAGAAGAGTGGAACCTTCATATGCTCTCATGATTAGTCAAGGTCTTTACTCCAAGTGAGAGTGATCTGTTTAATCAAAAGAAAGACTTGACCTCTCCTCCGTTCTTTATAAATCTAAGTAGCTTTACGCCCACGCAATGCCAATGATATGGCAAAGGACATCACTTGAGTACTCTAAGAGTATCTGGCATATTCAATCCCCATGGCATGAGAGAAAGGTTGTTATCTATGTCTGTTTCCGGGTGGCTCGTGGCCCCTTTAGCGGGTTGCACGGCTCCAGAAATAGCGGACTTCCCTGTACTCCGAGTTTTCCTGTGTAAAGAACAAACACGTCAAAGAGGCGTCCCCGGGTTTACCGAGGGAAGCCACTCCGATGCTTAAGTTAGACACTGTCAGCTAAGCATAAAACTCGGGAATAGTCAAGAAGTTTTCTCGTCCCTTTATGGGGAGGCATGTGCCGGTATTTATAGTAGCATTGAAGGCAGCATTCCTGTCCCTTTCCAATGTGGGAGTAGTTTCCCTTGCTTTACTTAGCTCTATGGCGAATTGGGCCCAGACAAAGGGCCCAGAGTGGCTTCACATTTTCATTGTAACCCGGTAAAGGTGAAATATTAGGTTCCACCTATAAACAAGTCCCCCAAGTCCTCAGTCAAGGGGTACGCTTGGGTGGGGACTTAAAATCGTTTCTTTACCGGGTTACAGAGTTAGCAACCAAACCCGGGGTACCCAGTCCCCCAAGTCCGTACGCAAGCGTAACCCGCATACATTCTTTACGTTGAGAATTCAAAACGACGTCTCCGGGTTGTAGTGGAGGGAAACTGAAAAGTTTTTCGGTTTTGTGAAGCGGCATGCGTGACACGTGTCGTTTCCCTCGAGAAACTGAAACGTCCCCTCAGTGCACGCCTCTAACTGTATAAATAGGGGTTGAGGGTGACAGTTTTGTCTCACCTCCAAACCCGATAACTTTTTCGTGCTTTTTGCTGTCGCTTTCTTTTGTCGCTGTTTCTTTTGAATTCAAGACTCAGATCGATCTCAAAAAACCCCTTCAAACACTCAAAACTAAGGTACTGTGTCCTCTTCCCTCCTTTTTGATCGTTTTGGGACGATTTGTGTACTGTTTCTGGGTTCCCAGGAAGGTTTTCTGGGTCTCTGCGTCTGGGAATTTAGCTTTGTGGCGCCGGGTTTCCTGGGTTTTGTTGACGTCCCCGTGTTTTCTTGTTTTGCAGATGGCCAACGAAACAATGGACACTCACGTCCCCGAGTTTGCCTCCGTAACCTTCACTGATGGGACCGCTCTTGACCCTCCCGGGTACTCATTGACAGCGGAGGAGATCGTGGAGCTAAGGAGCAACTGGAAGATCCCCGAGTCTGTAGAAATACGGCCTTTAGAACCCGAGGATCAGTTCTTCGCTCCCGGGGATGGGTGGACGCTGTGCCACGAGTATCAGCTACGCTGCGGCCTGTCTCTCCCGCTAAAGGCAGAGGTGCAGTATCTCTTGGCTGCGAGCAACTTCGCGATCGGGCAAGTTGGACCGAACATGTGGAGGCAGCTACTCGGGTTGTGCGTTATGTACAAGGTGCTGAAGCAGCAGATGCCAACCTATCACGAGTTACACGCCATGTACCGGGCCGAGTACTCCCGGAAGGCGGGTTTCAGTGGGACCATCCAACTGAAGTCCAAAGCGGTTTTCAAGAAGATCGTCGAGGACCTGCCAACCTCCGTGAGCCGGACCTGGAGGGAGAAAAGTTTCTTGATAAAAAACTTTCAAGACCCGGACTACGCGCTCCAAGTACCGGCCGATTTCCAACAACTGATGAGTAAGTCTTCTTCCTCAGGGTTTCTTTCTTTTCTCCGTCCCGGGTTATAATCATGTTGTTTGTGTTGCAGATGTCCCCGACATTCCTCTGGAGCCGGTGATGGAGAAGAGGATCCGGAGGATGCTATGGGCCTTCCGGGGTCAAGATGACCGGAGTTCATACCGGCTTTGTAGGCTGTATGTGTACAGCAGGTGCCGGTTGATGGAGCTCCCAGGTTTGTCTCGTGTTCCTTCAACTTTTGTTGTTAAATGCTTCTTGTGTAACAGGCTATATGTGTTTCTGCAGCTCTTCTTCCAATGGAGTTTACGAAGCGGAAGAACCCGGGAATATACGACGGGTTTGAAGATAAGGCTGTTTGGGCCGGGATCCGGACACAAGCAACGGATGGTCAATTATACGACATTAACCTGACCACGAAAGCGGCTTTCCTGCGCCCAGAAGCAGAGCAAGGGAATACTGAGAAATTCCTCGTGGACACCTTGCACTTCAACGAGATCCCCGGGTACCTTGCTGAGGTACTTGGCACGGAGATGTACCAGGAGTTAGATGAAGAGATTGTGGGGAGCCCCGCGGAGGTGGCGGAAGACCCGGTGATTGAAGAACCGGTGACTCAATTCCCCTTAGCAGGCGAAGAGGTGGAGTTTGAAGAACCGGTGATGAGCGCAGTTCCCTCATCTATGCTCCCGGGTGAGGAGGAGTTTACCGAAGAGGATGACGACGGGGGTGAAGAAGTTGGTTTCGAAGGGTTGATGAGTGAGAACCCTGAGGGGAGTGATGGGAGCGACGAAGTGCGCGAAGTGGAACCCGTCCCCTCCCACAAACGAACCCGGGAGGCATCTAGCTCGGCAAGGTCCGAGAGGAAGAAGAGAAGGAAGGAGAGGAAAGAGAGGAGGGAGAGAAAGCAGCACCGGGACACCATAGAAATAATGGAGGAGTTGGCGGGCGCGGGAATGGCAGATGTGACCATCCAGAGAATGGTAGCGGATTTGAAGAACTGCTCCGCCGACTCCTATGTCCTGGAGCATGAGGACCCGGTGACTGTAGCCCGGAGGGCGCAGGAGAAGCTGATGCGGGTAAGTTTGTCTTCTCCTTTAACTCGTTCTTCTTTTGTTTTTGGTTCCTTGCACTAACCCGTTATTTTATTTGTGTAGGCTGTCAGGTTGTCGTACTTGGCGACTGACCGGCTCATAACCGAAGGCATCCCCGAGCGTAAGAGAGTCCTCAGGGATGATCTCCGGGCCGCCCGGGACCAGGTGACAGCGAGTGAAGAAAACCTGGCTCGGGTCCGGGAATTCGCAAGCGCATCAGCCATTGCATCGAGTGCAAAGTTGGCCAAGGCAGAAGAACACGTAGCAGACTTGGTGGCCAAAAACTCGGAATTGGAGCAAGTCATCGAGGGTCACCGGGAGGACCGGTGTGCTCAAGATGCCGCCATTGCTCAGCTTACTGAACAAAATCAAGCGCTGCAGCAACAAGTGACTTCTGTGGAGCAGCAGAAAGGAGAGTTGGTGCAGGCTGTTTCCCGGGCCAGGGACTCTGCTGTCTCCGAGTTTCTAGCGAGTCCCGAGTTTGAACTGAAGCTGCGGTCGGCAAGGGCTGAGGCTCGAGCCGAAATTGTTAGCGCCGGGATTCGCCAAGGCTGGCTCGACAAAGCTGGGTATGATGGTCATCAAGGTCATGTCAAACCCGATGAGGCTGCAGGCACCTCCCGGTTGACTCCTGCTGTGGCTGCAAACCCTAGGGCTCCTGCAAACCCGGCTCGGAGTCCCCCGGGTCATTCTTCAGCAGCCCGGAGAGGTACTTCCCGTGGTGGGATTGTCGGTGGTCCTCAAAACCGGTCACCACTCCGTAGGGGACAGTTTATCATACGGCCCCGGGGAGGTCGTGGCGGCTCGAGCACTTGCGGGGGTGGCGGGTCTGCAGCGCCATGAGCTGGAGCTTCTCTCGGAGGATTCGTCTTTACTTTTGTAGACTAGCCTTTATTTTTGTAGCGGCTTTCTGCCTTGTAGCTGACTTTCGAATAAAAGTATTCAAACTCTTGGCATAATTTTTCCTGTCAAATAACACGTTAATTTGATGCATTTGATGCATATCTCGCAAGTGTAGACAAAATTTACATATAGTGCCGGTCTGGCATGTTATTGTCATAAAATAACAATAGGCCCGGTAGGGCTTTATCGGTCCGTTAGGGCTTCCTGTCAAATAACACGGTAATGTGATGCATAATATACAAGTGCTGACAAAATGTACGCATATTATGCCGGTTTGGCATGTTAATAAAAATATGGCCGTTAAGGCTTCACGGGTCCATTAGGACTTTCAAGGGCGTCCTGCCGATTAACACGGTAATCTGATGCAAAATATGCAAATGTGATAAAATTTACACATATAATGCCGGTTTGGCATGTTAATAAAAATATGGCCGTTAAGGCTTCACGGGTCCATTAGGACTTCCAACCTGGTGCATAACCTGCAAATGTTGACAAATTTCACATATAATGCCGGTTTGGCATACAAATAAAAATAGTGCCGCTAAGGCTTTACGGGTTCATAAGGACTTTCAAGGGCCGCTAAGGCTTTACGGGTCCGTTAGGACTTTCAACCCGATGCATAACCTGCAAGTGTTGACAAAATTCACACATAATGCCGGGTTGGCATGTTAACATTATGAAGTGAAAACAGGGCCGGTAAGGCTTTACGGGTCCGTTAGGACTTCCAAGGGCTTCCTGCCAAATAACACGGTAATCTGATGCAAAATATGCAAATGTGATAAAATTTACACATATAATGCCGGTTTGGCATGTAAGTAAAAATAGTGCCGCTAGGGCTGTATGGGTCCGTTAAGACTTTCAAAGACTGAAATAAGGCCGTGAAAGGCTTGCAATATTTCAAGTTATGGAGATTACCAGAGATTATCAGAGATTTATCGGAGCTTGCCGAGTTTTGACCATGAAATAAGGCCGTGAAAGGCTTGCAATATTTCATGTCAAATGGAGATTACCGGAGATTATCGGAGCTTGCTAAGGTTTGACAATGAAATAAGGCCGTGAAAGGCTTGCAATATTTCATGTCAAATGGAGATTACCGGAGATTATCGGAGATTTATCGGAGCTTGCCAAGTTTTGACAATGAAATAAGGCCGTGAAAGGCTTGCAATATTTCATGTCAAATGGAGATTATCGGAGATTATCGGAGATTTATCGGAGATTGACAGTGAAATAAGGCCGTTAAGGCTTGCAATATTTCACGTCATGTAGACCGGAGATTATCAGAGATTATCGGAGCTTGTCGAGTTTTGACAGTGAAATAAGGCCGTTAAGGCTTGCAATATTTCACGTCATATGGAGATCGCCTGCATTCACTCAACAAACTGATTGATAGACATAACCCGACCGGGTTTTATGTGGGCCTGAAAGGCTTTATATATATAACATCAAGATATAATAAATTTGGACAGTTGTAGATAACTTGGTACCTATTATCAAGCGGGTGGGAGGGTAGCGGGTTTGATGTATGCACTGTCAAAAGTTTGCGGGTTTTCATAACCCGGAGGATTCCATCATTGTTCTTCAAAATATTAAGCGGGTGGTCTTGAGTTCGGCTCTCAACGAGAGCACCAATTGTTTCCGGGTGGCTCGTGGCCCCTTTAGCGGGTTGCACGGCTCCAGAAATAGCGGACTTCCCTGTACTCCGAGTTTTCCTGTGTAAAGAACAAACACGTCAAAGAGGCGTCCCCGGGTTTACCGAGGGAAGCCACTCCGATGCTTAAGTTAGACACTGTCAGCTAAGCATAAAACTCGGGAATAGTCAAGAAGTTTTCTCGTCCCTTTATGGGGAGGCATGTGCCGGTATTTATAGTAGCATTGAAGGCAGCATTCCTGTCCCTTTCCAATGTGGGAGTAGTTTCCCTTGCTTTACTTAGCTCTATGGCGAATTGGGCCCAGACAAAGGGCCCAGAGTGGCTTCACATTTTCATTGTAACCCGGTAAAGGTGAAATATTAGGTTCCACCTATAAACAATGTCATCGCTAGCCATGCATGAATCGAGATGCATCGGAAGCGGAATCATGATCTAGGCACCGGTTGGTTTAGTGGCCGAGTTGCCAGACATATGACACGCTGCCTGAGCGCTGTCTGTGCGCTGCTTGAGCGCTGCCTGTGCACTGCTGACAGGCACTATACGTGCACCTGTGCACCCAGATGTAGAGCGCTGTGCACCAGCTGCCAAGCGCTGTGCACCTATCTGCTGAGCGTTGTGCACTCCAGCTGTCGAGCGTTGTTCACATAACTACTAGGAACCGTACACATAGCTGCTGGCACTGAGTAATGTCACATTTGAGACATGTTAAAAGAGCATACAGATGCTAGGTTGTCAAAATAGCTACGTGGTCACTAGGGATCCGGAAGCGCCCTATGAATGATCTAAAGATTAGGGGGAGATGCAGATTTGAAAGAAAGTCTAGCATATATATGCCATGATCAAATGTGATGGGTGTGGTTGTTTGTGTCAACCATGTTGCACTCTTTTTTCCTTAGTCACAGCTTTTTGTCCCACTGGGTTTTTGCTTGACAAGGTTTTTAAAAAGGCAACATTGCATATATCACTAAGACCATTGATCCCCATTTGTGGTTGATCATGGCAGACTTGTTTAAGTCTTGGCTCACATCTACTCTTGAGAAGCATGTTTGAATGCACCATTCATCAGGAAAATTTGATTAAAGTACACATCAGGGGGAGCATCACATGACGAGTTCTCAATGGAGTAGTTGGTGCGTTGTACTCGTTTTTCTTCGACCAAGGTTTAGTTTTCCCACAGGGTTTTTGTTACTTGGCAAGGTTTTGATGAGGCAACACCGTAAGCACCATACCGGCATGAAAACACGCGACACAAGGGGGAGTATTCTAGGATATTTGATATATATGTGTATTTTGGTCCATATCTTGTATACGGGTTTTATGATGTAATCCATGTTGTAATAGGGTTTTATACATATCCATGTAATAGGCTCATTGGCTCATGTAATAGCCCAAGAGACCCATGTATTTTTCTATATAAAGGGGCTTCATTATATCAATAAGAAAATGAGAATTCATTCCCTCAATATTCTTCTACAACAATTGTTAAATTTTGCAATAGTTATAAGATTTAGCAATTGATATAAACATTTGGCTCCAACAATTACTGTTAAATATGAGTTGATAAATATTTTTAACCAATAATAAACTAACATGTGTATATAAAAAAGAAGATAATAATTAGATTTCTCTTTAAAAATTCTTAACTAAGTTGATAAACTTATCAATTTTAAGATTTAGCAATTTTTTAAACATTCAGTCTTATTCATCTCAAAAGTTGATAAATTTTAAAAAAATGATTTTGAAATACTGTTAGAGATAGATGCTTTAAGTCTTTATGTTTTTATTTAATGAGTTTTAGTGGGTTATTGTGTTACGTTTATGACTTAGATATTGAATGGACGGATATGCATGATTCATAGTCAAGGATAAACAAGAACAGAAACCAGTCAAGCAGAAGATCTATCCACCGAGAAATGTTATGCCTACACAATTCAGTCCAAATTACTCACTAACGTTTTGGTGGTGCAAATTGTTTGATTAGGAAAGCAATGATGAGAAACTGATAAAAGTTCCGGGAGCATTTCATTTAAATGATGAAAGAACCAATCTGGGCCGTTAGATCTTTAATGAGTAAATCCCACGGATCTAATACAGTCACCCCATTTCATCACTCTTTTTACCAGAGTGCAGGTGATCTGTTCTTCTCGTCCTCTCACCCTTCGACTGCAGCTCGGAAGGAGCAGAGGACGAAGACACTGAAGAGGATCGAAGCGCATGCTAGAAGAGGTCAATAAAACTTTAGACAGAAGGAATGTCAAGGTATGATCCAAGTTGTATTCCATTTGTAACTACTTTATGTTCGTTAGATTTTATTAGCAAACCCGAGAAGCGAAGTTATTAAGAAGCTGGATATGTCAAAGTTCATTGAGAAAATTGGTCGGGAGTGGCTGTTTGTTACAGCGAGTGATGCTGTAAAATCATGCAAGTTCCTATCGCATAGCAACGAACCCTGTCCAGCTGATGATGAAGTCAGGCCATTAGAGGACAATGTCTAATCCTCAAGGACCAATCAAGTCATATGAACATCTAACCATTGATCCACGAGGTGGTACCATACATGGTAGACAAACAATGGTCTGATCGTAGATGGAGTCTGGTATTTGAGGTACACAATCCAGAGGCTGAAAAACGCAGATGATGTTTTGGTGGACAGTGTTTCTGTGAAATTTAGGTTCTCTAACTTCGGATGCTTTCGTTCAGCTGTCTGTCATTTTGAATGAGAAACATGGTAGTACAACTTTATTTGAAGTCTGGAAACAAGGAGCAAATACAAATATCCAACGATAAGGTCGTACGCATATTCCGGGAAATTTTTCCCTGCATCCATTACCAATTCTTGTTCATCCATTTCACTGGTTTCAGTCATGGAATAAGTAAAGCCACAAGGTTATATTATTATGATGGCACCTACAGTTCATTGTTAGATGTTAAACCTATTTATCCGTTTCAATTAACAAACTTGACCACAAGACAGGTAAATCCGTAAATATAATAACACACCACAGCTCATTTAAGGCAGATCTAAAATTAAACAAGGTTTCCAAGTAATTAGAATAAAAGCACAAAATTGAAGTCAAAAGTACACTTGTTCACAAAGCTAGAGCATGAAGCAAGTAACTGGTATTCAAGTTCACATAACATAATAACTCTAGACACTGCAAACTTCTAAGCTCCGACAATCTCAACAGGTGCCTCAGGAACTGCTTCTTCAGCAGGCCTGTCAACCTTGGTGCCAACGTCTTCATCACCGTGCACCTATGGTTTCCAATTACAGTATTCATCAGGCACTATTTACTAAAAGAATTGTCAAATATAACTGTGAAACTAATTACGGTGGACATGCATTCAAATAAAAGGAAAACTAACATCGTAATGATTTTGAATGCACAATGAACATATTATGCTGATACTAAGACATGGCATGCAAGGTACATACCTCCATAAGCTTTCCAAGATCAAACTTGGGGGCCTTCAAGATCTTGACCTTCCTGATGAAGACATTTTGTAGAGGATAGATGCTTGTAGTCGCCTTCTCAATATCCTTACCAATGCTCTCTGCAATGAACTTGCGGACCAAATCCTTAAGATCACAAGATGAGGCCTGGGCGACCATGATTTCAGTCATCTTGCGGCGGATCTGAAAGAAAACCCAAATGAATTATTTTCAATCACAATCACATGTAACCAAAATCTACTAAGCAGAGAATACATCATTCACAACTTTCACATTGTTAAAAAATACCTGTCGAATCTGGCTGGATTGTGCATAACAGGTCCTCTTGACTTGGTTAGGACGTCTCTTGGTGAATCCAATGCAGAACATCCTAAGAGTGTAGTTGTCAGTTGTTTTCACATCCACATGAGCTTCGATCAAGGTTTTCCATTTGGTGACCAAAGATCTCAACTTGTCAGTGGTGAAGTTCATTCCCTGCAATCCAAAGAACATACAAAAGATAAGCAGTGATTCAATTAGAATCAAATGGCAAACATTACACAAGCAGGCAGACAATTGTAATAGTAACATACCCAGAAGTTAGTGAGAACAGTCCTTCCTTGGACATCTTCAGCCCTCAACCGCATCTTCCTGTAGGCATGCTCCTCATCACCCTGAAGGTCAGCAAGTGATGTCTCAAAGACCCTGTGCTTAAGTCCTTCTGAAGCAATCTGTTAAATACAACCCAAAATCCAAGTATTCGTTAGAAAAGTACGGACAATGCCAATACCACACAAACATATGCACTTTTCCACATAATTGTACGAACTCTTAACAGCAATGTCTTTATACATGAACAAGCAGCTTTGACAATGTAACCTCAAACCAATTTCATTTGTAAACTAACTTCCGAAAAGCTTGGTTCTTGCAAAAAACTAACTACATAAACTACAGTCTCCAAACAAATCGATAACAACAATGCTAATAACAGCAGAGCAAATACAATCCACTGAACAATCGACAGAATAGCAATGAATTATTTTCGAAACATCCATCCAAACAGTTGCAAACGCAGAAACGGAATGGAACACATTTCTCATCAAATTGATTCAATTAATAATCGCAATCGAAACACAAATCATCCAAAACAGCAACAAACAGAGAGATTGAAATACCTTGGTACCCTGAGTACGGGTGACGAGGGTCTTCCCAACCTGCTTTTTGTAAAAGATGGAGGGAGCCTTGATGTCATACCAGTCCTTCTTGGTAAAAGGATCAGCTCTACATCAAGCATCAACGTCAAAAACACTCAGAAAATCAAAACCAAGAAAGAAAAAAAGAGAGGGCTCAGATCTGGTGGCTTACGCTTTCTTCTTTCCTCCCTTCTTGCCTTTAGAGATTCTCTTGTTCTTTCTATTTCACACACAAAGAGAGCAGTTAGATTATTAGCTATGCAGAGACGGATGTCAGATAAAGAGGGATAGGAGGAGAGAAAGAGTACCCGACGGCCATGGTGGTGGAGGAGAGGCTCGCAGAGAGTACAGGCGGAAGCGGCTCCTATTTGAGATTGCGAGGGGCAACAAAAACCCTAATCCTTCCGTATATGTAGTGATCCCTGCCCTCTTACTGGACTAGGCCTTGGGTTTTTATTTGGGCCCAAGACGCCCAAATATCCGATTCTTTGTTTTCGTATATTTTTTCATTTATTTTTATTTGCTGACAGGTAAGAATTTCTTTATTATTTTTTATTATGGGTAAGAGAATGCACATAGATGTGCTATTATGGACATTCAAACTATGCTGGATGACATTGCTGGTTTGGTTAGGCAAAGGAGTGTCTGTACCAGCTCTGCTGGTTATGTTTGTCTTTTTGTTTTCGTTTTTCCTTTCGCTTTGGTTTTTAGCCTCTTATGTACAAAAAAAATCTTTATCATTCTAATTACTTATGAAATTTACTTATGTTCTTGATCTTGTATATGCAGCTTTTGTATGAATTTCAGTAGGACTTGATCTGTTCTTGTAGTGTAAAATGTAAAAATAAGGGTATTGCTAATATCTTAGCTTACGCAAAAATACCTAATTAGTTGGGTATTCATGAAATTGTATTTTGGGTAACGGAACTTGCAGCCTTGCATCTGTGTTCCTTGTGTTCTAAATAATGTGATGTTCATCGGTGTTTTTTGTGTTCATTTCTATAGGGGTGGGAAGTTGGACCCGAAATCCCGATCCCGAACTCGTCCATCCCGTACTGATACCGAACGGGACGGGACAAAATTTCAGATATGACGTCCCGATACCGAACCCGATCCCGAATTTCTTAAATGGGTCGGGATCGAGATTGGCTCTCTCCGTCCCGAAAATCCCGTCCCGTCCCGAAGTTTTTGTTCCGAAACACTTAGGTCCAAATTCCCACGGCCCACCCCTAAACCACACTCCCCGTTCTGAAAGAAAAGTTAGAAAACCATCGCTGATCGCTCTATCTCTTCTTCCCCGTTTGGATCGTTTGGCTCAGAGTCGCTCTATCTCTTCTTCAGTTCTTCCCTTCTGAAAGAAAACCATCGTTGATCGCTCTATCTCTTCTTCGGTTCTTCCCTTCTCTTATCACTTATCAACTCAGAGTCTCAGAGTCGCGGAACAAGTTTGGCTCAGAGTCGCGGATCATCAACTCAGAGTCGCGGATCAACTGCAAGCTTCATCGCCGATCCCGATCTCCTTCGACAGGTTCCGAAGCCGATCCCGATCTCCTTCGACAGGTTCTGAACCCAGTTCTCTCTAGTTCCCATCCCTCTCTCAAGCCAGTAGTGTGTCTGGCCAGTCTGGGTATGAGAAATTTTGATTCAAAATGTGCTTTGGTTCGAATTTGATTCGAATGACAAAATGTTTGATTCTATCTTTCTTTGTTTGATTCGAATTTGACAGAAATTAGCAATCTGCAAGAAGATTTTGTGTTATGATGAGTTTGCTGTGAAAGAGAAGGGAAGGAGAGGGGGAGAGATTTCTGTTGGTTCAGTGATTTCTGTTCAGTGATTTCTGTTGATTTCTGTGATGGCTTCCTTATTCAAGGTAAGTTGTTCTCAGGCTAGGATGACTTGCACCAGATATATTGTTCGACACTAATGTATTGAACTTCTGATCAATCTCATTAATTTTTTCTAATAGTTTGCATATTTGCATTCATGGTTACCTGGTTGGATCTAACATCTGTGGGTTTGTTGCTGGATCTAAGATTATGAATCAATGAAAAGCTCCAACACATCAATAATGTAAAGCGATCAATTAATGTTAATTTTGTTTCTTTTGGATTAATTCATAGCCAATCCATGGATTCCAAGCAAAAGATGTATGCAATGAATCTAAGTACTGGCCTACTAGGTGTGATTGTTTTTTGGAAAACTAGGGTGTGAGAGAGTTGTGATAGTTAACAGAGGAGAGGAGAGGAGGAGAGGGTGTGTCTATTTATATACATAACTTCAGTGCTCTTTAAAAATCTAGTAAATTACTTAAACAGTGAGGTTTTGTAAACAAAATGCTGAATGATGCACATCTATTATGCATCTTAACTTCTCTATGTCATAGCTATTATATCCCCAAACTTTCAGTTGCTTGCTTAACATATGTGAGCACAAAAGTTGGGTCCTATTGTCAAATGTGGTTGATGTTGAAATCTATATTGCTTTCATAATCAAATGGGGTTCCATAATATTGTATGCTCACACTGCTTTCATTCTAATGCAGACTACAAAGAGTAAGAAGAAAGCTAGGACAGATTCTTCAGGAGAAGCAGTCCTGCCCTCTGTTCAGAATCTTCAGATGACTAAGACCACTGGTACTTCTTCCTCTGTCTCTGAATCATTGCCTCATAATGTTGAAGAAGCTATTCATTTAGATGATAGTGAAGAAGAGACTCGGGCTAAATATGGAATTCCTGCTTTGGGATTTGTTATGGTGACTGTGTTTTGTTGTTTTATTTGTTAAGCTACTGATTTGTTATGCATGTAGTACACTAGTACCTACTAGTTTTTATTATCAGTGTGTTCAATTACTTGAGTGAACCATTTCTTTTGTCTTGGTAAGTTTCTCTGCTGCTCTCCTTGCTTTGTGTTCTGCTTTGTATTTTGATTTGTAATTTTCTCTTCGGGATCGGGATTGGTCCCGAACCCGTCCCGAACTATTCGGGATCGTGACGGTTCGGTATCAAATCTCAAAAACACCAATCCCGTCCCGTATCGATCCCAAAAAAAATTCAGGATCGGTTTCGGGATGGGGTGAATCCCGAACCGTCCCATCCCGATCCCACCCCTACATTTCTATTCTAATTTCTTGTTTTGTTAACGCAACCCTAGCTACATGTCATGTATATAATATTGGATTTTTTTGATGAAGTTTATAATATTGGATTACTAACCACTCTATATTTGATTTTAAGACCTTTCAAGGTTTAAATATCTAAAATATCCTTGACATTTTCTTAAAATTTTCATTTTTTACAAGTACTGATATTAATTTTCATATATTTCTAATATTTTATATTTAGTTTATTTGTAGTCAAATATGTTATTTTTATATAAATTTTGGAAAAATTTCTATCGATATTCGATAATTTCTCGATATGTCCATTTTCTAAACCACCCAAATTTTCATAATTATCGATATTTTAATCTATGCTTGAAAGTGAGTTGCATATAACCATTAGTCCAATATCGATACCTGCACGGTTTATTGCAAAATGTTCTTGTGGGATTGTAACTTGTGTCATGTCTCATGGAACCAGAAAACATCATCAAATAAGAGAATGAATTAGAAATTAGTGGTGAGTGGTGACAATGGGGATTCGTTATTCGTTGTGCCAAGATTAACCAATCCAACTGTAGAACTCCAGCCAACATGCTAACACACAACTTTACACTATCTAACCTTGAAAATTGATTGCTCAAAAATGGTCTCGACTGAAACAATGCCGAGGTTTTTAACTACAATGTCCTGTTGATGTGCGCAGGCATGCCAACTCGCGGTCGAACGACCAAGCGAGGTTTTGATTGATGTAGAGCGACTGATCTGACTTCTTCAAATGATTGTAAGCGGATGAAGGAACCCTCTCGGCCGTTAAGTTCTTATGTCTATGTTGCAAGAACTTTCGGCTAGGCGTCACCGAGATCCTTAAATACGTTAACTTCATGGGTGAACTCGAACGTTCGGGTGACAGGCGAAAGATCTATTGGATGGAGATACTAGCAAATCATCGTGAATAATAAAATGAAACATATGCCTTGTCGAATCTTTGTGAGATGATGTGTGAGTGAACAGCGAATCGCATCAACCCAATCCAGACTGGCCGAAAGAGATAAATAGACGAGAATTCTATGTTACAATTACTCCTAGATGCGATAATTAAATTGCATATAAAGTAAGAACAAGAAAGTAAAGTGCGAGAATGTAAAGAACAATAAAATAAACTGCGAGAAGGTAAAGAACTGTATCAAAAGTAAAGCTAAGAAACGAAAATTGGGTTGAGGTTGAATTGAAGGTAAAGTACCTATGCGATAAAGAGAGATAAGTTTGTGTGAAAAGTTGTATATTGATTTTTGTATGTGGTGCATGACCCTTTACAATGATTCATAATGTCCTATATATACAAGTCTGAAAACCTAGCTTGCTTGCTCTCTGCGTAGTGAAATCTCTCAGACATCTTGTTTTCTTTCTTGGGTTTGATCACACATAACTGTCTTGATTCGGCCGAATTTCGAGATACTCATATCATAAGTTTTTGATTTGGTTAGAGACCTTCCTTGTAGAGATTTCCTCTTTGACACGAACTCTCGGCCGCAATTGATGTATTGGGCTTCGACTGGGTGTCCATTATCATTTTGTTTCTACTTGTCAGAAATAATGCTATAGGCTCTTTTCTTTCCTCAAACTAAATGCCCAATTTATTCATTTTCGTCCACGTAGTTGAATTACTTCACTTCATCCATATAGCCGAGCTAATTTTGCCTCGTTCATGACCAAATTCACTTTACATCGTCCGAGCTAACTTTGCCTCGTCCATGGCTGGATTCACTTTACATCATTGAGCTAACTTTGCCTCGTCCATGACTGGGTTCACTTTATATCGTCTGAGCTAACTTTGCCTCATCCATGACCGGGTCCACTTTACCTCATCCAAGGTCAGATTCACTTTACATCATCCGAGTTAATTTTGTCTCGTTCATGACCGGGTTCACTTTACATCGCCCGCATGGTCGGGCTGATTTTATTTCGTCCGCACGGCTGAGCTCATTTTCATTGAATCCAATTTGGCCATGACAAATGTAGGTGTAAACATAGCCCCCAGTCTCATGACTATCGGCCCTCAAGCCGTTTAGTCATCGAGAGTTTGTATTTTCAACACCAAACTAAGTTAGCTATACACCCGGGATGGAGTAGTCAACTTGGTTCTTCAGCTAGCTGACCTTGCATAAGTTTAAATTATGACTGTTATATATCGAAACAGCTAACCCAACAACTTCGGCCACGATGACCAAGCAACAAATTTTCGGTCACAATATTTCAAGCCGATGTCTTGTGGCCGAGCAACAGAATTTCGGTCATAATATTTTAAACTGATGTCTTGGTATATATGAACCAAAATAAGATGAAACGATCGAGTTGAAGCATTTGGCCACGACTCCATGATCTAACCAAGTAGAGTGGACCTCGGTCATCCCATTTAACACCTCAACCAATCAATTTTCAAACACCACGGCCAAACTGATGTATTTTGGACCTACATGGCCGAACTCATGCATCCCGGCTGAAAACCATGCATTTTTAACCAACTCGGCCGAAATTAAATTCCTGACCAACTCGGCCATACTTTTCCATAATGACCAACTCAGCCATATTCTTGCATCTCGGCTGGACTCAACCTTATGGTCCAACTTAGCTGAATCTCTTCATCTCGACTTAACTCTTGCAACTCGGCCATACTCATGAAAATTTACTAACTTAGACCAACTAATACACCTTAACCAACTTGACCGAATCTATTCATCTCGGCCAAAGCTATGCACTCTTGACCATGCTTGGCTGAACTCACTCTCAACCATCTCGGTTGAACTCATGTATCTCGACCAACTTGGCCACCCACTCTCAACCAACTCGGCCCGAATTATGTATCAACCAATTCCGTCGAACTCGTTCATTTCGGCCAAACTCATGCATCTTCACTTACACGGCTGAAGTCATGCATTTAGACCAACTCGGCCGAAGTAGTACACCTCAACCAACTTGACTGAATTCATTCATCTCGGCCGAAGTTATGCATTCTTAACCATACTCGGTCGTTCTCGTCATCTCGGTCATCATGGCTGCATTCATACATCTTGGCCAGCTCGGCCGAAGTAATACATCTCAACCACCTTGACCCAATTCATTTGTCTCGGCTGAAGTTACGCATTCTTAATCATACTCGGCCGATCTCATCATCTCAGTCATCATGATCGTATTCATACATCTTGGCCAACCCGGCTAAAGTCATGCATCTTATTTACAACCGACACATCTGGTGGTCGTCTCGGCTGAATATTTCTCTTTATCGAGTCAATCAAACTCTTCTTTGACTCGACCGAGTTTCATGAAAGATGAAATTGTACAAATAAAATAAAAATGCAAACGTGCAATCAAAGTGGAGGTAGCCAATGATGCTTTATTAATAAGTTTAAACATTTGGCATCCTCAGCCTTTACTCCAAGTATATGGAGGTCGTGAAACATTTCATTCGTACCCCTTGTAGTTGGTCTTTCATTTTTGTCCACAATATAGGCTGAAATTTCATGTTTTGGATCTGAAGTTGAATAACCAACCTCAACTTTCACTTCTAGGTCAGACAATTGTGTTTTTCCAAGGTCAGATTTGTCTTTAACAATTATGTTTATATGTTCAATACCTGAGAACTAAGTTTGTATAAAAAGTTGTATATTGATTTTTGTATGTGGTGCAGGACCCTTTACAATGATGTACAATGTCCTATATATATAAGTTTGAAAACCTAGCTTTCTTGCTCTCTGCGTCGTGAAATCTCTCGGACATCTTGTTTCTTTTCTTGCGTTGGATCACACATAACTATCTTGATTCGGCCGAATTTCGAGATACTCATATCATAAGTTTTTGATTTGGTTAGAGATCTTTCTTGTAGAGATTTCCACTTTGACACGAACTCTCGACCGCAATTGATGTATTGGGCTTCGACCGAGTGTCCATTGTTATTTTGTTTCTTTTTGTCCAAAATAATGTTATGGACTCTTTTCTTTCATCAAACTAATTGCCCAACTTATTCATTTTTTATCTACGCGGACAAATTACTTCATTTCGTCCATATAACCGAGCTAACTTTGTCTCATCCATAGTTGAAATCACTTTAAATCGTCCGAGCTAATTTTACCTCGTCCATGGCTGGATTCAGTTTACATCGTCCAAGCTAACTTTGTCTCGTCCATGACCTGATTCACTTTACATCGTCCGAGCTAACTTTGTCTCATCCATGACCGGGTTCACTTTACCTCATTCACGGTTGGATTCACTTTACATTGTCCGAACTAATTTTGCCTCGTCCATGGCCGGATTCACTTTACATCGCCTGCAATCCCGCATGGTCAGATTGATTTTATTTCGTCCATACAGCCGAGCTCATTTTTATTGTATCCAATTTGGCCATGCCAAATCTAGGTGTAAACAAAAATAAGTAACTCATACGTAACTATCATATATGGTCGAGTTTGTTAAAGTCTTGAATTGAATCATCATACTCATGTTTGAATAATGATTCGTTAAATCCAAATTTATTCTTAGTGACCAGGAAAGAGAGAAAACAATATGACATAACGTACCCATCGACGTGGATTAGTCTTTGTATCTAAAAAGCTCATTGATACTCTAAAATAAAAATGTAACTAATACGTATGTATGTATTAGATTGTTAAAGATTTGAACAAGTATGTATTTAATTGTTGAGTTTCGTATAGTAATGTTCAACAAGAAAACTAGTAACCGAACTTTCATTCTTTGCGATTATAAATGATGATGGCCAATCGGTTACGCTCCACATTTTTTTTGAGAATCGGTTACGCTCCACAGTTGGCCACATTTTTATCATGGAAATGAAATGCTGCACATTCTTTTGCCGATCTCTGCAATGGCCTATTTGGAATGCAATTCTTCCTATCATCTGTTTCTCTCAATCTCACACACATCTCTGGTTGACCACAGAAGTAGTTACTCGAAGAGTTAAAGCTCTCCAACTTATGCAAGCAACAAACACTTGCCGGAATCTGCCCCGAAAATCCGTTATTTGCCACATTAAGTAGCTCCAAACTCTTCAACCCACCCATTGACTCTGGCAATGAACCATCTAACTTATTATTGCTTACATCAAACACTGTCAATTTGTCCAGGCACCCAATATTCCAGGGCAAACAGCCTTCTAGTCCACTATTCGTTAGTATGACTTCGTTTAACGTATCCTTCATTTTGGCCAAGCTTGAAGGAAATCCACCTTTGAAGTTGTTGTTTGCTAACACGATCGCGGAGACTGTAGAGTTGCCGATGTTTTGAGGCAATGAACACTTGAACTTGTTATTGTTAAGGAACAAGGCGTCGAGCTTTAAATCGAAAAGGGCAGGCGGAATTCGACCTTCAAAATTGTTGTATCGAATGTCCAAGTACTTGAGGGAAGGGAGGCTGAGAACAGACGAAGGAAATGAACCTGAGAATTGGTTGTTACTAATGTCTAGCTCGTAAAGAAGGTAAAGACTACGAAAGCTAGAAGGAATGGTGCCACAGAAGTTGTTTGAGTTTATGTGCAGGAGAGCTATGTCGACCAAGAGGCCGAGTTCTTCAGGCAATGAACCGGCTATGTTGGCGTGGTTTAGGTCTACGCCGGCCACGGTAGTGATGTCAGGGTCATCAAGGGCCTGTGCACAGTAGACTCCGTTATAGCTACAAACATCGGGGCCGCACCAGTTGGCGGTGAAGTTATTTGGGTCGGAGGTGATGGCATATTTCCATGCTTGGAGAGCTTGGTAAGCCTTGTGAAGTCTAGCATTAACTGGAAACGTTTGAGGGGAATATGAAACTTGGTGCGAGGGTTTGAAGATGAAGGTGATAGAGACAATAATCAAAAGGTTTAGAGTGAGCCTTGGGGTTTTCATCATTTTAAGGAATGTAGTAGAGCTAAACAATATGCTAGCTTCTATATATATGATATGTTTAAGCTAGATTGGAGTTTATATATAACTTTGCTACCTAAAATCTCTTTGATTAAATATAATTGACTTTTTATTGATGTAATAGTAGGTAAGAAGAATGTTCTTCATGCAAGATCGATGCACTGGCAGGCATGATTATTGCATGGAAAGGAAAGAGGTGCTTCAATTCCTTGTAGACATCTAAAGAGGGTTGGAAGGAAATTTGGCAGCTGATCCTACCAAACACACGGTTTTTACCAGTTTCAATCGTCAATCTTTAAACTAATATATGTAGCGAGATACATTGCTGAACGGAGATTTAAGATATTGCAATTTTTGAAAGTCATTCAATTGTTTCACCAAAAACTTGGTCGTGATGCAGAACAATTCTAAGTAGATTGCTACTTGTATACTGATGGAGTGTCACCGTTGCATATCTTTGTTCTTACTTTGTTATTTGGGATATGAAAGTCACACACCCTCACACGGCAGAGCAGGTAGATAGAGATGGATAGAGAGCTTTTAGTTGCATAGTCAATTCAAGCATGCTTGACTTTTAGTTCTTCAATTTCTTTTGGCATTTGATTTAATTGTGATTTTAGGTTTGCTCAAGTTTAAAGCGACAATTGCAAACTAGAGGATATATATAATTTCATTTCTGTAAGTGACAAAAATGAATACATATCTTTAAGCACCGGCACCTTGTTCTTGATTAGGGGATCATGTAAAAAGTCAAATGGATTGACATTGATTATGAGTTTTTTAGAAGAGGAGTGCTTTTACTTCCTTTCAGCTTCAATTTATCGGCCGTGGAGCGAATAATGAGGCACATCGATTAGCTTATTTTGTTAGATGTAATGAGTTTAATATTTTATGTTTAGATGAGACACCTACTATTATTTTAGATGAGAATTTATGTAATAATGTTACTATTGCAAAGAATTCAGGTAACATGTCCTCCTAATTGCAAAACTTGGATTCAATAAACGAAACCAGCCCGCAGGCTGGATCTTTTCTTCAAAAAAAAATAACCATGAAAATAATAATAATAATAATAATAATGGATGAAGTCCAAAGTAATAAGCTACCACTTGATGGATCCGGATGAGTTGTGGCCGGTTTTTTCTTTTAAAATGGTTAGAGTCAAATGAATAAATCCACGTTAGTTGTGTCAAACTAGGGAATGAATACTCCTTACTAGAACTAACTACAAATATGTAGTTACAAATATTCAAATTTTATTAGGGCCAATTTAATGTTCACTTTTCAACATTTTTAGGGGTGTATTCAATATAGATTTTAATTGATTTTGCCTGATTTTTAATAATCTGTAGATTCTTATAGATTTGCAAACTTCATGAATTGTTTTAATTCTGATATAGACTATAACAGATATTATAATATTTGCTTCATGCGTTAGTTGTGTTACCTTGAAGCCTGACTAGAAGAACGTAATTTTCAGGTGGATGAGTTCTATGAAGTATCATTCAGGCTACGCAGGAAATATAGTCCAGTGTGTAAACATTTAGGACAATAAAATGTACGGGTTAAAGAGTCATAATTGTCATATTCTGCTACAACGTCTCTTCTCTATTTTCATTCTACCGTTCATTCCCCGTCAGGTGGTGGAGCCGTTAGTAGCATTGTCAAGATTCTTCCACAAGTTATGCACACGGGAAGTGACAAAATCGGACCTCCGAGAAATGCAAGAGGACATTATTTATATCATGTGTAAATTTAAGAAGATATTTCCTCCAAATTTTTTTGACATCATACCCCACCTGATGATCCATCTTCCCTAGCAATTGTTGCTTACCGGTCTAGTACACTATACTTGGATGTATCTCATGGAAAGGTATGTTTTTACACCTAAATTCATAATTTACATGTTCAATATATAATCATAACATATTACAATAATTTATTTATATATAGGCAACTTGGAGACTACAAAACTTATGTGGCTAATAAATCTAAGCCTGAAGGATATATAGCTAAAACATATATTGCGCACGAGTGCGTCACCTACATGAAGTTGTATTTAGGAGCGTTGAAGGAAACTCCACAAATCATACTGGTAGATGTACCGAAGTTCAACCTTACCATAGTCTCTAATGATGTTGAAGTTTATGGAATTTTGCCAGACTCCTACAAGTTGCAATCACATAAGCTAGTCATAGCCCATTGGTGGATATTGATTAACTGTCCAGAAGTTGAATACTGGAAAGACATTCATTTATACTGTCCAGACATTCAAGGTTATCTCGACTACCAAACAAGGAGTTCACGAACTATTTTGGTGGCTGGGTATGTAATTCTTTATTTTTATTCATGACTCATTCATTGCATAATTATTCATATTTACAATACATTGAATATTTGGTTGCAGATGAACCATATTCAATTTGATGGTCACCCAAATTGGTCGCACGAACTAAGACTTCTAGCGATGAAGCCGATAATGTCAAGAGTTTATCCGATGTGCAAGGTGACTGGCGTGCATTTATATGTGAACAGAGAGACAACAAACGGAGAACACAAAATTCTGGGGTGATGGCGCATGGTGGGTGGAATGGAGTTGACTATTACGGTGTTCTCGATTCAGTGGTGAAACTCGTTTATGGGCAAGGCATGACAGTGCACCTCTTCAAGTGTAGATGGTTTGATACTAGAAGCCCGCAGAACATGAATATCGATCAGTACGAGATTTTATCGGTGAACACTGCTACAAGTTGTTACGAAGATGACCCGTTCATTTTTGCCACATCGGTAAAACAAGTGTTTTATCTTGATGACCTTGTTAAGGGTGACACGTGGAAAGTAGTCAACATTGTGCACCCTCGAAACATTTACCGGACGGCTACACTTGGAGAGACCGAAGACGAGGAAGAAGATGTTGCGTATCAAGAGCCCAGTGCAATAGGTATTCCTGACTCCTCTACAACTCGTCTTAGTAATTTAAAGAGGGTCGTTCGGTTCGAATTCGTGATTTAGATGCAAGGCTTATTGATGTGGATCCAAATCAAGAAACAGACGACAACTCTTGTTATGAGGAAATGCATAGATTGTCAGAAATTAATTCTGACACGGAAAAAGATTCATCAGATGATTCCGATTACGTGCCTTCTTAGTTTGAATTTGTAATACAAATTGATGTGCTTTATATGCTACAAGCTGTTGAATTCATAATTTTGTTTAATTTTGGTGATATATGAACAAGAAATTGGTATGGTTACATTAAACATCCTATTTTTTTATGTATTTTTTGATTTTAGCCGACGAAATAGGCCATATGTCATCGGCTAAGATGGTTTTAGCCGACGAATTATATCATGTTTCGTCGGCTAAGATAGTTTTAGCCGACGAATTACATCCTATTTCGTTGGCTAAAACTATCTTAGCCGACGAATACCCTAATGTTTCGTCGGCTAAAATAGTTTTAGCCGACGAATAACATAATATGTCATCGGCTAAACCATAAACCCTAACCCCTAAACCCTATACTATAGCCGATGAATACCCTAATTTTTTGTCGGCTATAGTTAAATAAATAAAATAATAATTTATACCTTTGGTTGCATCTCATCGATTTGAAACTATTTGCAGTTGAAGGTCCGGGCAAAATACGTACTTTAGACGGTCAAATTACAGTTTCTTTGTGTTTAGAGGTTTGACTCATGGGATTGACCGTCCGGATCGAGTCCTTACCGTTGTTGGATCAAGCTGAAAGTTTACCCATACACATGTTTCAACATAATGATGATATCTGACGGTCATATTTTTGTTTCACAAGATTGATCATGAAAATCACAACATGCCTACTAATGTTGTATAACTTGTTTAACAAGTGTTAAGTAAATGTTCCGTTTAAAAAACAAACTATACGTAGAAGCTTCAAACGAAAAATAGTTGATAAATAAGATATGACTGGAACGATGAAATATGTCTACGGTTGAAAAATCACGTAATTCCGATATAGTTTCTGTGCCGATAGTTGAGTTCAATGCATTTTTTCATTCTTTCTCCCTAGAGGTAGCCCTATCTCTGATGGTTATTTTTCATAAAATTTTTATACCACTGGTTGCGTCTCATCGATTTGAAACTATTTGCAGTTGAAGGTTCGGGTAAAATTTGTAATTTAGACTGTCAAAATTCATAAATTAGAAATACATATAATAAATTAGTATAAAAAATACTATAGTCGACGAATTACATGAGTATTCATCGGCTAAAGTTTTATTCTAGCCGACGAAACTCATGGGTATAGCCGACGAAAATCACGATTATAGCCGACGAATTTTTTATTTCGTCGGCTATACTTCTGCCTATAATTCGTCGGCTATACTTCTGCCTATATAGGCAGAACCCAGCATGCCCTATTTCATTTTTTCTCAAATCCGCCTCCACTCCTCTCCTCCTCCTCCACTACCCTCCTCGGCCTATCTACCGCCTCCTCCACTCCTCTCCTCCGCCTCCACATCCCCTGTGTTTTTTGAATTCTCAAGCAATTAAGGTAAGAAATTCCAATTTTTGTATATATTGATGAATTTTTGTTAATTTGGTATACTTGTTATTGAAATTGTGATAATGTTGTTGAAATATTTGTTTAAATTTGGTATATTTAATAAATTTGGTCAATTAAAATATTAATTGGTATATTTAATATATTTGTGATAATGTTGTTGAATTATTTGTAATAATTTGGTATATTTGTGTATTAAAATATTAATTGTAATAATTTGATATATTTAATAAAATGGGTCAATTAAAATATTAATTGTAATAATTTGGTATATTTAATAAATTTGGTCAATTAAAATATTAATTGGCATATTTAATATATTTTTGATAATGTTGCTAAAATATTTTTGATAATTTGGTATATTTGTGTATTAAAATATTAATTGTTATTAATTATAAAAATTAAAATTTTTAATAATTTAATAAATTAATTGTGTATGAAAGGCTTGTTTAGTAAAATTAAGGGTTCGAAGGGCCAAAGATCTGAATCGTCTGAGGGAACGTCTAGCAACCCTCAAGCGTCGTTTCAGGGCCCCATGACAGCCCGACGTGCGTCCTTTCTGGAGCCAACGCAGAGGCAGCCGGGCTCCACTCATTCCTCCCGACAGTCGGGGGCCACACATTCCACTAGACAGCTGGGGGCCACACATTCCTCGAGGCAGCTGGACATCCCTTACTCCTCGAGGTAGCCGAGCGTCCCTCACTCCTCGAGGCAGCTGTGGCCTCCGACTCTGGCGGAGGTGTCTGCACCACGTATGCTGAGATACACAGGGCACCGACTTCGGGCCCTACAGTTTCGGAGGGTGAGTCTTCTAGGGTACAGATGTCGCCGCCTCTTCTCTACCTTCAGCGGTTGATACCGGCATTACCGGCAGTCGATGACTCAGGGGCGCCAATTTATCCACTGCCCCCGTAGGTGACCCCATCAGCAACGTACCTCTTCGTGCCTTTTGGTACGGATCTAATTTCTGTGAGGGTATCATCATCGGCGACAGAGTCGGAATCCGTCACGTCCGGCCCAACACCCTAAGGTAATGAAATATAAATAATTTATTTTCTTATAATATCATAATAAGAATAATCTATTAATAATCAATTTATGATAGGCACCGTCGGAGCCAAGATGATAAGGAAGAAGAGAGTCCCCGTCACAGGGACGGCTCTCGAGAAGACCGTGAGTACCTCGGGAAGGATCGTCATCGATACTGACGGGGATGAGAACGTAGTATCGGGCGGGAAGACGAGGATGGAGGCCGCGTGGGAGCGCTCATTAGGGATAGAGTCCCTATGTTGTGGTCAGACTGGGGCGAGGTCTCACAAGAGGTTAAAGACATGGTCCACAACGTAATGTCGGTAAGTATAAAAAATTCATAATTAATATTATGTATTACATTATTGATTTATGAAAAACTAAACTAATAAACATTTTAATACAGGTGTGGCTTGACGTTCCCCAGCACTTGAGGAGCACCTTGGCGGACGTTGTGCATTGGGGAAGGTACGTTGGAAAGTTAATGAAAAACAAAATTATATGTGTAATTAATAATATTTATAATTTTTTTGTGGTATCTGTAGGTACAAGGAGTGAAAGAACTAGTTACGGACCCACTGGACTACGCAAGGGAACGAACGTTCTGGTACCCCCATTGAGTTCCAGTTCAGGAAGTACGAGTGGCGTTGGCTTTTGATATCAGAATTCAACAACCCTCATAAACAGATAATTAAAAATAATAATTTTCTATATTGTTATTAATTAGTACGTTTTAAAATATTGTTATTAAAATATAACGTTGTTGGTTATATGAAATTGTTTGTGTAATTTGGAGCTTGCTTGGATGGTAATTTAGAAATTTTGTGTTTTTTTAGTACAAAAAGTACTATAGCCGACGAAATTTACCATAATTCGTCGGCTATAGTATTTTTTTATTTTTTTTTTCAACGTTTAGCCGACGAAATATGGTAAATTTCATCGGCTATAGTATTATTTAGTCGACGAAATGTACTATATTTCGTCGGCTATATTACTTTAATTTTTAATTTTTTTTTAAAAATATTTAGCCGACGATTTATAGTAAATTTCGTCGGCTATAGTGTTTTAAATTGACAGACGAAATATTTATAGTTCGTCGGCTAAAGTCTTAGGTTGAGGCCGACGACAATTTATTTCATCGGCTTTAGTCTTACTTTAGCTGACGAAAAGTTGAAAAATAAGTTGTCGGCTAAGTGTGAAACTATAGCCGACGACCATTTTTATTTCGTCGGTTAGGTTCATCTCCGAATTACAGTAGTAGAATTGCCCAGTACTACCATCGACTACCCCTTTCCATGATGGTGGGAGGGAGGGATAATCAAAAGCAACACACACCTCGCTCGGTGGCGGCTCAGTGAGGGCGGGAAAGGGTGGGACGCAAACGTTCCTCATCGGAACCGGCTTTGGATACTAGATGGGATCAGACCCAAGAACGAGAAAGTAGTAAATTAAGGAAAAAATCGTCTTAATGGTATGTCAACTTTCAACCCTTATAAACTTTGCTATGCCAACTTTCAAAAAAATCAGAATGATATGTCATCTTTTCCTCCCGACCGAAGATTGATACTTTTCACCGTTAGCTCCGTTACGGCAGTTGCCAGTTAGCAATTTTTCATGAGTATTTTGGTCTCTCTGTGTATATGTTCAGGTGACCAAGTACCTCTCGGCTGCGGGATTTGGTGCAATTCCCGTCAATCTCTCTGGGAGTTTTGGTTCGTCTAATTATAAGGAGATGGCCAGTTTGACATTCACTACTATAAAAAAGACTTTAACCGACGAAATAACCAAAAACAGGCCAAAGAATGTTTTTTTCGTCGGCTAAGTTAAATTTTTGTCGGCTAAAGTGGAATTTTAGCCGACGAAAAATTATTTCGTCGGATAAACTAATTTTTCATCGGCTATAGTCTGTGAACTTTAGCAGACGAAATTTGAAAAGTTTAGCCGACGAAATACCCTAATTTCGTCGGCTAAAATACTTTTTAGTTACAAAATTGCACTAAGGATATTTCGGTGCCCGATTGATTATTGTGATACCAATCTGGAAGCAGAACGGGCATACGAGTAAAACTCATCGCTAATGCCATGACGTATGAGTTTTTTTGGCCATCCGAGTTCGTTTAGGGCTCTTCAAAATGAAGTTTTTCTAAACACTTAACACACGAAAACACCCATATCTACATCTATATGAGGTATTTTGGTTGAACCTTCAACACAACAAACTCTCACCATGATGAGACGCAACTGTCCATCTAAAATTTTTTTAAGACATTTACCCCTTGATGATAGGGCTCCCCGTATGGATAAATAGTGGTAAATAGTAGACATGTTGTGATTCTGGTCATCAAAATTCACAAACTAAAATATGATCGTCAGATATCATCAATATGTTGAAATATGTCTATAGTAAAAAATTCAACTTGATCCGATAAATTCAAGGGCCTCATCCGGACGGTCAATCCCGTAGGTCAAATCCCTAAATTGTATTGACTGCAACTATCGACACCGAGACTTTACCGGAATTACATGATTATTCAACCGTAGACGTATTTCATCATTCTGGTCATATATTATTTAACGACTTTTTTGCGTTTGAAGTTTCTACGTAGCGTTTGTTTTTGAAACGGAACATTTACTTAAAGCTTAGTAAACAAGTTATACAACATTAGTAGACATGTTGTGATTCTGATGATCAAAGTTGAGAAATAAAAATCCGACCGTCTTATATATAGGAAAAAATTATTTCCTATGTCGAAATATGATCATTATGGTCGAGATATGATCATTATGTCGAAATATGTATGGAAAAAAATTCAACTCGATCTGACAACGTTAAAGGCTCGATCCTTACAGTCAATCCCTTAACGCACAGAAATGGTCATTTGACCGTCTAAATTACGTACTTTTCCCGGACCTTCAATTGAAAATAGTTTCAAATCGATGAGACGCAACTAGTGATATAAAAATTTTATGAAAAATAATCACCGGAGATAGGGCTATCTCTACGGATAAAGAATGGAAAATTACGTTAACCGCAACTACCAGCACCGAGACTTTACCGGAATTACGTGATTTTTCAACCGTAGACGTATTTCACCATTCCGGTTGTAAGACCCTGCCCTAAAATTTCCCCTTTTACTAGGATCAGGCGGGTTACAGAGGGTTGTAACCGCGTTGTTAGTTTTCTCCGAATTATTATTTGAGTTTTATATTGAGATATTTTACGGTTTTGGGGGATAATAGATTAAATGTCCCGAGGTGGTAGATAATATTAAAAAGAGTCCTCCGGTATGTCTGGAGGTGCGGACTTAATCTGGACCGTTGATTTGATTGACAAATCTTAGTCGTTGAAAAGTTTATAAAAAAAACCTCGTTTTCTCTCTCTCCCTCATCTCTTCCTCACCTTTCCTTTTTCTCTTCCTCTCTCCTTATGTTTTCTCCTTCTTTCCTCTTCGGGAGGATTTGAATACTCTCTCTCCTTCTCCTTCGAGCAGCGGAGACTGTCCCAGCTAGACCACCACCGATGCGCGCGTCCGGCCTCACCGTCACCACCATCAGGCTCGCCTTGCCTTGCCTCGGCGACCAAGCCCTGGCCTCCAGCCACGCCAGAGCCAACGTGACCGCCGCCAGCCAGAGGTGAGAGAAAGCTCGAGGGGCAGCCCTCTCGATCTCAACGTCGAACCAGTCTAGATGAGGGCTGAGGAAGCTCCACGCAACACCAGGAGCTGCCAAAAAGGAAGGAAGAAGGAGGAAGCCAGCGGAGCTCCGCCGAAAAACCAGAGGATTGACTTCGAGATATATAACCTCCACCTTTTCTCTTGATTTTAGCCTCTTTAGGTTGCTGGGTTGTTGTAGAAGTGGTTTTTGTAGGCATAGAAGCCTGGTTTGGCCGAAAAATCAAGTTTTATGGTGAACCAGCTGATCAAAAAGTTCAAGGATAAAAATCCTGGTTTTTACCACGATAGAATTACCTTTTACTGTTTTACTATGATGTAAAATGTCAGAACTGCCCCTAGCAATTTGGTGTAATTACAGGGGTGCCACTAGGGCTGAAATCCCAGAAATACACCTAGTAGTTTTGTTTAATTGCAAGGCTGTCACTAAGGCTGAAATTTCATAAATACCCCTGATTGTTTTGTATAATTATAGGATGCCATTAAGGCTGAAATCCTAGAAATGCCCTTGGCAGATTTGTATATTTACAAGACTGCCACTAAGGTTAAAAAGACCATACTGCCCCTGGCTGTTTTGTCTATTTACAAGGGCTACCACAGAGGCTGAAATTTCTAAAATACCAGTGGCAACTTAGCATATTTACCAAGCTGTCATTAAGGCTGAATTGACAATATTTCCCCTAGTAGTTCTAGGTATTCACAAGAGTGTCATTGAGAATAAATTGACTATTATATCCTTGGTGGATTTATATAATTATGTGTTTGATTTTATTTTCTGTTTATGTGTATGGATGTTATAGACATATATGACAGAATGTTTGGGATAATCCCGATAGTTAGCTGGGTTATGAATACCTTGACGGAGAGGTTAAACCCAGGATTTGCATTAAGCTTATGTTATCCTTAATAGTTTATCGACCGATAAATAAAAAAGAAGGATTTGCCCGGTTAGGGCGTTAATTAAAATAAGAGCTACGTATGGCTTGATCCTTGAATACAAGGTACGTAGGCAGTCTGACCAAGATTCAGGTGCAATCACAAATACTATTAGAACCCTAGGTTCTCTAAAGTAATTAGTATGAAATCCAAATGCGGAAATCAGGATAGCCTCCGGTTGTGAGGTCTATTCCGGTATCGTTTGGATTGTTGAAAATGGTTTGGGAAAAAGGGTTATCCCTTCTGAAGGGGGATTTCAAGTAAATCTCTCTTGGGATAGGTCCCGCACGTCCTATCCCGGGTTTAGAAAGGTAAACTTGGGCCGGGGCGTGACACTGGCCATATCTTATTTCACGATTTTTTTTCATTTGAAGCTTCTACGTATAGGGTTTACGGTTTTAGCCGATGAAAAGGGTAATTCGTCTGCTAAAATTAAATAAATATCTATAGCCGAAGAAATTAGGGTAATTCGTCGGCTAAGATTAAATAAATAAATAAATAACTATATCAGACAAAATTAGCGTAATTCGTCGGCTAAAGTTAATTCAAAATTCAAAAATTTTGGCGGGAATTTTGAAAATTTTGAACTTTTTCCGACTAAAATTTTGAACTTTAGCCGACGAAATACCCTAATTTCGTCGGTTAAAGTTCAAAATTTTCTATATCTTTCATTTTTCTCCACCTCTTTATCTTCCTTCCTCCTCTTCCTCATTCTCCTACTCTTCCTCATTCTCCTACTCTTCCTCCTCCTCTCCTCCTCCTCCTCCTCTAACTCCTTCTCCCTCTCCTCCTTCTCCTCTCCCTCTCCTAGCCTCCTCCTCCCCTCCTTGCTCTCTCCTCTTCCTAGCCTCCTCCAACACTGGTGTAAAAATGAAAAAGAAGAAAAACAAAATTAATCAAAAATACAAGAAATAAAAAAAAAATAACTATAGCCGACGAATTTTATTAAAATTCGTCGGCTAAAGTTATTTTATTTTATTTTTTTTATTTCTTGTATTTTTGATTAATTTTGTTTTTCTTCTTTTTCATTTAAGAAAAAAACTAAAATAACTATAACCGACAAATTTTATTAAAATTCGTTGGCTAAAGTTAAATAATTAAATAAAAAAATAAAATCAACTATAGCTATAGCTGATGAAATTCAATAAAATTTCGTCGCTAAGTCCAAAAATTCTTCGGCTAAAGTTCAGACTTTAAGCGACGAAATTTTTTTTCGTCTGCTAAATAAATGACTTTAGCCGACGATGAACATTATTTTCGTCGGCTAAAGTCTTGGCCGACAGCTTTTTCCTGCCGACGTTTCGTCGGCTAAGACTTTAGCCAACAAAATTTTATATTTAGCCAACGAAAGATTTTCGTCGGCTAAAGTAATGATCCTGGTAGTGATTGAAGGGACAAGACCTTGAATATAACACGACTCTGGAGTTGGTAAATACCTGCATCGACTTGTCATCAAATAACTTGAAAGGGGTAATCCTAGAAGGTATAAGCAGCCTCGTTAACTTGGTTTAGGGTTAGCGGTGCACTCGGCTTCATCATAGGATTTTGGAGTGTTTGTGGCACGTTAGTTATCAAGAAATCATGGAGGTATATTCCTATTTCCGATTCTTTGATAACATATAAGAGAGGGCAGCATTGACCATCGCATTGGGAGTGGCTCGTTGGCAAAGGAAGACCTGATTGGAGAATAAAAATGCACTGAAGGGGGTCATTTCTGGCTTTTTTAGTTTGGTGGTGTACATACGTTGTTTCCTTCTTCTTTGGTTCGGGTGCTGTTCATGTGACTGCCCTTCAGTGCTGGTCGTGGCTGTGGTGAAGATGACAGACTTTATTGTTCTTGGGTTAGCTGGTGTGTTTAGCTTTTGGATTCTGTTTATTGTTGTGAACTATGTATAATAAATATGGTATGTATTGTCATGTAATAAATAATTAAGCATGTATCATGTTTTAGATGATTCAAGCAGCCTTGATGCTATATAACCATTGCAAAATAACCATTCCATTTTAAAAAACTGCAAGAAAAATTACTCCAAACCCTGCAGCCGAGAGGTACTTGATCGCCTGAACATATACACAAAGAGACTAAAATATTCATGAAAAATTGTTAACTGACAACTGTTGTAACAGAGCTAACGATGAAAAGTACCAACTTTCGGTCGGAGGAAAAATGACATACCATTCTGATGTTTTTAAAAATTGACATGCTAAAGTTTATAAAAGTTAAAATTTAACACACACGATTTTCTCTAAATTAAATTAAAGTGATAAAATCAAAAAATATTCATTGTTAAAGTCATTTGGATATACCGTTTAAACAAAATAGATCGACTCGAATCTACTAACCTAGAGCCTAACTAGTCCACTGTGATGAATTAACCAATACCATGAGTATGAGTGCCAACAGAACCGCGTTTCGTTTCGCAGAGAAAAAGGGGGCTTTTGTAGAAGCTTCTCTCTTCTTCTCCGTCTCATAAACCCTACTGAAACAGAGAGCCAGTAAAACAAGCATTAACAATGGCAGAAGCAGAGGGAGGATCAGATAAGAAGGCGAGTGGAGTCGAGTCTCTGAAAGACAAAGGAAATGAGCAATTCAAAGCTGGGAATTACCTCAAAGCCGCCGCTCTCTACACTCAGGCCATCAAACAAGACCCACAAAACCCCACGCTCTATAGGTACCTTGTCCACTTCAAAGTTCTCTGCTTTTTTAGTTTCGAGTTTTATATATTGATCAAAATGCCATCTTGATTGGTTTGGCACGCAGTTCACCTGATTTGTTCACATGAGTCATGTTTTTAGGAACATTTTGGTGATCGTTGTCTCGTGTTGCGGAGTTCAATGGTTTAAAGTTGTATGCTTTGCTTATGTAGAAACTCATTTGGTTTTGCTTTTGTATTATTTGATGTTGTTTATAATTTGCACCATTGTGAATCATAATGTGTTGTGCCTGATTAGTTTTACTTCTAAGCTGCTGCTACGGGAATCTCGTAACTATATGATTTGGAAGGGTTGAGAGTCGATGTAGAAATCAGTGTTGTTGGTTAGATTTTAGTGTTAGTTGTGCTTTTGAGATATTGAGATGCTAAAGGGTTTCACTGTTCCCCCTACCAAAAGAAAATAGGCAGTTAGATCATATAGATACAGGTTTAAGAGACTCCTTTGTGGGCACTGAATTTTTCGACTGATGTAGTATGAGATGGAAGTGCATCACAAACTGGAGTTAGGTGCCTCTGTTGACATATACTAGGGGGCAACCCAGACTATTCAATCCCGATTATTTGATCTAAGAAAATGTAATGTTTCTTTATAAAAGGTTAGTTTTTGGCATCAATTTTGCTTATTGGGTGGAAGTATTGCGAGCAAAGTTTATGCAAAAAAAAGAAAAAGAAAAAAGTGGCCATGGGGAATATATGGATATGCAAGTAGAACAAGACTTGGTTTGGGTAAGAGTATCCACCTTGTTACCATTTTCAAACTGTCAGATTTTAATTATGGCCTATGTTATTTGATGCAATGTTTGGATACATCTGCTCCCTTTGCTTCCTTCTGTCAACTGCTATAGGATGTTTCAGGTTCTGTTATATACAGTTTCTACTTCAACAACTGCTACCACTTTTTTCTTTTCATTTTAGCATTAGTTAAGAAAATGGGTTTCTCAGAAAATCGTAGAGAAGGTTTATGGTAGCCCAAGACTAGTTTCTGGGCAGGTGGTCACTCTCTCTCTCTGTTGTTGTTGCTGTTGTTGTTGGGATAGTTGCGGAATGATAATTATTCGACTTTCTGTATATATTTTCATTTTGTGTTATATGCTGGGATTGTTTCTCATGTAGACTGAACTTTAAGGAAGTTCATGCAAAACATAGAATAGTCTTCATGCGAAGTAGGATGCTTGTACTAAACAAATCAGCACTGTCAATTAGCTATATAGGTTGAATTTCTAAATGTAACAAACCATGCTTGCCATATGATGGATCTTCTTTCTATTTAACTTCTCCATTTTCCAGCAACCGTGCTGCTGCGTTTCTGCAATTGGTTAAGCTTAACAAAGCCCTTGCTGATGCTGAAACAACAATTACATTGAACCCCAAGTGGGAAAAGGTAATTTTCTCTTTCTTCAAACAATTTTCATTTGGTGGTCGGAAAACATTAGAGGTTTCTAAATGTACCGTCTTGATTCACCTCCAGGGATATTTCAGGAAAGGATGCATATTAGAGGTCATGGAACAATATGATGATGTATGTCCTGAAGCTTTTGTACTCTTTCCATTGTTTCTACTGGCATTATGGGAAAGACCTCATGATTTAGGTCCACTGTTGATATTCTTAGTGTTCTTTCACCTTTTGTGTAGGCTCTGACTGCTTTCCAGACAGCTTTGCAATATAACCCGAAAAGTGTAGAAGTATCACGAAAGATGAAGAAAATTTCTCAGTTGGCGAGGGATAAAAAACGTGCTCAAGAGGTTGAGAAAATGAGATCAAATGTTGATTTGGCAAAACATTTGGATAAACTGAAATCCGAAATGGTGAGCTATTCGTCAAGCTAGGAGTATGATTTTCTATATCACTTTACTTCCATAATATTGTGCATTGTCATATACCATATATCATATCAATTTAAGATATGGAATTCCTCAGGTATTTACACAGGCCAATCTCTGTTTCTGTTTGCTTTTTTATTCTTTGCCTTTATGTATGACTTCTGTCTTACATAATCATACATAAACTTTCTTAGCTCCCTGAACTGTGTACTGCAAGTAAGAATTATGTCATATTCTTAGCATCTTATATAGAGATGTTAAATGGATCACCCGTGGTTGGTTTGTTTCAATCTCTGCTAATAAGAAGGATTGTTTTTTCTTTGCAGTCTGGAAAGTGTGGGTCTGAAGAACGCGATGATGCATTCTCTTTTCTGGTTGAGACAATGGAGGCAGCTGTAAAATCATGTCATGATACTTCAAAAGTGGAGGCTAGAGTGTACTTTCTCCTTGATAAAGAAAAAACAGACACTGAAAAGTATGCTCCAGCTGTGAACATTGATAAGGTATTTACTGTTAGGTTGTGATTGTATCGTTTTGTTTGAAATATTATTTCTAAGTATATATATCTTATGAGCTTTTTTTTGTTATGTTACGATAAATGCGTTAGTCCAACTTAAGTTTCTTGTCTCATATGTTAAGTAAATGCTATTCAAGCCCTGGCCATTGTTCTCTACTCGTTAAGCATTCTAACCTAACGAATGCTTGCCTATTGTTTCAGGCCTTTGAATCACCCGATACACACAGAAATTGTTTTCCTTTTCTTAGACAGTATGCTGAGGATTCTTTCTCTAGAGCAGCTTGCTTGGTGACCCCCAAGAGTATCATGTCCTACCCACAGGTATATTTATCTACCTTCACTTGTGTTTTATAATGGCATAAATTCAAGCATCTGAGGAAAAAAAATTGTGACATGATAAAACTTTGGATGCATGATAAAACTTTGCTTTCCCATGTTTCATGTGTAATCTACTAATTTGGATGCTCAACGGCAAATAATAATGTAACTCACAGATGCTTGAGGTTTGCCAACAAGTTTCTGTCATCGATTTTTATCATTATTTTTTAAGTCACTCATTGTTAAGGAGTTTATGGACATTTAAGTTTGGTACCATGTTCCCAAGTCCTTTGTCTTTGCGGGAAATGCTTATGTGTGCGTTCTATGTAGCCTCTGTGGAAAGTTTACCTCTATGAGGGACTTCAACTTGTGTCCTTGTCTGCTTAAAAAATCCCTTGCATGATGTTTTGCGTATTAAACTGTTCTTTCAGAAGAGCATTGCATATTGGGGCCTTCTGAACAAATCGTTGTCCCATTTTCTTTCCTGATATAAATGTTGTACTGGTTTCAGACTACATATGGGCCAATCAGTTGCCTAGCATGGACAGAATTACCAAGTTCATTCATTTTGTGTGGTGTGTGAATGATTATTGGTCTATCACATATTCATTTTGCTGGTCTTACAAATTGATAAATCCAAGTAATATTTGTGGGCCCGATTTATGATCTATATAATTGGATTATGATGTTTATAATTGGAATTTGTAATTAAGAAAGAGGTTTCAGTGATCATTTTCTTTTTGCAGGTTTGGAAAGGTCAAGGATCAAGGAAGTGGAAACATGGGCAACAAGATGGTTTCTTTGTTCAGTTTGAGTCACCTTTCTTGCGAAAGTTGTGGTTTATTCCTAGTTCCACTGAACTTGGCCAGACATTGTGCAGGTATCTCTCTCTCTCTCTCTCTCTCTCTCTCTCTCTCTCTCTCACACACACACACACGCGTGCGCACATGCAGGCAATATTTCTACAAGGTCGTGCATTTTATTTAAAAATATTATCAACTAATATACCAAATTTTTTTGTAAAATCTGGGTATCAGTGCCAACTACTCATAATGGGTATCAGTAGTTCAGTAAGGGACTTTAGCTATGATGTTGTGTTTTCTCTTAAAAGTGTGAACAACCATGACCCTTATTTCTTTAAGGGAAAGAAGCAATGGAAAGTTTTCAAAACACGTTAAGGTAGAAATAGCACACTTTTACAGCTATGGAGAAGGATAGTCTGTTGAACATTATATCAGTTGATTTTCTTAGAGTTTCCTTCAGTATGGAACCGTAGTTCTCATTTAAAATTTATCTTAGCATGCCTATGGGTCTTAACACAAGTCTCCTTTTATGTTATAGAATTGTTTGGAGCTAGGTAAATCTGAATATATGCGCCTCTTTCAGGGATCCAGAAGATTTAGACATCAGTGCCCATGAATTGATTCCGCGCCTATTCAAAGAGAAGTCCTCCAAGTCATAGGCCCCTTCATTTGCATGTTGGACAGATTCCTGATGCCCACTTTAGCGATATTTTAAAGAGTAGACAGCACAGGTGTTTGCTTTTGCCTTACTTGGAATCCCAGATGTAAGGTCTTCTTTGGCCTGGTGATTTGAAGGAAGATGTTTCATGTATTCCTTCAATGCATCTACCAGAGGTTTTGTCCCCCTCCAGAAAATTGTGGTGGTTTTCTCTCTATTTTATTCCCTTTTTTTTTCTTTTTCTTTTTTTTATTATGAAAAATTCTTTTTTCTTCTTCCAAAGGATGTTACACCTTTCAGAGGTTCCTTATTGTGAGATTGCCTATCCTTATTGTGAGATTGCCTATCCTGATTTCTCCGGTTGCATTATACTGGGTTGTTTCAACATTTATACTCCTAGTGTTGCTCAGCATTCAATACTTCATATGATTGTATCCGAATCATTTTCACAGCATATTTTGTTGATTGATAGGCATTGAATTCCCATATTGAGTTCCAGGTTATTCAAATCTGAAAACGAAGCTCTGTTAGGGAAGTCCATTTTCTAATTTAGTGAAGAAGCTGGCGGTGTAAGATTTACAAGTATCTTAGGGAATATGGCTGCATTTCAATGTAAAATATCTATATTAATAAAGCCGAAGGAGTTAACAGAGTTTTTGGGGGTTGTCAGAGTTGCAAAGCATGGGAAGTATCTAAGCATGAGACTAGGAAAATACACTGGATGTCGTGGGAGAGGTTATGTGTTCCAAAAAATGGTGGTATGAGTTTCAGAGATTGTAATCTTCAACAAGGCACTATTGGCCAAACAAGGTTGGAGGTTAATCCAACCTCCAAATTCATTAAACTCGTGGCACGTCTTTTGAAGGCGAAGTATTTCCCATCTTGTTCATTTATGAAAGCTTCTGTTGGGAGTGAGTATCATCGCTGGAAGATCAGTTTTGGAGAATGGTGTGAGGTATAGAATTGGGGATGGGATGAATGTGTCGGTTTGGGAGGACCCTTGGATCCCATTACCATACAGTTTTAAGCCATATTCTCAACCCATTGAGGGTACTGAGGAGTTGGTTGGTGAACTAATTGACCCAGAGTCGGAGTGGATGCTTTCCAATATTGAATGAGCTGTTCTCTCCTGATGAGGTCAGAATTATTGCTAGCATTCCCTTGAGTATTCGGAGGACAGCAGACCAGCTGCTTTGGCATTATGAGAAGAAGGGAAATTACACTGTCAAGAGCATTTACAATGTGGCCAAAGTTATGGAAACACACTTAGAGCGTGCGTCATCTTCAGGCAGTGGCAAGGGACTCTTCAGGCAGTGGCAAGGGAAGTGCAACTAGTCCCTGGATGAAGATATGGAGAGCCAATATACCACCGAAAATTTGTGCATTTATATGGCGTTTGTGCAAAGACGTTATTCCCACGAGAGCTGCATTACACCGTAGTCCAACTTTCAGGGAAAATTCTAGTGTACCGGCAGGCATGCTTCAGGAGGTAAAGTGTGTTTCTTGTCAGAATGGAGTGAAAACTAGCATCCAGCTGTTTCTTGGCTAAAGTCTACTTTAGCTGACAAAAAAAATTTCGTCGGCCAGTTTTTGGTTATTTCGTCGGCTAAAGTCTTTTTTCTGGTAGTGCTTTTTAAGAAATGATTTTATAAGATCACAAAGAAATAGACATAATCTTTACCAATTAGGAAGATTTGAAAATAAAAACAACATTGTTAGTAGCATAAGCCAATATGAAATCAGCTGTATAGATAAAGAAGTAACACTAAATTTACTAAGTAATTCAGCAATAGAACAACTCAGAAAATCATACTATTCACAATTCCATATAAGAACCATATTAATTGGAATAGCAGGATTAACTTTAGCACAAGTAGCAACTAAAACACTTGTATACATATATGACGATAGATGAGATAATCACCAGCAAACAGTTATAGCAACAACCAAAGTAGACTTAAACACAAACCTAGCAATTATTGGATGCATTCCAAATTATGTAATGATGTTAAAGAATTTAGTAAATATATTAAGGTGAGCATTAGAACAAAAAAATTATAATATGAAAGGAGATTGTAAAAATTGAAGTGTAACAGAGTCCATAACGCCTTAGGGTGCGCCCCGCACACTCGATCTAACCTTCTTTAGAATCCCACCTTTGTTGCCCCACATAGGTCACAAGTCCGCATAACCAGACTCGGCAAGAAAATGATATAAATAAGGGTAAGATGATCTACTTAAAGTAAATAAATAATTACTAAAAAATAAATAAGAAATAAATAAATAAAGAAAGGTGGAGAATCTGTATAGCATACGGATTCGTACAACAGTAACTCTAAGAAGTACAACTATGCATGATTTTTAACATTTGTAGTTCATTTCTTTATTGATACATTGAGATTACATCCAAGTCCCCTCAGGCAGTACCGAGCAGCATCTATATTTTTCTGCCCGTTTTGTGAATAGAAGTACCGAAGCTCAATACTTAATCCTTGTAGACCAAAGTTAGATAAAATTAAAACTCTCATCCGATTTCATTGCTCCCTGCGGATTAGACATTGTCCTCTGGTGTCTTTGCGTTTTCTTCTCCTGGATTGTGTTTAGTGCTTTGGAGTTGCTTACATGCAACTACAGCATCTCCCACTGTAACAAACATCCATTCTAAACCAATTGTTTCAATGAACTTCGCGTTATCCAGCTTCTTAATCACTTCGCTTCTCGGGTTTGCTAATACAAGCTAATGTATCCAGAGAAATTAAAGGAAACTAATTAGCTTATATCGAAATGTATCAATGCATAGCATGGAATCGTTAGAAGTGGACTACTACAACTTCATACCTTAATATTCCTTCTATCTAAATTTCTCTTGACCTCTTCTAGCATGCTGATCCCACTCGTATCAATGCCTCCAACAGCTGAAATTAGTTTAATGTTAATGTTAGAAATTAACTGCGAGGAGAGATTAATGAAATTCGATGCTGCTACTTGAAGGTTGATACTTACTGCTAATGTCTAGTATAAGATATTGTAAGGTTGCTTCTCCAGCAGCTTTTATCCTATCTTCCTCTTCGAATATCCATCTTGAGATCCTGAGCACAAGATTAGAAGCAAGTCTCATATTAGTATAACTGATGGTAGACATTAACGTTTTTGATTATATATATATATATGTATATATATATATATATATATATATATATATATGCGTGTGTGTGTGTACTTGTATGAATTACCTTTCCCTTAAATAGTTAGAATTCGCAAAGTATATGGGGGAATCAATTTGAAGAATGAGAACTCCTGGAATATTGTTTGCAGCTGGGTATTGATCAATGCTTCTATACTCCGAAGTGTTTGGAATTTTGCCTAAATTGAGTGTCCTGGGTCTTGTTATGAATAAGATCAGTCTTAACAAAGAAATTACAACCGCAATGGATAGGCCAATCTCAACACTGCCAAAAGTAACACCAAAATATGCACCCATACATATCATACAATCGATCTTATCTATCTTCCAGAGGTGGATGATGGCCGGGATGTCCATGAGGCCGAACATGGCCATGACTATAATGGAAGAGAGTACCACTAGTGGTGTGTGCTCGAACAATGGTGTCAGAAATAATAGTGTCAACAACATCATAATCGCCATGACTATGTTGGAGACTTGAGTTTTGCATCCGGCATTGAAGTTTACCGCAGTTCTCGAAAATGGCCCTACAAACATCCGGTCATATATAAACTCTAACAATTCATTAATCACACCATTATTTATACCAGATAATTAGAGAAAACCCTACCAATTAGATTTACTTTAAATATAAACTCATTCACATTTTTTTTATTAATACATTTGTTTTACTTTCTTTACTTATTTTAAACTCGAAAATTTAAAATTATCGCATTTTCTTTACTGATAATTTTGCTTTGCCTTTAAGTTAGGTATAAATAGAGGAATTGAGTTTTGAGTATAGGGTTTTAGGTTAAGGGTCAGGGTTTAGGGTTTATGGAGGAATTAAGTTTTGGGTATAGGGTTTTAGGGTTTAGGGTTATGGATTATGGTTTAGGGTTTAGAGTTTAGGGTACTTACAGGGTTTAGAAAAGTTCACAATTTGTACATATTATTCCATCACAGGTATTGTTTGTGAGCGTATGTTAGACTTTTTGATTATATTACATCCTACGCAATTATTGATTTTGATTGCTTCAATCAAAGTTTGGTTTACTAAAGACGATATTCATGAGATACCATTTCATTAACGAGATTATTGGAGATAATGACAACTTCTAAGATTATAGAAAAAAATATGTTTTATTATTTATCCTAAATAATAGATTTTATTATTTATCCTAAATAATAGGTTTATTTAGTTTAGATAAACCTAATTAATATGTTTGTGTGTATTTTAAAACAATCTTAAAGATTGGTGTAATATAAAATAAGTTTAACAAAATTGAGTATAATGTCAAATATCACTATTTATAAAGGCAGCGTTAGACACGGTGTTGAAAGAGGCATGCATATATATACCTGCTGACAAGAAGCAAGAAACGCAAGAGCCTATAATGTTCATCATTCCAAAAGCGATCATTTCTCTGTTTCCATCAATGTGATAGTTCTTAACGGTGGCGAAACTTCTTCCAACAGCTACTCCTTCCTGTATAATCACCATTCCAAGCATTTGAACGTTAAATTTCGTAAAAATGATATGTTATCTTGTTTGATCATCACTAGATACTTGCGAGTAGCCCAAAAACTTACAGCAAGACCAATGACACCGGAGATTAGCCCAGCTTTAGCGGAGACAGCAAGATGACGCGACTTAAAAATATTTCCGATGTCAGACACAGTTACAGGGTTTATACCCTTTTTAAGAGGCCCAATCTACAAAGCAAATAGATATGTAAAGTTGGACTAAACTAGCATGCATGTTATTAAACGTACTGTCATCTTTTGAATCAATGACTGGTTAGCGAAATGTTTACCACTTTGATGTTGTGCTTATCGGCATGGGTTAAGAAAACCAGAAGGCTTCCTACGACGACGCAGAATAATGGTGCGAGTGCACTTACCCAAAACAAAGACGGTCTTTTCTTGCTCTGTTCATAATCATATGGATATTTGGTTAGAAAATCTTTTCTTGCTCTGTTCATAGTCATATGGATATTCGTTTATTAGGAAATTCATCCAAATTTTTAATAAAGCTACGTTTTATGACAATTAGTAAGGTATTTATGGATGATCTAAACTTCATAAGCTATACTACGTTTGCTTAGAAGGATAACATGCATATACTTTTTTTTAATTTTTTTTATTAATAATTCATACACATTATATATATTAAATGAGGTTTGAACTCATGACTTAAAAATTGTTAACTAAACACCTTAACCAACCAAACCATTGTTTACCGACTAACATGCATATACTACTTACAATGAATTTAGTGAGGAAGAGAATGAAGATGAAACCAAAGCCCATCGCAGCAGGTTCCCATTCCCACTGCAATATGTAACCACGTAAGAACCAAGTCAACACCACTCGATTAAAACTGTAACTAGGATATCCAACAAGATAAATAAACAGAGATACGTATATATATATATACACGTATCTCTGTTATATATATATATATACGTATCTCTGTTTATATATATATATATATATATACCTCGTGGAAGTTCTTAAAGACCGATGCGAGGACAGAGATAACATCTGATTTATGAGTGAAGTGTTTTATCCCCAACAACCCTTTAAGCTGCTGAAGAATCACAGTAGTAGCTGCTCCACCCATGAAACCCAATATTGTTGCATGAGAAAGAAGGTCTATGACAAAACCAAGTCTGCAGGCACCAATTTACATTATAACAAGGTAAATTAAGTTGATTCTTCTTCACACGATTCTTTGTCATGACGTACAGTCATTTTTGTTTATACCTTAAGAGGCCAAGGGTAGCCTGAAGAAGCCCTGAAAATAAGCAGGAGGTGAGAGCCATCTGGAAATATAGTTTGGGGTCTTCAGTAGGGCTAACCTCCTCCGACAAGATACTAGCTAACAGAAGCGACGCAACAGCCACTGGTCCAATAGCAATATCCTTTGAGCTTCCGAGAATCGCGTAAACAAGCGGAGGTACAAAGCTCCCATCTGCACTCGTTTTACCAAAACAGACCATCACATTCTTGTAAACTAATCAAGTACGTAGATTAACATGACATGATCGGTATTAACATAACAAGTAAGATGTTGCAGCTGTACATATTTGGTTACTTACATATGCCAACGATTGGAGGCACGCCTCCCAAGCTGGCGTAGCTGATCCCCTGAGGAACTGCCAGACTCGAAATGGTGATTCCTGCGATGATATCAGATTTGAGATAGCTCAACTTGTAGCGAGGAGCCCACTCGAGGATTGTAAAGAAGTACTGCAAACCCATAACTGCTTTTTTAGATGCAGGTTGGTTCTTAAACGCCCTGAAAGGGTCGTCAGGAAAGAAAGTCTCCTTCATTGACGACTTCACAGCCGATAGAAGCGGCTTCGGTGGTGGAATCTCAACTCGTTGAGCACTGTACTGATGATGATCATAATCGGTTCCCATTTTAGAGTAACTTCAAAAGAAATAGCGAGTACTAAAGGTTTAGAGGCTGTGAACCCGAAGCTAGCTTAAGGTTTCATGAGAGGCAACTATGGCGTATTAACTCAAGCTCTGGAATTAAACTCCATGGAGGGCTCGGTTTATATAAAGGTGGTGAAGGTGAAAGGTGAAGATGAAGGTGAGGTTGAAGATCAGTTGGAGGAAAGGATCTTTGAGTGGCTAGTGGAACCCACAAATGGACTCGCACGTAAATTACATATCTTCAACACTGATTAACAAAGTCCATATAGGTAGAGAAAGCAACAGCAGCGAGACGTGTGTTCGGTCACTGATCTGGGGCACCTGCGAGAAGTTATGACATGGATTTAGAGAAGAAGATACCAAGATTAGCTTAGTTTATATAATTTGCACTTTTCGAAGTCGACGATGCTATCAGTAAAAGACCCAACTGATCGAATTGTGGTGAGAATTGGTAGGGAGATCGATCTAGTTGTGTGCAGCTGTGTTTTATTTTGATTAGTCTCTAGATTAGGGTTAGTTCCTGAAGACGCCCACCAATGTTGATACTATATATTTCTACAGAATATATGTTTGAGATCTTTAGAAAGGCCATCCCACCTACCCAATCGCATTACTAATTGTCTAATTTTCAAGGTAAAAAGTGCTACCATGGAGGGGGTACATGAAGAAATGTAAGCGAAGTTGGATATTCGTTTGTCCTTCTTCACCAAAGTTGTACTAAGCACAAGTTATGTCGTTGGAAGACAAAGAACTTTTGTATTTGATGACAATGGCATATAACCTATACTTCACACAAATTTGTGAGGAGAATTAAAAACACTATGGTTTGTGCTTAGAAAAGATAGTCTGAACAATATTATTTCAACTTTGCAACATTGATCCTTCACCAAAGTCATATGACAATCCTTATCTAATATTACAGAGGAGGGAAGGTTTATAACTTCTCTGATAAAGGTCTCTAATTTATTTAGGGAAAAAAGATACAATAAAACGGATAAGATCGTTTAATTTTCATTAATTGTTTGAAAAAGGTTATTAAAAACCAAATAAACAGATGAATCTTCCACTCAAAAATAAAAATAAATAGATGCATCAATCGTAGAATCAGACAATTCCTAGCTATGATCATTCCCAGATTCCTCATAGTTTTGGCAAAATTTGTTTTCACAGGTCTAAGTAAGATTACACATTTTGATACCAATTATGATGAATCACACACAAGGTCGACATTTCATCCTGATTAGTTTAAACCTTGAAAATGAATTCAATTTCATAATATATCAAACAAATACGTTAACTTGCAAGATCATGTATATAAAATTACGAATTAATTCGACATTTTTCGTTTGATACCATTCTTTCTCACTCAAAAGAAGTAAGAAAAAGGGACTGATAATTTACCTGGATAGAATGTATAGATAAGTGTATCGCTTCTTCAAGTATATATGATAACAATAGCTAGCTCCCAGCAGTCTCCTTTCACAAAATTCTCTTTATTTTTACAACAGTAATTCGGATTCTTGTTTTTATCTGAATAACTTGCTCTCTCGTTCTCTCTGTCTGAATCGAAAGTGATGGCTTTGCCAAATTGCCTCACTTTTATAGTTCCAGAGAGAAGGATTGTGTGTGGTAACCACGAGTACAAAATGCGATTCTTACGACGCGTGTGTTAATTCTTACCTTAATTGAATCATTGGCTTTCAGGGATTCGGATATTTTCAACTTCTTCCTACAAACAACTAAATATCAGAACTATCACAGTCGCAAACTAGCAACCATTGCTGTCGTGATTATCTGAATCTATTATATCCACATAGCGTCTTCTAGCTTATCCAGATATATTCAATTTCCATAAACGAAAACGTTCCGATTGCAGAAATTCGATTACCCTTAATCATTTTATTACTTTCTAATTAAGTAAACGTGTCATAAGTATATAAGTTGACTGTCGAATATTCTCATCAAAATTGGGGAAAGTATCAAAATTTAGTTATCTCATTCTTGCTGAATAAGTGTTATTTTTAAATTTGACCAAGTATGATGGAGCATAAACGAAAATGATAAAGAATCATAATCATCTGCCATTTGTGCCTAATTTTAGATTTAATAGATAAGGAATTGATCCAGCTCCCCATCGACATAGCTATATTTAAGGATGACTACTTAGGAGCGTATTGGATTTATATTTTTCTGTATACTTTTTTTAAGTGGTGGATTTACAAAGAGTTCTTAGATTTATACATATTTACAAAATTTATTGGATTCATACATATTTTAAAACCTAAACTTTTGAGGATTCTTAAAAATAAATGATAAATTTGAATAGATTCTCGTAGAATTAAACAAACATTTAATGATTTATCATTTATTATATAAACATGTAACATGAGTAGATAAATAAAAGTAATAACATAAAAACTTCTCAATGTAAACTCTACATGTGTTCCAAACTTTCAGAGAGATATTATGGAGAAGGAATAAATGATTCTTATTCCTAAAATATTATTTTGAAAAATTCATAGACTCGTGTCAAAACACAGTGAAAAACATGTTTATTTTGTAGTTAATTTGTATGATACATTGATAATAATTATATTTATCTATATCTCTACTGCAAGAAAGCAAAATTAAAATATTCTAACAAAAATATGGATAGTCTATGTTACACATATTGAGTTGACTGAAAGAGTTGAATACGTACATGTTATAAACTTATAATAATGTGCAAAGCAAAAAAAATACAAAAAATATCTTTTGTAGAATATCTTGCAAAGCGAAACCATTTTGCGTATGCACGTGTGGAACAGAATACTCAATCTCTATTCCAACCGACATGCAATAGTCGTCAAAAGTCTTTGACGTGAACTCACCGGCATTATCCATCCAAATCGACTTGATTGGATGATGAGGGTGGTTAGCCCTCAGCTTAATAATCTGTTCCAGGAGTTTGGGGAAAGCAGCATTCCTTGTGGACAATAAGGCGACATGCGACCAGCGTGTCGATGCATCCACCAGAACCATGAAGTATCTAAATGGTCCACATTCTGGATGGATGGGTCCACAGATATCACCTTGGATACGCTGGAGAAATGGGATGTTTTCTGTGTTTGCTTTAGCATAAGAAGGTCTAGCCACCAACTTAGCCATTGCACAAGCTTTACAAAACGATTTATGAGCATCAGACATAGTCAATGACGCATCAGGAAGGGTCCGGATCCTCATGACCGAGTGAGGATCGGCGGAGCTGTCCTCTGGCGACCCAAGTGTCAGCCGGGAGCTCACTTTAGCGACCACTGCATCTCTACCCTCTATGGGGAGCATGTGTCCCAAACCTTTTCGCTTTGTACAGAAGAAAGGATGTCCATACGAGTTTCATAGAATCCTTATCATCATATCTCTTCCGGGGTGACCGAGACGGTCATGCCATAGCTTGTACGAGTCATGGTCCCAATAATCATGTTCGGCGACCGCATAGGATTCAATAACCCTTATGGTGGTGAGGTACAAACCACAAGATTAACTCATTAGCTTCTCCAAATGCGCTTAGAGCCGCACTCATTGGAGGTTACACAGAGGAACTCACGTCCATTCTCACAATGCGTCTCCAAGTGGAAATCATTGACGCGGATGTCTTTGAAACTCAATAGTGTTCGAAGGCCCTTAGGCGCATACAATTGGCTGCAGGAACCTAGCAGGTCCACGCCCTTGAATGACAGGAGATGAACCGATCAAAGTCTTCACGGAAGTTTGACACGGCGTTAGCTCTGTAAAGAGCAGCCGATTCCTCAGGATCGTGTGGGTCGTCCCACTATCTGCAAGGCATTCGATTTCTCCACGTGACCTACCTATCAAACAAGGTAGATCCATGAGAAAAAGATATAAAATCGAAGGCAACAACCGAAGGCAACAATCGAAGGCAACGGTGTACTTTGCAGAATTCCTGGCAGCCTGACCTTTGCTCACTAAAATGGTCATAACTCCTTCGTTAGAATGGATATGAATGAACTGCGAAAACCGTTGGAAACAAGACAGACGTAGCTTTCCAGTGATATGTGGTTTGCGTTCTAGTTCATCCGGAGCTGTTCACAAAACTCTTCGGAAGTTACTATACTAAAAGTGGCAGATTCACTGTTTTCATTTTCGAATGCCCTGAATTGCAGCTTGCTCGTATGCCAATGCCATAGGCTCTTGGCAACGTTCGGCAGCACATTGCATCTACATATATGCCATTGCACTAAGCATTTGACAACTTGGTAGTGCATGAGGAGCCACACATATGCCGGTGCACAGAGCACTCGGCAACTGTCGTTGGCTGCACACTCTTTGGCGCCCATGGCGCACGATATGGGGCAGATAGGGGGCTCGGCAGCTCATCACTAGTGCGCGGTATGAGGTGCACAGAGCTTCGGCAAATGCCACCCAGAGCTTGGCCCTGGTGCTCGATGCTCGGCAGTCGGTGTCCTATGCACGGCCTCGAGTGTTCTGTGCTATGTAGCTCACTTAATGCTTGTCCTTGATGTAAATGCACATCAATTGGTGATCAGTACACAGGCCCTTGTGTTCAATGCTAACATCTAGTGCTTAGTGCCCAACACTTAATACACAGTGCACGACAATTCATGTGTAGGAGACACAAAACTTGTCAACATCTGGCACAAAAGTGATGGCATTTCTCACACAAAAATGAAGCAATTGGCATACATGGGCGGCAATTGACACAAAATTGAGGCAAAAACAATCTAGGGGCAATAGGTAGCGTACAGAGTAGCAACAGGCACGTGACTGTCGGCAGCCGGCAGCCAGGTGCACGTGTGCTCGACAGCAGTGCACAGCAGCTCGGCAACCATGTCGGCAGCATGTGTAGCGCACGCAGCTCCTAGGTAGCGCTCAATAGCTGCTTGCCTTAGGCTCAAAACAATGTTGTCTAGCTTTTAAACTCCATTGGAGAGTCTTAGAGCGGCATACAATGGTCAAGTGCATCGGATATTGTCAAGTGTTTGTATAAACATATCGAACACAATAGTTAAGAATATCGAATTTATTACACGCATAATGGTTTACCACCAAAGGTCTCAAGAACAATCGAACTGATCATGACATAAACATGCCTTATTACATATGCTTGAAAGGAAAAACAACAAACATGGAGGTAAAACAAACAAGAGCTCAACAACTTTTAAAAGTCGGGTGCATCTAAGTCGGTTTGTTCCCAAAAATCCTCAACCAAAGGGTTGGCATTCGGCACTTTGTCTACTTCCACAGTGACATGACTCTCCACAGTTTCCTTATATTTCTTGTACGCAGCTATTATGTCAGCAGGTGCTCGGCATTGTTTCATCCAGTGGTCCTGTGACCCACAACGATAGCATATATTTGCCTTAGCATTTTTCTTAGCGAATTTCTGAACCGGCTTGGGAGCTCGGCCCCTAGGGGCGGGTGCATCATCCTTCTTTCAGATATTAGGTCGGCCTTTAGAGCGTTTAAAACCTCTAGTGCCGCTCCTAGTCTGGGTGCCTTGACCTGAGCCTTGCTCACGGTTATATGGTTCATAATGATCTCGTGCTCTCTGTTTCATGACTTTCCCGCCTCTGGCACTGTTGTAATTTGTCTCTGGAACAACTAGTGTCCCAACAGGCCGAGCAGTGTTTTTAGTCAAGATCTTACAATCATTTTCCTCAGTTAGCAATAACGTCATAAGAGAGTCAAACGTTGGAGTAAGACCACTCTTATAGTCATGCCTATACTGTTCATCAAAGTAGATGATGACCTGGGAAAAGTGAGCAATGTTTTCTCTATGAGTTCATCCTCGGACTTCTCAACTCCACAAAAATGCAGACGAGCACGTAGTGCAAGCATGTCTGTCTGGTACTCCTCTACAGATTTTTAATCCATTAGCCTGATGGAAGCTCATTCAGCATGCAGCTCTGGTAGAAGCGCAACATGAACATTACCAAATCTTGTCTCGAGCTTGTTCCATAGCTCCAGTGGATCGGCTACTTACTGGTATTGCCACCTCAATGTGGAATCCAGGTGCTGACGGATAAACATAAGCGCCTTGGACTTTGTTTTTTCGTCCGACAGCTCTACACCCTCTGCAAGGGGTTCCGTGGGAGGATCGATGGTGGAGATATAGTCCTTGCCAATAAAAGTTTGCCTCATGTCGAGGACCCAGCGGTGATACTCACGGCCTTGGGCGTCCAGGGGATCAAACTGCAAGTGTTTGTCCATTGACTCTGCATACAAGAATTCAAGCAATTAGTTCGAGACCAATTGGATTTGATGCTTAATTCTTAAATCAAACAGCCATGGATACCAAACCATGCTGACCTAGAGAGGATATACAGTGCATATGTACATGTTTGCAGCCGCGTGCACGTGCCAAGGCCCAGCCTCGGCAGCAGTGCTCGGTGGTGCCCGGTGGTAGCGTGCGCGTGCACAGGGCCAATCCCTGGCAGCAGCGCTCGGCGTCAGCCTAACCGGTGCACATATGGTGTCTGACAACAGTGCACGTGCACAGGGCCAATCCCCGGCAGCAGTGCACAGTAGGTGCGCATGTGCGCCGGCAGCAGCGTGCACCCGCGCACAGGGGCAGGCTCCGGCAGCGGTGCTCGGCAGTGCACAACGGCAGCATGGCAGACATATGCAATCACTCCTCTAGGGTTTTATAAAAACACATGGTACCTGCAAAGACAAATGTCTCAAGCATATATTAAACTTTGAACGAGTTTAGGGTTTCAAAGTACATACCTTTGTCGATAAATTCTCCAAATAAGCTTGAGATTTGTGTTTTTGATGCTTGGGCAGCAGTTGTGCGCAGCAAAAAGGCGGCGGTGCGCGGTAGTGCACGTCTGTGTGCGTTGGTGAGCGGCGGTGTACAGGAGGGTGCACGTCGGTGCGCGCAGCAGTGCGCAGGCAGGAGCTATCGAAAAAAAACTTTTTGGGTTTTTGGGGTTTTTTTCGGTGGTGGTTGGCCGATATTAGCTAGGGTTTCTAGAGCAAAACGTGACTAATAACGTCTTGTAGAATATGTGCTGATAGAATGAATGGAATGAATCTTGTTCTCCTTCTTGATTGTTGATGTTATTATTATGAATAGGGAGGAGCTCTTTATATAGAGACTCACTCTAAGTACAATGAACCAATCATACATGGATTGGGATAGTCTATAATGTAAATGTATTACAACTAGGGCACATGCATAAGGCCCATTGGGCTAAGCCCATATACACGGCATAAGACCAAGTGCACACACGCACATGTTATATGTCCTACAACAAAATAATAATAATTATTATTATTATGTAGATACACGTACAAAAAATAAGTGAATGAATATTGTAGCAAAACAAATAATGCCAAAAAACATGTAAAAAAAGAAATAAGAATTTTAGTGACAAAAGAAGAGAGAGAGAGATCGATATAAATAAAATATAATTATAAAAAAATAAAACTTGTAAATTTACGGAAATCTTATGTTTTGAGATTGGATTGTTTACTTCATAATTTACACTAGACAATCCGTGCAGATCCATCATTTAATAAATCTTTAACAATTTGGATGTTTATTGAATATCTTCATATTTTCGTGGATTTAAAATATTTAATTAAAAATCATAATCAAATACCCTTACACTTTAATGGATTTTAAATCTTATGTTACAAATCGTAATTAAATACCTTCAAACTTTTAAAATCCATTACATCTTTAAAACTTCTTAAAAATCCGTTGGTTTTCAACTTCGATCGACTTTATTTGGATATGTAGTTGACGTGTGGTCCGACGACGACGACTCCACTTAAATTATCCAGATCACAGTCGTTCCTAGCTAGCTCGTCCGAAAATTAGAAGTTGACCAAAGTCACCAAACCACACGCCTACATTTACGAGACCAGCTTAGTACGTTAGTGATGGAAGAAAATCTTGAGCAGAGTATAGTCGTGTTATCCAACCGTTTATGGTGCTAGCTATTACGTGCATGTCACAGCTTTGAATTTATTCAAAATGAAAAGTAGGGTGATTAAGTAGATGAATATGATTGACAAATCATCCATTGATTTAACCCATAAATATGATGATTCATGTTTATGTGTGGGAAGATTGAATAAACAAACATAATAATGACAATCAAAATTTTAGATCATATTCATTTCAAAGTGAGTAGCTAAAGAATTCGATTTTCTATCCTACATTACAAGCCCGACAAAGGATGAACCTCGTTGACTTTCTGATAATGTATTTCACATGCTCGACTATCCAATTATGCCTAATTTGAGGTTGCTCCCACTAATTTGAAAACCAAATTAACCCCATTCTATACATCCGCTCACATTAGCACCCACCTCTAGTCCTCTACCAAGTCGACTGGCTAGCGCCATAGCGACTTCCGCTAAATTATTTTGGTCCCATGACAGTGTTTTTGGCATTCAGTAATACTACATGTCCTCTAATATATCATTCGGTTTTTACTTATCAGGTTTGCACGGGACTGCATTGCAGATTTGCAGGGTGTGGTCTCTCTTGAAAGGTGTTTATCCCTCTAGTCCTTGCCTCATGATTTTTACTTCCTAAGTTACTCGATCTGCTTTTGAAACTGTGCTCTTTTCGGTCGAGGAGCTCAATTGAATGCTCTTCATATAGTAGAGCACTAATGCTGTTTGATCTTCAACGATGTACGTTGTCATCAAAGCTAAGAAGAAAGGTTCATTAGAGGTCCATTATGCAGATGTTGAGATAGTGGTATGTGTTTCATGTGGGATGGAGTACTAATCAAATAAGGAAAATTCTGCTGTGCCGCTCAGTTTAGGGTGCGCAACAATTCCAACCACACATATTCCTCTTACCTGTTGGGTCTCTTGGTTTCTTTTTTAAAAACCAATCGGTATGTTACACCGGCCGGTGGCCTTACCCATCAAATAAAAGCGACAATAAGTATAGTCCACAATGGTAGATCTCTAGTTTGTTTTGACCTAACTAGAGAATGACAACTTTTCGTGGTTTCTTTTTCTCTCTTCGCTTCTTTTAATTTCCACCTTAATCATAACGAGACAGAACGGAAAACTAGTACAAATGACATTGTTCGTGCTCCTTTCTAACATTCATATCCTACATCCCAACAACGTACAACTTTACGAGACTGATTTCGTGGGTGACACAACCTTCCTAACGCGACTGCGACCTCTCCTCCGGCCGATCGGAGCGGCGCTCTCTAAGTTTGCCGTATACTAACTCCTGACTCTTAAAGTTTCACTTGAGTATATGTAACTGAGTAAAACTATAATAAGCTAGGACAGACTGGTCTAATACATTTATACATGCAATTCCCGTAAATCTCCATCTTTTCTTCTCCTTTTTCTAGTTTGGAGAAACATACGATGAAAGTTTAGTATAGTTTTGTAGAGAGTTACCCTCAGATGGCGAGTATAGTCAGTGTAAAAACTAAAGATACTATCGGATAATTTCCTAATCTTGTGCATAGTTTATATTCTCTGTTCTATCTGTAAAAGAAAATATACACTTTGTGGTACATATCGGTATCACATGCCGATCGATTTTTGTAATAGGAGGAGTGAGTCACGTGCGCAGCAGGGGCAGAGCGGTGTGGGAAGAATGTAAAAAAGCAATCGGCATCCCATACCAAACTGCAAAGCAGAATTTTCCCATATATGTAGCAACGTGGTTGAAAGAAATTAAGATCATGCTCATGACATATAAAGCTAGGGTTTCAATAGGATTTCTCAGTTCATCTCGGATATTCACATACGTCGTCGCAAGTTAAGAACATCCCCACAAAACACCTCCGAGTTGTCTTTCCCTATCATTGCTGTTTGGTCTAGAGTTTGCAGTCCTTCAAACAACCGGCTTGTAAATTTGTGCTAGGCGTGCCAGTACCTTTGGGTCAGGTACAACCTTGAAGTTGGATGCTACTTGCGTCCCTCTTCTGACTTCTTCTCACAGCGACTGTGACAGACGCCGATCTTCTTCCTCTGTGCTAGGTTCTCTTCTTAGACCTACAAGGGAAAAGTCCCTCTAGGATTTTTCTCCAACCTTTGAGGATGGCCGAATCTTACTTAGTATGCAAGGAAACTAAGCAGCGGGTATCAAGATATAAACTGGCGAACGGATTCTCCAGAACTGATTGCGGGAGTAAAACTGCTCAACGGATCGAACAGGGGAGTAGAGAGATTTCAACGGATTGAAACCTGTCAGACTTAACGGATTAAGTCCCTTTTGCAGCTTGACGGATCAGGCTACAGTTGCTGACGAATCAGGCTTGGTTGCTCCGGAGAGGCTTGAAGACTTTCGCGTGGCGAAGTTGTTGTCTGTTTGTTGATAGATGTAGTTGTCTTTTTCTCTTGCACCTCAACCCTTTATATAGTGAATACTAGGGTAGATGTTTCCTTGCGAATCAAGGTATAGCCTCAAATAATCCTTCTTGTAGTGCAAGACTAGTTCTTAAAGCCCAATCATGTAAGCCCAAAACCATTCTAGTGGTAACTTAACCTCCTGCAACCACGTGTCTAATTTCTTATAATACCCTCGCGAACGCTTTTCCAACCGCGAACGTATTCTGTTAACACACGTCCCGCTTCGCGAGCGCGTTTCCCCCTGCGAACAAATTATCTCCTTTCGCGAGCGTACTTTGTTACTGTGCTCCTTGCGAGCGCTTTTGACTTTCCAAACGTCCTCTGACCCTCTTGACCGCAGGCATCGGTCCACTTGCCTTTCTATAAATGGGCTTTTTACTTCTGGATCCAACATTGCCCCCCAGTTCTTGAGATTAAGCCCGTTTGCGAAAATCGAAAAGAGCTATACCTTAGCATTGATTTAACTAAAAGCAAACGTCTTTTCATTGTCAAACTCCTCAGAACACTCAACCATCATTTCCCTCTGCAACTCTTTTCAAACCTTCCTGAGATAATCCGCCGCCGTTCCTACTTCCAAATCAATGGCACCCAAACACACCTTCTCTGCTGTGAAAACCACACCCAGAACCCCTTCTGAGCATGAAGCCCTAAACTTTGTCCAAGCCATGGTTGGCCTCCGACCTGCTCCAAAACCCAAGGGTTCTTGGTTGAGAGTTAAGATTGATCAAACCTGCGACCTAGGTCCCTGGGTTGATGTCTTCCCACACCCACTTGAAATGCCTTACCGTCAACATGCATCTCGAATTCCCCCTTTAATCTTTCGCGAGGAAGAAGTTTCATTCGTCGACTGGCAGAAGTCAGACGCCCAGACCAGATTTGGGCAGTGGCCGAATACTAATGACGCCGAGATCCAGTGGTACCAACAACGCCGTAGTAAGGACCTTGAACGATGGCAAGCCGTTGGAATCGCCGATCCTATCGACCTCTGCTTCTCCTTGAAGTCTGGTTGTAACAGAGCTCCCCTGGCAGCAGCAATTTGCTTCTGGGACACTTCATCAAACACCTTTCATCTCCCCGCAGGCCCAATGGGTATCACCCTCCTAGATATGTATACAATTACCGGATTTCCATTCGCCTGCGCACCGAGTCCTCTCAACGACCTTGCTCTGGAACATCAAATCCCCTCTGATCAGCCTCGCCCCAACTCATACGCCGCGTGGGTCAATCACTATGGGAGCACTGACGACGATCTGAGTGGCCTAGCATTTCTGGAATTCTGGCTACTCAAATATGTTGAATGTAGCGCCACCAACAAACCCACTTTCGCCTGGGCCAGAACGGCTGAGTTACTTTACAACGGTATTCCTCTCAATCTTTTGGAGTTAGCCACTGGATTACTATATAGGTCACTACACTTTCTATCCTTAGAGCCCTTTAAACACAGATCTGTTAGCGGTCCTCTTTGGATTTTGGACTTGTGGCTTCAAACCTATTTCCCTGCTTTTCGCTCTTCCTCTGTCACCAGCTTCCTAAAAGATAAGGTTTTAGGCCAAACCATCGTATCCGCTCCACACCCTCCAGCCCTTAGCTATTCGCGTTGTTTCCACCATCTGTATAGTATGGAAAGCCTACCTTCAGATTCTATTCTCGTTATCTGCAGACGCACATACCCTTCTCTCGTTAAAGAAGGTTTTATTTTCAGCAACAAACACAACGTCCTGCAGCTCCTTTTCTTTCTACGCCTCCTTTCCAATCGCGACCTTAAACTACCAGGGAGAGCCGGAGTAGAAATCTATGCCCCCAACTTCTTCACGAGGCAATTTGGAATGTGCCAAAAAATTCCATATCCCCCATTGGCTAGTCGCAACCATTTCACTTCGTGGCGAGAAACCTATAATGCTGGGATTGATCCTGATTCCATCCCCTCCCGTTTTAAAGACATCGCTCAGCCTGTCAACACCTATCCCCTCGGCGGAGTACGTCTGAGCTTCGAGGCCACTAATGAGTTTACTAAGTGGTGGACATCAATCAACGAAGGCAAATGGAAGCCAAACCACCTATCTGTGTTTAGACAGATCTTCCAGCCATATCAGACACAATTCCGTCATGCCGAAGACCTGGCTGTTTTTGCCATTGACGGCCCTCGCCAAAGCGTTGAATCTTCTTTGGTTTCTGAGGAGCGCACAGAAGTGCTTCCTGCCCCCCAGGTATTTAAAACTCTTTAACTATGTTTATCAATTTTCTGATCTGTATCCCTTTTTCCGACCATCTTCCTTCCTTGCAGCGTCCTCAAAGAACCAAGAAGCGCGCGAACAAGAATGCAGATCATCCACTCAAGAGGCTCAAACCAAATCTTTTTACAGAAGGAAATGCTCTCCAACCCCAGGTATGGGTTCATTTAATTTGAAAACTCGTATGCTCATGTAGCCAAGTCAATTAATCATATAATTGCCTTCTAGGTGGATCAGCTTATGCAGTCTAACTCTGAAGACGTACCATCCCTTGAAGAATGCAATCAACATCCTGCTGTTTCTGGTGCCCCCAACCTAACTGTTCTAGCTGAAGTAACCTCTACCGTGGCCCAAGAGGCGATTCCTCCCAGAGCTAACCTGGACACTGGGACTCCTGCTGAAACAGAACAAGAGGTATTATTTTGATAAACCATTCAATTGGCGATGTTTCAATGATCTTGAGCTCAATTGTGCTTCTGTCGTTTCAGGGACCAACTCCTGTATTTGAAGTTAGCTCTTCCTCCGAGTCAGTTGCTTCTCCGATCCTGGATACTATGATGGGAGAGATCTTTAGTGAAAGCGCCAAGCTCGTTCCACTTCAAACTGTTACTGCGAATGAGCCTTTTCCCCGCGAGGCAACTTCCTGTTCGCCTCAGAGAAAAATGACTGATACTCGCGCGAATGAAATTCCTCCCGCGAACACAGTCTCTCCGGCGAACGAAACTGCTGTCGCGAATGCCGATCGCGCGACTGATATTGTTCAACCAGTGCTTCAACCGGTAATCCCAACTGAGACTGACCCAAAGGTAACCATTTTTATTTTGCAGCTTCTGTTTGTACTCTCACAAACACTTATTATTTCTTTATTTGACAGATTCCGGAGAACCTCCCAATGACCTCCCCATCTGATCATGCTACGCCTTCCCTCATCGAGCAAGTTCAATTAATGCTGGATCCTTTTCAAGCAAACCAATCCATCGCTGATGCGACACTATTCCTCCGCAACCTAGAGCATGAAGATCTTCTCCACCCACATACTAGGGTCCAAATTGAAGATGCTGTTCGTCTCCTTCGAGTTCAAGCTGATGAAAGACTCTTGAAGAAATTGCAGCGTCTGTGGGAATTCACAACCAAAGCTGCGACTTTGTCTGAACGTGTCAGAGCCACGCGATTGGAGGCTCCTCAGTACCATCAACAGAAAGAGAAGTTCCAAGCCGAACGGGTTGCCAAAGCCACCAATCTTGCCAAACTTGTCCATAACGCGACCCAGTTGTTTCCTAACCGACTTGCTGAGCTTAAACGTCAGAAAGCTGAGATTGAGGCCCAGCTAGCAATTGTCGAAGAGGAAACCCAGAACAACTTAAACGTCTTGGAGCAAGAGAAGAACTCCTATCAGACTCTTCAACAAATGATCAACCAGGTGGACGACAGGATCGAAGATTCCCTGATCAACGAAGAAAATACCCAAAACGCCCTTGATACTGCTTTAGCGAACATTAAGCACATTAGTAAATTTATTTAACTGTTTATCTGTTCTGACTTTGTTCGCGCATATTATTCTGAATGCAGAAGATCTTTTCAAATTAATTCCATATCCTTGACCACTCGAAAACTGTTCCCAACTTTAACTGCAACGTCGCACCATTAACTTGCGCATTTACCGTATTCAACTAACACAGCACGCGTGATAAATGCTTGACCAATGAACGAATAGCAAACCATTCAGTTCCCTTTGGTGAAAACCTAGCGTTTCGCCTATAAATATCAATTAATTCCTTTCATCACCTTCAACAACCAAGAACATGTATTCTCCTTTCAGTCTCAAAGCAATTCCACCAGACCTCTTTCTTCAACCTTTCTGTCCTCTAGGCTTCACAACCAAACCTCAAATCCTGGGTAGGCTTCACAACCTAACCTCAGGAATAAGATCTGATGCGCCCAGCCCTGAAGTCGCATCGAAGTGCATCACTGGAACCAAATTCCACTTGATGAGGGGATTGACTTCTGGTATTGGACCGAAGAAGGCTTCTGTGCCGACATGATTCCTCTTGCCGAGCCTCTTCCGCGCCAGGTCAGACCAAGTTGCTTCTACTCCCATCACCGTCGACTTGCTTTCAACAAGCTGGCCGCGCAAGGTGGAAGATGAAGCAAAACCTGCAATAGTTTGAAGAGAGACTTTATGAAAGGAGTCGTAATAGCTCTCTCTTTAAGCAGCTTTGTTCTTGTTCAACACTGTATTTGTTGCAACCAGTTCTTGTTCAACACTGTACTTGTTATCCATGAATACTATGCAATAAACACACATTGTTTATGTTCTATGTATAAACCACAGGCGTTGGTTCAAACTAAATTAGGGCTTGAAAAACACAATTTGTTCTTCCCAAAAATTGTCAAAAAATTCGAAAATAATCGAACGTCCTGCAGCAACAAACACAACGTCCTGCAGCAACAAACACAGTTTGTTTTATTTTCAGCAACAAACACAACGTCCTGCAGCTCCTTTTCTTTCTACGCCTCCTTTCCAATCGCGACCTTAAACTACCAGGGAGAGCCGGAGTAGAAATCTATGCCCCCAACTTCTTCACGAGGCAATTTGGAATGTGCCAAAAAATTCCATATCCCCCATTGGCTAGTCGCAACCATTTCACTTCGTGGCGAGAAACCTATAATGCTGGGATTGATCCTGATTCCATCCCCTCCCGTTTTAAAGACATCGCTCAGCCTGTCAACACCTATCCCCTCGGCGGAGTACGTCTGAGCTTCGAGGCCACTAATGAGTTTACTAAGTGGTGGACATCAATCAACGAAGGCAAATGGAAGCCAAACCACCTATCTGTGTTTAGACAGATCTTCCAGCCATATCAGACACAATTCCGTCATGCCGAAGACCTGGCTGTTTTTGCCATTGACGGCCCTCGCCAAAGCGTTGAATCTTCTTTGGTTTCTGAGGAGCGCACAGAAGTGCTTCCTGCCCCCCAGGTATTTAAAACTCTTTAACTATGTTTATCAATTTTCTGATCTGTATCCCTTTTTCCGACCATCTTCCTTCCTTGCAGCGTCCTCAAAGAACCAAGAAGCGCGCGAACAAGAATGCAGATCATCCACTCAAGAGGCTCAAACCAAATCTTTTTACAGAAGGAAATGCTCTCCAACCCCAGGTATGGGTTCATTTAATTTGAAAACTCGTATGCTCATGTAGCCAAGTCAATTAATCATATAATTGCCTTCTAGGTGGATCAGCTTATGCAGTCTAACTCTGAAGACGTACCATCCCTTGAAGAATGCAATCAACATCCTGCTGTTTCTGGTGCCCCCAACCTAACTGTTCTAGCTGAAGTAACCTCTACCGTGGCCCAAGAGGCGATTCCTCCCAGAGCTAACCTGGACACTGGGACTCCTGCTGAAACAGAACAAGAGGTATTATTTTGATAAACCATTCAATTGGCGATGTTTCAATGATCTTGAGCTCAATTGTGCTTCTGTCGTTTCAGGGACCAACTCCTGTATTTGAAGTTAGCTCTTCCTCCGAGTCAGTTGCTTCTCCGATCCTGGATACTATGATGGGAGAGATCTTTAGTGAAAGCGCCAAGCTCGTTCCACTTCAAACTGTTGCTGCGAATGAGCCTTTTCCCCGCGAGGCAACTTCCTGTTCGCCTCAGAGAAAAATGACTGATACTCGCGCGAATGAAATTCCTCCCGCGAACACAGTCTCTCCGGCGAACGAAACTGCTGTCGCGAATGCCGATCGCGCGACTGATATTGTTCAACCAGTGCTTCAACCGGTAATCCCAACTGAGACTGACCCAAAGGTAACCATTTTTATTTTGCAGCTTCTGTTTGTACTCTCACAAACACTTATTATTTCTTTATTTGATAGATTCCGGAGAACCTCCCAATGACCTCCCCATCTGATCATGCTACGCCTTCCCTCATCGAGCAAGTTCAATTAATGCTGGATCCTTTTCAAGCAAACCAATCCATCGCTGATGCGACACTATTCCTCCGCAACCTAGAGCATGAAGATCTTCTCCACCCACATACTAGGGTCCAAATTGAAGATGCTGTTCGTCTCCTTCGAGTTCAAGCTGATGAAAGACTCTTGAAGAAATTGCAGCGTCTGTGGGAATTCACAACCAAAGCTGCGACTTTGTCTGAACGTGTCAGAGCCACGCGATTGGAGGCTCCTCAGTACCATCAACAGAAAGAGAAGTTCCAAGCCGAACGGGTTGCCAAAGCCACCAATCTTGCCAAACTTGTCCATAACGCGACCCAGTTGTTTCCTAACCGACTTGCTGAGCTTAAACGTCAGAAAGCTGAGATTGAGGCCCAGCTAGCAATTGTCGAAGAGGAAACCCAGAACAACTTAAACGTCTTGGAGCAAGAGAAGAACTCCTATCAGACTCTTCAACAAATGATCAACCAGGTGGACGACAGGATCGAAGATTCCCTGATCAACGAAGAAAATACCCAAAACGCCCTTGATACTGCTTTAGCGAACATTAAGCACATTAGTAAATTTATTTAACTGTTTATCTGTTCTGACTTTGTTCGCGCATATTATTCTGAATGCAGAAGATCTTTTCAAATTAATTCCATATCCTTGACCACTCGAAAACTGTTCCCAACTTTAACTGCAACGTCGCACCATTAACTTGCGCATTTACCGTATTCAACTAACACAGCACGCGTGATAAATGCTTGACCAATGAACGAATAGCAAACCATTCAGTTCCCTTTGGTGAAAACCTAGCGTTTCGCCTATAAATATCAATTAATTCCTTTCATCACCTTCAACAACCAAGAACATGTATTCTCCTTTCAGTCTCAAAGCAATTCCACCAGACCTCTTTCTTCAACCTTTCTGTCCTCTAGGCTTCACAACCAAACCTCAAATCCTGGGTAGGCTTCACAACCTAACCTCAGGAATAAGATCTGATGCGCCCAGCCCTGAAGTCGCATCGAAGTGCATCACTGGAACCAAATTCCACTTGATGAGGGGATTGACTTCTGGTATTGGACCGAAGAAGGCTTCTGTGCCGACATGATTCCTCTTGCCGAGCCTCTTCCGCGCCAGGTCAGACCAAGTTGCTTCTACTCCCATCACCGTCGACTTGCTTTCAACAAGCTGGCCGCGCAAGGTGGAAGATGAAGCAAAACCTGCAATAGTTTGAAGAGAGACTTTATGAAAGGAGTCGTAATAGCTCTCTCTTTAAGCAGCTTTGTTCTTGTTCAACACTGTATTTGTTGCAACCAGTTCTTGTTCAACACTGTACTTGTTATCCATGAATACTATGCAATAAACACACATTGTTTATGTTCTATGTATAAACCACAGGCGTTGGTTCAAACTAAATTAGGGCTTGAAAAACACAATTTGTTCTTCCCAAAAATTGTCAAAAAATTCGAAAATAATCGAAAAACCACATTAATTGGTTTGTATATCTATGGTGCCCCCCAGTTTTATCATGTGCATAAAAAGCCGAAAACCTCAAACAGGTTAGGCGTTAAGCAACATGAATGAAACTGACAAGATCCCAATTCTGCAAACAAGATCCTAAGGCTCTAAACTCTGCCCCCCTTGCTGGCAAACAGGCTGTTCTGTCATCTGTGGCGACGAAGGATCGTCAGAAGCCCAAACACTTGGAAAGTACTGTTTCAGATGCCTCCCATTAATAGGGTTATTATGGACTTCTCCATCCAAATCTCGCAAATAATAAGCACCTTTACCCACGATCTGGTCAATCACAAAAGGCCCCTGCCACGTAGGCGACCACTTACCCCTGCCGCGAACGTGTTCGCCAAAGGGAAGTACTGCTTTCCAAACCAAATCGCCAACTCCAAAACTTCTGCCACGTGTCCTGGCGTCATATGCGCGAGCGACTCGTTGTTTTTCAACCATTATATGATCTAAGGCTTCCATACGAGTAGTATCCAACTGTTCATGCTCCTGAAACATGGCCTGAACATAATCCTCTCCTACTAACTGATGTTGTTCGCGAACCCTTAAAGAATTAACACTTATCTCCATGGGTAAAACTGCATCATGCCCAAACATCAAGGCATAGGGTGTGGTTCCTGTAGGCGACCGCTTAGATGTTCGATATGCCCACAGAGTATGATCAAGCTCGTTATGCCAATCTCTAGGATTATCAATCAGCATCTTTCGCAGGATATTGATTATGACTTTGTTACTAGCCTCAGCTTGTCCATTCGCCTGAGCATAATATGGTGTGGAATGCAGAAACTTAATCCCATAGTCAGCAATGAAGTCTTCGGTTTCTTTCGCTAGAAATGCTGCCCCCCTGTCTGCAACTAAACACTCTGGGATACCATACCTGCTAATGATGTTGCTGAAGATGAAGCTGCAAACTGTTCGAGCAGATGCATCTTTTAAGGGTACAGCCTCCACCCATTTTGTGAAATAATCGGTCGCTAATAGGATGAACTTATGCTGCTGAGACGAAGCTGGATGAATAATTCCTATAAAATCCAACGCCCATCCTCTTGCTGGCCAAGGCTTAATAATGGGTTGCATGGGCACATCTGGAACATGCCGCACCGGTCCATGCGCTTGACACTCCTGACAACCTTGAGCAAAGGTGATGCAATCTTTCAAGATTGAAGGCCAAAAGTAACCATAACGACGGATAAGCCACCTCATCTTTGGTCCAGCCTGGTGCGAACCACACACTCCTAAGTGTACCTCTCTCATTACTCGCTTAGCTTCTTTTCCAAAGATACACCTAAGATAAACTCCATCCTCTCCTCTGCGTAAGAGTTCGCCACCTCGTATCACATAGTTAGTGGCAAAGTATCTGACTTGTCTATCAACTGGAGTAGACGGATTATCCAAGTAATCAATGAGTGGTTGACGCCAATCTGTATCGATAGCCTCTATCGTAGCGACGTACCATTCATCCGCGTCTACCCTTCGAGCCATGAAAGAAGGTAACGTCCTTCTTTCCACCTTCAAAATCCGCTCGCAGACTCCATCAGCCAAAGTTATGCCAGTGGCGATTTGGGCTAATTCATTCGCCGCGACGTTGTGTGCTCTTGGGATATAATCCAGAGTGACATCACTGAATTGCTCCAACAACTCTGTAGCCCTTTCCCAAAAAGGAACCAAAGTAAAGGTGGTACATTTGTATAACCCCTTAAGCTGATTGATCACCAACAAGGAGTCACCAAACACACTTACCACTGTTGCCCCCATTGCGAGCAACATTTCCAATCCAATTATGAGTGCTTCATATTCAGCCTGATTGTTGGTGCATTTCCACTCTAGTTGGAAAGAATATGCATGACGAACCCCGAGCGGACTTACTAGAGATATCCCTGCGCCAGATAAACTCTCAGTACTGCTCCCATCAAAGTATAATTCCCAAGGCTGCATCAGAATGGCCACCACATCTAACTCCCTGTATTGTAAATCTTGTTCCACAGGATGATGAAGCAAAAAATCTGAAACCGCTTGTCCGGTTTGTGCCTTCAAAGGTGTATATTGTAGTGAGAACTCCGACAAAGCTAACACCCATTTACCAATTCGACCCCTAAGAATGGGTCTAGTTAACATGTATTTCACCAAGTCCGTCTGTGCCACCACTACCGTTGTGAAAGATAACATGTAATGGCGTAATTTGCAACCGGCGAAATACAACGCGAGGCACAACCGTTCCATGTCACTGTACCTGGTTTCTGCATCTATCAACGTCCTGCTAAGGTAATACACAGCATGCTCAACCACTTTATCACCCTCTTGGTGTTCATCTTGTGCTAAAAGTGCAGCAATGGATGTCTCGCATGCTGAAATGTAGAGCTTCAAAGGGTGACCCGGCCGTGGAGGCATCAGAACTGGCGGTGAAACTAGGTACTGCTTTATTCTGTCGAACGCTTCCTGGTGACTTGTTTCCCAACGAAACTCCGTATCTGCCCTCAATTTTAACAAAGATGTAAAGGGTTGAATCTTTCCTGCTGAATTCGAGATGAACCTACGCAAGAAGTTAATCTTTCCTAGTAACTGCTGCAACTCCTTCTTGTTAGTTGGGGCAGGAGCTTCTATGACTGACTTGACCTTGTCCGCTGGAATCTCGATCCCCCGCTGATGGACCACAAACCCTAGGAAATCGCCTGACTGAACCCCAAAGACGCATTTAGCTGGGTTCATTCTGAGTTTATGTTTTCGCATCCTTATGAAGACTTTTCGTAGATCCTCTATGTGGTCTGCCTTAATCTTGGACTTTACTACCACATCGTCAATATAAACCTCCAATATCTTCCCTAATATGTCATGGAAGATAAGGTTCATCGCCCTTTGATATGTGGCACCAGCATTCTTAAGCCCAAAAGGCATGACTTGGTATTCGAATGCTCCTGTAAATCCCGGACATCTGAAAGCCGTCTTGTGCTTGTCTTCCTCCTCCACAGGAATCTGGTGATATCCTGCGGTTCCATCCATGAACGATAACAACTCATGCCCTGCCACTGCATCTACCAGCATGTCCGCCATGGGCATAGGATACACGTCCTTTGGTGTGGCAGTATTTAAATTCCTGTAATCCACGCACACCCTCATCTTACCATTCTTTTTCCTGACTGGTACTATGTTAGACAACCACTTGGCATACTTTGTAGGTCGAATAATTCCTGACTTAAGCATCTTTTCCACCTCTTCCTTAACTGAAGCCGCTGTGTCGGCATGCATTCGCCTAGGTTCTTGTCTGACTGGCCTGTAACCATCCATGATTGGTAGCTTATGACAAACTAGCTCTGGTGCTAAACCAGGCATGTCCTCGTATTTCTCTGCGAAGCAATCCTTGTACTCGTGGAGTAGCTCAATGAGCTTCTGTTTTTGTTCAGGCTCCAAATACACACTTATTCCAACCTCTATTGGTTCCTCTAGGGTCCCCAGGTTGACTTTCTCTACTGGATCCTTGACCTTAGGTGGAGTATCATCCAAGGCTGCCGGAGCTGCCTGGATAATCTCCTCCTCTTCCTCGTAATATTCCAACACATCATCGTTAACGCACTCTACTGCCGCCACCTGTTGGAAAGCCTCTTGCTCCTGCCTAAAAATAGATAATCTCTGATGCAGGGAAGCGTAGGCTTCCAACTCCTCCTTGCTGAGTTGTGGCTTCATTGATTGTTTCGGGGTAAAACCATGGAGATTGGTCTACTGGCGTCTGCTTGAAGTTGCGCCAATCCCCATTGCGTAAGCTCAGTGGAGGTCACCCCATATGGATGTCCTTTCTTTGTGATGCCACTGACTCTTAAAGGCCTCATGTCTTCACTGTAATAACTTGCATCAACAAAGCAAGCTGCTACTGAGAACGGTCTAGGATCGGCCTTGATTATTTCAGATTCATCAGTTTCTGGGTTCCAGATAGCGAGCTCTTGATGGAGCGATGATGGAACACAACCGGCCTGATGAAGCCAATCTCTGCCCAGAATCATAGTATAAGGAGCAGTGCACTCAGCTACGAAGAAAGTTTGATACATCTCTGATGGGCCAACCCTAATTTTTAGTATCACTACACCGAGTGTCTGAGCTATGTTTCCAGCAAAACTTTTCACCTTCATCTTGCTATCTAGAATTTTCTCCTTCGGAACCTGAAGGAAATTCATGGTCTGTACGGTAAGGACACTTACAGCAGCCCCTGTATCCACCAATATCCTACTGACCCTTTTGTCCATCATATCAGCAGATACGTATAATGGACGCAAATGCTGCCTCATGGCGAATGTGGGCTTGGAGAACAAAACGTACTTTCTTCTCAAATCAGGGTCCATGTCCTCTTTATCCTTCTTTACAGCCAACTCCTCTCTGCGAACGGATGACTCCACTCCAGTCTCATCTTCTGACATGTTGAGGAAGACTTCAGACGAAATTGGCTCATCCAATGCATACATAGAAGGTAAGACATACACCATATTGCAATAAGTGTTTGTCTCTGGAACTGGTATCACAGCTTCGGTCGTCACGTACACCTGAGCAGATTCAGATTGGTCTGAAATCATCTCACCATGCTCGTTTTCCACATAAAGCATGCTACACGGCAAACTTTCGTCCATACCCCCGGTTTCATCTTCCTCAGTTTCCTCCATATCATCTTCTATGACTCGAGGTATATCGACTTCTGACTCTTCTTCTACGCGGGCAAATGCTTCAGCCATCTGCTTTACTAAAGAAACCTCTGGAACAGGTCTTTGTTGCTCAACCTCAATCATAGGTCCAACCTTATCTGTTTCTTGGGACCCCGGATCCTGACGCTGAACTACTTTTGGTCTCCATTCGACCTTTGTTTTCGACGTCTTGATATTGTCTCCGCTCTCAGGGACTTCTGATATCCTAACCCTTTTCGCCGGAGACGTCTCAGGTGTCTTACTAAAGGTGGAAATAGATATTTCACCCACCACCTTTTTACCTACCCGTGACCAAACTGGTTCTCGCGTATGTTGACTTTTGTCAATGCTCACCCTTGACCATACAGACTTTCGTTCGCCGCTATTTCCTTCTCGCGAGACTCTCTTCTGTCCGCTATGTTTCGTGGTAGAAGTCTCGGTGGTATCGCGAACGTTTCTGATAGGGCAATAAGGTCTAGCTGACAATAAATCCAGCTTCCGCCTTAACTGTTCCGGAGTCTCCCTGATCTGGTCTGGGCTGACTAGGCCTTTATCCAATGCCTCCAAAAGCCTCTTGGTTTTGCCATATCTTCGCTGCACGTTCCTAGTCTGAGTGGGTGTGGCTTCTACCACCTTTCCTCTCTCTCTGACCATCCAGACGTTGTCTTTGAGGATATTCCGTGAAGCTGGTGGTATATAAGGCTTAGTTATTACGTCCTGCGGGTAGACCACTGGCTTCTTCTGCTCCATTCTTGCCTGGCGTAAACGCAAGTAGAGGTTGGAATCCCTCTGACTAGGGCTTGCTGATCTCCTCATCTGCTTCGGGCTGTGTAGCTGATATGCTTCAGGGGGTGTAGCAACCGCACTCTTCTGCTTGTGTTGTGGCTCTTTAGCAATGCCACATTCAGTTTTGCACCTATCACACAACATGACTGCTGATGTACCTGCCATTGGTTCTTTCCGTTTGACAACTTCTGTTTCTCCAGCTATAGTGCTTAGGTCAAGCGTCAGTTTTCTGCTACCCCGAGCCAAATCAACCACAGCCACATCTGCTACCGCTGGATCACAAAAGGTGATTGACCCCTCATTGACCCATTGTTGTATCTGATCTTTGAGCTGCATGCACTGAGAAGTCTTGTGAGTCCACAAGTTATGAAACTTACAATAGGTCTTACCAGCTATTGCCTCTTCTGGGGGAAAGACTCCCCAAGGGATGGCCACCTCGTTGGCCATGATCAGCTTGTTCAGGATAATATGAGCCCTACTGGCATCGTAAGTGTATTCTTTGAACTTCGGCCTTGTTGGCAGTGGCTTTTCCTTCTTCCCTTCGCAGGGCGCTAAATCAATCATATTGATGGTGGGAAAAGGATCGATGTCCACCCAAGCCGCAGTCTTTTCTTCATTCGCTCCGAGTTTTCCCTCGTTGATCCAAGTCTGGATAGTGTCCTTCAAGCGAATGCACTCCGATGTGTTATGGTTCCAAAGATTATGGAACCTGCAGTACTTCTTTCCTTTGAGCTGTTCCTGTGTAGGGGGAGGTCCAAAGTCATTCCTTACCTTCCCTAATGCCGTCAGATCTTCCAAAATTTCCGGTGCCTTGTGTGCATTATATGTATAGGATTCGTACTCCGGCTTAGCGAACGCGGCGAACGAGATCTTTACTGGCTCTTTAGACATTTTCAACACCTGGGACTTGATAGGCTGTCTGCCTGCTAACTCTACTGCTGCGACTTCTTCCTCATAACCCATCATGTATGGGTCTGCATAGGGCATAGCTTGTGGGGCCGAATAGTAGGGATCCATATGGGAATATATTGCCCCCACAGTCTTGTGCCTTGCTGGAGGCATTCTGGGCCTCAGCGTTCCTGGGATGAGAGCTAAGTTGTTCCTGGAATTGTTAGCGTCTTCGTCCAGCTCATTCAGGAAGTACTGGTAACTGCCAACCCTGTTCATTAAGTCAGCCATGCTAGAGAACACTCCATCGTGGTGTTTTGCTCTCTGTCTCTTCTCCAACCCACGAATTGCGATTTTGATCAAGTCAGGCTCCGGGATTGGAGTTTTGCACTTGGCCTGTTGAATCTTGAACCGCTTGAGGAATTCTACAGATGACTCCATAGGTTGCTGATACATCGCTGTCAAAGAAGACAAGTCAACCTCTGGTTCTACAGTTCCAAATGTGGTTCTAAACATGGTTTCCATCACGTTCCAGTCAGGGACCGATCTTGGTATCAATTTGGTATACCATGTCAGTGCTGACCCTGACAATGAGGCACCGAATGTGCGTAACTTGAAAACATTGTCCGCACCATATGGTCCACACTCGCCTGTGAATCTTGCGATGTGGGTGGCTGCGTCTTCGGATCCCTCTCCTGAGAACGAAGTGAATCTAATCTGCCGATAATGTTCCGGCCATGGGCTCTCAGCTACCCATTCTGGATACGGGTGTGCGTATGCAGTGTTCACAGCAACAACGGGAGTTGCCCTTATGGCCTCCTGTATCATATTCTGGACTGCATCCCAGTCCAGCTGAGGTCTCCTTTGATTAGGTGTTGGCGAACGACGTGGTTGCTGCCTTGGAGCCCTCTGTCGTCCTCTAGCCCCTACAGGGTTCTGATTATTGTGCACCGCTAATTGGTCATCACCCACACGAAGTGGACCAAATCCCTCCCGGTGCACGGTTCTTCTATCCACCTGGTGATCGACCTCTTCTAGCAACTCTTCTTCTGGAGGCTGTTGGCGGATAAGCTGCTCAGTTCTCATGGCATTTAAAGCCTCCATGAACATATCCATCCTCTTATTCAGCGCTTGCTGATTTTCATTCATCTTAGTTGCTAGGTCTGCATACCTTAGGTCCTGAATCTCGGCCTTTTTGTCTTGTTGCCGGGCTCGGTCGCGGACCTCCTGGAAACCTTTAGTCAGGTTATCCAATGATGAGCTTAATGCTCCTACCTGTTCAGCAAGGTTCTGTGACTGTCCTCCGTTAGTCATGGCACCGAACTTGCTAATAGCTTGTTCTGCAGATAGCTTCCTACAGTAAGCCGAATTATGTGGTCTTGCGACTACGTGTTCTGGTTTGGAACACGAAGGATATTCCTTTTGATATTCGCCGAAGCCTGTAATCTTGACACTGTCCCACTGGGCGTGCCAGATGTTTGGTCTAGAGTTTGCAGTCCTTCAAACAACCGGCTTGTAAATTTGTGCTAGGCGTGCCAGTACCTTTGGGTCAGGTACAACCTTGAAGTTGGATGCTACTTGCGTCCCTCTTCTGACTTCTTCTCACAGCGACTGTGACAGACGCCGATCTTCTTCCTCTGTGCTAGGTTCTCTTCTTAGACCTACAAGGGAAAAGTCCCTCTAGGATTTTTCTCCAACCTTTGAGGATGGCCGAATCTTACTTAGTATGCAAGGAAACTAAGCAGCGGGTATCAAGATATAAACTGGCGAACGGATTCTCCAGAACTGATTGCGGGAGTAAAACTGCTCAACGGATCGAACAGGGGAGTAGAGAGATTTCAACGGATTGAAACCTGTCAGACTTAACGGATTAAGTCCCTTTTGCAGCTTGACGGATCAGGCTACAGTTGCTGACGGATCAGGCTTGGTTGCTCCGGAGAGGCTTGAAGACTTTCGCGTGGCGAAGTTGTTGTCTGTTTGTTGATAGATGTAGTTGTCTTTTTCTCTTGCACCTCAACCCTTTATATAGTGAATACTAGGGTAGATGTTTCCTTGCGAATCAAGGTATAGCCTCAAATAATCCTTCTTGTAGTGCAAGACTAGTTCTTAAAGCCCAATCATGTAAGCCCAAAACCATTCTAGTGGTAACTTAACCTCCTGCAACCACGTGTCTAATTTCTTATAATACCCTCGCGAACGCTTTTCCAACCGCGAACGTATTCTGTTAACACACGTCCCGCTTCGCGAGCGCGTTTCCCCCTGCGAACAAATTATCTCCTTTCGCGAGCGTACTTTGTTACTGTGCTCCTTGCGAGCGCTTTTGACTTTCCAAACGTCCTCTGACCCTCTTGACCGCAGGCATCGGTCCACTTGCCTTTCTATAAATGGGCTTTTTACTTCTGGATCCAACAATTGCCACTAACAAAACCCACTTCTTATTGTCTTTTTGAGAATGACACAATCCATGATCGATATTTTCAAATTTTATCGTAAATACTGAATACTGCTATGCAAAAATCGAAGCAAAACTTTAGGTTGATCTTGTGGACGGGATTAAACAAATCATGTCATATGTGATTGCATGCAGATCGAGTTTAAACAAATCGTACCATGCATGCTCCTCGACAAAATGAAACCCTAATATATATACAATTATCTCGCAATTTACAGACCCAGTGTCTCAGTGAGTTGCATTGGGAGACCTAGACGATATGGAATAATATAGGTAAGTACCACCGCATGATCGATATCGACCGATTGTGGGAAGCACTGTTTTGATTTCTTGAGCTACCCCATGTAGAGATTATGTAAACGAAAGATAAAAAGAGAACAGGACGCGGCCCCATAACATTATGTGATCCCTTGAATTTTATCTATGATCACAAATTCAAAAACCCAGTATGCATGTGCTACGCTATATGATATCCATCGACTTGCATTTGTTATGTGTACCATGTATTTGATTTAGAAAACTGAAGGAAACCATCTCCACTGCTATAATCCAGTGTTCTTTTGGTGTGAAAGACATCAAAAAATATATGTACAACAAAGTACCCTATAAAATTCCAAAGACTTCACCAATAAATTAAAGTTCCACTACTACCCATAAAAGACTTAACTTTCACAAAATTGAAGATATTGGGGTATTGGTGAAAAGGAGAAGAACATTGTTATCATATCGGCTCAGTATTGTCACACCACTACCAGGATTAACACTTTAGCCTACAAAAAAATTTCGTCAGCCTGTTAGCTAAATTTTTCGGCTAACATCTTAGCCGACGAAATAAAAGTGGTCGTCGGTTATAGTTTAACACTTAGGCGACGACTTTTTTTCTATTTTTCGTCTGCTAAAGTATTCTATTAAAAAATAACTATAGCCGACGAAATATACTATAATTCATCGGCTTAATATTGAAAAAAATAAAAAATATAGCCGATGAATTATAGTAAATTTCGTCCGTTAAATACTACTATACCCGGCGAAATAAGCCATATGTCGTCGGCTAAACCTTGAAAAAAAATAGAAAAATACTATAGCCGACGAATTATGGTAAATTTCGTCGGCTACAGTACTTTTTATACTAAAAAACCACAAAATTTATAAATTACCATCCAAGCAAGCTGTAAATTATACAAACAATTTCATATAATAACCAACAACACCATCAAAAGTGGTCTCAACGTTTTTCATTAAATTATTTATTAATTGTTCAAAAACACATAAAACTATATAAAATTTATATCATCTAAATCTATATATGAGCCAGGAGGAGGTTTGCTGTTGAGGAGGTTGCGGCGGCTGAGGTAGGGGAATAGGCGTAGGCATGGGCGGAGCCGGAAGTCCCTGAAGCTGGGCAGCTGAAAGCTCTTGCAAGTACTGGAACATTTGCTGTTGCTGTGCCTGCTGGGTGGCATAGACTGCCGCATTATACTATTGTAAAGCTGTTTGGTGTTCCCGTAGCATCTGAACTTCCGCCTCTAGCTGAGTCGTTCTGCTGCTAGTCGAGACTGTCTTTTTTGAAATCCAGGAGTGGTCTTCAATACCCCCTCGCCCTTCTTTCCTAGACCCCGATAGTAGAAGTTATTTCCTCACGGTGGGAATGTTGTGCCCATGATCCTCGCCCCAACCCTGAGATCCGAAGTGTCGATCCGAGACATGGCTTCGGACATGTCTTCCTCCTGCGTGTCCGGCCATGCCTCCCTTACTATAGCAGTCATCACCTCATCACTAGCATGCCTCACATTCGCCTAATTGGATAGGAAAAAATAATTAATTAACATTTTGAAATATATATATATATATATATAATTTAAAAAATTTGAAAACGTAAAACGACTTACAATATCCTCCTAGACGTCAGGATATGCCTTCTCGTACATATAAACGTACCGGTTGACATCAGGATGTTCCCTGGCCACCTCGTCCATCAATGATGCGAACGGTCTAGAACCATCATGATAGTTCCTTGTGTTGCATTGCCGGTTCTAAGCGTTCGCTTGAGAAACAACCTATAAAGGAAAAAAATACAAAATTAGTAAAATATTTTAAAACGTACTAATTAATAACAATATATGAAATTATTTTTTTAATTACCTTTTTATGAGGGTTGTTGAATTCTGATATGAGAAGCCAACACCACTCGTACTTCCTGAACTTGAACTCAAGGGGGTACCAGAACGTGTGTTCCCATGCGTAGTCCAGTGGGTCCGCAACTCGTTCTTCCACTCCTTATACCTACAAATACCACAAAAAAATTATAAATATTATTAATTACACATATAATTTGTTTTTTCATTAACATTCCAACGTACCTTCCCCATGCATAACGTCCGCCCAAGTGTTCCTCAGGTACTGAGGAACATCAAACCACACTTGCATTAAAACGATTATTAGTTTAGTTTTTCATAAATCAACAATATAATACATAATATTAATTGTGAATTTTTTAAACTTACCGACATTGCGTTGTGGATCATGTCCTTAACCTCCTGTGAGACCTCACCCCAGTCTGACCACAACATATGGACTCTATCCCTAATGAGCGCTCCCACGCGGCCGGAGTACATCCTCGTCTTCCCGCCCGATACCACGTTGTCATCCGCTTCAGTATCGATGACGATCCTTCCTGAGGTACTCACGGTATTCTCGAGAGCCTTCCCTGTGACGGAGCCTCTCTTCTTCTTTGTCGGCTTGATTCTGACAGTGCCTATCACAAATTGATTATTAATAATTTTTACTTATTATGCCATTATAAGAAAACAAATTATTTATATTTCATTACCTGAGGGCGTTAGGACGGACGCGACGGATTCTGACTCTGTCGCCGATGATGATACCCTCGCAGAAATAATATCCCTACCAAAAGGCATGAACTAGTACGGAGACAGTGGTAAATCGGCGCTCTTGAGTCATCGACTGTCGGTAATGCCGGTATCAACTGTGGAATATAGAGAAAAGGCGAAGGCATCTATATCCCAGATGATCCACCCTCCAAAACAGTAGGGCCCAGAGTCGGTGCCTTGTGTATCTCAGGCATACGCGGTGCAGACACCTCAGCCTGAGTCGGAGGCCACAGCTGCCTCGAGGAATGTGTGGCCCCCGGCTGTCTTGAGGAATGAGTGGTGCTTGGCTGCCTCTGCGTCGGCTCGAGAAAGGACGCACGTCGGGCTGTCATGGGGCCGTGAAACAAGGCTTGAGAGTTGCTAGACGATCCCTCAGACGATTCAGACCTTTGGCCCTTTGAACCTTTTGTTTTACTAAAAAAGCCTTTCATCCTGTTTAAAATATTAATTTATTAAATTATTAGAATTTTAAATTTTAATTGAAATTTTTATATTTTGATTAAAATAAAATTGTTTAAACTATTAACCTCATCATGCTAATATAATCCTCAAATAAATTCAGAAAAAATCACGGATAAATTCAGAAAAATTCACGGATACAAATAAATTTATATACATCAAATTTTTCATATAATTCAATATATAAATCAATAATTCAATATATAAATCAATAAAATAATTTCCTCAATATATAAATAAATTCAAAATAAATATATAAATCAATTTAATATATACATCAATTTTTCATATAATTCAATATATAAATAAATAATTCAATGAATAATTCAATAAATCAATTCAAAATAAATATATAAATCAATTCAATATATACATCAATAAATTTATATAATTCAATATATACATCAATAATTTAAAATAATTATATAATTCAATATATACATCGAATCGCATATCTTAATTTCTTTAAAAATTCGAAAGAGAGAGGAGGGCAGTGGGAGGGGAGGAGGGCTATGGGAGGCGGAGAGGAGGCCGAGAGGAGAGGGAGCGGAGTGGAGGCCGAGAGGAGAGAGGGAAAGAATGAGAAAATGTTAGGGTTTTTGTCGCTGGGTTTTGATATATAGGAAGAAGTATAGCCGATTACATAAAAAATTCGTCGGCTAAAACTATATGTTTCGTCGGCTATAGTTCAACTTTAGCCGACGAATCTACTATCGTCCCACAGTAAATTCTTCTACAGTACTTTTTATACTAATCCATTTAATTTATTTCTAATTTATATGTTCAATCTTGTGAAACAAAAATCGGACCATCAGATATCATCATTATGTTGAAATATGTGTATTGGTAAATTTTCAACTTGATCCGACAACGTTAAGGACTCGATCCGGACGGTCAATCTCGTAAGTCAAACCCCCTAAACGTAAAGAAACGGTAATTTGACCGTCTAAATTACGTATTTTGACCGAACCTTCAACTGCAAATTGTTTCAAATCGATGAGACGCAACCAGTGGTATCAAAATTTTATGAAAAATAACCATCGGAGATAGTGCTACCTATAGGAAGAAAGAATGAAAAAAATGCATTGACCGCAACTATCGGCACCGATACTTTATCGGAATTATGTGATTTTTCATCCTTAAACATATTTTATCGTTCCGGTCATATCTTATTTCACGACATTTTTTCGTTTGAAGCTTCTACGTATAGTTTGTTTTTGAAACGGAACATTTACTTAACACTTGATAAACAAGTTATACAACATTAGTAGGCATGTCGTGATTTTCATGATCAATCTTGTGAAACAAACATCTGACCGTCAGATATAATCATTATGTTGAAAACATGTGTATGGGTAAACTTTCAGCTTGATCCGACAACGATAAGGACTCGATCCGGACGGTCAATCTAGTAAGTCAAACCCCTAAAGGCAAAGAAACAGTATTTTGACCGTCTAAATTACGTATTTTGCTCGAACCTTCAACTGCAAATAGTTTCAAATCGATGAGACGCAACCAGTGGTATCAAATTATTAATTAATTTATTTAACTATAGCCGACGAAACATTAGGGTATTCGTCGGCTATAGTATAGGGTTTAGCCGACGAAACATTAGGGTATTCGTCGGCCAATATTGGTTTAGCTGACAAAATAGATCTTAATTCATCGGCTAAGAGAGGTTTAGCTGACGAAACATGATATAATTCGTCGGCTAAAACACTATTGGTCGATGAAATATGGTCTATTTCGTCAGCTAAAACTGAAAAATACATTAAAAAACAGGCTATTTACTGTAAACCATACCAATTTTCTGTTCATATATCACCAAAATTAAACAAAATTATGAATTCAACAGCTGGTAGCATATAAAGCACATTTCAATTTGTATTACAAATTCAAACTAAGAAGTCTTGTAATCAGAATCATCCGATAAGTCTTCTTCGGTGTCAGAATTAATTTCTGGCAATTTATGTATTTCCTTATCACAAGAGTCTTCGTTTGTTTCTTGATTTAGATCAACATCAACAAGCCTTGCGTCTAAATCACGAATTCAAACCGAATGACGTGCTTTAAAATTATTAAGTCGAATTGTAGAGGAATCAAGAATACCTATTGCGCTGGGCTCTTGATACGTAACATCTTCTTCCTCGTTTTCAGCCTCTCTAAGTGTACCCGCTCGGTAAATGTTTCGAGGGTGCACAAGGTTGACTACTTTCCACGCATCACCCTTAACAAGGTCATCAATATAAAACATTTGTTTTACCGATGTGGCAAAAACAAACGGGTCATCTTCGTAACAGCTTGTTGCAGTGTTCACCGATAAAATCCCGGACTGATCGATCTTCATGCTCTGCGGGCTGCTAGTATCAAACTATCTACACTTGAAGAGGTGCACTGTCATGCCTTGCCCATAAACGAGTTCCACCACTGAATTGAGAACACCGTAATAGTCAACTCCATTCCGCCCACCATGTTCCATCACCCCAGAATTTTGTATTCTCTGTCTGTTGTCTCTTTGTTCACATATAAATTGCACACCATTCACCTTGCACATCGGATAAACTCTTGACATTATCGGCTTCATCGCTAGAAGTCTTAGTTCGTGCGACCAATTTGGATGACCATCGAATTGAATATAGTTCATCTGCAACCTAATATTCAATGTATTGTAAATATGAATAATTATGCAATGAAAGAGTCATGAACAAAATTAAAGAATTACATACCCAGCCGCCAAAATAGTTCGCGAACTCCTTGTTGAGGTAGTCGAGATCACCTTGAATGTCTGGACAGTATAAATGGATGTCTTTCCAGTATTCAAGTTCTGGACAGTTAATCAATACCCACCAATGGGCTATCACTAGCTCATGTGGTTGCAACTTATAGGAGTCTGGCAAAATTCCATAAACTTCAACATCATTAGAGACTATGGAAAGGTTGAACTTCGGTACATCTACCGGTATGGTTGTGGAGTTTCCTTCAACACTCCTAAATACAACTTCATGTAGGTGACGCACTCGTGCGGAATATATGCTTCAGCTATACATTCTTCAAGCGCAAATTTATTAGCCACATAAGCTTTGTAGTCTCTAAGTTGTCTATAAATAAATTGTTGTAATGTGTTATGATTATATATTGAACATGTAAATTATAAATTTAGGTGTAAAAAACATACATTTCCAGGGGATACATCCAAGTATAATGTACTGGGTCGGTAAACAACAATTGCTTGGGAAGATGGATCATCAGGTGTGGCATGATGTCAAAAATTTTTAGAGGAAATATCCCCTTAAATTTACACATGATATAAATAATGTCCTCTTGCATTTCCTGGAGGTCAGATTTTGTCACTTCCCGTATGCATAACTTCTAGAGGAATCTTGACAACGCTATTAACGGCTCCACCACCTGATGAGGAAGGAACGATCGAATGAAAATAGGGAAGAGATGTTGTAGCAGAATATGACAGTCATGACTCTTTAACCCTTACATTTTATTGTCCCGAATATTTACATACCAGGCTATATTTCCTACGTAGCCTGAATGATACTTCACAGAACTCATCCACCTAAAAATTACGTTCTTCTGGTCAGGCTTCACTGTGTAAGGAGCTTGAGGCATTTTTTCTTCCCTTTTTTCAACCACAAATGTCTTCGTATCTCTATTATTTTAAGATCAATGCGTGCCTTCGGACCATCTTTCGTCTTCCCCTCTAAGTTCAGCACTGTTCCCACCACACTGTCCCACATATTCTTTTCTATGTGCATCACATCTAGGTAGTGCCTGATCAACAACTTACTCCAGTATGAGAGTTCCCAAAATATGCTCTTATGTGTCCAAAATTTATACATGTCGGGTCTGTCAGGTATTGCCGCCACAATATTGGGATAATTGCTGAGCTGCCCAAAATCATACTCATTAAGCACTGCTAAAATGTCTTCCCCCGTCTATCTTCTAGAAGGCACATCGTTTTCTACAGTTCCATCAAATGCCTTGTCATCGAACCGCCATTCGTGATCATACGGAAGGAGAGTACGGTGACCCAATCTGCATATCTTGTTGCAATGACTACTACTCCCCTCATCGCTAAGGCACTCTGGATAAGTTTTGTATCCCCTAACAACGTTGCCCGACAACATCCCACGGGCAGGAAAATCACTGATGGTACCAACAACTATGGCATGCATTTGGAACATTTCGTGCATGTACTTGTCATAAGTGGGATGACCAACGTCTCAAAAAAACTTAAGCTCTTCAATCAAGGGTCTCAAATACATATCGAGACACTTCCCTGGATAACCGGGCCCCGGAATCAACAAACTCAACATATTGTATTCCTTCTTCATGCACATCCATGGCGGAAGGTTGTACGGTACCAAAATCACCGGCCATACACTGTATTGAAGACTCATGTTGCCAAAAGGATTGAGCCTGTCAGATGAGAGTCCGAGCCTCACATTTCGGACCTCTGACGCAAAATGAGGAAACTCAATGTCTATATGCTTCCAAGCCTCCCCGTCAGCAGGTGTATAAGGGTATATTCGTCATGTAATTCCATATCAGCATGTCATGTCATAACTTTGGCCGTGTGTGATGACATGTACAACCGCTCCAGCCTATCCCTCAAAGGGAAATACCGAAGTACCTTCACAGGTATTGCCTGCAGGAATCAGCTTATACCTGTCACTCTTACATACCGGACATACGTCAAGGTCACTAAGGTCATTCTCTTCTGGATCTTTTCCTCAGAAGAGAACACAGTCATATCTGCATGCATGGATCTTGATGTACGAAAGCCTAAGATCTTTCAGGATACATCAGACCTTATGATGAGTGGTAGGAAGACGATGACCGTGGGGCAGCATCGAAGCAGTGTACTGTAGAAAATCATCAACAACTTTAATCTTCATAACTTCCATCACACTTTCAAGAACCGTCTTCTATCAACCGGGGTACACAGGGGTCTGTTGGAAAGCAAGTAGTTTGTTATACTTGTCAATACCAGCAGTGTTGACAACTCTAGAGAAAGGCTGCACCGGTCTAGCCATATACAGTTCTTCAGAGCATACGCCGCTCTCATAAGGAAACATATCGTTAATGAAGACCGTTGTTGGATCGTTGGATGTACTGCCCGTCTCAGAAAATTGTCCATGATCATGCAGACCCCCAGATGATGTTTCACCGTGATATATCCAACATGTGTACTTCTTCCAAAACCCATTATTCTTTAGGTGCTGTCAAACCTTGTCAATTGCAAATCGATGCATATCGCTGCGACACTGACATTTAGTGCACGGGCAATAGAAAATTGTGTTCCCTTTAGCATTATCCATCACATATTCAATAAAACTAATAACTCTTTTACCATATCTTTTGTCTCATTTTCAAAGCGAAATTCAACTCTTATCCATATCCTGAAAAGATAACATAATATATGTATAAACTCAAATTAATTAATTAAATTTTCAAATCATTTAGTATTCAATCTACAGTTAACGTACAATTAATTAATAACAAATTAATAATTAACACACACACACACATATATATATATATATATATATATATATATATATTTATATATACATGCATATATATACTAATTACTAATTATATAACAATATTATATATATATATATATCAATTAACATCAATCATAATCAAAATATTACGTAATTCATATTATATATATGCATCAACACAATATTATAATTAAATTAATATATATATATATATACTATTTATTAATAACAACAACTTCATACATATTATCAAATCAAAATCGATCAACTCAATCACACACAAAATCCAATTATTCAACTCAAATTAAAACTCAAAATCAATATATATAACTCAAATAAAACTCATAAATCAACCCAAAAACAAGATATATACACATATACGTACCTATATATAGCGCCACAAACTAATTTTGGACAGATTTCGACGACACCCAATAATTTCGTTAACACTCAAACTTTTTCCCCCGTTTTTTTTTCAAATGAGCTGCTGTCTAGATCTGAAAATATAAGGTCTTTTAGCCGACGAAATTATATATTTTATCGGCTAAACTTTTAAAATTTCGTCGGCTATAGTTTACAGACTATAGCCGACGAAAAAATTATTTTAGACAACGAAAAAACATTTAGTCGGCTAAAAATCCACTTTAGCCGACGACAAATTAACTTAGCAGACGATTTTTTGTTTCGTCGGCTAAAGTGGACGTTAGCCGACGAAAAAAAAATTTCGCCGGCCTGTTTTTTTTCGTCGGCTATAATGTTTATTCTTGTAGTGCACTCTAGATCCGGTTGTTGGTGGTTTCCAATCCTAACATCGAGCCTGAGGCGTGAGCGAAAAAAGTAAAAGAAAATAAAATAATTTTAAATACTTTTTTGAAATGTTGAAAATAAAACAGCTAAAAATAACAATACGAATTACATATTCATAACAAGGTTTGACGCTCTAGCTCACTCCTAAACTTTCGTAATTCTTCCTGACTCTCGTACACGTCAACTAAATCCGAGCAAATCTTATAGGGGTGAGCTTACGCTTAGTAGGTTTAAACCTTTTATCTATGTCGTACAAACAAGTTATCAAACACAAACAATATTTCACAATGTTAACGACTTTGATCGATGCATGATTTCTATTGAACTCTCTTCCACTCAATTACTGGCAATTAGTCCATACATCCGACACATGTTAGATGATGTGGCTTATGGATTTGGTTGCTGAAACCTCATTTGCTTGTGCTGATTTTTCATTCATTTGCAGAAGATCAAATTCCTTCAAGCCCTAAAACTCCATGGTCAGGGCCTATACGGCGAAAGATACAAGGTAATGGATTGAGAGGAACTTGTTATAAGTATAGTAGCTAGTAGTAGTTGAACTAGTTTTGGATCATGTCAAGTGTTTACTTCTCATGACATGAGCAAATAATTATGTGTAGAAAAAACCTGCATATATGCTTTCACTACCAGAACAGAGTGTTTGGGCGACGAAGCAATTTCATCGCCCAAGATCTTAGGGGACGAAGCGTCATCGCCTAAGGTGTCGTCGCAAGAAGTCCGTCGCCCAAGATCTTAGGCGACGAAAGAAATCCCTGTCGTCGCCTAAGAGCTAAGTTAAAGCGACGACACACATTTCGTTGCCTAAACAGCCGTCGTCGCTTAAGAGTCTCATCTTAGACGACAAAACTAGACTCGTCGACTAAGATAGAGACTCTTAAGCGATGAAAAATTATTCCTCGCTTAAGAGTCTATATCTTAGGCGACGAAGGAATGGACCTTAAGCAACGATTTCAGTTTTCGTCGCTTTAAATTTTATCTTATACGATGATTTTTAGATCTTAGACGACGATACATATTTTCGTCGCCCAATTACCTTTTTTTGTAGTGTTTCCTATTAAAGAAAGAGCACTGAGGAATTCAATGTTGCTGTCTACATAACCAACAAGGTAATCATTGAACAATAATTAACCTGGTATGAGGTGGTAATATATGTCTTCGGGACTTGATCCAAAATTCTTGTGTTTAAACTTTAAAGTAATCAATGCCTGCCCTTTGTAGGCTTATCTGTGAATCATACTGTTGTGCAGAAACAACTTATCCTGGTGGCACTGTGTTCATATCAGGTCCAAAGAAACCAGCAGGAGGACATGTGTTAGACCATGCAGGAACAATGAGGCTCATGTTCCAAAAGAAAATGGCAAACAACGAGTCTGCATGGTGTTTGATGCTCTGAACCAGCTGCCCGAGGCTGAAACAATATCCTTTACGCTTACCAAATTGGTTTGCTGCGGTATTCATAAAGCCTGCATCACTTGGTATGAAAGTTTATTCTCATAACTGAGACACTATATAATAACGACTAGGGGAGCAGGTATGTTGTTATTCTTGGGAAAGACTAGGGTGAGTTGTTGCATAATATGCATCAATTATTTTAAAATAATATATAAAAATCAAGGGGAATTTGACAATACACTTAATTTACTAGGTATATTTTAAATTAAACTCACCTCTTTACATTCTTTTCAAATACACCCACCTATTAATTAGGTTGATTTATTAAAAAAAATCTATTTATATTTAATCTTAAAAATAGAACATATTCAAGAATGAAATTGCAAGATTTGCCATTAAACCTTAAACCTTAAAACCTTAAAACCCTAAACCCTAACCCCTAAACTAGCCCCTAACCTCTAACCCCTAAACCCTAAAACTCTAAACCCTAAACACTAACCCCTAACCCCTAAACCCTAAACCCTAAAACCCTATACCCAAAACCCAATTCATCCATAAACCCTAACCTCTAAATCCTAAACCCTACCCCTAACTTAAAATCATATGCTCAAAACTCAATTCCTCTATTTGTAACCTAATTTAAAGGTAGAAAACAAAATAAACATCAGAAAGGTAAAAATAACAGTGAAAAAATTGAAATAAATTTCAATTTATGAAATAAAATCTATAAGGCAAGCTAAATTATTGTATTGGGTATAAATTTAAAAACAAAAAGTGAAAGGGTTTATGTTAAAAGAGGGTGATTTTTTGGGTCTTTCTCTAATTACCTCAAAAATCAATAACTGGTTATACATGTAAACAAGTTGTCTAGTAATATTATGACATGTTTAAAACAATTACAACTTTAATGACCTTTTAATTAGGTTATACATGAATTGTTTAAAAACTTGTAATGAAGGTGAGTAAATGTTGTAATTACTTTGTTTACCACTATAATTACCACTAAATACATTAAATGTGATATTTTGTAATAAATATATCATAAATGGTGTAATTACTTAGAAAATGACTATAATTACAATAAAAAGAACTATTTTACAAGATTAACGACTTCAGATATTTTAGATCAAATTATTAATATTTACAATATTCATTGTAATTAGAGGTAAAATTATTGTTCTTTTCGTAAGAAGAATCGTATTCCAAGTAATATAAGAAATACGACCCTAATTACCAGTTATATCTTAGTTGTTGTAATTTATAGTAAAAAATATTATATTATAAGTAATTATCTCATTCACAAAAAAAATTACATAAATAAAGGTATAATTACAAGATACATGATTTTATTACACAAACGACGTATTTACTATATATACATCATATTTACCATTAATAGGACAATTTGTTGTTGGATTGGTAAAATTGTTCTCAAACTTGTAATTGATAAAATTACTACAAATACAAGTTTAATTACTATTTTTTCAACAATTCATCAACTTATGAATCAAATGGAATTCTCATATAAAGAATTACTATGAAATTGACATTAATTACTACTTTCACCTCAATTGTTGATAAACTTTATAAAAACGTCGTCACTTTACTAAAACTTTTTAAAGAACATGATTTACAATATAAAGATCCCCATCACATCATAAGGGTCTCAACGACGATTTACTCATATTAATAACATTTTACTTATATAACAACAACATCCATTGTTTTATTGATATACATATTTGTCTAGCTAATAAGATGAAATTTGACAGATATTTGTTCAATGATGGTCTATGATCAAACCCTAAAACTTAACAAGACTTGAAACTTGAAAGCCTTGACGGAAGAAGTAGAATACACAAGTTAGAAGAGAGATGCAGATGTTCTTCGATTCTGATAGAGGCTTGGTTTGCAAGATGTAATCTGCAAATTGCTCAATCTCCATAAACCCTCAACCTACCGAAGGGATTTGGATAGATCTCTGGTACAACTGCTCAACCACATCAACTCAAAAGCCAAATTCGGGGGATGATAACATAACTGCATGAACTGAGCATTGGTTTTCAAAACTAACCTAGTAGATTGCTGATCCATCGGTGAAATAGTTTGAAGGGAAATCAACATATTCAGATAGGACTTCCCACATTACCATCCTCCAAATCACAGGAATACAATTATACGAGTTCAATATCTTTGATTTTTTATATTGGGTTGTTTCACGAGTGGGAAATAGTTTAAGATCAGGAGAGGCATATCATGAATTATTTGATTGATATGATGACTCTTGTTTTAGGTGACATATATAGTGATATATTCAAAAGGAGTATAAGGAGATGACCGAGATGTTCCCATTACACCACAACAAAATGGAATTGCAGAAAGGAAAAACAGAGTTCTGCTTGATATGGCAAGAGTCATGCTTCATTCTGCTAAGCTAAGTGAGTATTTTTAGCCTGGAGCTATTAACACTGCATGTTACACTTCAAACAGAGTCTTCATACGCCTAGGTAGTGATAAAACTCCTTATGAGCTATGAAAAAGTAAGAGACCCAATGTAAGTTACTTTCGTGTATTTGGAAGTCCGTGTTACATTTATAGAGACAGAGAATATCTCACAAAATTTGATGCTCGAAGTGATAGAGGTATTTTTCTCGGGTACTCTTTAAACAATAGAGCATACCGGGTTTATAATAAGGATACCAGGTCGATTATGGAATCTATAAATGTTGACATTGATGACTCTATTGTTTCTGCAGTAAGACACATTGAATATGCAAATCATCCTGCAGAGAAAAGTGTAATTGAGAAAGATGATAGTCAAGCCACTTCAAAAGAGGTAGATTCTAATCTAGCTCGTCCTCCGATCCAAAGAACAGGATTTAAGCAGATCGAAAAGGACCATTCTTTACAAGATGTCATAGGAAAATTGGCGATGGAATACGAACAAGAAGACAAGCACAACAAAGTGATGAGATCCAGACAAGCAAGCACACTTAAAATGAGGTACTTAGTGATACTGCTCTTGCATGCTTTGTTGTTCAAAAGGAAGATGAAATTAACAAAATCACTTACAATGGATTTATCTCTGTCATTGAACCACAAAAAGTGAAAGCTGTTTTATGTGATGATGATTGGATACATGCCATGCAAGATGAATTGAATCAATTTTCTAGAAATGATGTGTGGTATCTTGTACCTAGACCTAGAAATTGTAATGTGATTGGAACTAAATGGATCTTTCGAAACAAAAGTGATGAGCATGGTAATGTAACATGAAATAAGGCTAGATTAATTGCACAAGGTTATTCACAAGTTGAATGAATTGATTTTGATGAAACTTTTGCTCTGGTTGCTAGACTAGAATTAGTGCGTTTACTGCTTGCCATAACATGTTATTTGCATTTTTAAGTTGTATCAAATGGATGTGAAAAGTGTTTTTTTGAATGGTGTCCTAAATGAAGAGGTTTATGTTGAACATCCGCAGGGATTCAAAGATCCTAACAATCTTGATCATGTTTACCAATTGAAAAGAGCTTTGTACGGTTTAAAACAGGCCCCCAGGGCCTGGTATGAACGTCTTTCTTCTTACTTGATAATCAAAGGCTATGTTAGAGGTTCTATTGACAAAACTCTCTTTGTGAAAAGAGATGGAAAACATGTTATGATTGCACAGGTGTATGTTGATGATATTGTGTTTGGCTCCACTTCTAATGAGTATGTGAAAGAATCTACTTCCATCATGGAAAGTGAATTTGAGATGAGTATGTGTGGTGAGCTTAACTACTTTCTTGGTCTTCAAGTTCGACAATGCAAGAATGCTATGTTTCTTTGCCAAACTAAATATGTTGAGAACTTGGTTAAGAAATTTTGTCTTGACTCAAAAAAAAAGTAGTAAATCCCATGAGCACCACTACCAAAATTTACGAGGATAAACTTGGTTAGTCTGTTGATCAAACTCTTTACAGAAGTATGATTGGGAGTCTCCTATATCTTACTACTAGCAGACTTGACATATCTTTCAGTGTAGGTGTATGCGCTAGATTTCAAGCTAATCCTAAAGAATCACTTCTAGAAGCTGTAAAAAGAATCATTAGATATGTGGCCAACGAGTTGGGGATTTTGTATATTTTTGATACTAATGTGGAAGTTGCAGGATTCTCATATTCAGATTGGGCCTCACACAAAGGACAGGAAGAGTACATCAGGAGGTTGCTTCCTTGTAGGAAATAATTTGGTTACTTGGCATAGCAAGAAGCAAAATTGTACTTCACTGTCCACTACAGAAGCTGAATATGTTGATGCAGGAAGTTGCTACACGCAAATGATATGGATGAAGCAAATGCTCCAGGATTATGGTCTTCCACAAAGTAAGTTAACTCTTTTCTGTGATAACTCAGGAGTCATAAGCATCACTAAGAATCTGGTACAACACTCTAAAACAAAACATATTGAGTTAAGATATCATTTCATTTGTGAACTCGTTGAGAAAAATGTGTTAAATTTGGAATTTGTTTCCACTGATGGACAATTGGCAGACTTCTTCACGAAACCTTTGGATAATGAGCGCTTTACATCACTCAGAAACACCATTGGTGTATGTCATAAGGACTAGAAGTCTCCCTCTTAAAATTTATGTACATATTTTGCATTTCATCGTGTTTGTTTTGTCTTCTAGGTATTTCTATTTAATCTGTTTTTTGGTCAGTGTTCATTCAGGATTGCAGATTGATTTCAATCCCGAAGTTTATGTAAGAATAAGTCGATCTGAGATTACCTTTGTAGTTGTCATGTCTTTATCTACATAAGGGTGATAAATTTGCAGGCAAGTGTGTGCCTTATTTGGACGGTTTTGTGAGCATGTACATATTTGTTTTATCATGGGTATCATGTTCACTATTACACACAATTTTTGCTGTGGTGGTACAAAACTTCATTGATGTGGTTTTATGATAATGGGCTTCATAGAATTAAAAGATTGAAAGTTGTGAGAACATGGAGCTAGACTAACTATTCCTAAAGTAAACATGCCTGGGTTATGATGAACAATATCAGGTACTGGGTGAGAAACAGGAATGGTTATGCCACTCTGAAGAATATTTGATGATATACCAACTATTCCCAAAGTAAACATGCCTTGGTTGAGAACCAATACAAGGTACTAGGTGACCTAGAAACGGGAATAGTTGAGTACAAGTATGAACTTGAATATATGTGTGTTTTAAAGAAATATAAGGGTTGGAATAAAAAGTGAAAGTGTGTAATGTTCACACTGAGGGGATATAAGGATTAGAAGGAAAAGTGAAAGTGTGCAATGGTCACACTAAGGATATATAAGGATTAGAAGGAAAGGAAAAATCTAAAGTGTTTTTTACTTAAATATTTTCTCATCTCATAGTTCTAGTTGATCACTTTGTCCACACTAGACCCATGATGAAATAAAAAATTGTCATTTGCTTGCAGGATTGTCTCAAACAGGTCACTCGTGAAGGTAGATGTGTTGGTTTTATAGAGATAAAACTATGTCTTGTACTTTGGTTAAATGCTTTGCTTCTTTCTTGCAATAAGCTTCGTTTTAATAATCAGCTAACTATATGTGCATTGTATGGTCTGTGTTTCATTTGGTTTTCTCATGCCTCACTTGAGGGGGAGAGTTTGTCTCTCTAGGTATATCATGCATCATTTGAGGGGGAGAATGTTTCTTCTCCAAGTACTGTAACGTAAATCATGCATCTCCTAAGGGGGAGAGTTCTATCTAGTTCTTGTTGGTGCAACTAATGACATGTTTTACTGCTCATATTCTTTAAGGTTTGGTAAGTTGGTTGTGGTTTGATGTTCTGTTAGGCTACTTCTTTGTTTTATTTCTTTACTCATTAAATAAACAAAAACAAATTTTTTTTGTTCGATGTGTATATATAAAGGTTTGTTGAGTGTTTTCAGCCAAGGGTTCTTAATCTTTGTCCAACGTGGGGCGCATCAAGCACACAAGAGGAGAACAGTCCTCCACCCATCTCCACCACCTACATCTCCTCCAGACCCTTTGGCTTCCTAGACAAAAAAGGGGAGTAATCTGATGTGTTAGATGTGCTATGTTTAGTTACTGTTTGCTATGATTATTTTTCTATTGTGTTTTGTGGCAAGCTGGTGCTAATTGTTAAGTAAATTGTGGTCATATGTTTAGTTGACATTGTGTCATGCGTAGTTGATCAATTTGCTTTATGAACAGGTTTGGTTTTGTATAGAAATGCCAAAGGGAGAGATTGTTGGTATTGACATTCTTATACCACCTACATAGCAAAATGCATGGCAGCAACATCATGATTTGTGTCAATGATGTAATCTGCCTTACGCAGACATACATATTCTAAATGACTTCTTCATGTGTTTGATTGGTTGAAATTATTGTGGTATGAGATATCATTAGAAAATGTTTGACTCCTAATGTGGTTAGGGTCTTCTATATATTTGCATATAAAATAACTCATGATTCTAGTTTAATACAGGAACTTCATATACAGTAAGGAAACATACATTAAGGTGTTTCGAAGGAATGAAGTCCAAATACTTTTAGGATATTATCTTGTGGTTTAATAAGATAGTATTCGGTGGGACATTGAGCTGATTGAGTTCTAATTGGAATTCCTTTTTAGATAGGAATTAGGGTTGCTAGCGCATGATGGAAGTCTTATAAAGGAGGACACATAAATTGGCAGAAGTACAACTTTTACATGCTCGGCGCTTGAAATAAGATTGTTTTATTCCGCTGCATATCTGAGTGAACAAGTTCAACTATTCCTTGTTGAGTTGAACTTGTAGATTGTGAGTTTGTGATTCTCTCAAGTGTTGTAAGAAACTCATTGAAGAAAGGAGAAGAAGACACTCTATCTAATCCTAAGGATTTGTAAAAGAGTAGGGTTTACAATTGTTGTATGACTCTAAGCAAATCATCTAGTTGAGATTGTCCTCTGAGTTTGTGCTCCGCTGTGGTTTTTCTTCTAATTTGATGTTTTTACACAGCGTCAAAATCTGGTGTTTATTATTTAAATTGATGTTAGTTCGTCGAGGATTGAAAGCTCATTTCAATCTCCAGTGCACGTTTCAGTATTTTCATGCTACTTTCAGGTCTCACCACTTATCGCTCGCTTATGCCTCAGACGAGTGATATTCATTTGTTAGATTGATAAAGTAGTCGAAGGTGCAACTCTAAAATCAATTGGCAATAGAGAGAGTAGTCCAAACCCTTATAAACCCACATGCAAAGTTTATATTCCCGATGTGGGATAGATATCTCAACACGTCCCTGCACATGTAGCGAATCTTCAAGCCTAACACGTGAACAACAACTTGGGTGGTCGTGGAGTTCGTGTGGCCTTTAGGCTTCACACGTGTACGTGAGTAACCCACTCTGATACCATGATAAAATAGTCTAGGGTTTAACTCCAAAACCAACTGGCAATAGAGAGGGTAGCCCAAACCCTTATAAACTCACAGGCAAGATCCTATATTCCCAATGTAGGATATATATCTCAACACGCCCCCGCACGTATGATGATTCTTTAAGCCTAACACGTGGACAACAACTTGGGTGGTCGTGGAGTTCGTGTGGTCTTTGGGCTTCACACATGAACGTGGGTAACCCATTCTGATATCATGATAAAGTAGTTTGGGGTTCAACTCCAAAACCAATTGACAATGGAAAGAGTAACCCTTATAAACACAGACAAGATTCTATATTCCTAATGTGTGAAATATATCTCCACACAGATTTCCTGAAAACGAAGTGTAACGAGGTTTTGTGTTGGTCATACCAAGTTATACTGATTTCATAGAAAAAAGCAGTCGTCACTGAAAATAATGCTTGATAAATTAATAAAACTATAGACAATTACATTCAATTACATTGTGATCCAGATAAAGCTACTTGGCTGAACCTCTAAGCCTCTGGAGCATATTTTGCCAAATGAGACTTTTTTACACAAGAAGGAAACTTCAATAAAATACAATCTTACAAAACCAAAAAAGAAAAAAAAATCAAAATGTCAGAAAATTTGGCGAGGAAGATCTTCACCATCTACGTCCACTCCTGTTTAAGCTTGCATGCTCTAATAACCTGCATATTCTTCTTTTACATTATGAAGGCATACATGTTTATTAGTACCTACTTCCATGTCCCTGCAAAAACATTATACAAAATACTCAATATGAATCAGATAGTAATGATTCAGTCATAATCGACTACTATGATTTGAGATTGAGTACTACTCACATCAAGTGCAACAAGAGATTTGCAGTAGTTGGTATTTGTCGTAAGCACAGTACTGCTGGAGCCACACTCACTTTCCATTAGTGAAACTGAGGATCTATCAAGCTTGATATTATACCAAGGGTACTGGTAATTTTGAGCAGTGGAACCTACATGTGAAGATGACCTCTGCATCTTCACAGCCCTTGGGATATGATTTCTTCCTTCCATTGATGTCCTTCGTGGTCGGCTTGGTTGCCTCTCAAATGCATCTGGAGGTCTTTGCTTTGGCGCACTCTGTGATCTGGCTTTGGCCTTTGAAGATTGTGTATTGGCCATGTAATTTGGGTACAGTGGGTAGTCATAGGACAACTGTGCTGCATAATCTGGCCTAGGAAAAGCAAAAGGAACTCTTGATGGATCTGGTCTGGACATTGCAGAGTAGCACTGAGGGCTGTTTTGTGCTGTTCCAAAGGAGAAGTCCTCAAAATGGCCACTGCAGGCTCCTGGGCTCATCATGTCCTGAGTCAGAGCTGATAGAGCTGGTGAGACATTGCTGTAGTTGTCTGGCTTTATGTATAATTGATGATTTGGTGCAGACTGAGTCGATAATCTAGACTCTGGTCGATCTGCTTGTTTGTGATTCGAGTAGCTGCTTCTGCTCTTCACATTTCCTTTTGATTCCCCAACATCCATCTCCACAATCTTAATGTTCTCTTCCATGCCTCTATCGAATTCCTAGAGTAACATAACCACATTGCAGACCGAATATAGGTGTGATGAGAAACCTTTTCACTATTTGACTACTTCTTTTGAACAAAACAATTCAAAGTAAACAAACACAAGGAAAATGTGCTGTGAATAATACTGAACCACCTAAGAGATTAATGAGTTTCTGACAAATACTGTTTGAGAATAACAGGAATGCAGGAAAGTCTAAGACTTTGGCAAAGTGTATAAAACTTAGCAACTTACATTATATGAATGCCTGAGCCGATTGTCCTGCAAAGACCTTCTGCCGGTGGATGGCCTAGGATTGACTGTATTTCCATCTTCAACCATCCTAATCCTCTGAGCTCGAGCTCGAGCCTGTGCTGTCACCAATGCCTGCATGCACCGGAGCGTGGCTTTTGCCTGTTTTCTCACCAGGTGACCCCTTACCAATGCCTGCAACTTTACTAGTCCTTTCAATGCACATAATGCTTTTCTTGCCTGCAACAAAACCAACATAACAGTTAAAAAGACAAATCATGTAAAAGAAACATTGTATACAAGACTTTTTTTCCAGATAATTAAGAACAAACATTGGACTTCCATATTTCCATACCAGATAAGAACGGAATACAGATTGAATTTTTGTGGCTGCCACTTCTTCAATGGCGGCAGCTTTCCCATTGGCAGCTATTGTCAGCCGCATGACAGCAGCTGCAGCTTGTGCAGCAGCAGCAGTTGCATCAGCAACGGCAGCAGTGGCTGCTGCCACAGCCAAGGCATGTTTTTTCTGCTCAAAATTATCAGAAAAATCCAATGTGGTGTGCACAGGCGGTGGTGTGGTTGGTGCTTCTACAACACTTGAGTCCTTCGAAGCTGGGGCTGTGGCAGATGACCTTCTGAAACTCCACCTCCTCTTCTCTTTTGGTGTTGAAATTGGAGTAGAAGGATTCTGGTCATGAGTTTGGGCAGGCGAGCATTTCTGATTAGAGGTAGTAGGTGCAGCAGTAGCAGTAGAAGTGGGACATTTCTCCTTATCCTTTTGATCTTTGTCTTTCTTTCCAGCCAAGAAGCTTCTAAGCCATTTGCCTGTCTTCCCCATTACCTGTGCCTAAGTTCTAAGCTATATGCCACCACCGGATCATCAACAACATGAAAAGAAGAAAGCAACAAATGATGAGTTAGAGGTGTTAGATCTCTCTTCTTGTTAAGTTGCTATCAGCATTATAACTGGCCCTCCCAGTTAGATTACATCTTAAATTGCCAGCTAGCTAGTCTGGTCATTATTATTTGATCCTTCTCTGTCATTTAACCTTCATATGTAACTTCCTGGACACTGATATCTTGTTCTGTCAATTATGCAAGTTAGGAATTGATTCCTTGCCTTCACTTTAGACCTGCAGCCACCCATTTTTGCCCTTCTGGTACTTGTGATTCTGATGCAGGCATCAAGGGTGGTTTGGTAAACCATGGGAGCTGGGGGTTTAACATGGAATCTGGTGGATCAGAAAGCATGTGAAAATGGGTCAAGATTAGGCAGCATTGGTGTAGAATACTCTAGCTAGGGGTCCCTTTTGGGGTTATCTGAATTTAGAAATACAGACAAAGCTTATTAGAATGGGCGATATGGGATCCCTATACGAGTGTGTTTGAGTTAAAGGCTCTGGTTCTTCACGTGTTTATCCTATCCTTCATGTTGGAGTTGAGTTGAGGCTAAGTTTCTTCACGATTCAAGGAGAAGCTATCTGTGAAAGTTATCCTTGATTTCTTGATTGATGCCAAGACCCTCTAACAAGTATGGTTTAGTATTCGAAAAATGCTTCATAGATTACTTCTATATATGGTTTTTAGTATTCAGACCAAGAAAGTATATGGTTTAATGGCATTTACGCTTCGTAGATTAGTGCCTCCATATGAGATAGAGAGTTGGTGAAAGGGTTAATTAGTTTAGTGAGACTTGATGGATCAAGTTATTACAATGGAATCATCAGAAACTAAATTCCAGAGCTGTTTCTACATAAGTTATTGTGAGGAATCAATAAATCTTCGTTGGTAAATGCGAGAGGTGTTTGTTAGATCAAATTATTGCAGGCAGCAGGACTGAAATGTTTGATCTTGGAGTAAGGGTGAGGAATCAAAATGTTGTGCTTCTTCCTAACTTTTCAAGATAATTTGTCACACTTTTTCTCATGTGCATGCATTTTCCCTCTTTACTTGTAGTAAAATTAAGGAGATATCATATGTAGGAGGCTAGGTATACATCAGATCGGGCAATTCTTCACTTCATCAAACCTTAAACATAGGTAACAAAGTGGCAATAGCTAATTGACCAAAAATATAAGAATTCTAGTTGACATGCGTAATGGTAGTGTACCAACAACTTGAGGTGGTTGAAGGTTCCTTGCCCGATGGGCGTTGAAGGTAGTCGGGTAGTGTTTTCAACCCGGTAGATGGTGGCAATGGATTGAGAAGGCTGAGTTCCTGGGGCGGACCAGACAGTTGTGGGCAGATCTGAGTTGAGGGGAGGCGCTGTCTCGACGATGGGGTTATGACGTCACATGTGAGCGGCGGTTTGGGGCCTTCCTTAGGTGAGGTGAGTTTGTGCAGCAGTGTGGTGAGATGGGGAGGACGAAGCATCAGTCTACCTGATTGCTCTTTCGATCTGGGTTTGGATCTTTGTGCTCTGTCCTAGTAATGATGCAAAAGGATGGGTGATCTTCATCTCCATGGAAGGTTGTAGATGTCAACGTTTTCAAGTGACGGTGTGGCGGCGACGGAGTAGTTCCGCACTCGGGGCTGTAGCATGCTATCTTCATGCCAAATCTTGGGCCTAGCTTTGTGATCCACTTGGGTTTGGACCTAGGTCTTTGGTTTTATTGTTAGTTTTTTTCGTTGTTTTTTGGTGTCCCTCCTCTTTGAGAGAGGGTTTAGGGGTTTTTTTGGTATGTTGGTGTCGTTGGTCATATCGTAGGGTGAGTCATTGTTATGGTGTCGTTTCCAGAGAAAAAATTAATGTCGGTTAGTTCTTATTTGTCAATGTAATAGGGAGGTTGCATGTGCATATGTTTTGGTAAGTTTGACAATATAATGTTTGAAATAGTTGTTTCTTTTTGAGGTTGACTAGAAAATGTAGCGATACTTTTAGATTAGATTAGGTTACGGTTGAATCCCTAATGGTTCTTGTTCACTATAGTCGATGGTGTTTTGGGTAGGAAAGTGAGTGGGAAAATTATTTCTACCATCAACAGTTTTCACAGTTGTATTATTGTTCTCTTCTTTAATGAAATTTTTGATTATTTTCTTAAAAAATGTGTTAGGAGTAAATTGCATCATTATTCAACTATAATGGAATCATAGAGGTGGCAGATCACATGGTATGTGTTTATGTGCTCCCCTTGGACTAAGGTGTTTGCTTCATGGAAACCCCCTTCACACTATACTATTCTCATATATCCTTCACATAATAAACATCTATTCTATAGACTAGTCGACACAATCAGCCTGTAATCCCTCTATATATCTCTTACCAAGATCCTATTCAATTCTTTATTAATCCTCATACATATACAATATTTAGGAACTTGTAAAGCAGAAATGTACGTATGTCAATTTTAGTTGAGTGGGGAAACAAAAAAACATTTCTATCTTCAACTGTATAATTGCAAATTCAATTTTTTTTGATAAGATAATTTACGGACATAATTTAATTATATATATATATAATCTAGAAAGGGATGAAGCAAAAAAGTCTCCAATTAATCCTCAATTTAAAAATCTTCGTTTGAAAGGCTTCTCATTAACATATAAATTTAGCTTGATAATTTTTTTTGTTCTTTTGAAATATTGTTCCCATCCATATATCATTAATTGTTATGGGAAATTATTGGAGCATAGAAAATTTATGAATTTTATGGGTAGATTTGAATATAGTTTGGAGTATTGATTTTGCAAGATCAATTAGGTAGGGCCATCAATGATATCCATGTTTTCTTGGTTTAAATATATTTTGAATCTAGCTTGATGCATATGCATCCACTTGAAACAATTGAAGTTATTTAAGCATGTGAAGATCGAACAGCAGTGCATATATATGTAAAGACATTCTAATTATTCTAGCAATATTAACTTTTTGCACTTTAGGCTGATAAATTTATGGTCAGAATGCTTGCATTGTAACAATAATTAAGATAACAATGTTAATTATTTGCTTAATTAAGTGCTCACCACATGGGACAAATTAATTAAAAGAAAGCTATTGTAATGCTTTCTTGAAGATTTAGAACACTTGCATACTTGATCTTGTTGTGTTTGTATGTGTCTGAGCTTCTTATTCTGTAAGCACATGATGTAAGGTACGTGCTAGCTACAAGTGATCATGGTATCTTGATGCTATTGCTGTTTTTAGTTTAGGTTTCTTCCACAAGTTGAGAGCAAATTATGGAGATGATTAATTATCTATTGTTTTGCTTAATTACAAAATGAATTGACTAAAATTTGTTATAGTACTTCAGCCATAGAATCAATTATATATATATATATATATATATATATATATATATATATATATATATAGATCTAGAGACATGAGGGAATATATTGGTTAACACAGAAAATGAGGCTATGGCTGTTCGGTGTGAAAATGGATTTTCTTCGAACAACCAATCTTGAGGTGTGCCAGTACCTATGGGTCAGGTACAACCTTGGTCTTGATGCGTGTTCGCCTCCCTCTTCTTCTCAAACGATTGTCGTACGGGCACTGGTCAGATCGGCACTTAGGTTCTTCTTAGACCTAGCTGAAGAGCAACTAGAATTTTTCTCCTCCTCTTACGAAGTGGACGTTACTACTCAGACCGGTGTGGTTGAGCAAAGCTAAAATTCAGGAGTGTAGTGCGTTCGCCAAAAAGTTCCTTGACAAACTGTGGATATTTGCTAGAGTTCTCACTCCAACAATGGTTTTTGCGGGATTCGCCTACGGATAAGGCTTTATGAAGCAGTGATGGACTGTTTGCTCACGGATGAGGCTTGGTGGGTAGAAGCGGGTAATGCTCACGAATGAGGCTTTGGTGAGGTAGAAGCGGGAACTGCCAATAGGTCGGGCTTTGGTGAGTAGCAGCGGGGAATACCTACGGATAGGGCTTTGGTGATAATAAAAGTCTCGAGAAATCTTTCTGGTAGAAGTACTCCGGGGAGGCTTGTTTTGCAGTTTGCTAAATTTGTATTGAGATGTCGATGAGTATCTTGCCTCTGTATCTTGACCCCTTTATATAGTGAACACTAAGGTTTGTTCTTTCTTGCGGATCAAGGCATATCAAATCTTCTCGGATCTTTGAAGGATTCCTTAAGCGACCACAAATCATTGCCAATCATGACTTCAAACCGAAAGGAAACACATTAATAATAACGTAAACCGCAAGAATCCGTCCAATGGGTTCTCATGTAAAACATTCGCCGAAAGATAATATTTTGGCCCAAACATTGCCCCTAGGCCCTGAGATTGAACCCAAGCCCACTTGTAAAATCGATAAGGGCTAGAAACCTGGTCCAGTTTCTTTAAAATAATGGAAACGCTGTTTTGTTTCCCCTTTGTACCGTCGTCCACCTTCAGCAAGCAACACTTCGTTTCAGAGACACATGTTCGACTCCTTTAAATACCTTAACACCGAATCTCATTTCCATCATTTCTTCTGCATAATGGCAACACTTCGTTTCAGAGACACCTGTTCGACTCCATTGCTCACTCAACTCATTCTCATCTGGAGTTGACCACTAGAGCCACCGCTAGGCTTGGGCCATACATTAAAAAGCTCCCAGAAGTTCAACACTATTATCATGAATCCAAGATACCCATCTTTCTCTTCCAAAATGTTTCTGAAGATGTTACCTCCTGGCAGAAGCAGAGTGACTGTCCAGCCAGAATTGGAGCCTGGTCATTCCCAAGCGATCAAATGATGCAGTGGTACCAGAATCGCAGAGCCCTTGATCTGGATCGATGGAGACTGGAAAAAATCGCGGATGCTATTGATCTAAGTTTCAATTTGAACAGTCGCGGTGCGAATCGACCCCCAATGATGGTTGTTGCCTGTTTCTGGAATTCCTATACCTTTGATTTCAGGTTTGGTCAAATGAGCATCACCTTACTAGATATTAATGCAATTATTAGCTTCGCAGTTACTGAGGAAGCATACCAAGAACACCTCTTTGAGGATGCAGATTTTTTTCATACCACCAACATAGCAGATTACCCAACACACCTATCCTACAAAGGATGGGTTGGACATTTCTATGCTCGCGCAGATGAGCAGAATGGAATTGCATTCCTCGACTTCTGGCTTCACAAGTTTGTAGCCTGCACAACAACTCATAAATTGACTAAGACCTGGGCGCGCACTACACCTCTCTCTTCAATGGGCACCGTCTCGGCCTAGCGTAACTGGTATTGGGATTCCTCTATAGAGCACTGCACAAATTATCCCTCCATCAACTAAATTATAGTGATGTATCTGGTCCCCTTTGGATATTAGACCTCTGGTTGCAGATTTACTTTGTCCAATTCAGAGATGAGTATGTCACTGACTTCCCGACGAATCAAGTGTTAGGGAGAGCGTTCGCAAATGCTTCACCTTTATCCATTGGATATGTCCGGTCTCTGGAGTACCTGTTTAACTTGGATGCCACCACACTGGACTCAGGTCTTCTAGTCCTTAATCACAAGTACCCTGAAGCTTTGGAGAATAAGTTTATGTGGTCCACAACACAACCTCCTGAAGGGTGAACACTGTTCAATCAGTTTATTTCCCTGATGGATATTCCTCTCCCCAAATTGGCTGGCTTTGATCTATATACATCCAACCATTTCTGTCGTCAGCTTGGCCTTCACCAGCGTGTACCTTATCCTCTCACTGATAGTATCAACTGTTACAGTTCCTGATGAATAGAAAAAGTACCAAAGCAAAAAATTGGGGATCCTCGTGATAAGTGTGTTTTACGCTATGTTTTTAATATGTTTTTACCCTCATTTGTACCTTGTTTATTCCTTAGTAAGGTCATTTTTACTTATTTTGAGTCAAAAGGGTTTTTTTGTAGAGCAATGGCTAAAACATGTATTTATACAGAAATTTGTGCTTAATTGTTGTAAAACCGATTTTGGATAAGACTTGGTTATTTCTCTTATGATTCACCGTACCTTTACATTGTCATTTTTGATGAATTTGGTTTAATGTATAGATGACATGTAAATGAGCATATGAGAACAAGAATCATGAAGATTGGATTCACGGAGGACAACAAAAGAAGCCATGGAAAGAGGAATCTGAGGACGAGCCACATATAAATAGAAAGCTGTATGTGTCTAGTTTTCATATCTTCTGGAATTGCATCAATTGGAGTTTAGATGAAGGAGTTATGATCAAAACAATGGACGGAGCTCAAGCTGCAAAACTGGACAGTTTCTGCCTAAGATGTCACACGAGTTTGGGAGGATGTTTCTTCACCAAAATTCTTCCCAAAGCATGTCAAAGGACTTAAGAGAAGCTTAATGAAGTCATGGGAAGCTGCATAGAAGAAGAAGATTCGAAGAAGTCATCATGGCATCCGAAACAACCAAGTATGGAGCTTTCCCGGTCAAACCGGGAAAGTCTGTCCCTACCGAGTTCTAGCAATGGATTCGGCTGCCTATGAGCCCAAGAACTTGTGTATGAGGCCTACATGGATCCAATAACATGTAGAGGAGTCCAATAAATCAGAAATCCAAGGTCCAAGTCGAAATCCTTGTCCAAAGATGAAAGGAGGAAACCAAGTCCAAGAAGGATTCCAAGTCCAACAAAGGTTGTGTCTCTTTGAAACTCCCGAATTCCCTAGGGTTTTGTTCGAAATTTTCTGTATAAATAGACATGTATAGCTCTTAGTTTAGTGTCTTCAACCTTTGTAACTTTTAGAGAGCCAAGCTCTACCCAAAAACCCTAAACACTAGAGAAACACAAAAGCTGCCGCAATTCTCATTGTTCACTGCCGAACATATCTTGCCGCCACCGATTTCCCCATCCTTTGCCGATTGATCTAGTTGGTTTTAGGTATGGATCTTTGTAAGTTTTTGTGTTATTTACTGTATTTATGCGAATTCATTGACTATATATTATGGTTTTGTGGTTTTATGTCTCATACATGTTCATATATTCTTCTTTGTGATTTATGTATGTGATTGTTTGTGATATAACGATTAGAATGCATGTTTAGGTTATGAACAAAAGATAAAACTTGCTGTGTTTATGTGATTAAAATACTTTAATTGATTAATTGTTTACCCGAGCATATAATCGAATCGGAAGGTAATCTAGGCGTAGGTGTTCCTAAGGGGGGAGTTTAATGTGCCGTAGTGTCCTAAAGATTAAGGTCAGGCGATTGTAGGCCTTGATTCTTAGGCATTACTAAGGGATGGTAGGGTAAAACGATTTGCATGCTAATAGGATGAGTGACGCCATACCTAGGATCATGTCTCCAATGGCTCTTGTTCGATAAGTGTATCTTGTCTTAGTGTCAGGCGATTGTAGGCACTGAGCAAGGTGACACATATACAAATTTAGTGTCAGGCGATTGTAGGCACTAATTTTACATGAGAAGCCTATATAGTTGGAATTAATCAAAGTATTTGAAAATATAATTGCTGCATTTTTAATCTGTTTCATGAACTTGCATGCTATCTAATCGGTGCTTTATGCTGTTTTAAATGTTGAAAGGATTGAATGATCACTTGTATATATGTTTGTTTATATTTTGTTTATTTTTCATCTTATGTCAAAATCATCTCAAAACCCCCATATTTCGTGTATATATGTATATATGTTATATATTTGTACTAATGTTTGAGTTTTGCAGAATAATAATCCTTCCCTAGTGTCCCCGGTTAGAACGATCCCTACTTGCACATACTACACTAATAGGGTTTTAAATTTCAGGTCAACTAATGACACGTCAGTCATCGATTGATTATAGCTAGCGGGAGGCTCTCCTCGTTCGACGGAGTGGAAGCACGTCACTCGTTGCGCTTATCTTCCATTGGGGGAGATGGTAGTGTTAGCGCGGGATTACGACCTCACTAAGAGGTACGCTAGAGCTTTTAGCTCTGACCTTGTTATGTGTGATCGATCATTTGTGAAATGTTTTTCTCGGTTTGACTTTTATACGGCTGCAGGCCATGATTTGACTTTTATACGACTACAGACCATGATTTGATTTTTATACGGCTGCAAGCCATGATGTGATTTATATTTAGCTACAGGCCACGAATTGATTTATATTTTTTCGTATGCCACGATTTGTTTTATATTGGCTGCATACCGTGATTGGATTTATGTTTGGTTGTGGGCCGCGAAATTATTTGTTTTTGGCGTAGGGCCTGGATTATTTTCGGGAAAATGAAAATGAAATTTGAAATTATGATTTTGAACCATTATTATTGGCATTAATTTTTGGTTCACTCACTCTAAAGCTTTCCGCGTCTGAGAAGTTTAAGTCCTAGCTTGGGAGGCTGATATGTCCACGCTTGTTATAGATGGTATATAAGATTTAGGAGTGAGGTACTCCGGGTTTCTAAGGGTATTGTTGGAGACAGTTTGGTTTGCTTGTGATCGCGGGCATGAGTTGTGGTTGAATTTTGGTAAAAGAGATCGGGGTATCTCTTAGAGGAAAACCCATTCATGAGGAAGGAGATTTTGAGTTGAACTCTTATCCTTTAGGCAGGACGTGAGCACACAGGAGTTAGTGTGCGAGCTTGTCAGCTCTTATTGTTATGAAATGCCCTATTGTAGAATCTTTCCCTAGAGAGTAGAGTAGGATGAAGGAATTCGTTTGTGGCTGAATATGCGAAGATGACATTCTTATTAGCGCGAATGCGTTTAGCGGATTCATCAGCTGAGTGAGCAGTTTAGAGATCGCATTGTGGTATGCAAGTTCGTTCGAGCCTGTGATCGGAAGTTAAGGTACAAGGAACGAGAAATGAGAATTTTTGGTTTATAGACGCAGGAGATAATACCTCCATGGCTTCAAAGTCTAGTGCAGAAAGTTCACGTTTCTTTTATCTCTTAGGGTGCGAGAGACATATGAGTGTCCCTTACGGTGATGCACTGTAGAAATTTCAACGTTCCGCAAGGAAGACATTGGCATTAAGAGTCAAGTGTGACAGTCGTAAAAGTGGAGCATATTTATTGACTACGAGTTAGTCTACGTTTACGTCTCGGAAAGCTACCAGCTTGTCTTAATGGCCATTTCAGGAATTAACTCGAGAAGAGTTAAGAGGTAAGTCTTGTGGAGTCGGTTTACGACAAAGTGATGAGACGAGGGTGTCGTGCCTGAGAAAGTGTATCAAAGCGGGCGTACTTGTATATCTCGTATTGCAACTACGAGGAGACTTTAGTCTCTAAAGGAATTGGTACGTAGAGTTTGTGACTCTTGTTTGCTTGAAGTTCCGTTCAGTGGAACTAGACGATATTCCTTGACAGTTGGACAAATAAGTTTTGGAATGTGAATCATCTTTAAATGAATGTAATTAAAGGAATGACTTCTACGGAAGCAAAGAGTGTGATCTTCTTTTCTATATTTTTGTAGCGAGTTTATTGGTAAAGTAGGAAATGATGTCATTTGGAATGGCAGTTTGTTTTAAGTCTAACAGCTGAAATTTTGAAGACGAAATTTTTGTAAGGGGGGTAATTTGTAACACCCCGTCCTAAACATTTACCTTCATACCGAGATCAGACGAATTACAGAGTGTTGTAACCGCGCTGTTAGTTTTCCTCGAATTAATATTCGAGTTTAATATCGAGATATTCTCGATTCTGGGAGAAATAGATTTAGTGTCCTAAGGGGAAGGATTATGTTGATACGAGTCCTCTGGTAGGTCCGAAATATTTTCCGGAGCTACGAGCTGTTTAATATGTATTTATTCAGTTTACGGAATAAGTGAACGATATTTACCTTATCGTAAAAAGTTGACTTTACAATAATTCGAGAATTTGGGGACCTTCTTTCGGGAAAGTTGTAGGAGGCGTCAATACGAACCCGTGGGTATGTCCTACGAGTTAATCGGAGTTCGTATGCAGAAGTTATTAAGGTTATTGTGTTGTTACTTTACGGTAAATAGTAAATAGCAAAATATTTATTTACTGTTCATGTTATCTTTTATAATTTAATCTGGGCCGTCAGATCAATCAGAGATTTGATCTGGGCCATTGGATTTTGGTATTTAAGAGAGGGAAATACTTGCGTCAATACCGGTATTGACGTGTGCGTGCATACTCTTTTTTATTTATATATTTTTATCAATGTAAATCATAATTTTAGCCGTTCTAAAAGTTTAATTAACCAATCAAGATCATCTCTATAAAAAATCAATTTGAAAAAAGATTGTTTGCTCAACCAAATGCATTAATTAAATGAACGGTCATTCATGGGGCTGCTAACTTTCACCATAACTATGCATTTGATTAAAGCATTTGGTTGAGCAAACGATTATTTTTGAAATTAATTTTTTGCATAGGTGATCTTGATTGGTTAATTAAACTTTTAAAAGACTAAGATTATGATTTACATTGGTAAAAATATGTAAATAAAAGAGAGTATGCACGCACGCATCAATACCGGTATTGATGCAAGTATTTTCCTTTAAAAGGGGGGTTGACCGGAGGGGGGACCGGACTTTCTCTCTCATTCTCTCTCTCTTTCTCTCTCTCTCTCATTCCTCACTCTCGAGCAGCTCGAGATCGCTCAGCCACCTCCACCCCAGGTGCACGTCCGGCCTCACCGCCACCATCAATGGCTCTGCCGTCCCCCGACAACCGAGCCTTTGCCTCCATCCATGCCAGATCCGTCGTGAGCGCCACCAGCAGAGGAAGAACATCTCGGTTCCTTCGGCCTTGTCACAAACCAGTCGAGAAGGGGGAACAATGAGCTTCCTGGAAGCTTCAAGAAGCTGCCAGGAGAATGGAGGAGAAAGGAGAAGCGCATCGAAGCTCCGCCGGAGGAGATCTGCAGGAACTTGCAACGGTTTGACCCCGAAGTAAAACCATCTCTTTTTCTTCCGCTCTAAATGATTTTAGGATGTTTGGATAGTGTAAGAGATGCTCTTGCAGGTTTTGGAAGCTTGGTTTGGCTGAAAAAAAAAAACCGTGTTTTTCCGGCAAAATAGTGATCAGAGAAGACAAGGGTAAAAACTCTGGTTTTTACCATGGCATAATTACTTTTACTGTTTTACCACGGTGTGAAAGGTCAGAACTGCCCCTGGCAGTTTGGGGAAAAATTACAGGGAAGCCACTAGGCCTAAAATCCTAGAAATACCCCTGGTAGTTTTGTATAATTACAAGAATGCCACTGAGTTGGAAATTCTATAAATACCCCAGACTGTTTTATATAATTACAAGGATGTCATTGAGGCTGAAATCCCAAAAATACCCTTGGCAGATTTGTATATTTACAAGACTGCCACTGAGGTTAAAAAGACGTTGTTGCCCTCAGTAGTGTTAGATAATTACAGGGCTGCCGTCGAGGGTGAAATTTCATAAATACCCATGGCAGCTTAGCTTATTTACCAAGCTGCCATTGAGGCTCCATTGACATTATTGCCCCTGGCGGGCCTAGGTATTTACAAGAGTATCATTTGGGACAAATTGACTATTATATCCTTAGTCGACTTCTATAATTATGTGATTGTTTTTATTATCTGTTTTGTTGTGTATGGATGTTATAGTTATGAATGGTGGAATGTTCGGGATAATGCCGATAGTTAATATGTCGGTGGATACCTCAACGGAGAGGTTAAACTCCGGATATGCAATAGGCGTTTGCTATCAATTTTAATAGATCGACCGATTTTTAGAAAAGCGGGATTTGCCTGGTTTGGACGTTAATTAAAATAAGACTTACGTGTGGCTTGATCCCTGAATACAGGGTACGTAGGCAGCCTGACCGGGATTCGGGTGCAGTCACAAATAATATTAGAACCCTAGATCCTCTAATGTAATTGGTTTGAGATCCAAATGACGAAATCGGGATAACCTCCGACTGTGAGGTCTATTCCGGTATCGTTTAGACTGTTGAAAATGGTTTGAGAAAAAGGGTTATTCTTTTTCAAGGGGGATTACGAGTAAATCTCTTTTGGGATGAGTCCCGCACGTCTTAACCTGGGTTTAGGGAGGTAAACTCGGAGCGGGGCGTGACAGCAGAACTCAGGGACTTATACACATGCATATATCACAATGTGTAAGCGTGAAACTTCACCAACATTTTAAAGCCTGAGGACTATCCGGCACATATGGATGCGCTCCACAAACTTTCTCTAAGCCCGGGGAGTGCCCGACACATGGGAATTGGCTCTTACAACACTTTGAAACTCAGGGATTTCCCGGAACGTTTTTGCATGTACTTGACAAAACAATCGTCAACATGAACATACCATATTTTTGTGAACATACCATATTATTCTTGAACACATTCTTGTCCATCAAGAGTCAATGCCAAGAATAAAGATAATTCCCTAATGATTTCATTTAAACAACAAAAATTGTGGATTTTTTCCACGAATCACACAAACAACGTTACACAAACAAACGATTAACTTAATCTCATGATTGACAACAACTTGCCCCATCAAAATGGGAGAACGACATACATTACTTTATCATTGTAAAAGAGCAACGGTACGATCTCTAGAATAGTCTCCGATATAATCTCCGGTACAGTCTCTGATACGATCACTGGTCTAGTCTCCGAAAAATCTCCAACTTTCTTATAGTTGTAAGAGTTAATCTACCTTATGGGATAAGTCTCCGGCTAAATCCTGTTACCCTGTCGCCGTATGAGTTAAAACCTTACAGCGGTAGGAGAACTACAAAGTCTCCAAAATCCTTATCGCCCTAAGCGTGAATCTACTTTACGGGATAAGTCTCCAGTAATCTCAATAACCTTTATCGTCGTAAGAGTGAATCTACCTTACGGGATAAGTCTCGGATATGTCTCCACTATTACTTTATCACCGTAAGAGTGAATCTACCTTACGGGATAAGTGTCTCCTTCTCCATTATCTCCATATGAGAACGACAATACTCTCTTTGTTGCATGTGTGCAGGAAAACAAGCATATTATTCGGCAAGACTACGTCATTTGTCATAAAGGCGAGAGATCGCCATCTGCAACAAAAGGTGAGACTACGCCATCTGCATCAAAAGGCAAGAGTACGTCATCTGCGACAAAAGGCGAGGGTTCGCTATCTGCAACAAAATGCGACATATACCACCAAGATGAACAATAAGATGATGAGGCAACAGATGCAACAAAGCTACATCACATATAAGAAAGCGGCAAAGGACAACGACCCTTATTGATTGAGAATCTTTGGGACTGGAAGGGCTAGGCACCACATTGACATTACTTACATTTGGTGACTTGGTTTTAACTCTCCAACCAAGAAGGCTATCTTACTTGAGGACTTCAGGGACTTCTTGGGGTAGCCACTAATGTGCCTACACCGTCAAGCATAAATAACACCTTTTATGTGAGCCCGCAAGTCATAACAGAACTCGACCACGACATATATCACGAAGTCTGTCATACAAGCTACTCAACGACACTCGGCAGTCGTTAATCTGACATCGGGAAGTCACATTGTTAGCCTTCCCAACATGCTCTCATGGAACACATTTTGGACCTCCTGTCCTATATCAAAAACGTATAAAAGAGTAAAGTCGTCTTCTATATAAATGAGACTCCTCTCTCTTAGTATCAACAGAACATTGGCTGCTACTATTGTAATTTGCCATTAAGGCACCCAAGACTAGTACATGTTAAGTGGACGTGGCCTTACCCACCGAAGGTAAGGTGAACCACTATAAATCTTGTGTTTCATTGTCTCCATTTCGCCATCACTCACTCATACACATCGCTATAACAAACCAGTTACAACTACACTGATATTATTTGGTCTCATGATCTATAGTCTGTATAAAGAATACAAGCAACTTTTATAAGGATCATCCCTTTAATAATGCACTATCATCTTCATTTTCTAAGGGAGTTCAAAATTCTCAAACTACCAATGAACCGTCTTGAAAAAAAGTACAAAATCTGACACAATATAAGTATGAAGGGCTAACCAGCGTTACACCCCAGCAAATGGAAAGTTCTCAAACGAAGAATATGAGAATAATTTTTGGGTTTTTGATTAAAAATGATAAGATAAATTGTCTACTACCCATAAGGGTGCTTAAATAGGAGAAACAAAACCCTAGGGCGACTAACAACCAAACCTAACAGCTCAATGATTGAATAAAAACCAAATCCGAAAAAATAATAGGAAACATAAAATACCGAAAACTAGTAAATTGTTGTTTCGAGACCCAAGACAAACTCGGATGACCGAAAAGGCCATAGAACGTGACAAAGCCACAAGTTTGATTCGTCTCGCCATTTCGCTTCTGAAAAGGTATAATAATAGTTATTTGGACACCGAACGTCAAATCTACAGCAAACCGAATTTGGATCTGCAACGATCAAACTGTTCTTCAATTTCCTTTGTCATCCGTCCTACGTCAAAATCCAACTCTAAATGAACCTATATCTTTGAGTAGGCAGTAGGTCTTAGTTTTATACAAAAACAGAATCTCAGTATTCCTCATCCTATTTATACAAACGAAAGGAAAATTGAGATGATCACCTCACGAAACACATGTGGTTACTTAGCTAACTAACCTGGCTAGTTCCATATCCCATGAAGCATAAGAACCAAAATTATTAGGGTCATCAACACAATTGAGTTTGCATGTGTGGTCAAACTACCTGTATCAGAAAAATGGCAGAAAAATTGGATTCATCATTACACTGTCAATATGATTAACTGAAACAAATACTTCAATCCCGTTAATATAGCTATTGGGAAGCATGCAACCATACTTTTTTTAGATGAGAGACAGATCCACCAAGGCAAAAATACTATATATGCACGGACCTTATGAGTAGAACCAGCTCCTAGAAGTAGTTATTTGTATTGCTTTCAATAAGTTTCCATCTTAAATATTCCATGATAGGTAAAATACAGAACCTAGCTCATTCAATTCAATTAGAAACAGAAGCTTTCTCATAGAACTGAATTAAAACAGAAGTGCCAAACGTTTTCCCCCTTGCAGTTGACAGTACAGATAGTTTGTTTTCTTCAAAACAATTCTTACCGCTGTCAGCCAATGCAGGAGTTGGAGGACTAGTAGATTTATTTGATAGCGAAATCCCAAGGTTTGCACAATCGACTCCAATTGAACCTTAAATATTAAGAGTGAAACAGTCAGATATTATCTTCTCATCTGCATTTTTGCATACTCATTCAACATCATTATCAGCATTTAAAAACCTATGAGTTTATGGGCTCTTACACTCTTTAAGACAAGGGAGGGTAGTCGTATTGAGCAGATTATAATAACCTTCTCCACATTCACAATTGTAGGACAATTTTGATGTCTTGTTGCAAGTTCCACCTCCACAATCCATCCAATAGCAAGCTATACATCCAATAATATATAATAAATAAGTTTATCTAGGAAAAGGAGAAAAACACTCTGAGTATAAGAATCAATACGATCAAAGATTGATGTGTTGGCCTTCTTCGATTTATCTGGAATTGCGGCTGGTGCTTTTTCACAGGAATAATCCAGGTCACCTATAAGAAACCACAACAATATTTCAGCAACCTCAAAATCATGATATTAGCTCGAAATTGTTCATGTAACATAATCAAAATGTTCCACTTATGGGTAGAATATCAAAGTCAGAGGAAAATTATAGTCCAGTTCTTTTGAATTGTCGGTAAAGATATTAAAATCAAAGCTTTGCATTTAGAAGAGTATGCACATCTCATAAAGTAAGATAAGATGAGTGTGTGACTAACATGCAGTCATGCACTGCCAAGGAAATCAAATTGGCATTTTTTATGAACAAATAGAGATTCGTCATCGTTAGATAGATACTTCAATTTTACAAAAAAGTAAGTTTTATTTTCAATACACACACAAGATGTAATTGTTCTGCTGTTTGCATTTCACTCTGTCTTTATTGCTGAGAACAAAAGGCTATCCATATACCAACACCAAAACTCCATTTATCCCCTAACTAGTTACCAATGACCACAGAGTACTGACGTCAAGCAAATGTACTAAACTAACAAACCAACACTAAAAAGTATCAAGATTTTTTTTGCATTTGCTAGAGCTTTGTATTATAATAACAAACACTTGCAAAAAAAAGGCTAGGAAGATATACTCGACTGCTAGATATAGTCCATTATCAACTTGTTTCTGAATTACGGAAAGAGAAAGATATAGAAGCTTTACAGTTGGGAATCACACAAGGTAGAAACTTCAAGTGATCAGTACTGTTCTCGGTAATCTGCTTCCACCCAGGATCACATTGACATTCGAAAAAGAAAGTGCTACTGCTTGAAGGCTTGCAAGTCCCTTTACCACATTCTATGTCTTTGCAGACTTCATCTGTGATCAGAACCCACCATTCCAATTTCCAAATGATCAAAGCGTCAGATAAAAAAACAGAAAATCATAGAAAGACCAATAATTTAAGAGCAGAAGCAAGAATGAGAAGGAAACAAACCCATGATTGGAGAGAAAACAGGAGCCAATATGCCGCCTAATGACTCGGCAGAGACAGATTCAAGAGGAAGAAACATGGCAAGTAAAACAGAGATGAAGGGGAAAGCCATATTCTTCAAGTCTCAAACTTTGCTGTACTAATAAGACCAGGCAGAACAGAAGCTATAGCTGGAAATGAGTGAGAGAGCGAAAGAGGGACTTGTTGGACGACTGTGGATGAGATATGAACTCTTCAAAGGGTTAAGATTTGCTATGATGTGGGTAGTTGGAAGTTGGGTTTTGACGTTTGAGATTTAGAGATAGGAAAAATTTTACAAATGGAACATCAACCTTCATGCCACTAATAATTTTTATATCAATGTTTGTTTAATATGCGGTTATTTTTTTGTTGTAATTTATATTTCTGTTTATTTTATTAATAAACATTAATGTTTTTCTCAAAAAATACACCAAGTTATAAATTGAGTATTTTAGTACACAAAATTTGGAGACCGACCCCACAGTATAAACACGATATCATCACACCGTTAGTTTCAATACTCACTCGCCTAATTTAGAGGATAATTTCGTTACTTCAAGTATTTACTTTGACCAACCAGATTTCTCTCTATGGGCTCCACATCCACATAGATGACGAAAACATTGCCATTGTCGTCTGCAAGCTTTGCCAATCCACAATCTCTTCCACCACCTTCTTCATCATTACCCAAACCCTATCCCACTTTTGGTTCTTCCTCGTTGAATTCCACAAAACCTCGTCCAAGAACAACCAGCTCTTCCCTTCGACCCTCTGTTCAACCATCGTTGGCTCCACTCCCCTTCCCCCACCTTCCTTCCTCACCCCTCCTCCCTCAACGTCGACCTCTTTTCGTGATCACAGCCCTCACCTTCACATATTTCCCTATCCTCAAACATTCATAGCGCGCGCCTCATCTCCCCTCACAACAAAGACCAATGTTTGTATAATGGGATATACTTCTTATTTTGATGTACTAAAATGCTCAAATCAAAATTTGATGTAAATAAATTATTAATGACATGAAGTTGGTGTACTACAAACTTTTTCTGATTATATATATATATATATTCCTTTACACTCATGTACAATTGTGCATATACGTTTTGCAAATGCTCTTTTGGATAAATAACTAAAATGGAAGAAGCAAGAAACCAGTTCTTAGGTTTTAAATCAAGCGAAACATATGTAAACTACATGTAAATATATGACATGCACACACAGACATATACATATATATATACACACAAACATATACATATATATATATACACATACACAGTTTCTATCCAAAGTAAAGTTTCATTCTAAAATTAAAGTGTGAAGTTCCTTATTTGACTCAATTTTCGATCATATTTCCACATCTCCATCATTCAGTCAATAGAAACAAATGCATAGATCACTTCTACAAAGTTTTATTTAAATTGATTGTCGTTTAGATACAAAATTAGGTTAAATCAATAAATAAACAATAAATTTATCTATTCAGAATTATTTATATAAATAACGATTATGAACAAGGATTATCAAATTCTATAAAACTTTACAAGAATGATTTATACATCAGTATCGATAAGCAAAACGAAATAGATGTGAACATGTCATCCACTTATTGGTCTAGGGAAAAAGCTTCCGTCCGATCTAGTTCGGACGGAGCTCCTCGTTCGAACAGGCACAAATCCACTTTTCACAATATCAATCGTGATCTTAACCGTTCAATAGTTAGATTAACCCATGAAGATCATCTATACCAAAAATCAACTTAAAAAATGATCGTTTGCTCACCCGAATTCATAGAACAAAATGGACAGTTCTTGAGTTTTTATGATTATCCGTTCACTTTGTTCGATGCATTCGGGTGAGCAAACGATCATTTTTTACGTTGATTTTTGGTATAGATGATCTTTATGGGTTAATCTAACTATTGAACGGTTAAGATCACGATTGATATTGTGAAAAGTGGATTTGTGCCTGTTCGAACGAGAACCTGGGTCCGAACTAGATCGGACCCAAGTATTTTCCTTGGTCTAGAGAAACGTTCAACAAGTCGGCTATATTCTGCTCATTTATAGGCTCCACTGACTAGACGTCCCACACACTCTCACAAACTTGGACTTTAATCTTTTTATATATTTTTTTCAATCATCTGAATCCTTTCTCTTCCTGCACCCTCAATTCCTTCTATTTTCAAATCTCAACCTTCAGTTGGGATCATAAAAAAGAAAGCTAACCCAACTTAAATTAAGATGACCATAAAGATTACGGGTAAAAAACAACCTTGAAAAGCCATGAGCATGATCTTTTCCCCAAGTGATGAACTGAGACACACTCACTGTGTTTGCATCCGCCAACTTATTTATCACCTGTCAAAATTTGAAGTACATCGCACACTTGACTTTTCAACTCGTAACACGTAGGATGCGTTGAATAGTCAAGGTGTTGTTAAAAGACTTGGGCTTGGCAACACAAGGTCGGAACGCAGGCTTAAAAAGAAGTGCGTAAATAGAAGACCCTAAGATTGTTAGTCTGTACAATTGTGTGTCAAGGCCCCATACTTTGATCCCCAATTGATATCCGTCAATGGACACAGATCCAGAGTTGGAAGGTCAACAGTGAAGATATACTTGCATCTAAAAGAAATGTGTTCTGTCAAACTTGATAAGTTGGAACTCAGGTTATATTAATATATACTATATATTCAAGTTGATTTTGGATAGGGTTCATTCTATTGCCTCGAGGGGTGGCGTAAGTAGATAAAAAGGGGTCAAAATCAATCACACAAGATAGGATGTAGAGAGCAGAGGAGAGCAGGTATCGAGCCCATACTCGTAACAGTGAACAACAACCGCCCCAAAACCCTATAAAAGGAAGTCTTCCATCATTCTTGAAAGGGGAGAAAATCTTCAGCAAATACATGCTCCATTTTCATTCAGTAGCTAAATTGCTATTTATCTTCTTATAACCAGTTCTAGTAGAAACTGGGCTGACTTTATCATCGGAGCTTGATAGGTTGGCCCTACACCGATGTCTAGATAGGTGATCAGTTCATTAGCTCTAGTCGACGACAACTGTTCATTCATCCGTATACCCAGCCCATCCTAAAGAGGCCAAAGCCAATTCTTGAAGTTAAGACCCATAGTGTCATCTCATATTTCAACGTGACATCATTGACTCGATCCAAAAGTAGAATTTTACACCAACATCATCAAACAACCAAAACCAAAAAAATCAAAACAAGAATCAGACATTCAATCACTACCCATTTCATGAAAACTAAATTAGATTAATTAAGACAAATGTTATCAATAGATAATAAAAGAGACCTGCATGACTTCAACTCTGTTTTTCCAAAAGACTCTTTTCCCTTTCGACGAAGCTTTCAGTGGATCTGGTTCTCACTTATGAGAAGTGTAAGGGTCTTTGTGGTGAGTGTGGTCTTCTAGTTCATGAAGAGATCTATGACAAAGGATTGGTGGCTGGGATAGAGGCTGCGAAGGAGGTCGTTTCTAAGTCTTCTGAGATAACGGTGGTGGTGTTGGCCATGGAAGGCGGCGTCGACAGGAGGGTGGCTCAGATGGAGGCGCCGTATGCCAAGAAGGAGGCAGTGGTGGACGAAAGTTTGCTCCTGAAAATCATGAAGTTGAAATCATGATTGGGCCGGTGACTGTGCCGCTAAATGGGCTGCTGACAAAGCCATATGGGCCTCTGCATGTTGGGCATCTTGCTGCTGAGACTGGGCTTCGTTTTGCTCCTTTGGACAATGGAGTTCTTCAAGACCCAATTTATGTTGAGGGAACTGATGCAATGGTACCTTACAAAAGGAAATCTAGACGCCCTCTTGGAAGCAAAAACAAGAAGCAACGGGCAAATGAGATGCCTCTGATGCTTGGTTTTGTTTATCAACATGCATCTCTTACCCTTTCAGCGAAGAGCAAGAAGAAGTTTTAATTTTCTGTTGTTCTCTTTCTAAATAATTGCCTAGCAAATCGTGGGTGGTCCTGTTTCTTTCTTTTGATCTCTTTATTTTTTTTCTTAGAATAAGATCTTATAATCTATGTTTTCTCATAGATTATAGAATTTGTTGGGCCTATTTTCTGCTAGGCTCATATTGACATGAGTGTAAGGTTCAATGTAATGGTACTTGATTGTCCTCTTTGTCAGGACTCTTGTATGATGTCATTCTGGCTTTTGTCTATCAATGAAAAACCTAAGGTTATATTTCAAAAAAAATCTTGTTTTCCACAAATAAAGAAGAGAAAAATATGAGACCTTCAGAGTTGAGATTTTGCACCCAAAAGAGACTGAAGATCAGCATATCCTACCCATACCCAACGGCCTTGTTGTTTGCCTATTTCTCCCTCATTTTTTCTCTAAAAACAACAATAATAACAAGACCAACTATTTGTCGGTGACTTTGAACTTCTCCTTGTCATTCAAGTAGACCTTGAAAAACATTCCTCAATCTTTCGTTTGCGGCCCTTGTGGCAGTTCTCGATGTTGGCAACGATAGGGTTGGGGTACGACGGTTTATATGAATACTGAGGGCCTGCCCATTTCAATGTTAGCAATTTCAAATTCATTTTGTTTATGGATATAGAGATCATATTCATTAGAGAGAGAAAGATCAAGATGAGGAGAAGGCTCCTACTTTCGATTCAATGTTGACTACTTAGACGGACTGGGTGAGAAATAGAGAGAAGGGAATAGACATATAAATAGACTAGATCTTATCCGAACCTGTTCTGGATTTGGATCTTTGTTGATCTAATCCGTTTAAAAATAATTAAATAATATGATTATTATCTAGATAATCTAAACATTCATATCTAAATTGTCTCTAAAGTATGATGTGATGAAATTGAAAGTTGTTAATGTCTATGTTATTTATGCTAAAAACATTGGAGGACAAGTATTTTAATTATATTAGTTTACCGTTAAGGAGTATTTTAGATATATAATTAAACTTTTGATGTAAACCTTTATTTCATTATAAAATTTCATCAATGTTTTATGATAAAATTATGAAATTATTATTTAAAATTTGAAATATCTATTATAATTATGGAATTACGGGTCGGGTATCCGTTCAGCTTTTATCAAAGACTTGTGGGTAAGCTTATCTATCTTACCATCACTTGGCCTGACATAACTTATGCAGTAAGCATTGTGAATCAATTCATGCATGCTCCTACCATGGCTCATTTTCATATTGTTAAGCGCATCATTCGCTATACTTAAAAAATCTGTTGGAAGAGGAATCTAGATGAAACCAAATGGTCACACTGACATCATTGGCTATACATACGCTAATTGGGCAAGAACTTCTCTTAATTGTAAATTCACTACAAGTTTGTGTACCTTTGTAGGTAGTAACTTGGTTAGTTGGAGAAGCAAAAACAAACTATTGTTGCTCACTCTAGTATCAAAGCTGAATATCAGGCAATGACTTCCACTGCTTGTAAGCTTATTTGGCTAAAAGGATTGCTGTCTGATGTGTGATCCCTTAGCAATCAACCATATCTCTCTACTGTGATAATCAAGCTGCAATGCACATTGCCTCTAATCCTGTCTTTTATGAGAGAACTAGACATATAGATGTCGATTGTCATTATATAAGAGCTCATGCTCAGTCTTATGCGATCAAGACTTAAACGTTGTCGAAAATAGGTAAGTTTTCTATCACATACGTGCATATTTAACTACTGTGATAACATCGTACGGTTAAATTTTTCAAATTTTATTTCATACATATAGTTAGTTAATAAATATGTACGTTTAGATATAACATACTATATAAACAGGTTATAGCATACTAGTATGCATGTTGTGATTCAAATAACTAAAATAAATAAAATAAAGTTTGAATATTAGATCTTATCATGATGGTGAAACATGGCTAGGGTACAAAATTTAGTCATTTTCAAAAATGTTGCGATCTCGGTCAATGCGGTCAACAGTAATCAATAATTCTTTAGTGAATTTAGACTACATATATATGTTGTTTGATGAATACTTTAAAAAGTCAACACATTTACCAAAATTGAAATGCTCTTATCTACTCCGGACGACACTTATATTTTAGATTTGATAATACTAAAACTCTCATTCAGTATCGGCAAAATTAATCCATGTGAAAATTTAAACATGTTTATCAACTAATTATATAGTCTCCATGGGGAAGCATAGAAAAATTTAAGTTTAAATATAGTTGACCTATGCGATCGAGACCAAAACTTTTTCAAAAACGGGTAAGTTTCCTACCTTATCCATATTTAACTATTGTGATCACATCGTTCGGTCAAATTTTTCAAATTTTATTTGGTACATATAGTTAGTTAATAATTATATAAGTTTAGATATAACTCACTAAACATGTTATAGCATATTAGTATGCATGTTGTGATTCAAATGACTAAAAAATAACTTTTTGAGTATTTAGATTTTATCATGGTAGTGAAACATAACTATGATACAAAATTTAGCCCTTTTCAAAAATGTTCGGGTCTCGATCAATGTGTTCAACAATAACTTGGATCATTCTTATTAAACGACTAGTTATATATGTAGTGTGCTCTACGGAAAAAATTAAAAGAGTCAAAACTGTCAACTAATATAAAATTATAATATAAAAAGAGTATTTAGGGTTAAGGATTAGGAGGTTGGGGCAAAATTGACATTCGATCAGTAAAGGTATAAATAACATGCTAGGAAAACCCTAACACCAAAAACCTCTTCCCTCTCCGACGCAATGAGAGGGGAGACTAGAGAATGAAATGTTGGCAGATTTGGATACAGCAAAGAAAGAATGAAATGTAGCTATGTTGTTGAAGAAGCAATGAGAATGCAATTATACATAGATTAAGATCTGTAGCTATTGTAGTTATACTCATGGATTCTTACAGTTAAATGATTTGCATTGATGTAGATTATTAACAATTAATGAAGTGTTTATTTGTTTCTTTTATTCCTAGCTTTGTTACATATATATGAAGTTCAATTCATAGTGAAAGGATACAAGTGCTTATAATAATCGACAAGAATATGAAGTCCAATAGACAATCAAGAAACGTAAATCCTTACAACTAGCAACAAAAATATGAAGGCCAATGTACAATCAAACGACATAAAATTGAAGTTAAACGAACTATCATACTACATAAGCGCCTTATTCGATGACATATATGTTATTGATTATTCATATAGATGACAAAGGCTCAATAATTTTTCATGTATGACAAAATCAGACAACATTAAAATGTCATTCAAAACCTCATCTAACCACAACAAACTAAATGTATTTGTCGTTGTAGATTCTGTAGCTCGACGATTATATGCAGTGCAAAGTTTATCACACGACATCTATTACAATAAAACCTTTATTTTCTTCTTTCAGTCGACATATATATGTTGTCAGTTTTTCATTCAGACGACATAATTTTACGAAACCTTCATACCATATCATTTCATAGCTCAGACGTCAGTGGAGGACTGCCGTCTGATCTCAATCACACGACACAGCCTCAAACAACAAAAAAAGGTTAGACAACTGACTTGGACTTGCCTTAAGTTTTTGGCATAGTGATTACATTCGCATCCAAAATTAATTGGCTGACATCTTTACTAAGTCATTTTCCGCTACTCAATTTCATCGTCTCTTGGACAAGTTTGGCTCAATGAATCCCCTTGATCTAGCTTGAGGGGGAGTATTGGAAGTAGAAGCATGGTGGGATTATAATACCTCATATCCTTCTTCGGATATTTTCAGGTAATACCTTCTATTGTTCATTTTACACTTATATAGCTTTTCTCTTTGTGTTTGACACCTATTAGAAGGTTAAGCGCGTGTATAAGCGTGTGAAAAGGAGATAGATGAAGTTTGTTTCATTTCAGGGCTACCTAGCTAAGCGTTCAACACCTCTAAGTTTGCCTTCTCTCTAGAACCCACCCCCCCCAAAAGAACCAGTTTCATTCTCCTTCCCTTCTCTTGTCAGGACCCACCCCGAGTTAAATCCCTTTAACCCGAAGTAAATCCTGCGGGGACCACCTCAAGGGAACTTCTTACCGAAACCCCCTTGAAATGGCCAACCCTTCCTACCTACCAACTCAGCACTTCCATGAGTATCTAACAACAATCCCTAACTCATGAAGGCATCCTGCTCCCTAACCTACTTAAATAGCTAAACTGGGTTAGTCAGAAAAGTCTACTAAGATGATTATCCTAAAGAATTTGAGAGCAGCAACGGATTGATCGACTATGCCTCAACTCTTGTACGCGCATGACCTCCGCTCAAGAACCCTGCACCACTGGGCATTTGAAAACGATAGGCCCAAGGGAGAAACATTGAAAACTGTCAGGGTGAGTGGACAAAAGATAAACTTAAAAGCTCTAGTTCCTTTAATGTTCTCCCTCTAAGTTTTTCTAAGAAAATCCGCATGCAAGTAAAACATAAACAATGCATTGGCTCAAATATAAACAATTATGTGGGGTGTTAACCTCATCCACGAGAAAACCTGACCCGCTCTACCACGAGAGGGTCCATTGACCAGCTCATCGGAGAGGGTCCCATGACCTGCTCTATTCGGGAGGGTCTATTGACCAGCTACTACCGAAGAGGGTCCCGACCTGCTACTATCCAGAGATGGTACCCGCTCCATCTGGAGAGGGTCCATGCTAGCATGCAATGTATATCCTTATCCTTTAAATCCCTTTAAAACCTGTAAAACCTGTAAAACCTCGTAAAACCTCGTGGGAATAATAAATCGAAAATCAAGTCAAATCTCCCTGACTTCACCCCAAATACATTGGATTTAAAAAAAAACCTTTCCAGGAACCAAAAACCGGTTCTCTGCCTTTACTTTAAAACCCTTTAAATCCAAGAGCCAAATTCTCCTTTTTTAAAACGTCTCCCTCCATAAACCCCAAAATGGTGAAAACCATTAAACCATATCCCGAGAAAATCTATTAAAATCACGGGAAGGGTATGAACGTCTTACCCGGCTTGTTTCTCTTTAAAATCATTAAATCTCATTTTCCCAAAATCACCGTAAAACATTAAATTGAGGAAATCACATATGCAGGAGAAACCAAATAAAGTCTATGGGCATGCAATTCAATTTAAAAGCAAAGGTCCACTCACAGTACTCATCGCGACCTTCTTCCTGCTCGGAAAGCTCCTCGAGCGAAACCCTCGAACTAACCGCGTAGTCAAGTCCGTCTCACGTTCAACCAGAGACTGTACAAATAAACCAATATATTAGTCATTCCCAAGTTGACTTGGTCTTTTCCTAGTTTGACCAGGAAATCCTATTTGACCACGTGTTGACCAAGTTCCTTTCTTTTTAACAACCTTTTCAACAAAACGCTTAATTCCGAATATCGACTCGAAGTTTGGTTTTCGACTTCTTAATCTCAACGTATCGACTTTCCTTACTAATTTATTGACGATAGGTTATCACATAGTAATTTTGTGGAATTACTATGGACACCCAATCCACCACTTTACCAATTTACGGGTTAAGAGTCGATATATCCGGTAAGAAATTATCAGAACTATTTACAGCGCCTAACTCGGTTTCAGACCAAGATTCCTGAGTTGCCTAGAATCTCACTTAACGATCCGGTTGTCTTAACTTAACCGGTTACTAAGATTGACCTTTCCCTTTTTCCTTTTATCGGTCAATCTTCCATAAATGGAAACCTTCCAAAAAGGGAAAGTTTCCCAAAATAGAAAGTTCCCAAATACGGTTAATTTCAGTTTTTGCACACTTCCTTTTACGTAAATCCGATTACGACACTTTAACTCTACTAAACGGAAACAATATACTTGAAGAGATCAAAAGACTACCTCCTCGGCACTTTCTGCCATTTTAACTGCATCGTCAGAATCGTTACCGGATTCCGGCAACTTGCCGGAATCCCCTGCCGGATTCCGGTCATCTTGCTGGAATTTCGCCGGAGTTTCCCTCGTTTCTTCGTTTACCAAGTTCTCGACAACAACACACCAAACAACAAGTCAACAACAATTCAATAACACAAAACATCACAAATCGAACAAACATAGTAGCCCCATATTATCAGCTCACCTTCAACATCGATCTGAGACTGCAACACAGTAGCTTCCCCCAAGACCCTTCCAGTAGCTCCATCATCCTCAATCTCGACTTGCAGGAGCTCTGAGAACTCCAAGTTCTCGCCTCAGTCACTGCCTCCACCAAACCAACACCTCACCACCTCAGGTGTTCTCCAAAAGCCTTTGTTGTAGCTAGGTTGTCACCAGGAGGCTGAGAAGGTCACCAAGAGTTCGAAGAACTCAGTCACCGGAGGAAGAACAAGGAAACCAGAAACAGTGAACACAGAGGAAAAGGGAGAATTCGTTCAGGCTCAAATCGATCGTTCAAAGACATGGAAAAGGAAGAGGAGTGCAGAGGAGGCGAACCTTACCTTCCACGCGCCCTAACTCCGCCTGGAACGGCCAAAATCCGGCGAAGACCGCCACACCCCAACTCGGTCGATCTCCCTCATCCTTGCCTCTCGGAGTGAAAAGTGATGGGGGTTTTGAAGAGGAGTAGGAGAGGAAGATATTGGTGGTGGTGCGCCGGTGTGGGGCGGCCGGACGCAGCTCTGACGAGGGGGAAGGGCGACGCTGTGTCGCGAGAGGAAGGGGGAGAAGAAACTCGGGTTTGACCCGAGTTTGGTCTTTTGACCAAGTCAATTCAATACTCCCTTTTTATACTTGAATGGACGGTCCAGATCAATTCCCCAAACGATCTGATGGTCCAGATTTAAAGAGAGTAAAAAGTAAAAAGGTTAAATGGTAAAACTCCTTTTTACCGGAATAGTAATCCAAAATTACCATAGACTTCAGAAATTCACAGAAATTAGCCGGAAGCTCCGAAAAATATTCCGAAAATACCGGGAGACTCGTGTTGACACGTACTACCACATCGAGTCATCGAATCAGGTATTTGAAGAACTTAGAAAAACTCAAAAATTAACTCGAGCGATAACTTATCGAATTACCGATCGCAATTAAAAGTCCTCGGTAACTCGTAAACCTCTGTGAAAAGGTAACTTTTAGGTACGGGATGTTACATCTCTTCTAGATCTGGATCAGTTTTTGATCTAGATTTGGGATTAAGAGAAGGGGAGCACTCTCCTGTTTTAGGCAGCTTTCTTACCATTCTTACAGTAGTTCTCTGCCCTGGTGATGGCAGGTATTTTCTTCACTTTGTTCTAGTTCCCTTTGCAAGGTCAGATTCAAGCCTCCAACCTTACCCAGTTCTTCAAGTTGTTCTTCAAGTTCAGCCCACCCTTCCCCTCCATCTTTATGGTTCCCAGATCTCTATTTCATCTCCAAGATGCACATCCTCATTCTTGACATCCACCTTCATTGATTGCTTGAATGGTCATTCCTGTCCCTTTATAAGTATCATGTTGAGTAGATTGTTACACGGGTTTGTCCCGTTATTGCCGCACGTAAACCCGATGAACTCGGTAGTGCTACAAGGGACTGTATGGTCTATGGATGTTTGTTCTTTCGATCTAGTTACAGATCGATCTCCTCCACCCACACTCTTCCTTTTTTATTTTATTTTGGTTCTTTGCTTCTATCATGAGGATGGTTTGTATGGTTTAGAGATTTGAGCTGTTGAGATCTATCGATGGGTGATAGGTTGTTGCGCATACACGAGACTAGTTCGGTTGAGCTTTAAGCCTTCATCGACGGATCTGGTGACGTTTCTGTGTCACATATGAAAGACGTCTATGTGTCTTTCCTCTCCTGCTGGCTCTGTCACTGGATTGAAGTTTGCAGGATTTGCTGAGTTTGATTGTGTTTGTAATATATTGTTGATGTTGTTATTTTCGATCCGGTTTGGGTCTTGTGGTTGTATTTTGTTCTTGTTTGAATAAAAATCTTCCGATCACAAAAGAAATACGTTTGTTTCATCTTAGTCTCCTATGTATCATATAAATCTGTACAGTCTTTGTTATCAAGAAATATATGAGAAAATCTTCCAAAAGTTTGTGTTTAGTTTTCTTGAAAAGCCCTAAAAACCATTGTACAATGAAATAAATAGACACACACCCTAAAGCCAAATATGACCCCATCACAGCCCATCAATTATATCGTTGAATCTCTTTCAAACTCGATCATTATCCTCGCCTCCCCCTAAAGCGGCGGCGTACGGCCCCCTCCCCGTCCCATTGTACGGTCCCTGTATCACACACTGGTAGAGTACTCGGTACTGCAGTCCACTTAACTTTGATGGCACTCAAATCATTCGAATCCAATTCAACTTAGCTATCATGTTCATCGAATGTCGTGATTGAAGTATTGCCTGCTCTCTGTGTCTCCTTTTTTCCGTTCAAGTTCGTGGTTTCCCGTACCTCGCAGGTCATGCATTCTTCTTTCTGGTTTCGTTCGTTTCCTTCCTTTCAAGCAGCAGAAAATAAAGAGAAGATATTAGAATGCATCAATTTATTTTTGATCTTGAATTTATGAGAAATTTTAGAATTTATTACAAATTGTGATAAATTTAAAATATTTTTTTTATAAATCAAAGTTATCAAATACAACTGATAGAAAATCCTTATATAGAAGTAAAGAAACCCTAAAGCAACTAACAATAAAAATCTAAAAGTCTATGAATTAAAATAAAATAAAGTCTAAATCAAATTAATTAAAATAAAACAAAACAAAATAATAAAAATAAAACTCAAAAATAATTAAAAACAGACTTTTAGAAACCCAACGAACTTAGATGACAAAAATAATTTAACACGATCAAACAGTTCTCCAATTTTATTTTTTATCAAAAAACGACACCGTCGTTCTACGTTACTCTTCATTTCGGGCAACCCTTTGGTATTATGGCAAATTGGCATTTATGGTTACCAAACCCTAGTTGGTTTCTCAGTTTTTGCTTTAGGGTTAATGATGTAGCACTGTGGCAGTGAAAGCAATGACTTCATTCACCCACTGCTATATAGCCTTTGGAAACTGGATACTCTCATACCACTGGCTGTCATGTCTATATTGATTTGCAACTGTAACATTGTCAATCAATTCGGAGTCCTCGACTTCATCGAAATATGAAATGCGAGATCTAGGCATCAATATTCAGAATTTTAATCCTTTCATTTAATTTAGAAATAAATAAACGAGGCATCACCCTAATTTCTATTTCATGAGCCACTTTCCTGTCTAAGCTATTGACCTGCCTGTGTTACAATATCATGATTGAGTCATAGAAGCAACCTAGTCTTAACTCTATACATATAATTCTATTAGAATGATGGAGTATCTAGGGTGTAGTTAATGTGTAGGTTAATGATTTCTAATCTTGATTAGCAAATTAATTGGTTTGTGTGGGTGACTACGAATCGAACCCAGGGCCGGCCTTGGGGGAGTGCCACTGGTGCCGCCGCACAAGGCCCCCTTTCCGGTGAGGCCTCCGGAAGTCTGCAAATCAGCTGCAAATGTATACACATATAGATAAATATTTTTTAATCCATTGAAATAATGTAACCCAGCCTAGCCCAGTTGGCCGAATGAGCTGTACTAGGCATTTCTCGAAGGGAGGTCTTTGGTTCCATTCCTAGCTTTCTCACAAATCAAATAAATCACTTCCACATTATTTTTTTCAAGTTGCGTATTGTGATATTAATTTCAATTGAGAATGATGTTCTTTTTCTCGTAATAAAAAACTTGAGTTCGAAAGGAAAATTGGTGAATTTATTTCTAAAATGTAATGAATGTTGCGAGTTCAAGTTATAGAAGCTGACTTCAGACTTTTATTTTTATTTATTGTATATGTGATTTTGTATGACGAATGTCATGAATCATCTACTTATTTATGTTAATAATTATATAATTTTATCATTGGTGTTCTAGGATATTTGATATATATGTGTGTCTTGGTCCATGCCTTGTATCTGGGCTTAGCCCAATGGGCCTTATGCATGTGCCCTAGTTGTAATAGGTTTACATTATAGACTTATCCCAATCCATGAAGGATTTGTCCATTGTACTTAGAGTGAGTCTCTATATAAAGAGCTCCTCCCTATTCATAATATGATTGATTCCATTCATTCCTTCAATATTATTCTACAACAATTGGTTATATTTTTTTTGAGAATATTTGTTATATTTATTTAGGCCCCATTTTTAACTCTGCACAAGGCCGTGAAATCTTAAGACCAGCCTTGATCGAACCCACTAGCAGACGCCGACGGAGTTATTTTATATGCATGCTAGGGCACATTACTTGAGCTATATATAGTTTTTTTCCTCTTTATAAGAACCGGTTTTGTTTGCGGAAAAGAAAATTCTTCACTTTCTTGTTAGAACCCTAAATGTTAGCATTAAAACTTATTTGAACGATTTGGTATAAGCAATTCGATCGATCAGCCACCAGACTCGAAAGGGAAGCATTCAAGCACTAAAGATTAACATTAGGCGCGCATTTGGTGAAGTTAAGTTGTTATTCGATCATGCATGGGCCAAGATGTCATGATAACATGATAGAACACTCACCCATTTTCTGCTAAGCAGATTGATTACATACATAAATGCTGGGGCATGCAACTTGGTAATGAATATGTCAATTGTCGTATCTCATGGCATAGAGTCATAATAAGTCATATAACACATTAGACTTAGATGGATATACATTATATTGAATTAAGCTTGTGACTAGCAGCAACACAAGGTGAGCTTGGTGGTGATAATCAAAGATTCCAATGATCCTGAAATTGAAAGTCGTAAGGAAATCACGATATTTGGAATAGATGTTTTAGTTCACTATCTCATATATAGGACTCCCCGTCATCCACACAAACGAGTGAATAGCTTTCTAAGTTGGTGGTGGGTTTTAATGTTCCATATATAAAATCATCTCCGTCCTTGGTTATGGTTGTGTCCCATCTCATCATCATCACATCTTAAATAACAAAACGAAAATCATCTTACCTTGAACAATTAGTATATAGAAAGGAATATACCTCTTGCAAATTGGTTTTATAAGTAAAAGAATATTGGCGCCAAGCATAATGTTATTCAAGACATATATAAAACTGTAATTTAAACGAAGACTTTTTTTAAAAAAAATCATAACATTAGTTATGAACATAGTAATATTAGTGGTGAAAGTAATAGCATTACTAAAATATAATAATATATATTAATCTTGAAAGTGATAGAATTACTAGAATCCCTCGCGTTGCTGATTTACAAGTTACTTTGATAGTTTGATAGGATCCTTACTAAGGACTTGGGAGTACAAGCTAGTAAAACTCATTTCTCTCATCTTGTATTGTAACCTAGCTAGGAGTGTTAAGACGAATGTTGTTCACTTCGATCAATATTCGTGCACACACTCGACAGCAGTCTCGAAATAAGAAGTGAGTTCCCATTGTTTCTGCACTGCAGGTTATCTAGGTCATTAAAATAATAGGTTGCTCTACCATGTTTCACGAAGTTATGATTACCAAGAGCATCAAATTTGGTTTAGCTAATAATTGCACCCTCTACATCACCAGTCGATCACCACTGCTGTTACCAGTACCCATGCCGGCAGCACCCACAGACTACCTCAGAACTCAGAAGGATGGCATGGTGTTCTGTTCTCTCTTCTCAGTGTCATGCCCTAGTCATCGATCTACTACTTGCATTGTATATACTGATAGCAACCGGCCAGCCTCGCTATTTACAATTACACAGTTACACACACACACACATATATATATATATATATATATATATATATATATATACATATATATATATATATATATATATATATATATAGCTCTGCTGGATGCAGGCGATTTGAGCATGCATTGCACATTTGTTATTACGTGCTTAATTACAAGCTATCGCATATGATGAATTGGCTTACTCTTCACAAACTTCCATATGAAACATTTAACCTTTAACATCTACATTGTCTTCTCTCATTAGGTCTTTAAGTTCTCACTTAATTAGCTAGTAAAGTGTTGCTTGGCTTTCCCAATAAACAAAAGCGGGAACATTCTGCACCCGAATTCAAACACTCCTACCACCATTTACACACTTCCTTCCACAGCTTAGCCCATATATTTGACCACTCCAAGACCCTTTCTCTTTTTTCCCACTATATTTCCACTAAAAGTTCATGCAAAGAATTGAAGAATAGCAAGATCGATCGCTACAAGGGCAATATCGGGAAAACAAAGGGGCAACACTCAGGGGTGATCGAGCATAATATCAGAGAAATAGGAGCTCGAGTCTCTCTGCACAGTGTTGTCTAGCTGGTTCATTCAGCGAAGAAGAAAAAAAAGTGTAAAAGAGAAAAAGAGTAAAGCCAAGCGAACCTGTTTCTCTTTTATATTCATTTTCTAAAGCTTTTGATGATATCTGCGAGATCGGAAGGGCCAAAGGAAGAAGATGATGACGCAAGGCAAAGGCACGCCACCACGCACCATTTTGGGCAGGAGAAGAGCGAGGAAGGAATAGGAAGGGGACCCCGAAACAAAATCCGCAGAGATGCCAGAATAGTATTACCGGAATCACTGCATGCATGCACTTCCATTGTCAGTTGCTGGTTTCTGTTACATGTTTTGTCTCCCATAACTGTGTGAGCCAAGAACTGAGAAAAGGGTCGGGCTATATAATTTTTCATATGGAATTTTCTGATCCTATGTGGCAATTAATATCATCATATATATGACTTGCATCGATGGATCATGTTCAAATAAGATGCATGAGTGACAATGTTAAGGAATATAGAACTAATTATCTTACAGATTCACCATTATCGATCAATTGTATGATAGTGAAGATGGTTTGGTTATTTTGAGTTTGCTCCCTTTTTACTGAATACGCTAATGTTTTTTGTCAATCTTTCTAATATTTTCGTTTCATCTTTGTGCGTTTATAGATTAATTTGTGAATTAGACATGTCACCAATCATTTCACTGAATACTTTTTTACATCATTGATTTTAGTCAATTTATATTATTTGATGATTCCACCGAATACTTTTTACATCATTTCTTAAATTCTTGTACTTAAATAAATATAGGTCGTAGGTTTTGCTTATGATCGAAGTGTAGGTGCATGTACATATACATGTGAAGGATTATGACAATTCAAATAGGGCGGGGCATATATATATATGAGTGGTTATATCTAGGAGTCCTTATTACCTCTATCATGTACGTTACAGCAGTAGAACAATAAGGACCCTTTACCATATATATTAAAGCTCAATCAATGTTGAAATGCGGATACATATAAACATCCTCAAACCTAATCATCTAAATGCATCGCCATTAATAAAGATGAATACATTCCTGGAAAACCAGTACGTACGCAGTAGCTTAAGTTAGGCAAACAAAAAATGGCGCATGGAAGTAGCTAGGGCCAAGAAAGAATGAAAGAGATCGGCAAGAGGCCAAGGACCAGAAGACGTTTTTGAATGAGATCACCACCCTACATTTCTTCTCGGCCGTACAGGTAAATTGAAATTCCTTCTGTCCTGTTCAACGAGCATGATGATGATCGAGAAATGGAGGGGACTCTGATCAGAAGAGGCGGGGCCGGAGATTTACTGGAGCAATATATGCATGAGGATCTTGATTCAAGATTGCCGTTGAAGGCTGAAGCACACCATGAGTACAAGCAGATCGGGATTATTATTATTATTTCTGAAATATATTCTGATTCATTCTGAATTTCTGATGCATGCATGCAGCACTGTATCATGTCTGGATCGGCTCGGCCGAATTATTATTATGCATGCCTTCTCTATCTTTACGTTCCACAATTCAAAATTTGTTTTTCTACTATCAGAATAAAAATGATTTTGCGAGTATGATCGATAGTTTCTTCATTTAACCACCTCGAGAGAGCTAGCTAGATAACTACATGATGTTAATTTATCTTTAAAAGATTGATACTGATTCGTATAAGCTACGACTTCATATGTCTATCAAAATTAAACATTACTGCTTACATTACATGAGAGGATATATAGTACATCTTCGATCTAATGATCACTTCTGTTAAGTCCCACACTTTGAATCATATCTAACCTTCATCCTCCCTGTTTCAGCACACTTTATCGGCCACCAATTTTGGTACATCAATTTGGCAAAACTCATGCCCAACACACTCGATCGTGTGTGTATACGCAGTTCCTATTTAGAGAGGGATCCGCTCTAAAATTAAAGTGTGAAACTTCTTATTTGGCTCATTTGTAGGTCACATTTTCATATCTTCACCACTCAATATCTAAAAAATAATGCATAGATCATTCATGCCTGAGTTTCACCCAATTTAAAAATTACTTCTATAAGAACGTGAATTACTCTTATATATACAATCAAATTGAAAAAAGTTGTGAACGTCACTCTAACCTCCGATCACATGCTTAATTATATCCCATTTTAGGAAACCACGTTGGTGAGAGGATATGTAAATTGTTAACTTTCCTAGCTAAAAATCCTAAAATAAAACCTAACACAATATTGATGTATTCCCTCGCGAATCCTCAGTTAAATTGGTCATAGATGATTGAGACGAACCATCAAAACAAATGGGGAACCCATTCTTCACTTTTACTAATGTGGTCTTTTCACTGTCACATCTAAGTTCATAATTCAACAAGAACACTATTCAACAAGTTATGCACAAACATGATTACAGTATAAGTTACATAACAGCTATATATACTATATAAAACGTCCAGAATGTCGACCGCGCGATGACTAATGCGTACTAAGTTAGGAATCACAATTCCCTTATTTTCTCCGAAATTGTCAAGTCTCTGTAGCAGCAGTAGAGAAAAGAATTCTCAAGTTGATCAGAAACATTTAACAAAATCAACTTCCAATGATTGATCGTCTTCTTCATCATCTTCTTCTGCAATATATCTTCACCATTTATCATCCAATTCAATTATCAGTGAAAGCTGCATAATTCGATGACCTCTACCTCAGGTTCGTTCCTGCATCATCATAAGCTCTCTTTGTCGATGCATTTGTATTTTTGGTCCCATTTCATTCAATTCTCCAGATGGATACACTTCACTGGCTTCCCTTCGGGTCCCTTTCTGCTTCAAATGCCAGCCCTCTATGTTTTCAGACTTGTCACACATTTTTTCCCTCCTTTTATAAAATCTATTTTGTTTTGTTTTCTTACATAATATATAATTGATCGAGTAATTGACCACAAATCTTTAGCATGCATTTCATTGAACTTTCCAAGAAATAAATTTGTATAATGGATATGGAAATTAATGTATGACCATGTGAAGAAAACGAGAGTCCACCGAAAAATAAATACATGTCGAATTAAAATCATTGAGTTACATGCTAACTATATTACACTTATTGCCATAACATTGATTAAAACACAAAGATGTACATTTCAATTTGGTATCATCAACATATCAAAATATAGTTAAAGATTAACAAATATCATTCAATATGCTGAGAGGTACTTTTCTATCTGAAGTATCTTTTCAGACAGAACGTTTTGAGTGTATCATGGTGCAATTGAACTAACTTAAATAGACGGTTAGATTACATTTATGATATTTTTTATTTTATTTAAAAAAAAATTAAAAAAATAAGTATAATTATCAACGGTTGAGATTTTCTAACCAATGTTTGATTCACTTACATGAATTTTCGTTTTTCTAATCGGTATTATAGTCTCTATTAGTAATTGACTTCCAATTTTAACTTTATCGTACAGTAAACAACCGTAAGGCAGCTAATTTGTAACACGTGTCTTTCCCTCACATTCACACCCACTCATCTCACCCACAACATAAAATTGCAACCTCAATTATAAATACATTTTGATTTGCGCATAACATTAAACCATACTACTTTCTTGCCAAAAGACATTGTTCTTATAATTTCATGATCTAAAATGTTCAAATCACACATCTAAACTTGAAAAAATGTGATGTTTGCTACACAAAAATAGTCTTGTGCTTGATACTTGCTCACTTTAAAGATACAGCAAAGGAGCTAAATTTAGATTATTCAAATAAAAAAAGTGCTTTCATATACAAAACAATTTATTTGCAAGTATTATGAAATGATACATATATGAGTCGGTAACGGATCACTTGTAACAAGAGTTACATAAAAAATTCCAAACCATAACCTCCTAATAATAGAGCTATATAAATATATACCAATTAGCCACATAAGATAATCGTTACAAATTTTAACAATGAAAAATACTCATGTTAGGTTTAAGAATAATCAAGCTCGAACTTGATCGTTTTGTCAGCTAGATATGTTTTAATAACGACAATAATAATTCAGATTATACATCAAAATTTTAAAAGATTCAAATTTTACTGAAATCATTATGAGGGTATGTTACTCTTTTGTATTCTTTTATAGTACAACAAAAAGCTCAAGCTAACTTGGTATTCTCATACATGCAGTTTATGATCTCTTCCATGAGCTCCATATATCTTAAAAATATAAAAAGAATACACATAAAAGATTTTCATTTTACGAACTCTTAATATTGTGAAAAAGCATATCCATTTAATTGATAGAAAAATAAAGCAGTTAAAAACGGCTCTCTCTCTCTCTCTCTATAAAGCCACGACCTTCCCATTTGTGAAAAGAACTTTCCTTTAAAGCCCCTCACTTCCTTCCCCTCTTTGCATTAAAAACCACCCACTCCTCTCTCTCTCTCTGAACCCATGACGGAGCAGTGCCGACCCGACCCGACCCACACGTCCCTCTACCGCCCCCCGGAGACTCCCCGCGAGCCCATGGAGTTCCTCTCCCGCTCCTGGAGCGTCTCCGCTCTCGAAGTCTCCAAAGCCGTGGCCCCACCACTCTCCAAGCTCAACCTCAACTCCGACACCACGTCGCCTATTCCCGAGGACTTCGCCGGGGAGCTTGACGCCGCCGTCTCCGGCAACCCATTTTCCTTCGCTTCCTCCGAGACTTCCCAGCTCGTCATGGAGCGTATCATGTCACAGTCGGTAAGTTCTAAGAGCCATAGAGTGAAACAGAGTCGAGACAATACTGCGGATTTCTCAGTTTCGTGTTCTTGGTTCTGTTTGTTTAGTCTGATTGCGATTTCTTTGGTCGTGTTCTCTTCTATTTCTTTTTTGTTTTTCTCTTTTAATTTGTTCTTTCTCGTGCGTCTGTTTCTTTGCTCCGGTGGATTCTTATGTGTTTCTTGTTTTTGGGTGACAACAATACCATTCTCACTTCAATGTCAACTTGTGCAAGTAACAGTATTTATTTACCAATAACTCACACGTTTGTCTTTGCTCTCTAAACAGCAGGAGGTCTCTCCTAGAACTTCAGGCAGGCTCTCTCACAGCAGTGGCCCTCTCACCGACAGCCCGCCGGTCTCTCCTTCCGACAACGATGACATCAAGGTTTGTTTCAAATGTTTTGTTGATCATCACATAAATTCCGGTGTTTTGCCGGAAATCGGTGGCCGGAATAGGACTCCGACACGATTAAAGGACAGGGGCAGTTGTGTCTAAGGTTTTAAGGCACGAAAAATGTGAGACTGACGCAAACTCAGAACCGGTCGAACATAGTCCCCAGCCTTCCCATTAACCAACGCCCTCTTACCAAATCCTTGTTGGTCCCTGTTTCCAATGCAATTTAGCTTCGACGTTTTTACACAAACAGTGTTGGTTTAGTTTTTATTTACATAACTACCACTCTTCTGGTTTTGTACTCTGTTGTTCTTCTTCCACTAATCATATTTGGTCCCCCCACTACACGATTCAGTTGCAACTTCCAACCCTCACGGCTTGTAGATGACACCAAAAATCTGTTTCTGAAAATTTACTAACCTACCACATCTACTTGTAGACCCAGTTATTGGTTGTTACTCTGGTTTTGGGTGAATGTGTTATGGACCCCCATAACCAAGAGTGGGTGTGTGATTAGTACATTATTCATCTTACACTCACAAGTCTCCATTTTGGTGGTTTGATTTTAAGTTTGTTATTCCCAATTTGGGGTCTTTCAAATTGATGATGACAAACAATGATTCCTGCTATTTTTTCTCTGTAGTATTGTCGCTCTAGCAACCACCACCTCAACAACCAATACCGAGGTGGCGCCAACGGCGGAATTACGGTGGCTGCTGGGGGAAAGACGGTGGGGAGGTGGCTGAAGGATAGGAGGGAGAAGAAGAAAGAGGAGGCGAGGGCTCATAATGCACAGCTTCATGCTGCTGTGTCTGTTGCCGGGGTGGCTTCTGCCATTGCCGCCATTGCTGCCGCCACTGCGGCTACTTCCGTGTCTGGAAAAGACGAGCAGATGGTGAAGACCGACATGGCCGTGGCCTCTGCTGCCACGCTAGTGGCTGCTCAATGTGTGGAGGCGGCTGAGGCCATGGGTGCTGAAAGGGAGCATCTTCACTCGGTTGTTAGCTCTGCTGTGAATGTCAGGTCTGCCGGGGATATCATGACGCTTACTGCCGCTGCTGCAACAGGTAAAGATTGCTAATTTTGTTTTGTGTTTGGTTTAATTGGAAAAGATGAAATTTTGACTCATACAATGACTAATGGCATTTGTTGATTGTGGTGGGATTGCAGCGTTGCGTGGTGCAGCAACATTGAAGGCCAGGGCCCTGAAGGAAGTGTGGAACATTGCCGCGGTTATTCCAGTCGAAAAAGGGGTTGGTGTAGGTGGAAATGGGGGCAGTAATGGTGATTCTAACAGTAGCTTCAGTGGTGAACTGGTTCCTGAAGAGAATTTTTTGGGCATTTGCAGTAGAGAATTATTAGCTAAAGGTTGTGAGCTCCTGAAACGCACCCGCAAAGGTATATCTGCAGGCAATAACTTCTTTTTTTTCACTGAAATTGATGTATGAGCATGCTTCTCTGATTTGAAAGTTGGAAAAAAATTGATTTTCTGAGTTCATTTACATGAACTAAACCAGATTGTACTTTTACCCCAAATTGTCTTTTAATTTCAAGTATATTAAAGCTAGTGAGTACTGAATTTGTTGTCTTTGTTGATGAAGAAATTGCTTTCTTTTCCAGTGAATTTACATGAACTAGAATGAGTCTGCGTCTATTGGAGATTGATCACTCTAGATTGTTCTTAAAATCCTGTAGAGTGAAGCTACTTGTTACTAACTGTGTTGTCTTTGTTATTATTAATGCAGGAGATCTTCATTGGAAAATTGTCTCTGTTTATATCAATAGGAGTAGTCAGGTAAAGCTCCAAGCATGTCTCTGATTAACTGTCTCTTTTAACATTAATTGAATCAGTTATTTGGGCATCAATGCAACTTTTCTGGTCATGAATGTGTGAACTTGATGGGATCAAAAGGTTCCCAGCAAAAGAAGAGTAGTATGATGAAAGAATTGGATCTAGCCTCTTTTTTCTTTTCTTTTTGTGTTCTCTTTAATCAGATTGGAGCTTCTTTTTGTGCAGGTTATGCTGAAGATGAAGAGCAGGCATGTTCATGGGACCATCACCAAAAAGAAAAAGAGTAAGAGAATTGCTTTTGTCTTTGGCTAATAATTTGATGAGCAGAATAGAGGTGTGGGGGTGGGGGTCTGCTGCTTCCTGTATATCTTGGGATTTTCAAAAGCTAGGCTTAGCAGTAGCACTACCAGATCAAAAGAGCTCATCTTTAATTCCATCTCCTTTTGATTTTTACAGATGTGGTGCTGGAGGTGATAAGAGATATGCCTGCCTGGCCCGGTCGCCACCTTCTGGAGGGCGGGGAGCACCGGCGTTACTTTGGTCTGAAGACGATTATGCGAGGGGTGGTGGAGTTTGAGTGCCGGAGCCAAAGGGAGTACGAGATTTGGACTCAGGGCGTCTCCAGGCTCATCTCCATTGCAGCAGAAAAGAGGAACAGTAGGCATAGAGTTTGAATAGTTAGTAGTAGTAGTCTTGTGTTGAATGTTTTTGGTATTTTGGTATTTTGGAGGGTGCTTATTATTGTAAAAAGGGTTGATTTTTTTTTTGGGTTAAATGAAAGGTATAAGCTTTCTAAATCGGTCTTCTTTAGTATTGTGGATGGAGTATATGTATTTTGGACTCCTCTTTGGTTTTTTTTGTAGTGGGAAAAGAAAGTGATTGTCATTCAAGTCCTTGTTTTAAGACACTGAGGAAAGAAAAGGAGGATCTTGGACTGAAGGCAGTCAAAAAAATAAAGGAAAAGAATCTCAGTATGAGTAAAGAACAAGATATAAGATATAAGATATAAGATACAGACATTGTCCTCATATGTGGTTTTGTTTATTCTTGTGGGGTTTTTCTTTGCTTTTGACCCCTACTAGGTTTTGGTCTTTGTTTGAGGTTTATAAGATGCTGTGGATCTTTCTATGATTGTCTTGGGGTGTAATCCTTGCATTTTCTTAGGTTTATTTGTCTGGACAAGTGGAATGTTTTGGGTATGAGAGTTGTTTAATTTGCTGAAAGAGGAATAAGAGGCTAATCGTCAGAGAATGTGCTTGAATAAATTAACAAGATTGTCTGGTCTTAAACCTGGGTATTGTATACAAATATAAATCGCCGGGTAAGTCTTCGATTTATCAAGATCCTGTGCCGGAGGCAATAGATTTTGACAAGAATATGCTCTGCATAGGTACGTATCTTTTCTTTTCTTTTCAGTCCACATAGATAGAGTCGCTTAGTGCCGGTTGTTTAGATGAAGCTTGAATCGATCGAATTGCTTGATGGATTAGTGTTTTGATTGTTACTCTCGGTTTTGTTTGCATAGGGAGTATCATTTGAGCATTGTGATGTATATAAGGTCAGCCATACATTTCTCCCTCCTTAAATTTATTTAGTTTTTAATCATTGTGCTCCTGATACCCTAACCTTATTTAATTTAGGTATCTTTATGACGTGCTTAAAAAATTCAACATGTTAAGTATGATAAGGTTTTCTGACCCCGACAAAGTTGGTGGGAAAGGTTGCGGAAATACCAATGTTCGGTCTCGGTACATTGCAGAAGCTTTGAATGGTTCTTCTCCAGGCCAACTCTGTCTAGTGCCTCAAAACTCCGGGTTAGATTGCTATATTTGATTGTGAATGTCAAAAATGTACTTGAAGTTTATTAGAGTATAATACAATAGCTAGAAATTTATATGTTCATTGGTGATTTCAGCTCGCATTGGACGTTGACTGTGATAAATGTTGACAAAGAGATCGTCCATTTCCTAGAGCCCTTGAACCATGAGATGCCTGGAGAGGAAAGGAAAACTGTAGTAGATAAGTAAGTTTTGCATATCCTCCATCATATCCTCCATCATTTTGTACATAAAGTATATTTAGTATTTAAACATGTGCAAATGTCTTCTTTTGAAAAGTGGGATCAAAATTACCAAGACCGAGAAGACCAAGTTTTCTACAAGAAAGGTGGTCTAGAAAAGCTTAGTGGTACGTTCCTACAACTTGTAGCTAGCCGATCTCTCAAATACAATATTTTGTTTGTTTGTCATACCATAATTGTTTTTGATGATTTTACTAGGGCATCCCTCTACAACCTGATGGAAAACAATGTGGATACTATGTAATGAGGTATATGAAGGACATCATAAATGACAAGGAGCTTAATTTTGCTTCCAAGGTATTTTGGCTTGATTGAGCTTAATTATAAGTATATGAAAATTTTTGCTTCCAAGGTACATTGTCCTTCGTTGTAGTTAGAAGTTGACATATTGTTTGAGCTTAATTATAAGTTGGCATCTTCATTTGCCAATCTGACCCATAGTCAAAAAATTTCTGCAGGTTCTGTGTGCTTGTATTTTGGTCCTTAATTTAGCTTATGATGTCTTTGCATTTTGGTTTCAAAGGATTGTCATTTTGAATGATTGCCATTGTTTTACCTTTATGTACAGTGGGAGAAGATGTCCAACTTGACGTACACACAAAGCGACATTGATGAAGTTCGCGAAGAATGGGCGAAATTTGTGACACCTTATTTCGCGGAGTAGCTAGGTTTGACCACTTTATGTAGTTAGTACATGCCATGGTCTTAGTTTTTTGGAATATGCTATGGAATTGTTTTTGGATAGTTGAGTAGAGCTTAACTATTTTTTCAGTAATTGTAAGATGGCTTAGCTAGCAGCTGCTTTTGTTGTAAACTTGGTGTTATGGTCCTTTGATCATAAGAACAAACGAAATGATGTATTTGTATGAGTTGTTTCAATCAAGATACTGCATGATTTAGTTTGGACCTATTGTGTGGTTTAGTTTGGTGATTTCTGCATATATTGGTAACTGGATGAATTGGATTTATTAGGTACCAAAATGGCTGAGCCAGGGGAATCTGCAAATTTGCAAATCCTGCAAATCCAGGATGCATGAAATAGACGACGGTTTTTGTTAAAACCCTCGTCTATTTAATGCATCCTGGATTTGCAGGCGTACCCAAAATCTTCAATAGACGACGGTCCGCTTATAAAACCCTCGTCTATAACACTGAAACCGTCGTCTGTTTTGAACATAGACGACGGTTTACGGTATAATGCTTATTTCACTCACTTTATAGACGACGGTTTCTAAAAAAACCCTCGTTTATATGTAAATATAGACGACGGTTAAAAACCCTCGTCTATATGCTTGTTATAGACGAGTGTCATTTTAACGAGTGTTTTTGGCATATTCGGACGACGGTTTTTAACCGTCGTCTATGACCTAAATTGGCTTAGTGGCAATTTCCATAGCAACTAAGCTAATCATAAATAATTCATAATCATAGATGTTAAAGAGAAACTGATAAATTAAACTGGTGGCAATTGAAATGAACTCAAATAAGCTATTATAGCAAATATGACTGCGTAGTGCGGTTGTACAATTACACCAAGCAATGGATGTCACAGCAAGTAGGCTCTACTCTTGATATTACTCTGAACCGATAACCGTTGCTGGGAGTTAACCTAAAATTAGTTCGATTTCGATGCGGCCTCGGTTCCATTCGATCGGTATTGGTGCGGTGTGGTTTTGACCGGTTTCGGATTTTTGATGCTTAAAAGTCGAACCCTAGAAGAGAAAGAAAAAGCAGTACAATATCGGCATATATGGAGAGTGCTCCCAAGATGTACTCGTCGTAGCTCAGGCGCTTGATCATCTGGTCTGTGTCGTACACAATAAACGCACAGGACAGAATGGCACCCAAGGCTGCAAATGTGCATTTCGACCAAGGCCCCATAGGTATGATTAACTGTTGTAGTGCCATCCAATAAGAACACAATGTTAGAAAGACATTTAGATTAATCAATAAACCTAACGAGAAGAGCTAAAATGCTAAAATCAAAAACACATTCATGGTGTTAAGCTTGCAGTTCAAGGCAGTTCAACGTTGAATGCGTGTTCGATTGCAGTTTAAGGCAGGTCATTGAGCAACATGTTCCTAAACTTCGAAGGAAAACCGCAAAACAAAAATGGACATGCTTAGTAGCTTAATGGCTAAACCAAAATGGGAGCTGGAGAGGGCATACATTTGCATCGAACAACCGCGATTACCTGAATGAGGCCAAACGCGAAAAGCATGAGACATGCAGCGAACAAAAATGGCCCCATGAAGGAGAAATCTGCTCCTCTCTTGACTGCCCAGAATGTGTATAGAGTTAGGCCAAGAAAAATCACCGCCGTCAGAATCACGCCCAGCATAACAATCTTCCCTGTTACCACCAACAAACTTAAACAGTCACTCCACAATTCCAAATTAGTTAATCCGTACAGAATAATCCATGTCAAATATCTCTTATATGAATGTAAATTTGAGACTCCGAAAAATGAAGAAATTTTAAGAATGAGTTCAGCAAAATCAAGAAAAGATAATAGCATTAGAAGCTAGAAATTACCTGAATTTCATAAACTTGGTTACCAAAACAGACTTGACATAAAAACCAAATGGACGATTTAACAAGTTTACCGAATTTTGTTTTACCTGATTTATATGAACAACAAAGCCCGATCATAAGCGCCTTAAAAATGGTATACACAGCAAGCAGCACATAATTCCAAGGATGCTTGTTGTGCAACCAATACAACGAAATCGCAACTGCACCAACAAAACAACAACAACAAAATCAGGATCTTGATTTACATAGATATATTATATATCGATCGAGGATGGAAATTAATATATGAAAAATGAGATGAAACTTACTGCCCAAGGTAAAGATAACGATGGCTAAAAGGGTTCCTATACCGGGGCCGGTTCTAAAGAATTTGGGAATGTCCTCGACGGAGACGACGACGGCGGCAACTGCTACGGAGAGAGCCAACTGGACGAGAACAATGATGTAAACCTTGCGGATGAAGGTCCAGCGGAGCTCAGGCGTCTCCATCCGATTAGGGTAAAGTTGGCCTCCATCTTTTTGGGCCTCTACGTCGCCACCCTTCTTCATGCCTGGTAATCGGAACCGCCCCATTGATTAATGAAGATTAATCTAGGCATATTAACACAGAGGGAGAAGAGATATCAGCTTGGAATAGCGAGATAGAGGTCAAGGAGTTACGACGACGGATTTGCCTTTTGCATCAGAGTTGATGAGAAAAATGCGTTGGAATGTGTGGAAATATTTCTTTTCCTAGTGGCTCTATCTTTCACCTATATATATTGTCGTTCCTTTCAAAAATATATATTGCCGTTATATACACGGTGAAAACGCGCCAAGGCAGTAATTTCCGTTTCTTGAGCATGAGTGCCTAACTTTGCGATGAATGATGGAAACAAGTCGATATTGTCACAATCCTAGTATGTTTGAGATATATATATATTCTGTGATTAAGTAGAATTATGTATCTTGATTAGGTGTAAGTAGTTTTCTTATAGAACCATAAGTGGTCTTGTATATATACATAGTTCAAGATTGTTTAATATATCAGAAAATTCACAAACACTTGTGTTCTGATTAACTTGGCATCAGAGTCTAAGTTGATCCTGACAATCATGGAAATCTGATCCTATTTTTTCCGCTGTGAATTTGTTCTGATATGTCATGATCTGATCTAATCTGTTATGTTCGACGCGTTGAAAGAAGCTCTCGACCCGTTGAATTCTATCGAACTTATTTTGTTCCTCTGTTGATTCTGTCATCCAATCTTTAGAACTTGTTTGTAATAGATCTTACAATTCTTGAAGATCAACCGGAAGTCACCTGTGAACAACTGATGACTTTTCAGAACGAGAGCTCAGACTTTGGAGTGAAACTAGATGACACAAACTATCAAGTATGAAGAAGCCTAATGAAGATGCATCCTGGAGGTGTGAGAAAGTAGGAATATGTCACTAGTACTCTCTAACGATCTATGTGGGATGCTACAAATTCTACCACGATGATGCTTCTTCTGAAATCCATGACAAGACCAATCATGCTTTTGTTCTCTGGCTATACTTCGTCAAAGGAAATATGAGATGCAGTTGCAACCACAAACTATGATGAGAGTGATTTTGCAAGATTTCATGAATTAACATGTCAATCCTCCACAAATACTCAAAATGGTAAACTTCTTGTCGAATATTATGCAAGCTTGAAGGCTATTTGGCAAGAATTGGATGAAAGGGATCCCAACCCTATGGTGTGTGACTTGGATATTGCTACACACAACAGGTCTCAAGACAAGATGCGAGTCCATATCTTCTTGAACTGGTTTGATTCAAAATTTGCTACTGCTAAGAGAGAGCTACTACGACAAACCACACCACCAAATATGGAACAAGCTTATGTTCTCAAAGTTGAGTCAAATCATTCTAGTGCAAAAGAGTTGCACACTGAAATGTCCAGCCTTATTGTCCAATCTAAGCCTCAACACGGTTGGAATCTCAAGAACCAAGACAGTCAACTTCGAATTAAGCCTGCTTGTGGATCAGACCAGATCTGAGTAAGGTGCAGTGCTTCTATTATAATGAGTTTGGAAACTACAAGAACTCTTGTCCTCAAAAAACAAATCAGAGAGGTACCTATGACAAGAGTCGCGGTGGCAATGCTGTAATACTATTGGTTCAAGAACCTGATTTTTATGGAGTAGGAGGACAAGATCTCACTACAAGTATTTGTTAAAAGTTGGTATTGCATTAAAAGTTTCTTGCTTTACTGGTGGTGATACATGAATTATTGATTCTGATGCTACTGATCATTTGATCTTTGATAAGTCTTTGTTTTCGAGTCTGTCTTCATCTCACATACCTGAAGTGTCTAATTCAAATGGTGTGTCTTTCCCAATCTTAGGTATAGGGTTAATCCAAGTTACTCTAACTATCTTGTTACATAATGTCTTTTATATTCCTTCTCTATCTCATTACCTCTTATTTGTTTTTGAGTTAAATTCACAGAACAAATACTCTATAACCTTTTTTTCCTATGTATGTGATTTTCTAGGATCTATCATCTCAGGCGATAATAGGCAAAGGGGATCTGATGGAGAGACTGTTTCACTTGGATTGCATATACAACACGGAAACACGAGCACCATCACCAAATATTGTCTTGACATTGAGTTCTAATAGAGTGAAAGAACTTTGGCTCTGGTATCGGAGGATGGATCATCCATCTTTTGGAGTCATGAAGAATTCTATGCCATCTTTGTTTTTAGGAATAAATGAGTTGAGTCTCCATTGTGAAACTTGTGTTTTTGCCAAGAGTCATAAGTCCAGTTATTCTTTGAGTTTTTCTTCTAGTTCAGCACCATTTGAGTTGATTCATTCTAATGTATGAGGACTTTGAAAGAATCCAACATTTACATAAATGAAAAACTTTGTTTTGTTTATTGATAACTTTACAAGATTAACATGGGTTGTATTGCTGAAAAAGAGGGATGCTGTGTTTTCTGTCTTCACTGCTTTACATAGTCTCATCCAAATTCAGTACGATGTTTGTGTGAAAATATTTTGATCTGACAATAAATGAGAGTTTGTCAATCACTCTTTTCAAGACTATTTTCAGCAACATGGAATTGTACATCAGGCTATTTGTCCTAAAAATCGGAACAAAATGGAGTCTCTGAAAGAAAGAATCGTCACCTCTTGGACATGTGAATAACTCTCTTACTCAGTTCCAATATGATCAAATATCTATGGGGGAAGCTATGTTGTGTGTCTCTCACCTCATCAACTGTTTACCATCTGTTGCTCTTCAGAATCGGGTTCTATTTGAGGTATTATCTATACATGTTACCATCTCATCTCTCAACAAACTTTCTGCTCATATCTTTGGTTGTGTGGCCTATGTTCATCTTCATAAGAATAAGAAATCTAAGTTGGATGCTTTTGCCCTCAAGTGTGTGTTTGTTGGCTATGACTCTCACCAGAAAGGATGCAAGTGATACCGTCCTCCGTCTCAACAGTTCTATGTCACCATGAATGTCACCTTTAGTGAAGACTTGTGCTATTTTTCTCCTATGGTATCTCAGAATGAGGAGAAGAAGAATGAATTTTATGAAGACCAAATTGGAAATATAGAAGTTGGAGTTACAATTGGAAGTACTCCTACCAGAAGTGGTCTTGGACCAATCAAAGAGGGCCAATCCGTGAAAGGAGGTACTATGAACCCTTATGTAGCAGTTCCTTGACCCGTCGAACATACCTAGGCTGACAGGTCTGTTCCAAGTTCTAAAAGCGTTTGACATGACGAACAAGAGTCCAACACGTCGAAAGAAGGACAATTGGATAGTAATCAACTGCCAGTAGTTGAAGATGTAGATGCAACTCCAGTTTATCCCTTTCCATCAACGATCTCTCCTAACTTGTTATCACCTGAGGTATGTAGTAATGTTCCTTTGTCATCTTCTAGTATAACTGAGCCTAATAGGGTCTTGCTTGCTAGGTCAACCCGTGGTCAACCTTCGAAAAAATATGAGCCTCTCTTGTCAGCTAAAATCAAGTATCTTATAGCTAACTATATGTCGATCAACCCATAAACTGTCTAAATCCTATGTAGCCTTCACGAATCAATTATTTGCGGTGTCTCTTCCTAGTAAAATGCATGATGCAATCAAGGAAGAGAAGTGGGCCAAGGCAATGGAGGTTGAGATGGATGCTCTCAACAAGAGTGGTACTTGGGACTTGGTACGATTACCACCTGGAAAGAATACCGTTGGGTGTAGATGAGTTTATATTGTGAAGCATAATGCAGATGACTCAGTTGACAGATATAAGACACGGTTGGTTACAAAAGGATACACTTAGAAATATGGAGTGAATTATGATGAGACATTTGCACTAGTGGCGAAGATCAATACCATTCGAGTCCTCATGTCTTTGGTAGCTAACCTGGATTGGCCCTTGCAGCAATTTGATGTGAATAATACATTTCTTCATGGATATTCAAATGAAGAAATTTACATGGATCACCCTCTAGGTTATGGTACTTCTACATATGAGAATGTGGTGTGCAAATTGAAAAAGTCTATGTATGGACTGAAACAGTCTCCAAGAGCTTGGTTTGGAAGGTTCACAGCTTTCATGTAGAAGATTGAGTATAAGCAAAACAATTCAGATCATACTTTATTTATGAGGGACCGACATGGTAAGCTTACTGTCTTGATCATTTATGTGGATGACATGATAGTAACAGGTGATGACACTGATGAAATCGAGAGATTGCAAGTTTAGTTATCTTCTGAATTCGAGATGAAGGATCTTGGGAACTTAAAGTATTTCTTGGGAATTGAGGTAGCCTGGAACAAGGATTGTGCCACGCCCCTTCCCGAGTTTACCTCCCTAAACTCAGGATAGGACATGCGAGATCCATCCCAAGAGAGATTTCCTCGTAATCCTCCTTGAGAAGGGATAACCCTTATGAATACCCAAACCAAAAACCATTTTAACCGTACAAACGATACAGAAATAGACCCCGGTTACCAAATTAGATTTCATACAAATTACTTTAGAGGACCTAGGGTCTAAATATAATTTGTAACTGCACCCGAATCCCGGTCAGGTTACCTATGTACCATGTACTCAGGGATCAAGCCACACATAACTCTTATTTTAATTTACGTCCTAACCGGCCAAAACTCGTTTTTCTATTTATCGGTCGATATATTAATATGGATAGCATACGCCCATCGCATATCCAGAGTTTAACCTCTCTGCTGAGGTATCCACCAACCAACTATCTATCGGGATTATCCCAAACATACCGCCGTACTTATATACAACAACCATACACATATAAACAACATATAATGACAACCACATAATTATAAAAAAAAAACCCACCAATGATATAATAGTAAATTTATCCCCAATGTCACTCTTGTAAATATCTAAAACTGTTAGGGGCAGTATAGTCAAATCAACCTCAATGACAGCTTGGTAAATATGCTAAGTTGCCAAGGATATTTCTGAAATTTCAGCCTTAGAGGCAGTCCTATAATTAACTAAATCTGTTGAGGGCAGTATTGTCTTTTTAGCCTCAATGATAGTCTTGTAAATATGCAAAGCTGCCAAGGGCATTTATAGGATTTCAGCCTCAATGGCATCCCTGTAAATAACCCGAACTACCAGGGGTAGTTCTCACATTTCACACTCACGGTAAATGGTAAATTACCAGACCTACCATGTTAAAACCTGGGGTTTTTACCCCTTTCTTACTCCGACCTAAACCGGACTGCCTACCGGCCAAATCCCAACCAATTCCGGCTGTCTCCCTCTCCGATCAACAACACAATAACATCACATAAACACCAAACCAACAACGTAGCAGCAAGAACATTAGGGAGGATCGAGGTTACCTACTGCTCATCTAAGACTCGGCCTTAGAACCTCAATAGCAACCTCCCTGTTACCTACTCCTTTCTAGAAACAATCCAGCAGCTCCTCGGCCTCTAATCTTCTCCAATCCAAAACCTACATTCCTCCTTGCTGAATTCCTCCACAAGCAGAGCCTCTGCCTCTGCTTAACCACCATCAGCTGCCCTGTAGCCTCAGCTGAGCTCCAAAGTCCACCAGAACCTCTAAAAACACCCCTATCGGGGGAAAAACAAAAACCCAGAAAAAGAAAAAACACATAGAAATGGTGATTTAGAGCCTTGGGCTTGAATCAAAGAATTAAGGGCATGAAGTTGAAGAAGAGAAGAGGAACGAGACCATACCTGTCGTTAAGCGCCTCGTTGTTGAAGCTCGCCAAAATCTGGTGAACACAGTGGGTGTTCATGGGGTTCGATCTCTCTCGATTGAGGATGAAAATAGAAACTTAGGGATGGGCTTTGTAGAGGAAAGGAAAAGGAATCAAATGGTGTTGGTGCGCCGTCCTGGGGCCGTCAAACAGTAGTGGTTGCCGGAGAGGTTGACCGATCTCAGGAGAAGAGAGAGGGAGAAGAGTTGGCCGATTTGGGGGTCTTTAACTTCGGTCAAAGATCTCATGTCTTTTTATAGGCAAATGGACGGCTCAAATTTGATCTAAAAAAGATTCAACGGTCCATATTAAATAATAAAAAGTTGCTGTGAACAGTAAATAGATATTTTGCTATGTACTATTTACCGTATAGTAACACATTATCCCGAATAACTTCCGCATACGAACACCGATTAATTCATAGGACATATCCATGAGTTCGTATTAACGCCCTCTACAACTTTCTCGAAAGAAGTTTTTCCAAATTCTCGACTTATCACAAAGTCACCCTTTTACGGTAAAGTAAATAACATTTATTACTTTCGTAAACTGAATAAATCCATCTTAAACCGCTCGTAGCTCCGGAAAATATTCCGGACATACCGGAGGACTTGTATTAACATAAACTATCACCTCGGGACATTAATTCTATCTTCCCTCAGAATCGAGAATATCTCGATATTAATCTCGAATATTAATTCAGGAAAAGCTAAAAGTGAGGTTACAACCTTCTGTAACCCGCCTGGTCCTGATAAAAGGGTAAATTTTTGCGACGGGGTGTTATAGATTGTGTCATGTTGAGTGAAAGAAAATATGTTATGGATTTGTTAGTAGAGACCGGTATGCTTGACTGTAAACTGATTGATACACCTATAGAACAAAACCATCAGATTGTAGAGTATCCTGATCAAGTTCCTACAGACAAATCCTGGTATCAAAGGTTAGTTGGAATGTTGATTTACTTGTCACACACTAGACATGATCTTGCTTATGTTGTTAGTGTGGTGAGCCATATCCTAGTGAAGATCACATGGATGCTGTGATAAGAATCTTAAGATACTTGAAATATGCTCCTGGTAAAAGCCTCGTGTTTCGTAAGCATAGAGATTTGAGGACTAGTGGCTACACTGATGCAGGCTGGGTAGGGAACGTCACTGACAGACATTTTACTTCTGACTACTTTACATTTGTTGGTGGAAACTTAGTTATTTGGAGAAGCAAAAAGCAAAATGTGGTGGCTCGTTCTAATGTAAAAGCACAATATATAGCTATGGCTTCAAGAGTTTGTGAGTTGTTGTGGCTAAGAAATTTATTAAAAGATTTGGGTTTCAAGCAAGAATAGACAATGCATCTTTACTTTGACAATACTGCTGCAGTTGAAATTGCACATAATCCTGTTCTGCATGATCAGACAAAATATGTAGAGATTGATAGACATTTCATCAAGGAGAAGATAGATGCTCGTATTATCTTATTCTTGTTTGTTCTTTCAGATGAGCAGTTGGCTGACATCCTTACCAAAGTTGTTTCGTCCAGGACCTTTAGTGACTCACTTAACAAGTTGGACATTCAAGACTTGTATGCACCAACTGTTTTTTTTTTGTAATGACTTGTATGCACCAACTTAAAGAGGAGTGTTGAAGTGAGTCACAATATCTTAGTATGTTTTTGATGTATACATTCTATGATTAAGTAAGATTATGTAAATTGATTAGGTGTAAGTAGTTTTCTTGTAAAACTATAAGTGGTCTTGTATATGTATATATATACTCAGTTTGAGATTGTTCCAATATATCAAAAAATTCTAAAGCACTTGTGTTTTGATTAATTGATATTGACTATTTTTTGGTGCACACAACAATATCATATAAACCTGATATATATCATTAATAATGACGTATAAACTCTCTCAATGTTGAAAACTGATATTGTCTATTTTTTGGTGTACACAACAAATCATATAGAGAGGATCGTGTTATATATAATTAATAATGACGTATAAACTCTCACAATGTTGAAAGTTTGCGTGTTTAGGTTCAAGAGTTCACAAATATGGATCATGTTACATGCATTGAGGAAATGATCGAGACCATTTTCACTACCTAGTTTTCAAAATTCAGTACATATCTCAATCAACCATAATTATCCTTAAACTTCAGTGGAATGAAACAAACATTTTACATACATATATACTAATCATTTTCATATAACCCTATCGATCGATAATAAAATATGTGCATATATGTGCATATATGTGCGAATAGAATTGGATTTTAAGTCTGTTTTACTTAGAAATAGGAGTTTAGGCCGAATAGAATTGGACTCCTCTCAGTACCAAAATTTAGGCACACAATTATTTGGGTATGAATATCCTACTATAGCAACGTAGTTTAATGTCTTTGGACAATGCGTTAGGCCTAGCTTGAAATCCATATCATGATTTGCCTCGTAAAATATCTAGGACAAACTTTCTGTCACAAGATAGGGATATGAGGCTATAAATGCCACTTGCTTTGATATTTATGCTCCAGCTCCAGCTCCAGCTCCAGCTCCAGTCATGTCTTGTTTTGAGCTTGGGCAGTTCAGGGTAGAGTTCCAAACAGCTGAGGCAGCACAGACTAGCAGTGGATGCTGCAGAACCAAGTCGTCTTCAAGCGTTTTGCTTCGGCCTCCTCCGAAGCAGCTCTTGATGGGCTTGCCTTGTGAAGCTGGAGAGTTCCCAGTGCTTCTGCTCCTCCATGGTTATCTTCTCTCCAACTCCTTCTACTCTCAGCTTATCCAACACATCGCCTCCCATGGCTTCATCGTCATTGCTCCTCAGGCGAGTAGTAATCTCTCTCTCTCTCTCTCTCTCTCAAACTTAATGCTATGAACACTTCTACATTTCTGTTATACAAGTTTGTTGTTTCACTCTGATCAATGTTTTAAAAGGTTAAAGCTTAGCCAAGGCAATGACACAAAAGCCTTACTAAGGTGCTTGTCTTGAAACGTACGGCGTAAGCCTTTTGAAAAATAATTTATATTCATAGAATTATTATTCCAATATATATATATAGAACATATATTACAATCTGCACAAACATTATATATTGTCATATAACACCAAATCGTCTTCCTTCTGACAACACAAGCAAATTTGGGAGGAGAATAGGAGGGAGGCTGAATAGAAAACCCAATTCGGATGGAGAATAGAGGGAGGGAGGCTGCATCGAAAACCCAACGCACAATTACCTTTCCTCTCAACTTTGAGAGTTTGAGATACTGAGTTTGTGGGAGGGAGGCTGAATCGAAATGACCAAACAATGAAACAATTGACCTTGCCTCAAACGACCCCGTTTTCTTGAAAAAAAACGTTTTCTTAAAAGAAGAAGAAGAAGAAGAAGAAGAAGAAGAAGAAGAAGCGTACGCCTTTAGTGCCTGATGTGCCCTTTTAGTGCCTTGATGTGCGCCTCTAGTTCCTTGATGTGCGCTTTTAGTGCCTTGATGTGCGCCTTTCAAGCCTTCCCTTGCTCCTTTCGAGCCTTCCCCAACGTTTTTGGTGCCTTTGCGCTCAACCCATCGAGGCTGACTCAGTGGCAGCACCCCCTCGCGTTTTTGAGTCTCAAGACGCGACTGAAGCACATTTTTAAAAAAATGACTCATGCATGATAAGCTTTATCCATTTTGGCATATTTTTGTCTTTGTCAATCATACATTCGCTTACATCATTATTTGTTATCCTCTAACTTACTGTTTAAGCTTTTGAAGCTGAGTGATTGTTGAATATACTGTATTAAAGCTTATGAACCTTGTTTACAGAAATGTGTGCTTAACCTTCTTTTAAGTTAGAAACCTCCATCGATCGTCATTCCTCACTTCTTAGATGGGTCCTTTGAGGTTCAATATTCGCATGTTAATATTTGTCTATATTTATTTATTTCTTTGCCTCTAGGTTTTAGACTCCTATGTTTTGTCTAACTACATGTTAATACATAAAGAAAGGTTTCATTTGTTGGTTTCTTTCAAGTCTCACTCTCACTTCTTAATGATTTGCCTTACTCTCCAAGATAACTTGAAGCTTTTAGATGCCACATACAAGAAGCAATCTATGTGAATAATATGCTTTCCTTTTCAACAAACAAATTATTGAAAGCAGAATTAACAGGTTATCAATTGGACATGTTCAGTTGGTATTGTATGAAGTCTAAAGAACCACGTGTCTCAGTTTTCCTCGTCAAAAATGCTTGGCTCTAAATACTGTCCTTTTAGTCTGCTGTCATACAAGTCCAGAAACCTTCATCTTTCCTTCGTCCTTTTAACATTCTAGCTATGAGGGCCTCTGTTCAGATTATGATGTTACATGTAGCAATAATTCTAGACCAAAGTGGTCACTGATAGTAAATACTTTTTGTGCTTCAACAGTTGTATACAATAGCTGGATCAGATACAAGTGATGAGATCAAGTCCACAGCTGCAATAACAAACTGGTTATCAGAAGGACTTCAATCCTTGCTTCCATCCCATGTTCATGCAAATCTAAACAAGCTAGCACTCGCCGGGCACAGCCGGGGTGGCAAAGTTTCTTTTGCACTAGCATTAGGGAGAGAAGGCATCACAACTAGCTTGAAATTTTCAGCATTAATAGGCATAGACCCAGTTGATGGAATGGACAAGGGAAAACAGACACCTCCACCAGTACTAACATATGTCCCTCATTCTTTCGACCTCGACAGCATGGCTGTAATGGTGATTGGTACTGGTTTGGGTGAAGTGAAGAGAAACCCTCTATTCCCTGCTTGTGCTCCAAAGGGTGTTAACCATGAGGACTTCTTCAACGAGTGCCAAAAACCGGCTTGCTACTTTGTGGCCAAGGACTATGGGCATGTTGATATGCTTGATGATGAGACAAAAGGAGTTAGGGGGAAGGCTACATATTGTTTGTGCAAAAATGGCAAGTCTAGGGAACCCATGAGAAAATTTGTTGGAGGAGTTGTGGTTGCTTTCATCAAAGCCTATTTGGGTGGGAATGAGAGTGAACTAATGGCTTTAAGAAAATGGGGGCATGAGGCCGCACCAATTGAGCTTCAGAGTGTTGAATTCTTATTGTGAAACTCAAATGGTTTAGATTATGTCACAGAAGCTATGTACTTGATTTCTTTCCTTCACAAAATGTACTTGATACACGTGTTATATAGCTGTGTGTTTCATTAACCTCTAGCACATGCACCTTCTCATACACATAAAATAACAAACCTTGGGGATTTAGAATCAGAAGCGGCTACGGTGTTGGCTTTTACTAATCAAACCCTTTATAAACCCTGGAACGATATTCATCAGACCCAACAAGAACTCAAAGACTAAGCTTTAGCTGGGCAGTCTCCGGCGCCACCTCAAAAGTCGTGGCTTTAGGTCTTTAGCTCTATGATCTCCGTTCCAAGTCAACCCACGTTTCTGAATTCACATAGAGGATAATAATAAACAAATAGCTAAGTATGCATTACAGGAATCATATGCAGGTTGAGCTAAATTTGTATCTTTTGAGCGACAGTTCAATTATTTTTATCAAATGTCTCCGATCTTCGTATCTTCACGATAAACAAAATGAAATTTGGTGATGAATTTCATTGTTTGTTTATATCAAATTTCTCATCCTTCTTTTTTTTTCTGGCTATATTGGATTTTATTGGGTTTGGTTTTGTGTGTTGAAATTTGAATGCTTTTCATTTTTAGGGTTTAATGACAATTTGGGATTCTTTGATTTGATTAGTATGGAAAGTATGGATTTTTAAAGATAAAGATTACTGCTTTGATTCAATTGAGTCTGCTGTGATTAATTTTGTGTTATCAAAATTGGATATGAATCTGGTATTTGGTTGTGAAAATTGGATGTTATTCTTTTTTGATAATTGTTCAGAATGAGAATGTTGTACTCAGAGTTCATTTTGATTTTTAGGGGAATCCAGAAATTGAAACCTTAGTTTTGCAGAAGGTGATTTTTTTTTGAAAAGGAAAAAATATATTACTAGCTCTATGTCTTTTCCTCAACATTTCATATGTTGTTATAATAAATCGTCTCTGCAATCTCGGTATTGAATAAAATTGTCTTGTTTATCCTAATCTCTCTGCAATCATAGTATTATATCATGGGAACATTATAGTGAATTTAATCTGGATTGGTGCAGTGGATTAATCTTTGTTTCCTTCAGTACATGGGATATAGTGAACAGAACATTGAACTTCCAAGAATGAATGCCATTTACAGTTGAAGCACTTCATGACCAAAAAGATTGAACTGCCCAGCAGCCAATCTAATGGTGAAAATTTGCCTCTGGACGAACTAACGTTTAGAGAAGAAATCACCTTGTTAGCCAACAACGAGATTCCACCTCCAGTAGGGGATCACCAGGGTGACCATGAACAACAAAGTTGCTATGTTGATATCAAAGAGGCGTCTGGAGAAGAAGCCAACTTTATTGGTGAAGACACATGGGTAGACACTGGTTAAACTCATGAAACTCAACCGTTTGACCACCGGAAGAAAAGCAAAGACCAATTAAATTATAGTCTTACTACTGGGCATCATCATGATCAAGGGCATAATCATTAAAGGTTTGTCCTGTTATTAGATGTTATCAAGAAGCTGTCTGTGGTCATCCTTATCATCTAAGTCATGATAAGGTTAATATTATATGGTGTGGTGCCAATCTGTGGCCTTTCATTTCAATATGATGGGGTCTTTGCTTGCAAATTCAAAGACCAAATTATGACTTTGGAATTGTCTGTGGGAAACGTTTTTACACCCAGCTTTGCAAATTCATTGTATATGGGTGTAGAGTCGAATGTCATCAAGGTCATCTCACTCTTTTTTGCAACTCTCAATTAGGGTTCGATAACGACGGTGCTCAACATGATGCTCACGGCTTCTATATGCTTGCGGTTGGAGCCGAGATGGATTCTCTTTTCGATTCATAGAACATGCATGAGAAATTGTTTGATTTAACTGCTTTGGTTGAACGTCTCATGTAAATTTTCTGTGTATTAGTGCTGAAAGATCTATGCGTGTAATTTAAGTTTGATTAGCTAATCAAAATTGGAAAAGTTGCAGGGTTTTGAGGCTCTGCAATACAGAAAAAAGCTCTGAAACACAAAATTAGAAACAAATGTAAGCAAGGATGGTGGTAACATTTAATCTTAAGGAAATGTAAGTTCCTTTAGTTGTGATGTTACATGTAGCGATACAAATCCAAAAACCTCTATATGAAGGCCTTGTTGAACTGAAGAACAAAGAACACAAACACTGAATTTGGAGGAAATGTCTTCTTATTGAATTGAACAGAGTTTGATGGCTTTATAGGCCTTACAGGAAAGTGAAGAAACAAATTGCATTCCACGTTGAGCACTAATCGTGGATCATGGACTAGACTAATTCAAAGCAGTAAGAAATTCCCTGGCAAACCAGGATTATTAATAACAGAATTGAAACAGTCCTAACTTAACTTGACAGCCAAGTAATAGATCTTCAACATCTCCTCCCTTAAACTGCTTGCACCTGTGCAATCAGTTTATGTCTGGCATAGAACACATTCCCAATAGTTCTCGCAGCTTCTCAAATACTTCAAGCTTTAAAGGCTTTGTCATAATATCTGTAATTTGATCTTGAGAGTTGCAGTGAACCAGTTCTACTGATCCTTCCTTTGTGAGATCTCGAAGGAAGTGAAACCTTATGTCAATGTGTTTGCTTCTACCGTGCAGCACTGGATTCTTCGACAACTTTATGGCTGAGCTGTTGTCACAGTAAACTGTAGTACCTTCATTCTGAGCATGACCAAGTTTCTCAAGAATTCTGCGCATCCACACTGCTTGACATGCACAAGCAGCTGCTGAAATAAACTCGGCTTCTGTGGTAGATAAAGAGACTACCGGTTGTTTCTTCGAGGACCATGAAACTGCACCATTGCTAAGCATGAAAGCATATCCAGATGTGCTTCTGCGATCATCTAAATCTCCTGCATAATCACTATCGGAGTATGCTACAAGCTTCTGATTCCCATTTCTTCTGTACATGACACCAAGATTCATAGTGCCTTTAACATATCTCAACACTCTTTTTACTACCTGCATGTGTTGCTCTGAAGGACTTCCCATAAATCTGCTTACCAGGCTAATTACGTACATGAGGTCTAGACGTGTGGCTGCCAAGTACATCAGGCACCCCACCATCTGTTTGTACAATCTCGCATCTGCCTCCTTTTCAAAATCATTTTTAACCAATTTGGCTCCAGGAACGATAGGATTTCTGACCGAGTTGCTATTCTCCATTTTGAATCTCTCCAAAATCTCCTTTGCATACTTCTTTTGACAGATGAAAATTCCATCCTTGTTTTGAGTTACTTCAACTCCAAGAAAGTAACTCATCTCTCCAAGGTCTGTCATGTCAAATTCAAGCTCCATAGACTTCTTAAACTCCTTGAACATACTCACATCACTCCCAGTAAATATTAAGTCATCAACATATAAGCTTACAATAAGTATATTACCTCCTTCACCAGGTTTCACACATAGTGTGTGCTCATATGGACATCTTTCAAACCCAGCTTTGATGAAATAGGCCTCGATGCGACTGTACCATGCACGAGGAGCTTGCTTGAGGCCATACAAAGCCTTTTTCAATCTATATACCTTCTGCTCAACTCCCTTCCTCACATAACCTTGTGGTTGATTGACATAAACTGCCTCACTAAGCTCTCCATGAAGGAATGCGCTCTTTACATCAAGCTGATACACTGTCCATCCATTCTGTGCAGCAAGCGCAAGTACCATTCTGATGGTATCCCACCTCGCCACTGGTGCAAACACTTCGGTATAATCTATTCCATACTTTTGAGCATACCCTTTTGCTACGAGACGAGCTTTGCATTTTTCAACGTCACATTTCTCATTCAGTTTCGTTTTGAAAATCCACTTGACTCCAATTGGTTTAACCTCAGCCGGCAGGTTACACAGCTCCCAGGTGTCATTCTTTTCTATCGATTTGATTTCCTGATCCATTGCTGCCCTCCACTTGGATTCTTTGCAAGCTTCTTCAAAAGTAACCGGATCAGCAGCAGAGGTATACATGAGCTGGTTGTCCATCTCCTCTTCTTCTGACAAACCTTCTCCACTCACATAATCTCTCATCCATGTAGGAGGTCCTCTTGTCCTCCCTGTCTCTTGATTCTCTCCTACTGGTTCATTTGATGAGGAGTCACTTGTATCACCATCTCCTTCACTTGCATTGTTTACATTTTCTTCAATACCTTGGTCTGCTTCATTTCTTTCTTCTGCTTCATTCAAGTCCAAAACATTGAGTTTCACAGCTACTGCACTTGTATCCCAGTTCCAGCCTTCATCTTCCTCGAAGATCACATCTCTGCTTATAACAATATGCTTGGTTACAGGATTATATAGTCGATATGCCTTGGAGTCTTCGCTCATTCCGAACATCACACACTTGAGACTTTTGTCATCAAGTTTCTTCCTTCTTGCATCCGGAATATGTGCATGTGCAATGCAGCCGAAAACCCTAAAATAATGAACAGCTGGTTTCACGTCACTCCATGCCTCTTCAGGAGTCCTATCTTTTACAGCAAAAGTAGGACTCCGGTTGAGAATATGAACTGTCCAGCTTACTGTTTCTGGCCAGAAGATCTTGGGAACTCCTTTTCCGGACAGCATGCTTCGAACCATGTTCATAACAGTGCAATTATTTCTTTCTGCGACTCCATTTTGTTGTGGAGTGAAGACTGCAGTTAATTGTCTGTGAATGCCATTAATACTACAAAAAACATTGAACTCTTGAGAATTGAATTCTCCACCCCTGTCAGTTCGTAAGCATTGAATATATGAACCAGTTTCCTTCTCAACTAGCGCTTTAAAGCTCTTGAATGTAGTGAAAGCTTGTGACTTCTCGGACAAGAAATAAATCCAGCACTTCCGACTAAAATCATCTATAAAACTGATGAAGTACCTTTTCTTGCTGCTTGACTCAGGTGTGATGGGGCCACAGAGATCTGAGTGTATGAGTTGGAGTTGATGAGACGCTCTCCACATGCTTTTCTTTGGCACAGACTCCCTGTGTTGTTTGCCTATCACGCAATCTCTGCATAACTTGCTTGGTGTTTTGATCTCAGGCAACCCTCTTACCATTTTCCCATAATGTAGAGTTCTCAGTCCCTTAAAACCGAGATGTCCATAACGACAATGCCATAGATGAGTTTCATCTTCTGAGGTAGTTTTGAAACAAGTTGAGACCTTAGGCATCATGGTCGCAAGAAATGCAAACATTCTGTTTGCAGTCATCTTGGATTGCATAATCAATCCCTTCTTTGGATGATAAATTCGGCACTCCTCATTTTGAATCAATATTGCAACCCCCTTTTCTTGTAATTGTCCGATGCTGATTAAGTTTTTTTTCAACTCTGGGACATAATACACATTAGTAATCACTTGTGTAATTCCATTAACATGCAGTCTGACATTACCTCTCCCAAGTACTGTCATTTTGAAGTTGTTGCCAAGCTTCACTGATTGTCGATACTGCTCATCCATGTTTGTAAACCACTGTTTATTTCCTGTCATATGATTGCTACACCCTGAGTCAAGGAACCAGACCTCCTCCCTGTTTACATTATCAAGCTGAACATGTGCCATTAAAATCATTTCTTCTGTCTCATTCAACTCGGCATAGTGTGCATCCAACTTGGCATAGTGTGCATTCTTCTCCCAATCAGGGCACTCATATTGAAAATGCCCTAATTTGTGGCACTTGTAGCATTCAACTAGTGTTTTGTTGAACTGCCCTCTTCATCGACCTCTTCCTCTGCCTCTTTCACCATTCCTGCTATCATCTCTTCCACTAACTTTTCCATCAAATGTCACCTTCAATACCTGCTCCTCTTCAGTGTGAGCACGCATTCTCTGCTCATGAACAAGCAAACTGCTCTGAAGTTCATCAATTGTCATTGTGTTGGTGTTGTTGGATTCCTCTATGGCAGCCACTACATAATCGAATTTTCCGGTCATGGACCTCAATATTTTCTCCACAATCACCAACTGATCCATTTGTTCCCCATGCACCTTCATTCTGTTGGCAATAGCTAAGGTTCGAGAGAAGTATTCATTTACTGTCTCTCTTTCTTTCATCCCAAGCATCTCGAACTCCCTTCGAAGAGCCTGTAGTTGAGCTCTTTTCACCTTTGTGGATCCTTGATATTTCTGCTTCATAGAGTCCCAAATATCCTTGGCTGTGTCTCGTGTGAGAATTGTTTCCATGATGCTTTTATCAATAGCCTGGAAAAGATAGTTTTTAGTTTTAAGATCCTTCAGCCTTGCCTCCTCGATAGCCTTGCGCTGCCCTTCTGTTGGTTCGACTCCTTCAGCTACAGATGGAATTCCTCTTTCCACCAAGCCCCAATACTCTTTTGATCTGAGAAGATTCTCCATTAACATAGACCAATGATCATAATGACCATCAAATCTAGGTATAGCAGGTTGAGCAAAGTTATTGTTCTCTGCTGCCATAGTTGATTCTCTCTCTCAATCCCTAAGTGTTTCTCTCACACTCTCTCTGTGTTTCACTCCTATTCAAACTTGAACTCTCCCTGAGAAATTGCAATTTCTCGATTTTGAAACCCCAAATCAGGCCCTGAAAGGGGCTCTAATACCAGAATTGTTGAACTGAAGAACAAAGAACACAAACACTGAATTTGGAGGAAATGTCTTCTTATTGAATTGAACAGAGTTTGATGGCTTTATAGGCCTTACAGGAAAGTGAAGAAACAAATTGCATTCCACGTTGAGCACTAATCGTGGATCATGGACTAGACTAATTCAAAGCAGTAAGAAATTCCCTGGCAAACCGGGATTATTAACAACAGAATTGAAACAGTCCTAACTTAACTTGACAGCCAAGTAATAGGTCTTCAACAGGCCTGTGTTCAGATTGTGATGTTACATGATGGAACGTCTTTATCCGAATATTTTTGCTTCTCATTGCAGCAATATTCTTCGACCAAATTAAGGTGGTCACTGATGATCAAATACAAGTGATGAGATCAAGTCCACGGCTGCAATAACAAACTGGTTATCAGAAGGATTTCTATCCTTGCTTCCACCCCGTGTTCATGCAAATCTAAACTGGCCTAAGGGGACAATTAGATTGGGGACAAATGCATTTGTGTGCCTTATTGAATGAATTTGGGGACAAATGTTACCATATGTGTCAAAATATACAAGGAAAGATTGTGAAGGTGTTGGATAGAGAGGGTGCTACCAAGATTTCTCCTAACAACAAAAGGAATGACTACATGGCGCAGTCCTTGATTTTCCTACGAAAATTGATGAAGAAAAAGTGTATATATATATATTACAAACAGTCCTGATATTTGTATATTTCCTGAACGATTTAGGGAAGCTAGCTATCTCGTATCCCTATAAATAACAGGGACTTTCATACAGATTGACAACGTCCTGGAGTGAATTGCTCGTTCTTTTAAGTCAGGAAATTTGATTATGGCTTCATCATCAGGATGGACTTGCTGTCTTCCTTTTCAAGCAAAGGGTGACAAAAAGGACGATGACAAGAGTACTAGAGAGAACACTACTCCTGGTACTACAACAAACACAAATGAGGAGAAGCACCAATTTTATTGTGAAAAGAACATGAAATTGTTGGAACAAGAACTTCAAGAGAGGGACTTACGAAAAAGGCACAATGAGCGGCGTACTCATTACCAAAAGAACTTCCAGAACAAGTAGTACGTAGTAGTACTTACCAATAAGATACATGTTACAAAACCAGCAAGAAGCATTTTTCAATTTTCTTTCCCTTTGGTTTCTAGACATATGGGTCTGTGTTCACATTTTTGCTAGGTTTTTTACTTTTTCGTCATATTTTTTTAATGATATTCGAAGATCGTGACTTCAACTCCAGACCTACAGTTATACGATCTCATAAAAAAGTTATATTATCTCATAAAAAAGAGGTATATAACCTAATGAATAAAAAAGACTTATATCCTTGAACTGGCCAAAACATTACTATTTATATATCAATGCTCAACTCTAAACTTGAGGTGAAAATCCAGAAATTTTCACCTTCCTTCTTGATTACAATCCATTAGTTGCTCCCACAAAATCTAGAACCAAAAGATAAGAATAATAGGTTCCGCCGAGTATGTTGCAGAGGCGATGCTTCTTCCACATAGGTTCATGGTTCATGACCCCCTCCCTTTATAGTCTTTCTTTTGCCAAAAAAATAGGGGGCTTTTATTCATAACTTTATAACCGTTATTTAGACTTTTTTTAAACGAACCTCCAATTTGCTTTTTAATAAAACTGAAATATTATCTACACCTACTAGTTTTCTTAAAATAATGATCGTTCAACAAAATCAATAAAAGATAAACGATTATATAAAAAACACAATTTGATCAACAAAAAATTAATATTATCTAAAAAATAAGGAAGCTGAAATTCACACTTTCAAAATTACACACTCAAACTATCTAATTATATTATAGTTTACTAGCCTTCACTCACGCGCTGCGCGCGTGCCGAAATACGTTTTTGTCAGAAAAATTTATTGTTATGTAATTTTCGGTAGTTGGATCAATATTGTGTAACAACTCTCTGAAAACTCACATAAAAATAAACGCATTTAATTGAGATGAAGTTAGCTCTGATATTGGTTGTCTAACCAAAATACCTTTTTGTAAATTCGGTTAATATTGTACAATAATAATGTGCCCTATTTAAGCAAAAAACACACTTGATAATTTGTGTTGTAGGTCCAATCTCATGTTTGGAGACATTTATTTGTCCCCCGTTGTTGCATACCGTATGTATTTGAATGAATAAATGTTCTCCATTCTAATTCTCTGAGAACTCGCTCTCTGCCGCAAACTACTCCCTACCCAAATCGATTTCTCTCAGTTTCTTCTGGGGTCTCTGAATTTGGCTCTCCAACACCGACAGGTCTCTCTGCCACGGCTACGTCAACTTCATCAACACCGACGACGGTACCGTTTTTGATTTTCATCTTTGATTTTGATCGGAATCTGTAATCCTCCGATTGTGCTAGATTTTACATTTATTAATTTGACTGTGAATTCAATTTTTGGCTGTGAATGCAATTTATTTGGCTTTGTGGATTTGGTTTGGTTAGAATGCAACTACTCACTCGTATGTTACTTGTGTGAGATAATTTACTTTGGATGAAGCCTGAATTGCAGTGCTGTGCCTCTGGTGTCTTGAAATTTGGAATATATTGTTTAAAAATTGTCTTGATTTTTCTGGTGTTGATCGTTTTACTTGATCTATTGTTACCAAACCAAACTTCTTGAACTAAGCTTAGCCTCTGTTTGTCAGGGTGAGAATCGTTCTCTAGAAAATATTTACATCTCTACACATTGGTACTAATCTAAGAGCAAGTTAAATTTCCACTATAAATTGGAGTTGTTTATAGGTTTGTTTGTTTCCTTTTTCGCTTCCAGTAGTTAGGATCTTCAATCTCTTAGTATAACATGTGTTGTGATTTGAGCTACTGAAACTTTTTTAATTAAATGTGTTGTGCATCAACTGCACTTGATTCATCTTTCCAGTTTTAGTTTTCTTTTCAATTGGCAGCGGTTGAACAAGCATATGGCTCTTTCCCAGAATACTTCCGTAAGGTGGTATGTTATATTTCATAACTTAGTTATCTATTACTTGACTGTATTCCTGGCATGCCTTGTATTTAATATTAATATGGCTTGTATAGATTTTAGGTAATGGCTTCTGCCATATTAGATATAGCAATAGTGCTTAGGATCAGATGATGATGTGAATCTGGATCCATGTAACTATTTGGTTTGGGAGAACAATGACTTTTTTGTATATGATTTGTGAATGAATGAATCTGGGTTGGAAAACAAATATTTGGATTGGATTGTTTGAGTTGGTTAATTGATGATGTCTGTGTGTTGTATAACACTGTATGCATTCTGAATATTTAGGCACAAACACTGCATTTGTCCCCAGTTGAGAATAATAGGTATTTATATTCATCTGCAGGGATCCAGCAGTATATGGGCCTGTTTGGTACAGCTGTGGCTTTGAAAATAAGCTGGCTGTGGCTTATTCTGTGAATAAGCAGCTGACAAGCAAAGCTGCTGAGTGTTTGGTAAATTGGCTTTTTATAAGTGCTGTGAATGATAGAAGCAGAGACAGACTGTTTGGTAAATTAGCTTTTTAAAAGTGCTTTGAGTTTGTAAATTACTAGTTTAGCCTTACAATATGTTTTTGTTTTATTTATTTGGTAATGTTTTATAATATAATTGCTCATGAACCCTTATGTCTATATATTTTTTATGATTTATATATGAAGTTTTATAAATCATAGTTACCAAAATCTAATAACTTATTGAAGGACTGCTGTAGAAGCACTACCATGATCATAGGTATCACTTTCCATTAAAAGGATCATCAAGCATTCAGATCATTAACCCGGTTAAGTATCCCCTCACATTCTCATATCCACAAAGTAGGCAATAGCAGAGTTCCATCACAAATCAAGAGAACACAAAAGGATACAATTATATGATATTTATTATAATAAAAAGGGACAAGAAAAATAAGGTGAAAAGCAGAAACCAACAAACCTCCATATTATGAAGCATTGCTTTGCATTCTTGGCCAGTTGTGCTTTGAGAATGTAGCTTCTCTTTCTCGGCCACAAGTAACCCATTGCAAATTTCACAGTGGAAGTACTCATCCTCCATAGAGACCAGTTGCAGTGCATCCAAAGCATTGTATCTAAAGATTTGTGCTTGCATTCATGATTCCAGTATCAAAACATGGAACACACAGATAAACACAGAAGAAACAAAAACAGTAAAAACCTTTTCTTGCAGTTATGGCATACATATTCCTCCACTGTGTGCTTGCGCTCCAGTTCATCTTTCAGTTCTTTCTTCAAAAGGAGCAGTCTGTACCTTACTACATCATATATCTGAAAAACATGAATGCCTTAGGACTTCTAGCCAATGCTTGATCAGAATCTGAGGATAGAATAATTCAAGTAAAACAAGTAAAATTACAAAGAGTTATCTTACATTTCCTTTTATGATAAATCAAAAGCAACTAAACTTTTTCTTGGCCCGCAATAATAAGCTTAATTCAGCCCCAAAATTATTAAAAATTCAAGTATTGCAAAACAGCAAACAGCAGTGTTAGCAGAACTTGAGCAACCTGCAAAAACACTTGGAAAATGATGCCTGAGATTCCTAATGACTTGAAATTAGCCAACAATAGCAAACCACCACCGCCGCCGCCTTATACAGAAGCTTCAAACACTGCCTAAAATCCAATTTCCTCAAAACTAAACCAAACTTGAATTCAATTATATAAAGAGGTAGAACACGAAGAGTAGATCATCTTTCATACCTCACTTTCCTTTTCCGGTGACCGGAAGACACAGAACCATGGACGAGAACTCTTTGAGCTTCATCTCTTCGAATCTCCCTCCTCAAGCCTCCTTTGACGAAACCAACACCACAGCTAGGTCCACAAACTCGAGGTGAAGCTACACACACCAATTTTGCTTGCCGTCGTAACCTGGATCGAAAACTCGGTCACCTTCTCTCCTCCTTTTCTCTCTCCCCGAAGCCCATCTTTTCAAATTGAAACCACAGAGAGGTCGGGGACGACGAGGCGAAGTCAGGGCTATCCCCGGTGTGCCGAGAGGCGGCCTGAGGCGGAGGGAGCGATCGAGCTCCACCGCTGCAGAGAGATGATGTCGGGGTCGAAGCTTTTTCCTAAGCAGCTTTTGGCTTTTCAAAGCTGGGGCAAGGCAGCTTTCGGCTTTTCAAAGAAAGAGCCCGTGCTTTGAAGCGAAGCCGGTTGGAAGCCCTGTCAAACGGGCTCTATGTATTTTGCTACAGTGAAATGGTGTAATTTGTGATTGTATCTGCATTTGGATGAGGAGTTTACCTACGTGGGACCCTCATGTATATATGGGGACAAATAAAGCTAGTGTTTCATTTAGCAATAAGAATGCTAGCAAAAGATACAATTCTTGTAAATGTCTCTATAGCTCAATGGCACAAACAATTGTCCCTATAGGTATCAAAGGGGACATTTGTAAACTGACCCCTTAGACCATCTCCAAACCATAGGGTTAAAGGGACAGTTTACATATTAATTATAGAAATATATATTTTATAAAAAAATAAATTTATCATAAATTTAATTCAACCACCACACATATATAGGACATAATAAAAAATAGAACACACACTCAAATATGTGTGTATATATATTATCGAATATATTATTACATATTAATAAAACATTAAAACATGATTTAATGTTATATTCTTAAGTTAGCGGCTTAATGAAAGTTTATTTGGGTTGCTAAAAAAAGTTTTATTGAACTTAAAAATAAAATAAAATAATTATTTTAAATATAATAAATTATTAAAATGTCGGATGACAATAGTCACAATACCTGTATTTTGTTTATCATAACAACAATATTTGATACTAAAATAATTTTTTTAAAAAAAAACTTGAACACACAAGTATATAATATCTTAAATTATAATTTAGGGTTGTAATTTAGCCCTAATCGGTTGAAGACGGTTGATGTCATATCGATAAATAGTACAAAAATTAGGACTAAAATTTAGCCTTAAGGTTATTTTTCCCATAGGAGATGGCGTCAGGCCATTTTTCTTGTTGTGTGTAGTTAAGAAAAGTAGGCATCACTACTAGCTTTAAATTTTCAGCATAAATATTAAAGTCATAGACCCAGTTGATGGAATGGGACAAGGGGAAAACAGACCGTCCCTCATTCTTTCATGTTTCATCAAAAATTCAAAACCTATTTGGGCGGAGCGTAAGAGGAGGAGAGCATGAGCTGCGCCAATTGAGTGTCAAAGTGTCGAGTTCCTATTGCGAAACTCAAATAGTTTTTTTTTTGATGAAATTAACTCAAATGGTTTAGAACTTTAGATTTTTTCTTTTTGTTCCAAGGTTTAGAACTTTAGATTATGACACAGAAGCTATGCACTTTTATTCTCTCTATTGCCTTGTCATACACATAAAAATTTGTCACACAATATAAAAATAAACCTAGCCTAGTTATGTTGGCTTTTAATAAATTCTTTTTTCTTTTTTGAGAAAATAAGAAAGAAAAAAAGTAACCAATAGACTGGAATGTTATGGTAGGAAATGAATTGTAGTCATTTTTCTTTTAAGGATAGAATGAAATTGATTTAACATTTCCATTTGTGATGTTTGAAAGAACTTAAAACTTGAGATTACAAAATGGTTTAAAACAATTTATTTATTAATGATTTTCCATTAATACCTAATCAAATTAAATGTGTAAATTTAAATTAATGCGTTTAAGTAAATAATTATTTATTGACTAGAATCTATAAAAGAGCAACATAAGTAAACTTTCAATTTTATCTAGTGAAGGAAATGAAGTACCACCCTCTAGATAGTATTTTAATTTCATCTTTATAATGAAATTGGACTACGATCAACGTTTACTTTTAATCTCAGACTGATGACATAACCAAACACTTAGTCTGATGAAAATGAAAGTGAAACAAATTCTTATTCCATACCTTCTTTTTCCACAGACTAAACGGAGCCGTTAAAAACGTAGGAAACGAAATTTATCAGACCCGACGAGAACCAAGGAACATAGTCTTAAGCTTTAGGTCAGCAATCTCCAGCGCCATCTCTGAAGTCTTAAGCTTTAGATCTCTAATCTCCGCTCCAAGTCAACCCGCGTTTCTAAATTCACAGGTATTCCTCTATAGCTTTTTTCTCTACATTTCATGTGTTGTTATAACAAGTCTCTGCAATCTGGGTATTGAATTGAATCGTCTTGTTTATACTCTTCTCTCTGCAATCGTAGCATTAGATTATGAGATTTAACCTGGAATTGTGTAGTGTATTAGTCTATTGGTTCCTTCAGTAGATGGGCATTTAGTGTGAAGAGAACATTGAACTTACAGAATGAATGCCATCGCCAAATGGTTTACAAAACTGACAAAAAGATACATTCATTGCTTCCCTTTCGTCTTCAATCTGTTATCGTGAGGAATTCAAATAGTTATATGAAATAGAGGGATGGGTTTTGTGTTCTATGAACTAGGAATCCTACATTGGTTCATCGATGGCCGTAGATTCCTTTTATTTTTCTTTGTCTCCTGTTGCTTCTGTTTATTATGTATTTCCAACTTGTGTCTTTTTCCCCTCTTAAACAATAGATACCTCAAAGCCTCAAACAGCTTCAAAGCATGACCCAATGTTAACGCCAACCCATCCCTATCACTAATAACTAGTTTTGGAATCAAGAATACACTAAGCATGATAGCTGCTCTAAATCAATATTTAGTCCAGAGAGATACTTTGAATTAGCAGAGGTTTGTCTTAGAAATGGTGATTCGTAAAGCTAATATCACCCTAGGTCTTAGACTTGACTACACTATTTTGAGCCGAGCCTCGTAGTGGGGTTTGAAGGAAACCGCAACCAAGGTTGATTTGCCTGGTGGATGTGATTCTTTGTTTGGATAGAGAAGCAGACATATATTCAGTTGCATTCCCCAGTCCAAGTGCACCGCTGCTATATATATTTCCAAAGGTTTTAAATTAGGGTCCACATATGGGCAGAGATATGATGTGATAGTTAATCAAGTAAGTTTAGTCTAACTCCTCATTGTTCAGTATTGGCTTGAATCTGAGTTTGTAGTCTAATTTGGTCCAACTGTTTTTTTAGCTTCAAAAACTTTAGTTTATCACCCAAAAAATGGAACCTAGTACTTTTCAATGATTTTGGGTTTAAACTGAGAGAGTATTTGATGAATTTCTGTTGTGCTTCAGTCACTTAAATTGGGAAGTAAGCCGGGATGCGTGGTTATAAGGTATTATCCTCCCATCAATATTATCTAGAGCATGTTATAGAGAATGAATGTATGGTTCCTATTTAAAATGTTTACTATGGTCTCTCGAAATGCACCTTCTGTCTTCTTCACAAGAGAGTAAGATAATCTCTCAGCACCTATCCCTTAGTACAAGAAAATGACATTCAAATACACAAGATGCAAAGATTTTGTGCTCTTATAATTATACTAACCATTTTTGGATCCTGGATCTGTCACTTGCTTTGGTTTCCTCTGTAACTGAACTGGGCGTTGAAATTTTTGGTTTTTGATTATGATGTTCGATCTAGTCCTACCAGATCATATTTCTATGATCTGGTCCCTTTTTCCTGTTACTTTGTGCATCATACAACTTTAGTTAGTTTCTACTTTCTGGTACTGCACTGTGGCCTTAAGCTATTGATGCATGAATGTGCAACTTAATTGTTTATATACTGGATAGAAACACTCAGCTTGATTGGTTGAGCTGATCTATTGCTTTTAGATGAAAGCTTTCTTTCTGGATGTAAGTTTTGGTGTGCGCACATGTGGTATGGTTGTTAGGTTAAGTAGACAATTGAGAAGCTCAGCAATGCTAAATAACAGATCCTAACTATTAGAATGGCTGGAAATATGAGGTAATCAGGACTAGAAAGGAGGATCAGTACAGTGTGTCAAGTTTCAGAAGGTAACAGCTCAGGAAAACATAAAGGGAGTTCACTGGAAGGCCCTTATTTTTATTTTAACTTACAAGTAGTGGTTAACTGTTTATGAGATTACTGCCATTACTAATAGAACATACACAACTAGGTACTGTGTAAAGGGGGTTGGGAAATTTGTTTTGTTCTCTTGTTGTGGATAACAGCCCTATTTGTTGAGTAGATTGCTATATTAATGACTAATCTTTAATTATGCTATTATCTATACTGGAAACCGGAAAGACAGAAGTGTGTTCAAGTCTTCAAGATATTTTTGTACAGTCGGTTTAGTACAGAGTTTTAGCCTTAATGTAGACCATAGATCTAATATAATCCCTGGGAGACATTTCAATAGTATGTTAGTCTTCTTGGAGTGTACAGAGCGTGATCTTTTCTATTTCTTCACAGGCTTGTCATTACATAGAGGCTAGAAGCAGGCAGCATCGGTGATTCCAGTATTGTTTCCATTTCTTATTTGGTTTGATACTGCCTATTGTAAGCTCCTCTACAGTAATAAGCTATACTCAATTTCATTGTTTAAGAATCGAATTGTTGTGGTTCAAGGTTGCACAAGCTTAGAGCAGTTGCTTTAGGTAGGTGTGTGTATTGGTACTGAACAATAGATCCATGGGTGTTTATAATATCATAAAGGGTTGTAGGAGATATAATGACAAACGGATCTGAGGACATCAACCTTCGGTTGGGCATTAAGATCACTTGATGGTTGTTCAAAGTAATATTCAAACTAACTGAAACAGCTTAGGCATTTCTGTGTTGTACATGATGCTCAAGGAGATCCTCTTGTTACTCATGACTCATCTCTTAAATTTAAACTATTGAACTCCTAAATTACCAAAACTTGATAACTTGATACTTTAGATTTACTGGTTAGCTCAATTACAGGCTTTGGTATGCCATTATTTCCATGAGGATGGAATAAATACCAGTATTTTTTTCCTGGAGAACAAATATATACCAGTATTATATGCGTGTGTTGTGCAAATATTATTACTTTGCTTGAGGTATGTTGTCTGTCTGTCATAGAGTGTCATATATAGACTGTGTAGATGAATATATGGTGACCATGACAAGTCTGTATGAGTTTACTGTGTACAAAGAATGGACTTTGGCATTTGGGATGTGTGATAATAAGGTATTATCCTCCCATCAGTATTATCTAGAGCATGTTATAGAGAATGGAAGTCAAGCTTCCTTACAAGAGAGTAAGATATTCTCGCAGCACTTATCCCTTACATTTTGATCCTGGTTACTATGTTTCTGTTGATTTTACTGCAGAAACAGATTAGACACATTGTGGAAATCAGAACACCCTTTTATGCTAGAGTTGGTTATTGGTCTCAAGCTCTGATCCTGGTGAAATGAAGATGTATGTCTTAGTTTTCATTACTATTGGTTTTCTTCACTTTGACAGTTCTATGAATGACTGCATTTAGCGTTATTTAAATTTTCTTTTAATCACTTTTTGGTGGGAGGGTTTTATAAGTTTCAAATTCTATAACATCTTGCAGACTAAAGACTGATGTTGGAGCACTTAACAATTTTGAAGTGCTCGAATTCCTAAAATCGAAGGGGGCTTCAACCAATGATATAGCTCGGCTGGCAAAAGTAAAACCATCTGAGTATAAGGTTGTCAAATATTTTATTTTATCACCTATATTGTATTCTTAATTCATTGTAGTTAGAAGTAAAGTATCTTTGATTTTCCGTGTTTAGGTTTTCGATTATTTGGTTAATACTCCTGCTGGTACTCACACAAGAGAGAGAGTTGAAGAGTTCAAGGAGAAGTGTAAACAATATGACCTTGGGAATGATAAGATCCTCAATATTATTAACACAAGGCCAGCTTCAGTGGTTGAAATATATGCGGTATGATACAAGTACTTTTTACCCCACTCTGCTGTTTGTCATTATGTGATTTTTCTCTGTTTATCATAATCTTGTTTTATCTCTCCTGGTGAGGCTTAATCATGACTGGCTTGCTTTTAATGTGTGTTTGTGCCCTTCGTTGTGGGTGGAATAGGAACTATGCTATACTACTATTGAAATGGGAAAAAAAGTGTTCAACTTTATAACTTCAAAACAGATGAGTGCAACATTGGTGTAACTGGTTGGTAACTCATTAATAATTCTTCCATTTCTTGACCCTGCATGACTAAATATTTCACTCGCATAATTGACATAAGTCGTTGATATCAGAACATGATCAAACCCTGCATCCAGTGACCAGTGTTTTCTTCCGCTTACTAACATAATATTTGGTGAGGTCTGTGGCTGTCAGTTTCTATTTACTAATGTCTAAGCATAGGCTGTTTGCAATATATGACTGTATAATGGCCTAGTATGTCTAAGGCAATCTTTTACCAAGGACCTGGTTTAGGGAACCACTTATATTTTCAAGACCCTTGATATAGTGTTTTATATTCCAAGTTAAGAGAGTACACTTTGGAGAACTTGTGACCTTACAAAATTTGTTTTTCTTCTTGATGATTCACAGATCGCACAAGATAATACTGATGAGGTAGTAGAGCTGGTTGCAAAGGTATTGCCTCCTCCGACTGCAGCATCCCCTAAACCTGAAACAGGAACTGATGAGATCGATGCAGAGACCATGAACGTAGAACAAACTGAACAAAATGATGGCAATATAGAATAACCTTGACCATTTTCTCAACTTAAGCGTCCCATGTCAAACTTTTTGATGGTTTGCCAAAAAAAACTTAATGATGAGCTATTATTTTGTATCTTATATGATGACAGCTGTGTTAATCTTAACAAACGATCATCGGATGTAAGTGATTGTAAGTAGGATTTACCATTTCTGGTGTTATATGAGACCTTCCACATTAAACTGTATTATGTATCCTTTGCAGCACTGTTTGCTTAAATAGTTGAATCCATATTCGTTTGCTCAAGGTAATTCCAGACTGAAATAGCTAGTTCAGTCTGGGTTTTGCCTTACAATGAAACATTGTTTCTAAGGATTTTAGTTGGCTATGATATTTTCTCTGTAATCAAATCATCCAATTGGCTGTTTTACAAATCTAACAAAACATCAACTACGAAGTTCCATTGGCTCTTGTGAATATTGATGTGAGATGTTTTCATTTTCTTATTATACATCAATTTCAAGTTCAAAAGTAATTTGACGTCGAGTTACATACATTATTTCTTAATTTGTAGAAACAAAAAACATAATAATCATTTGCATGAGAATACATATCGTAAACAAATAGATTTTATCAATATGCTAGACATTTAGTGATCGTCACCTAAGAATGTTCAATATGTCATAGAAGCTAGGCCAGTTCATTGATCAAACAAGGAACTTGCATCCAATTTGTAACAAGCAACTGTTGCGGCACATACTTGTATTTCACAAACCAATGAATAAAAGTTTAGGTGAGAGCTTGTTTACGCTACACCACCATCGTCAGAGCATACATGCAACCTCAACCCTGAAGGACTGACAGTGGACACGTGCCTGTCACACCACCCTCCAGGTATGGATTTCCATAGAAATTTACAGATCGCGAACCAAACAAGGCCTGTTGGTAGCGGGGATCAAACTCGGATGGGGTCTCCACCACAAGCCCGCCCTTACCAACTGAGCCAAACCTCGTTAGGAAAATCAAAATATATGTTGACAATATGAAAAGATGGTTCAGCTTCAGCAACACCTTTCAAATGTGGCCCAATGTGAGAAACATTGTATATCCTACTTTTATTTTACAAGAAGTTGAACAAATATTACAACTTGATGACTCAAATTACAATATTGACAACAAATTTACCCAATTTATTTACACTATTTACATAAATAAAGTTAAACTAAATTACACATTGACAACAATTTGTTTAAAATTTTGTAAAAAGGTTATACATTTTGTAATTACAAAAACTAACTAGATTACAAAAACAATATCTCAATTTTACAACGCACATATGTTGTCACATTTGTAAATGTGGATATTACAAACGAGTATGTATAATAGAATTTTCTCCAAAGTGATAATGTAATAACTAATGACATAAACATAACCAGAAACAAGCATGAATTTAAAATTCTTATGAACTGATCTAACTCAAATATCCAGTCAACCGTGCCTCAAATATCGAATTCTTATAAACTAACCATTTAGAATTCTTAATGGTTAGTCATATGTACGTGCTGATTTCACGTAACCATTTCAAGTTTCAAACAAATGGTTTATAAACTTTAGATCAATGCAGCAACAGGGAGCAAAAGCATGCTGCAAAGTAGTATCAAGTTCAAATATTGGTCATCAGTCTCAAATGGATAGGTTTTCACGACGAGTATCAAATAAATACGTACTCACTACCAAGGTCTTAAATCATTCAAGAGTCATCCTCCATCGCCCATTTCATGCAACTACATTAGCATTAATTTGCACCTATTTAGATGTCACTGGGTTCTGTTCTCTCATGGCCCTGTTGAGATATACATCCCACATCGGGAATATGGGACCTTGCCTGTGGGTTTATAAGGGTTTGGGCTACTCTCTCTATTACCAATTGGTTTTAGAGTTGAACCCCAGACTACTTTATCATGGTATCAGAGCGGGTTGTCCACGTACACGTGTGAAGCCCAAAGGCCACACGAACTCCACGACCACCCAAGTTGTTGTCCACGTGTTAGGCTTAAAGATTCGCCACACGTGCGGGGGCGTGTTGAGATATACATCCCACATCGGGAATATGAGACCTTGCCTGTGGGTTTATAAGGGTTTGGGCTACTCTCTCTATTACCAATTGGTTTTAGAGTTGAACCCCAGACTACTTTATCAGGCCCTGCAATAAACAGGAAACTAGTGTTACGAAACTAGCATTGCTATGCGTGGTTATTTGAAATTACTATGGACAGGGTGGTTATTTTTGTAAGATTACAATAGATCAAACCATACAGCGATACCGAAACAGAAACAGAAAAAAAAAGTGTAATCCAAAATTGCAAGACGAATAAGAATATATCTCAGAAGATCGAGAGAAAGATATGTAATATATCAGAATATTCATGGCTCGAAAGAGCCTGGGGACGATAAGTTATAAACAGTAAGTTTCCTATAACAGTGGTGGCATAAAGAACGTAACTCGAAATTTCACGCCGCCATTTTTTGAAACTCAAAGGTTGACCTTTAATTTTGAGCCTACAACTTTAGCTTGTTACTCGAAGTTTTGTGATACGTACTAATTTTTGAACATGAGGTTATGCAATTTTGCATGCAGCTTTACTATTCGTCTATGACCCACCATTATTGAATACTTTTGCACTACAGCTCGTGACTATATGCGAGGATTGAAATGAAATTGCAATCCTTGAGCTCGGCCTGATTGAAATGGATCTCCAATGTTGAGCTAGGCTAGATATTGTATTTAGATGTCAAATCGCACTGCCACTGCTCTCAATGATGAGTCTTTTGAGATGAATAAGTATTTTGGCTGGATATGAACATTCACCTACAATCCGCTTATGTAGAAGCCTTGACAGATGATCTCTTTAACCGTTAAATTGCTGATTGTTACTTTGGTGAGACAATATTCCTGTCGTTAGGGGGAGATAAGAACACAAATGTTCAAGTGGAACCACGTGAATGTCGTGGTTTGTCCCCACTAGGTCTCATTTTGATCCATAAATATCTAAGTGACAAGATCACATCTGTAAATATGTATGCAAGGATTGATATCTTATCAAGAGGACATAGTACGACCAAAAGAAGTTGGTTTTGGCGCCATCACCATGAGTGGTGATATGGTGACACCATGTAGTGGCAAAACTGGTGTCATAAGGCCGTGTGGCTCCTTAAAGGATATGGAGGCCCTTATGTTCGATATGTACTCGCACTAGAAAAAATCGAGCTTTGGCACAACCTGATTCATTGATCAATGATTCTCAAATCTATCTCATGAAGTCCGAATTGTGATTATCATTGGGGGACGCTTCAATGTCAAATCCAAGAACATGAATAGAGATCTCTACAAATACACTAGTGTACATGAGGACGTGGAATAACGAGTTTACTATCGAACAACACTTGGTTGATAAATCAACGTAGTAGATTGGCCGATGGAAAGATACAATCCAGTATTAACAAAGAGATAGGTATTTGGACAGGTGATGCCGACACCACAAGCTAAACCCTATCAACTTTACCATTGTTAGATAGCGTAGTGAAACAAAGAGTTTAGACTCATCTTATGGCACAAGGTTTCTCACTAACATGCACTGAAATTGACTACGATGAGATATGCTCTCGTGATGGATGTCATTGAACTCCATTATTTTTTCAGTTTGGTAGGTTCCGAATAACTGAACATGCAGCTTATGAACGTGGTTGAGTTACATCTCTATGGGATCAGAGATATACATGAAGATCCTGAACAAACTTTATTCACCCAAATCAAGTTGCTCTAGACCACAAGAGTGTGTACAAGCATTGTCGGAAACGCAAACTAAGTAACTATTTGATTGGAAGGGATATGATGAATTGTTCCCTTGCGTGTTTATTCCGGATTTACATGGACTCTTGATAGATCAAGAGATGCCAATGTGTATCAAACATCTAAAATTAGAATGAAAAAGATCCTAGGAAAGAATGTGTATCAAATATTCGCCGACGGGTCTGTCTTTATGAAGCGGTGGTGGACTGTTTGTTCACAGATGAGGCTTGGTGAGTAGAAACGGATAATGCTCACGGATGAGGCTTTGGTGAGGTACAAGCGGGAACTACCGACTGGTCGGGCTTTGGTGGTACAAAAAGACTCGAGGAATCTTTCTAGTAGAGGTGCTCCGGGGAGACTTGTTTTGTAGTGTGCAAAAATTGTATTGATTGAGATGTTGATTTTTATCTTCCTATACCTTGATCCCTTTATATAGTGAACACTAGGGTTTGTTCTTTCTTGCGGATCAAGTCATATCAAATCTTCCTCGAAATTTTAGAGGATTCCTTAAGCAACTGCAAATCTTTGCCACACATGACTTCAAACTGAAAGAAAACACATTAGAATTGGTCCAATGGGCTCTCATGCAAAGCATTCGTCGAAAGATAATATTTTAGTCCAAACACATTTCTGGGCCAACAACAGATTTCTCATTCATTTTCAAAATACCATTCTGATACAAATGCATGTAAATACATTACTTCTTTTCGTATCAAGTTATAAACAACATAATTCACATGCTAGCTAGAGTTCGTTTCCATGAAAGGCAAGATAGGACTTCAGCTTGTAGCCAAAGTCGGATGGAGGCCAACTATATAGACTTCCTAATTCTTTCTTTACAAGAACAAGTGATCACTTCAATAATTTAAAAACAAAACAATAGTGACATGAAGCAGTAAACGAGCAACAGCTGCACTACTGGATTGTACAACATCCCTGTGCTTGAAGCATAAAGAGAAGGAGAAGGAACAGAACCTGGATGTGGAAAAGATGTAGCACTTTCTTTGAAGCAAGTGTAGTTGCACCGACTAAGTGAGTTGTGAAGTTTCCGCTATCTTTCAGGAGTCTATGTACCTGCCCATATGCAACCAGCAGACAAAACCTCATAAATATACCTCTAAAATTTTTACATGCAGTCAAGTTAGAGCTGATCGCTAAATGTAACAGTTAGCTTACCTTCCTTACATGCATGGATCTGTCATGGATCGTAAAAGTAGCCACCCGTGATTAATGCAGAACCTCCAGCCTTGTTGACATCAGAGTGGTTGTATGTCATTACATGGAAAATCGGGTTGATAGAACTCGTAGATGTGTTTCCTCCTTAAGATTTTGGGGGATGGTATGGAAGAGCACCCTCGTATGCATGCAGCACGCCATCCATAGTTTCCACCGTTGGTGACTATATCAACCTCTTCATTTTGATCCTATAGAAACAATAGCTTAAGCATTGCTACTAATAGAAATAAGAATGTCCATGATTATTTTCACAATAATGGAAGAAGAAAAAAAATAATAAGTCTCATGTGCCAACATCAGCACAAAGGAAGTCGGAATTTTTCTCCAGATCAAAAGTACATTGCCAAGGATTTCAAAGTCCCAGACCCCAAATTTCATAAAACGGATTCTCTCCAGGAACAAAACACTTTTCCCATAGGCCAAGATCATTAATTGAGAAAGCAACTCCTTGTCCTCAGAAAAGGGACTATCTCCAGGAACACAACAGTTTCCCCATCGGCGATCACTGATTAAAATGCACCTTCCAATTCCAACAAGTAGTTTAAGTTCGAGGAACCAAACACTACAATGTATGTGATGTCCTAGCTGAGGCATTGCAATATTTTCTGCTACTACTCACCTGGCAAGTTATCTATGTCAAACCTCAGAATCTTGCCATAATTTGTGCTTATAAAGCAACAAGTGAAGCCACAATGTCTTATTAGTTTCAACTAATATTATCAAGAAAGACGAGCATTCTATTTCTGCTAGCTAAATTCTATTTCTGTTGTTTAAAACAAGAACAAATCAACAAAGTTGACCAAACCTAAACCCTAACCCTCTTCAAAAATCAAAACATAATTCAAAACCCAATTCACCAAAATCACAAAGCAAAGGAGAACCTGATACCTTTCTCATTGAATGTGACGGCGATGGCCTTGTGCCCTGCCGCCGGAATCGCCGCGTCTTCCGCCTTGTCTGCTGCCATGGATTGCGGCTTCCCAACTTGTGAGTTGTGAACTGAACGGAACTGAATTGAAAAAGCTCGTTGCGCGCTTTTCTTATAATAATAGGACCACAATGTCATAAATGCCCCATGATGTAATTTATTCCCAGATAGGTATTCCGGCATATCGGTCTGTATCAAGCCTTTTCCGGCCTTAATTGGATTTTTCCGGCCACACCAGCGTGTACCCGGTTCCTGAAGAGTTGTTTAGCTGCATGATTATAGGGTTTACTAGGTCTTGTTTACCTAGTCTTTTGTTTCTGTTTCATAAATCCTGGTCTATAGGATCAGACTGTTTTTTCTTGCTGATCACGTTAGCAAATCTGTTGCAAAACGTGTTCACCTTTTTCTTAGCTTTCTGTTATTCTGTAATGGCTATATAAAGCCAAGTTTGTTAATAAGAATGTGCGATCCATTCATCCAGTATATCCTTGGGTTCATATTTGTTCTGGTTTCATACTCCTTTGCAAACCAGTGATCTCAACATTCTGGTATCAGAGCCCCATCAAGGGGCCTGGTTTTTGGAAGAGATTAGGAACCGTAGTATCCTAACAAAGAGAGAAAGAGTGTGAGTGAAACACTTTGAGAGATGGCAGCAGAAGGAAACACGTTTGTTCAACCATGTATTCCCAGGCTTGATGGAGATTATGATCATTGGTGTCTGTTAATGGAAAATTTCCTTCGATCAAAGGAATTTTGGAGCCTTATCGAAGTTGGCTATTCTGAGCCTGCAATTGGAGATGCAACGACGGCTCAGCAGAGGAAAGCATTGGAGGAGCTGAAGCTGAAAGACTTAAAGGTGAAAAATTATTTATTTCAGTCCATTGATAAAACAATTCTGAAAACCATTCTTCAGAAAGAGACATCCAAGCAGCTGTGGGATTCCTTGAAAAGAAAATTTCAAGGGAATGAGAGAGTTAAGCGTGCGCAACTACAGAGACTTCGCAGAGATTTTGAAGTTTTGGAGATGAAAGTTGGTGAATCAGTTACAGATTATTTTTCAAGAGTTATGATGGTGGCAAATGACATGCGCAACCTCGGACAGAATATGGAGGATGCACAGATCGTGGAGAAGATCCTACGTACTCTCACAGAGAAATTTGATTACATTGTATGCTCTATAGAGGAGTCAAAAGATACTGACTCTCTCTCTGTGGATGAGCTGCAGAGCTCTTTGATTGTACATGAACAAAAGTTTCAGAGACATAAAGGAGAAGAACAAGCTCTGAAAGTCACATATGAAGGAGGAAGAGGAAGAGGTCGTGGCCGAGGAGTTTTTAGGGGAAGAGGAAGAGGGAGAGTTTCAACAAATTTCAACAAGACTACTGTTGAATGCTATCGCTGTCACAAATTGGGCCATTTTCAGTATGAGTGTCCCTCTTGGAACAAGGAAGAAGCCAACTACACTGAGCTAAATGAGGAAGATGAGATGTTGTTAATGTCCTACGTTGAGATGGAGGATGCTAGACGAAAAGATGCATGGTTTCTTGACTCAGGTTGTTCTAACCATATGTGTGGAGATAAAGGCATGTTCAGTAAGATTGATGAAAGGTTCCAGCATTCTGTGAAACTAGGAAACAATAGCAGGATGAATGTGAAAGGCAAGGGAAGTGTAAAACTGGTTATAAATGAGATTGTGCACGTAGTGGCTGAGGTATACTATGTTCCAGAACTCAAAAATAATTTATTGAGTATAGGGCAATTGCAGGAAAGAGGTCTGGATATTCTAATTAAGGGAGGCTTTTGTAAAATCTATCATCCAAACAAGGGATTGATTATACAAACTAACATGACTACTAACAGGATGTTCATCTTGTTTGCTCAGTCCCAGGCCTCTCTCCATGCAAAAGAAGACAGTTGCCTACACACCAGCACACAAGATGATGATCTCTCTCTCCTTTGGCATCGAAGATATGGACACTTGAGCTACAAAGGTTTGAGAACTTTACAGTACAAGAAAATGGTGCATGGACTTCCAAATTTTTCTTCATCAACTACAAATTGTGCACACTGCATTAAAGGAAAGCAACATCAAGATCCTATTCCAAAGAAGAGTATTTGGAGAGCAACACAAAAACTGGAACTCATCCATGCTGATATCTGTGGTCCGATCACTCTTGTCTCAAACAGTGGGAAGAGGTATATCTTATGTTTTATTGACGATTACAGTAGGAAGGCTTGGAGTTATTACTTGGTTGTGAAGTCAGAAGCTTTGAATTATTTCAAATGTTTCAAAAGTATGGTTGAAAAAGAGACAGGTCTGGAGATCAAATGTTTACGTACGGATAGGGGAGGAGAATTCACCTCAGGAGATTTCAATGAGTTCTGTAAACACCATGGCATCAAGAGACAATTAACCACTGCCTATACACCACAACAAAACGGCGTGGCTGAGAGGAAGAACAGAACAGTGATGAATATGGTTCGTGCAATGCTTTCTGACAAGAATATTCCCAAGACTTTCTGGCCAGAGGCAGTAAACTGGATCATCTATGTCTTGAATAGATGTCCTACATTGGCTGTCAAGGATGTCACTCCTGAAGAAAGGTGGAGTGGTTTGAAGCCCTCAGTAGGATATTTTCGTATTTTCGGTTGCATGGCACATGTTCATGTACCTTCAGTGAGAAGAACTAAGCTTGATGATAAAAGCTTCATTTGTGTGCTGTTAGGGGTTAGTGATGAGTCTAAAGGCTATAGACTATACGATCCTACAGCTAAAAGGATTGTTGTGAGTAGGGATGTCATTTTTTAGGAAGAAAAACAGTGGGACTGGGATGAGAGCTATAGTGATCAGATCCTTATAGATTTAGAGTGGGGTGAAGCTAGTGAGATAGAGAGTGAAGAAGAAGAAGAAGAAGAGGAGGAAACACAAAATGAGAGTTTTGAGGGAGAAACAGGTAGTGTGGAAGCAAGGGTAAGGAGAACTGAAAATGTGGATAGTAGGGAAGGTAGAAGGGTTAGATTCACACCAGCTTGGACTGAAGATTATGCTAGTGGAGAGGGTCTCTCAGATGATGAAGACGAGGCAAATATGGCTATGTTTGTGACTGATGATCCACTGTACTATGAGGAGGCTGTAAAAAGTGCACATTGGAGGGAAGCCATGGACTGTGAGATCAAATCCATCGAAAAGAACAAGACCTGGACCCTTACTGACCTTCCAGTTGGAGCAAAGAAAATTGGGGTGAAATGGGTATACAAGACTAAGTTTAATGAACTTGGAGAAATAGAGAAGCATAAGGCACGGTTGGTAGCAAAAGGGTACAGTCAGAAGCATGGAGTGGATTACAAGGAAGTTTTTGCTCCAGTTGCAAGATTGGAGACAGTAAGAATGGTTGTGGCATGTGCAGCTCAGAGAAATTGGAAGATTTATCAATTGGATGTCAAGTCTGCTTTTCTTCATGGTGAACTTAGTGAAGATGTGTACATAGAGCAGCCAAGAGGGTATGAGATGAAAGAAAATGAGAACAAAGCCTACAAACTCCACAAGGCCCTTTATGGTTTAAAACAGGCTCCACGAGCATGGTTCAGCCGTTTAGAAGCTCATTTTGTCAGTGAAGGTTTTGAAGGATGTCCAAATGAACAAACATTGTTCTCCAAGAGAAGCAAAGAAGGTAAAATATTAATTGTAAGTGTTTATGTTGATGACTTAATTTATACTGGTGATGATGAAGGCATGTTGAGCAGTTTCAAAAGATCAATGATGAAAGCTTTTGAAATGACTGATTTGGGAAAAATGAGGTTCTTTCTTGGAATTGAAGTATCGCAGCAGTCCAATGGCATCTTTATTTGTCAAAAGAAATATGCAGTAGAAGTGCTGAAGCGTTTTGGGATGTTTGAGAGCAATGAAGTCAGTAGTCCAATCATACCAGGCTGCAAGCTGAACAAGGATGAGCATGGAATCAAGATTGATGAGTCATACTATAAGCAAGTAGTTGGAAGTCTGATGTATCTCACAGCAACTCGTCCAGACATGATGTATAGTGTAAGCTTGATTAGCAGGTACATGGCTAATCCTACAGAATTCCATTTACAAGCTGCAAAGAGGATTTTGAGATATTTGAAGGGAACTTTCGATTATGGGATTATGTACAAGAAAGGAAGTTCGGAAGATTTGATGGCCTATACAGACAGTGATTATGCAGGTGACATAGAAGATCGAAAGAGCACCTCTGGCTATGTGTTCTTATTAAGTTCTGGTGCTGTGTCTTGGTTATCAAAGAAACAGCCGATTGTAACATTGTCTACTACAGAGGCAGAGTTTGTGGCAGCAGCTGGATGTGCAAGTCAGGCAGTATGGATTAGAAGAGTTTTGGAGAAACTAGGGTATGCTCAGAAGAAATGTGTTGATATCAAGTGTGACAATAGTTCTACCATAAAGCTGTCAAAGAATCCTGTCATGCATGGAAGAAGTAAACACATTGATGTGCGTTTTCATTTCTTAAGAGAGCTGACAAAGGATGGGGTAATTGAGCTCACACATTGTGGAACAGAGGAACAGATCGCAGATTTAATGACTAAACCACTGAAATTGGATACATTCAAGAAGCTCAGAGATCTGTTGGGAATGTGCAAAGCAGCTGAGCTAAACTAACTGTTTTTCAAGTGTTAGTTTAGGGGAGGAATTGAAGAGTTGTTTAGCTGCATGATTATAGGGTTTACTAGGTCTTGTTTACCTAGTCTTTTGTTTCTGTTTCATAAATCCTGGTCTATAGGATCAGACTGTTTTTTCTTGCTGATCACGTTAGCAAATCTGTTGCAAAACGTGTTCACCTTTTTCTTAGCTTTCTGTTATTTTGTAATGGCTATATAAAGCCAAGTTTGTTAATAAGAATGTGCAATCCATTCATCCAGTATATCCTTGAGTTCATATTTGTTCTGGTTTCATACTCCTTTGCAAACCAGTGATCTCAACAGTTCCCTTTAGGTTATGAATTAGTTTTTTAATGCAGCTGGGTCCGACCGAAAACCGGTGGATACGGTCCGATTCGCCGGGATACCTATCCGGAAATAAACTAATTCATCGGGGCATACTGACTTTTCGTACATCAAGTGCTGCTGAAAATAAAACAAGACTCGGGACCCGTCTTAGTACTGTAGCAAAGAGAAGAAAAAGGAAAGCTAGTCGTTCATGTCTGTTGAGAAAGATCAAGTGGGAAGATCCAGAAATACCATGGTTTTTTCTTCTGTCTTCTCCCTCCGCAAACTCAATCAATCGGACCTATACACAATTTCGAACTACATGTATCTTAAATTGATAGTTTTCCACGACAACACACATCAAATAACTATCTTACTAATTATTCAAGAGCTAGTCATCCTCCAACACCCGTCGCATTACATCACATGACATTGAATATATTAAATTTCCATTGCACATGGGTAAATCCATATCATAAAATAACACCGTGAGGTTGTTTGAACTAATATTTATATTTCTAGTTTAGGTTAAGAAAACTCGTTAGACCGATAACAATCGTCTTGTCTTGTACATAATTCTTTTTTCTTTGGGTAAAGTAAGAGGTGACCTGTCAAAAGTTGACCTGCAATTTAAAACCTTATCATTGTAGTGTTAGTAAGTAGGGTATCGTTCTAGCCGGAGACACTAGAGAAGGATTATTATTCTGCAAAATAAAAATGTTAGAAATATTCACACATATAAACATATTTACATCGAAATATATGGGAGTTGAGAATTTGTTCGAAACATAAAGAAAACAAAACAGAAATATCTACAAGGTTGGTCAATCATTACTCAAGCACGAATTATGGCAAACACCGATTAGAAAACACATAAGTTTTATGAAAGATCAAGTTATTATGTTTATGTTAACATAGATGCAAATTAATTCCAACTTTTTATGACTTCTCATGTAACTTAGAACTTACGACGCGCATCATCCTAAGTTTATGTGTCATCTTGTTTAATGCTTACGACGCGCATCACATTAACACAAAATACACTTACCGTTCACGAGTCGTTGAAGACATGATCCTAGGTATGTCGTCACTCATCCTATTAGCATGTAAATCACTTACCCTACCACCCTATGCAGCAACTAGAATCGAGAGCCCGACGCGGTGAACTCAACCCTAGATTACTACGGCATATTAAACTCCCCCCTTAGAAACATCCGTGCACAAGACTATCTTTAGGTTCGATTATGTGATCAGGTAAGCAATTAATCAATTTGACATCTACTAAACACACAAACATAACACAACTTAAACTAAATCATAATCCTAACATGCAATCTAAATCGTTACACAACAAACATATTCATGTGCAAATCACAAAGAAAAGTTCATAAACATGCTTATTATGCAAAACCAAAAACCAAAACATATATATATCATAAAGAACTGTTTTACACAGAAAATTATTACACAAAACCATGAAGGATTTCATGCTTAACCTACCTATATAGATCGGCAAGGATGAAGGGATTGATTCGGTGAAAGATGGCAGTCGGCAGTGGATGAGAATGGTGGTGGCAAGCTTGTGTTTTTCTGTGTTTAAGGGTTTTTGGGTAGAGTAAGGCTATACTATGGTTTTTGAGCAATTGAAATACCTCTTTTTCAGTTGTATTACATGTGTATTTATAGAGAAAAACTCCTAAAGAAACCCTAGGGATTCGGCAGCCCATTGTATCCCAAACCGAGTAGGTTTTCCTCTCCTTGTTGGATTTGGTCTCTCTCTTTAATTTGCTGACTTGGAAAATGATTTTTCTGAATCATGGACTCTTCTTCATGTGTATGGATCGGCATTGGGCTCTCCTTCATGCTCAAGGACTCCTAGGACAGCCGAAAGGCTTCCATAGTATCGGTAGGACAAGTTATCCTGTTTTGACCGGGATAACTTTCCTAGATGTTGTTTTCGGTTTTTCCTTGGTGATTTCTTGATTCTTCTTCTTCTAAACAACTTCACATGTCTTCATTAAGCTCTTCATCAATCATTTGGCATGCTTGGGAAGGGTTTTGGTAAAGAAACACACTCACGAACTCGGTAGACAACTTCAGCAGAAACTGCCCAGTTTTGCAGCTTGACCTCCGTCCATTGTTTTGATCATAATATGAACTCCAATTGCTGCGATTCAAGACGATCTGAAAACTAGACACATACAGCTTTCCAATGATATATGGCTCGTCCTCAGACTCCGCATGGATCGTCAGATATGAAATTCCAAAGTTGATGTAGGGTTTCTGGAAGTTTCTGCTCGGATCAAAATGCAATGTTTCGGAGTTTCTTCTTTTCCGTGGCTTCTTTTGTTGTCCTCCATGAGTCCAATCTTCATGATTCTTCATCTATTAAGCCTATTTACATGTTGTCTACACATTGCACAAGATTCATCAAAATTGACAATGTAATAATATAACGAACCATGAGAAAATAACCAAGTCTTTGTTCCAAATCGAATTTTCAACACTTAAACACAATTTTGTGTATAAATGCATGTTTTAGCCATTGCTCTATAGAAAAACCCTTTTGACTCAAAATAAGTAAAAACGACATTACTAAGGAATAAACCAAGTATAAATGAGGGTAAAAACACATTAAAATCATGGCGTAAAACACACTTATCAAGAGGCGATATTAGTGGGTTACTAAGAACCAGATTTGGAGATTCGAGTGAAAATCTCTATATTCAGTTAAGGAAATAAAATCTTTCTGTCTTAGATACGAAGGAAAAACACTTAACCCTAGCTTACATAAGGGTTGGGGGCGAACATGAGAAAAAAACTCAAATCAATCAAACACAACCATTTTCAAACACAACTGCAAACATACATACGTTTCTCTAGAGCGCACCCACCACCAAAAAGACACTCCGACATCTTTTGAAAGGACCAATCTACTGGTATCATGTTGATCCGTCAACGAAATTCCATCCCATCAAGAAGTTGATCTGTTAATAAACCTTTTGATCCGTCGGTAAAGCTATCTGCTATCGACATTACTAGGGTTTACCTTAGTAAATATCCTGACACTTATTATCTCTACTTGAGTCTTCACAGTTTAAGTTGACCCGGCCACCTAGGTAGTTGGTGAAAAATCCTAGTTGAAAACAGCTATGTCTGAGGAAGAACTCAGTCTATGAATAGATCGGTATCTGCAGTACAACGTTTGAAAAGAAGACAGAGAGAGCAGCGCGCGGTTTTCAGCACAGACATCAAGTTGCACTGGACTCATCAATGTTGGCATGTCAAATAAAACCGGTTTTTGAAGAAGTAAAATTTTAGCTCGAACAAGAGTGATGTTCCAAACTTAGATAAACAGACTACAACAACCTTTTACTTATACAAGAGTTGAGTCTCAACCAATTGACGCTAAATACATTGAATGTGATCATTTCAAAAACAAATCATACTCGTTTTGTGTTGTTACTTGTTACCACGTCCATAGTAAATATTGGTAGACCGTCTTGATTCTAATTCCTGGTTACAGCGGTGATATTACTTGCTCACTCACTCTCTCTATGTCGAGCTCGTTATCTGGTCATCTCGATCTCACCTCGATTCAGAAACCAAAAGAAAGAAGCTAAAGAATGGTCATGTGCGTGGGAATGGGCAAACCTGACCAGACCTCACCACCTCGTGTGACGGAATAGCTAGTCTAGTGTTTTGGGGAACTTTTGAATTATTTCAAGTAGGTATTTGGGAGCAACCTGCCCACCCTTTTCGTAACTCTGTCAAATTGTCTCACCTAATGCAGCAAACTAAGCCAATAATTTTTGCTAAACACCAAAACAAATGTCAGTCGGTCGACTTGGCCTCGTGAAGTGATGGTTTCAGCATCATGTACGGCTCCTTAATTCGTGCTCCACTATAGCTCCCCATATTCTGCCGAACAAAACGACATTGTTTTTCTCGAGCCTGGAATGGAAAACGATTCCTCGATCTGCTATGTAATTCTGCTAGCTCTAAACCGAGATTATATGTCTTCCTTAATTTCATTGTGCTCATCCTCGGCTAGTGCTCATTTAGTACACGAATCATCCTACGCTTATCGTTGTTTAACAATATTATCTTTCAAGTCTCGTTTTATAGTTTATGTTGACATACGTGCTAAGCAGAACACTTTGACGACCTACGAATCAACCATAACCATCCCACCAGCCAACACTAACGGCACGAAAAGCAAGCCAGCAACAAGGTTCACACAACAGTGTGACCCGCCAGCCAAACAGTCTAGCGACGCGCCTGCACGCGCAGCGCTTAAACTGCTACTTGACGCTATGTTGGCGTGGCCATACAAAGCCTCTTGCCTTTCCCGATGAGAGTATTTACTCCCACATAGAAATGTGAGCTTGGTGACTCCTCGAGAAAAACCTATAAATAACGACAGTACAAATGACTAAGGTACGGTTACTATCCTACTACTATTACTCCACCAAGTACGTTTACTGACTTAGGCATCAGAGAGTAATAGGCCGCCAGTCGCGGTCTTTACTTCTGATACCTACTCGTTACTATTTTTAGGACAGCACTTCGGGCAACTCCCCTCTCTCCCTCTAAGGAGAGGACTCGTCTAAAACATTGGCGTCGTCTGTGGGAAACCACACATAAGATAGAAAAAAAAAGAGAAAATAATGGTGGTCAAAAGCGATCAACCCCTCGAGCCTAGCCAGAGGGCAGCGGAAGAAATCGCAAGAACCCTGAATTTTTTGATGCGTCCCTCAGAAGCTGGGGATGTTATCGAAACGCTAGCACCAAATTTACCCTTTACTTCCTTAACCCCAACCGGTGATGGCAACGATGTGTTACCCTTCTCACCAAGGAACTGCAGGATTCCAGAGCACTGTGTAAGCTCTTATAACGCCGTCCTCGACAGACCTGCCTTTAACCAGTTAAAGTGTATTATAGCTGGCTACATGCTCGTAATGAAGTTTCCAACGCCTCATGGCACGAGTATAGTCAAAGATAGTCATACCGTGGTTAGAGAATGCTATATGACTTTAATCCAGCAAGCTAAAAAGAGAAGGGAAATCCTATCGGTTAATAACCAGCAGGAATTAACAAAAAAACTGGACAATCCTAGGGTAGAAAGTGATAAATATGCCCCGAAGACACCAGTTAGCAACAATGTTGTAAGCGCAGTCGGTATATCCACCACCAATCATGAGCGCCAGGTATTTATCGGTGCCCAATTGGATCCTGTTTTGGCTAATGAATTAATCCAGTGTTTACAGGATAACGCACATGTGTTCGCTTGGTCTCATGGGGACATGTCTGGCGTATCCTGCGATATCATCGAACACTCTTTAGCCATCAAACCATCAGCCGTCCCCGTCAAGCAGAGGCGCCGGGCCTTTGATAAGGAACGATATGCAGCAATGAATCAAGAAGTCCAAAAACTGTTGAAGGTTGGCTTCATCCGCCCAGTTTTTTACCTGGCCTGGGTCTCTAACGTGGTGATGGTATACAAACCCAATGGAAAGTTGTGGATGTGTGTGTATTATAAAAATCTCAACAAAGCATGCCCAAATGACAGCTTCCCTCTACCTAGAATCGACCAGCTGGTGGATGCGACGGTTGGACATGAGCTGTTCAGTTTAATGGATGCCTTCACAGGATACATGCAATTGTCAATGAGCGAGTCCAACAAGGAGGCTACCATATTTGTCACCAATACAGGAACATATTGTTACGTAAGAATGACGTTCAGGTAAAATAACGTCGGATCTACCTACCAGCGACTCATGACACTAATGTTTGAACCAGATATCGGGAAGATCAATATAATCTACGTGGACGACATGTTGGTCAAAAGTCTCAGGGCAGGAGACCATGTCAACCATCTCAGAATCATTTTCAAAATCTTGTATCGGTATAATTTGAGGTTGAATCTAGAAAAATACTTCTTTGGCGTTACAGAAAGTAAATTCTCATGGTACATCATCAGTGAGCAGGGAATCTCCACTAATCCCACCAAGATAAAAGCCATTCTCGACATGAAGGCGCCAAAAAAAAGGCGGAAGTCAAAGCCTGTAGGGACGGCTAGTAGCCTTATCTCGTTTCATTGCCCGTCTAACAAACAAATGCACTCCAGTTTTTAGGGCCCTCTGCCGACCAACAGGCAAGAGAGCAGAATGGTCTGCAGATTGCGAGGCTGCCTTTCAAGGACTCCAGGAGTACTTGGCGGCAGTACCTATGCTATCGATCACAGAGTAGGTAGAGATATTATACTTGTACCTAACGGTTTCATGTACTGCTATTAGTTGTGCCATTGTCCGGCAGGTTTAGTCTGCTGAATTACCAGTATTCTGCGCCGGTAGGGGGATGAGACAAGATATCCAGCCCTTGAAAAGATGACCTTGGCACTTATAATGGCTTCTAGACGACTCTGCCAGTACTTCCAAGCACACCCAATTATGGTCTTGACTAATCAACCTCTCAAGCAAGTCCTTCAAGGCCCAGAGCATTCTGGGCGTCTCAGCAAATGGGTTGTTGAGCTCAGTGAGTTTGATATCGAATTCAAGCCCAGGACCGCCTTGAAAGGGCAGGCGGTAGCAGACTTCATCGCAGAGTTCACAGAGCGAGAAGATGAATGGTTGGCGGAGAATCAAGCTGGACAGCAAGACACGGAGGTTCAAGAAGTCACAAGTAAGACCGCCATCAAAGCAAAATGAAACCTTTATATGGATGGTTCATCCCGCAACAATGCTAGCGGGGCAGGCGTCATCCTAACAGGCCCAGGGCAGATTCTTGTGGAATATGCGCTAAGATTCGAGTTCAAAGCTTCTAACAATACGGCAGAATATGAAGCTCTTATAGCGGGACTATTATTGGCACTAGAAAATGACACCACTAAGAAAAATATCTTCAACAATTTCCAGCTGGTAGTAAATCAAGTTAATGGGGAATTCCAGACAAAGGAAAGACCACTTACAGCTTATTTTGGATATGTAAAAATACTCTTGGCATGATTTTTCCAGTATACACTTACCAGTATCCCTAGGGCAGATAACGGAAGAGCAGACAACTTTGCACGTCTAACAACAGCTCAGCCACATACCTATGCTTATGATGCTAGGGTCGAAATATTAGAAAACCCATCGATCACCAAGACACTAGCAGAAATTTTCCACATTGATATTGGTTCTTCCTAGATGGATCCATTCCTCGTTTATAAGCAGAACGGGGATTTACCCGTGGACAAGATAGCCGCTCAAGCTCTTATCAAGCGCGCTACCAATTACATAATACTTGAAGGCAAACTGTACAACCAAAGTCTCAAATACCCACTTTTGAGATGTGTCACGCCGGTAGAGAGGCAGAAAATCTTGCATATGATCCATAGCGGGGTTGAGGGGAACCACTCCGGACATCGCTCACTAGCAAACAAAGCTATGTGTTACGAGTACTATTGGCCCACGTTGGTAAAAGACTCAGAGCTTATTGTGAAGGCTTGCAAGAAGTGCAAGCAATTCGCTAACATTCCCCGGGCGCCAGCTGAGCCGTTGTCAAACATGATGGGTCCATGGAAAGGTTTTTTGTGTGGACTTGACTTAATAGGACCATTTCTCGTGGCGAGAAGCCAATACCGCTACATCATCGTAGCTATTGACTACACGACTAAGTGGATTGAGGCCGTCCCTCTTGTTAAGATTGACACCGCTAGAGTTCAAAAGTTCATTTGGAAGAGAATATGTTGTCGGTTTAGGGTGCTAGACACCATAATCACTGACAATGGGGCACAATTTAACAACGAGGAACTAGTCGGTTGGGCACGCGAATACCATTTGCATATCAAGTTTGCCTCTGTAGCACATCCTCAAACCAATGGTCAGGTAGAAGCCGCCAACAAGAAGATCAAAAATTTGCTTAAAAAGAAGCTTGATGAAGCAAAAGGACTCTGGGCGGATAGGCTTCCCGAAATTTTATGGGCGCTCAGGACAACTCCAACCACCGCAACTGGACAAACTCATTTCTGTTTGACGTACGGCTCAGAGGCAGTGCTGTCTGTTGAGGTAACACATCCAACGGCTCGAGTGGCGTTGTTCAATCAAGAGACCAATGAAGAAGGCCTACTTTTGGAAAAAGACTTGGTGGAAGAAAAACGCATCCAAGCACACCTCACCAACCTCTAAAATAAGCAACGAAGCGCTCGCTTCTTTAACAAACAGGTCATGAACCGCCGCTACCAAGTCGGGGAATGAGTCATGAGGGAAGTCATCCCAGCGCCTAAAAGACTAAATCCCAAGTGGAAAGGACTATTCCAAATTGTGGAAGAAGTAAGCCTGGGTATTTACTATCTTATAGATAAGGCTGGAAAACTAACCGCCCACCCATGAGCTACTCTGCTACTAGATGATGATCGAGTTAATATATTGATACGTTACTACGTCAAAAAGCATGCAAAGTTAATACGTCGTTTATGTACATCATTGTTGTCTTTTAGATAGTTACATGACTAGTTAGCTAGCTACATGGATAGATACTTAGTTACTTAGATAGTTACATGACTAGTTACTTAGGTAGTTAAATGGATAGTTACATTAGTAGTTATATTGATAGTTAATTGAAGTTGATAGTTAGGTAGTTACATGATTAGTTAGCTAGTTACATGGATATATACTTAGTCTCAGGTAGTTACATGGATATATACTTAGTTACTTAGATATAGTTACATAAATAGTTACATAGGAATTTAGGGTTAATGATTGTTGGCGGAAGGATGAAAATGCAGCCTCATGTATGTTTATGAATTTTTTATAATCATACTCTTATTTGTAGTTATTTGTTACAATGATTATGCATTTTTAAGTTACATATTTTATCGAAAGATATGTATGTTACATAGTTATGTGAATATCTATATAACTATTTAAAAATAGGTGCATGAATTTCTATGTAACTATAACTAGATATTGCATCAGACCCATAACTGACAGATGTGACAATCTCTCTATTCAATAAACTGATGAGTGTGCCAAGGCTGATATTGTATCTTCACACGCTTACTGTCAGCCATATATAATACAGCACTCCAATAACTGCAAGCCTAAAATTGTAAATAAATAACTGCATTAGCATCACAACTTAGTTGAATCAGAGCCAATAATTTAGAACATATGAAAAAAGGACAGATGTTCTCTTAACATACTGTTTGGAAGAGCATGCTTGATAGTGCTGAAGTACATTATTTTCTCATTTTACAACAGATGAAGTTACTGATGAGTACCTGGAGCATACATAAATGTAGGTGTAGACCCAATTCAATTTTACAGCATTCCTATATTCTTATTTGCATTTTGTTTAGGCACTTGGCTGAGATATCTGGTCACGAACCTCTCCAAGAATATAGCTTCTCTGCCGGCAGCACCGCATAAGCCAGACTCATGTTTTCATCTACCAATCCTTTGTTCATCAAAACTCTGACAATTGAACACCTCGGGATGATCCTATTCTCCAAACTGAAACACAAAATGACAGGGAAAGTGGGAATCATTGCTGCAGGCCGTCCCATTTTATTCACCAGAAAATCCATTGTCTCCATAAGTTTCTTCTCATACAAAAGCATACACTGAGAGCTCTTCCTAAAAGCAGAGAGAACATCATCATCAAACAAAATCACACACATAAATGAGCTTTCCAGAAGTGATTTCGGATTTCAAAACAAAGATCTGAGCTGAAAGATATGATGCCTCAAAGTAGGCAAGAAAAATCAGTTTTTTCTGGAAATTTCCAGCAACACAAAAACTTGATTTTGTAGCTATAGTTTGAATTTTGGAGCAAGAATGGAGTTTTGAAACTTCAAAGACAGAAAATGAGCAATCCCAAAACACAAAAACATCTGAAAACACAAACAACTTTGAATCAAAACACCCAAGATTTAATTCTTGGGAACAATTCACATGTAGTCCAAACCTGCATTGAATAATCCACATTCCACTGGCCAAGTTATTTCTAATTCTGTTGTGCCTATATGCAAGTCACTATCTAGTCAACAACCATCTTTTTGGATCCACCAGCATGTCATATTGCTAAACTCTTCATTTCTCAGCATAAACTAAAGGACTAAATCTGTTCCAAGTCTTCATATAATTGTAATTTTTGTTCGAGTCTTCAGAATCTTCAGTGAATTTCCAAATATCTGAAACAAAAATTTCCATTAGGGCTTTAACTAGTTTGTTTCGTAAAGACGTTATTCCAGGAGCTGGGAACAATGGGAGTACCACAGATAAATCAAATTCAAAAATAATTTGAACACGAATCATGAAACGAAAACTGCAGCAACATTGAAATTGAGAGAGTAACCATTATATAAAAGCAAGGAAATTGAATCATACCTTAGGCGGCGAGATCCAGAGTGAGTTATCGTTGGGGAGAAAAGAGAGACGGCATCAGACTTAATTATAAAGGTGGAATTGAAATAGTGGGATTTCATTTCTTTCATTACATAAAATTAAAAGTTTACTTATATTATTTTATAGACTCTAGTTAATAAACAATTTTTTACTTAAACGTATTAATTTAAATTTACATATTTAATTTAATTAGATATTAATAAAAAATTAATAATAAATAAATTGTTTTAAACCATTTTCTATTCTCAAGTTTTAAGTTCTTCCAAACATCATAAAGGGAAATACTAAATTAATTTCATTATAACCTTGAAAGAAAAATAACTACAATTCCTTTCCGACCATCACATTCCAATCAACCAAACGGGGCCTAAAATTATACAAGGTTGATGAGAATTTCAAAATCAGTTTTTGTTGGTGAAAAAAAAATATCCAAAATTAGGGTTAGTGAACATTTTCTACATAGTTATATAGGACCCAATTAACGTAGTCTCAACCGATATATGAGCATGCACATTGTAAGACTATACGTGTGACATCGGCTACGATATATGAGCATGCACATTGTAAGACTATACGTGTGACATCGGCTACGTACTTACAAACAAAACGAAGATATAAGTCCAACAACCTGTATTCACCTAAGTAGAATCCATCTCGCAAAGGGTCAAGGGTGATCGAATGGAGTTAATTGACAACATCTATTCTATTTCCATTACTCCATTTACGGACAAATAATGTCTCGTATAGTTGACATCTCAAAACACAAAAGAACCTTATCAAATCGTGTCTAGAATAATTTTAGCTCAAGATTTGTGATTTTTTTTCATATTTATATTCGTAAGTAACTAGTTTTCACTATGCTTGTTTTTATGGTTTGAGAGGTTTTGGTATTACATCGAATTTCTCTTTTGTATTTTAAAAAAAAAAACTTTTTATTAATAACTCACACACTATATATGTCTGTGAGATTTGAACTCGTGACCTCAAAGTTTTTGAACTCGTAACCTCAAAGTTGTCAATTAAACATCTTAACCAACCAAACTACGGTTCACCGATAATTTTCTTTTAATCTTATAGAGAGATAGGGACGACTTTTCTCTTCTATCTCCCTCTATCTTAAAAGTAAAAAAAGTTGGTCGATCGTCATTGATATAAAATTTAGACGAGTCTTGCAAGCGAAGAGGGAACTAGGATTAAACAAGTGAGCTAAAATTTGCACGCTATTTTTTTTACGATCTACACACCCTATTAATATTTTAATATTTTTTTAACCGCCCGCAATCTTCATATTCCAAAACTACCAATCTCTCCCTCACTCTCTCAATCTCTCCCTCTCTTTATGTCTCCTTTTTTCTTTTCTTATTTTCTTTTCTTTTTTGTTTCTCCCTGCAACTCAATCATACCAACACATCTTAGATAATACAGTTCATCCCTAATCAAGTTTGGTGAGAAAAAAGCTTCAAACCCAGGCTATGCCGAGCCTAACAACCAAGTAGTAGGGCGACCTCTTTGAATTCTACATCTTCCCAAATCCCAAATTACATGTTTCCGATATGAGGCAAGAGTCCTAGTAGTGTTCCGTGAGTGTATGTTGGTGAGGCCGGTAATGTGACTTTTCGATGTCGGATAGGCAACATCCGGGTATCACCGTGTATCTTGCATGACGGGCTTCGTGATGTATGTTGTGGTCGGGTCTCGATATGGATCTCGGGCCCACATAAAGGGTGTCACTTATGCTTGGCGGTATAGGCATATCCATGGCTACCTCATCAAGTCTCTGAAGTCTTCAAGCAAGAGCACCTTCTTGGTTGAGGAGTTAAACCAAGTCACCAAGTATAAGTGACAACAAGGTGGGGCCCAACCCTATTAGTCTCTGAGCTTCTCAAGCAAGAAAGGGCTCTTCCATATGCTTCTAAACTTCTTCCATGTGGTGGAATTAGATTGTCGCCGAATTGAGAAGTCCTCGACTCCTCTGCTTTGAAAGCGGGCTGCTGTCTGAAGGCGGAGGGCGTTGCCTGAAGATGTAAGGCGCTTGATGACGAAATGTTGCTTGAGGCATAATGGTTGGAGCAGATGAATGCTTGAATCAACGAGTTGTTTGTCGTTATATGAATTCTTCTTACTCGATGGTGCTTGCTATTATTTGAATGATTGCTGCTTGATGGATGACCGCTGCTCGCTGGATGCGTGATGCTATGTGGCGAGTTGAGCACTGAATGTCCCCGAGTTTCCTGCTAAGAAAACCATATGTTTGTGAGAAACTGTCGTATTTTCGTTGTGAAATGAAATCGCTATAGGATTATCTTTATTCTTGGTTGCCTATGGATAATAGCTTAGGATAATATTGTTTCATTTGTAGTATTGTTAGCTATGCAAAAGAAAATGCGTGGAGCGGATCCATGTATGTGTGTTGGATTGTCCCCGTGCTTTAAACGTTGGTGGAGTTGATCCACGCTTATATTTTAGTGTATGCAAATGACAATGTATATGCATGCATATCTATTGTAGTGGTTTTCGCTATTAACATGAAGCATGAGGTAAAGGTTTATGCTTTATCTAGAGTATGATGGAGATGTGTTGTAAGTTAAGTGTTGTGAGCGTCTAGGCGTCGTGTCGCTTGTGGAACGTTGGCCCGATCAAGTAAGTAGTCATGCTCATAACCGTTTACAATTGCTATCCATCATATTTTAGTTAGTCTTATTGTCCCAACATCTCAAAGCTTGTAATTATAGCTGAATGACTACGTTTAGCAAATCTTGCAAAGTATGCTTAGAAAGTGATATAGCAAGTGTCATGGCATCAAAATACTTATCTTATGTTGTCTCGAAGTGGCGATTTGTTCAAGTCTCTGAGTCACGTTGGAGTTGTCCAGCAAGATGCTTGGACAGAAGGCGCTTTGCTAAAAAGCTAAGTTCTGTTTGACACTCAGAGAGCTGAATGAGTTGCTTGACGCTCAGAGATCGAAATGAGCTGCTTGACGCTCAGAGAGCGGAATGAGCTGCTTGACGCTCAGAGAGCGGAATGAGCTGCATGGCGCTCAGGGAGCGGAATGAACTGCTTGGCGATCAGGGAGCAGAATGAGATGCTTGGCGCTCATGGAGCGGAATGAGCTACTTGGCTCTCAGGGAGCTGGATCCGCTGCTTGGCTCTCAGAGAACGGAATCCGCTACTTGGCTCTGTGTGCCAAGAGTAAATTGGTGGTGGCTTTCTCCCTTTTTTTGATGGACAAATTTTTGGTGTTGTTTTTTCGGTCTAATGTTTGTGAATTTTAATCATCAGAATCACAATGTGCATACTAATGTTATATAAATTGTTTAGTATGTTTTAAGCAAATGCACAACTTTGTGAACCAACTCTACATAGAAGCAAAATTATCAAAAATCTCGTAAAATAAGATGTGATCAGAATGGTGAAATACGGCTATGGTTGAAAAATTATGTAATTCGGGTAACGTCTCGATACCGATAGTAACAGTCAATCCTATTTACCATTATTATTTCCTATGGGACGCCCTATCTTCAAGGGGTAAATGTCCTAAAATTTTTATATGGGCGGTTGTGTCTTATCCATGTGAGAGTTTTTTGTGTGAAAGGTTCAACCAAAATATATCATACAGAATGAGATATGAGTGTTTTCATGTGATAAGTGACGACGGATTGGAGTTGACTGTTTTGATCGAGTCCTTAACATTGTCGGATCCAGTTGAATTTTTACAATTTTTCATCATAATGATCATATATGATGGACAAATTTTTGTTTGTCAATTTTAGTCATCGGAATTACAATGTGCATAATAATGTTGTATAAATTGTTTAGTAGGTTTTAAGCAAATGCACAACTTTGTGAACCAACTCTATATAGAAGCAAAATTCTCAAATATCTCGTGAAATAAGATGTGAACAGAATGGTGAAATATGACTATGGTTGAAAAATCACGTAATTCTGGTAACACGGTCAACCCTATTTACCATTATTATTTTTTATGAGGAGCTCTATCGTCGAGGGATAAATGTCCCAAAATTTTTATATGGGCAGTTGAGTCTCATCCACGTGAGAGTTTTTTGTGTGGAATGTTCAACCAAACTACGTTATATAGAGGGAGATATAAGCGTTTTCGTGTGATATGTGACGACAAATTAGGGTTGACCATTTCGATCGAGCTCTTAACGTTGTCAGATTCAGTTGAATTTTTACCATAGACATTTTTCGTCATAAGGATCATATTTGATGGTCGAAATTTCGTTTGTCAATTTCAGTCATCAAAATTACAATGTGCACTAATGTTGTATAACTTATTTAGTAAGTTTTAAGCAAATGCACAACTTTGTGAACCAACTTTACATAGAAGCAAAATTATCAAAAATCTTGTGAAATAAGATGTGATCGAAATGGTAAAATACGGTTATGGTTGAAAAATCACGTAATTCGGGTAACGACTCGGTGCCGATAATAGAAAATCAATTTATTTTTATCTTTTTATTACAATTTTGATATTTAGTTCAACATATTAGAAATTTACATATTTTTTTATTGCCCAAAAAAACCTAAACCGACCGAATCGTACAATTTGGTTTGGTTTACGGTTTGTCCTTAAAAATCAGAAACTGAACTGAATATAAAGTTCGGTTTGGGTTTCAATTTTAGATGAAAACCGAACTGAAACCACCAAATAACACCCTAACTGACAGGACCCACCCCGTGTTAAACCCCTTTAACCCGAAGTAAATCCTGCGGGGACCACCTCAAGGGAACTTCTTACCGCAACTCCCTTGAAATGGCCAACCCTTCCTACACAACTAACTAAACCGGGTTAGTCAGAGCAGTCTATAGAGATGATTACCCAAAGAATTTCAAGCAGCAACGGAACTGATCGACTATGCCTCGACTCTCGTACGCGCTCGACCTCCTCTCAAGAACCCTGCATCACTGGGCATTTAAAAACGAAAGGCCCAGGGGAGAAACATTTAAAAACTGTTAGAGTGAGTGGATGAAAATGAAATATAAAAACTCTATTTCCTTTAATGCTCTCCCTTCATTTGCTAGTCTCCACTGAGCTCCAGAAGTCTGCCTAGAACCCAAAGCTTCGTCGCCGGAGTCTTACCGGAAAACAACCAGAGGAAACAGTAGGTAGAGGGTTTTCAGGGCAGAGTCTAAAACGACAAAGCAGGGACATAAGTATGAAGAGAAGAGGTAGGGTAGCAAGAGTATATCACTCACTCTCGCCGTCGCTGCCGAGATGGCCGGAATCCTTCAAGGACAGTTTGCCCTCTTCCTCCACTCTCCTCCCAACATCACTAATCGAAGAAATTTCAAGAGGGGTTTTGTCAAGGGGAGGATGATTGATGTTTTGGTGGTGGTGCGCCGGTGAGGAGGCGGCTGGACGTGGCTGGGTCGAGCGGAGTACGCCGGGGAAGAAACGAGTCGAGAGAGAGGGGAAGGAGACTCGGTTGACCCGAGTCGGGTCTCTTTGACCGGGTTGACCGGTCTCTCCCTTAAATACCGAAATGAACGGCCCAGATTAGATCTTAATAAAGATCAACGGTCCAAATTAAAAGAAGGTGAAAAGTGAAAAGGTTAAATGGTAACTTTCCCTTTTTACCAGAATAGTAATTGGAAATTACCATAAACTTCAGAAATTCACAGAAAATAGCCGGAAGCTCCGAAAAATATTCCGAAAATACCGGGAGACTCGTGTTGACACGTACTACAACATCGAGTCATCAATTCAGGTATTTGGAGTACTTTTAAAAACTCGAAAATTAACTCGAGCGATAACTTATCGAATTACCGATCGCAATTAAAAATCCTCGGTAACTCGTGAATTTCTGTGAAAGGTAACTTTTATTAACTTCACAAGATTCGGGGTGTGACAATTCTCCCTACCTTATAAAAATTTCGTCCTCGAAATTTCTATACTCAAAGTCCAATACTGTGGGGGATAGTACCACTTAAAATAATAATATTGTTCTCCAATATCACTTCCTTCTGAGAACTCATTTGAAACGCCTCACGAATAGCATTGTCAAAACTCTAAACACATGCCCTTACGATCAACATAATAATTTCGACCAGTAACCAACCTCCTATCCCTTCTGGTTTAGCCAACTAAACACAACCCAATATTCTTACTAACCACAAGTGACGTCGTCACAATACTACTAATACTCATCTGATCCAATAACACCTCGCTTGTCGCGAGTAAAATTTCTTCAAGAATACTCGTATACTTTCGTGGAACCTTAAATATCAGCTCACACATTCCCTATGTAGGAAATGATTATCACGCCTGAGGAGTAGGGTTCGATGTCACTAATGGATTTAAATCCTCTGGTAACACAATACCACGTGGAGCCAAATCTACTGACAACAAATCCACGAGAAACCATGGCGACTCGTGTTACACGAACCATCACCTCATTTGAACCAGGCTCCCTGATCTGGTTTACGCTTTCTAGAAACTATTCTGTCATGTTGTAGAGTAATTGTCTTCCCTTACTCTATCATTACTCAAACCATTGTACACACAGGACATGAGTTACCATGAATTTTAGCGTAAATCCACAACCATAGCCTTTAAATCAGGGAGTTCCAAAAGCTCCTGACATCGAGATCCAACAATACTGACTCCTCGCATGAAAACGATATTGTCAGGCTTCACACTGCCTACCAAGCTATTCTGACCGGATAAATCTTGACTTTTGCCCACAAGTCAAACATTAGAGTCGCTAGCTCAAATATCACTTGTGGGGTTACTGCATACTTTGCAACTGGTAACACATACCCGTACTACTCATAGGTGAGGTGCCACTGACCTCCCTAACTCTTACCTTAACCTGGAATGACGCATAGTGCAGAGCTTGCACTTCAACCAACCGTGCGTCTAATAAACGTTATCCGCATCACAATCTGGGATAGATTTACCATTAAAAGAATCTCAGAGCCTTACCCGCTCAACAAGGATATTCCATTCCCAAAGGCCTCCATTACCAAATCGTCTGGTAACAACCGACAAACCTGGACACTTAACCAGACCAGACATCTACATGAAATTTAGTGTCACTGGTGCACACCCAAAGGAACATCTGATCAAAGCATCAGGAATTAATTTCACCAGACACAACCATGTTGATCACCGAGCATCCAGTTAACGAGGCACAAGATAACAAATACCATTACCGCACTGGGCACGTATACATCACAGAGTCAACTCGTACAACTAGACAGTTCCTAACAAAACTGTCCCCCAGGCGCTGCGGGTTTACCATCCACCGCAACCTCTATTCGGTAAGATTCAAAATTCTCAATCGCTTACCACTCTAGATCTTAAATCACAAGATCCACTGCCACACGTTAACATCCTCTCAGATCATAACTTAATCTGAACGTAGCTTAATCACTCTACGGTTTCCGATGGAGTGTTGCACAACTTAGCAACATACTTTACTACCCTTGTAACAATTTGGTTTCCAAAACCTTGACTCGTAACACCTTTGAGTCATCAAAGAAACTCTTTCCTAGTTTCACCGCACTTCATACTTACCGAAATGTTGACAATTTCGAGAGTCATCTCAAATGATCTTTCTTGCTACCACTCTACACTTGTGGCGCCAAGATCTGCCACTATGTCAATAATTCCTAACAAGTAGGGTCACTACTCAATGACTAATGACCAAAGCATCGCCAACAAACTTTAATCCTCTTAGGATTTCATTAAATTAACATCAAAATTCAATTTCCCAGATCAAATCCTCATTCCACAGATCACATTGAGAATATTTCCTGTCACTGCAGTGGATGTGACTTATGATTCCCAAACACGTCTAAGTACACCTTCGGTTACAATACTTGTTTAGACCACAGCCAGTGGGTGCACAAATTTCCATGTCATCAAGCTCAGTTAATCACCCTCGAGGAAACCAAGTGTCATAACAGACGACTTTGGTTGTAGGTTGAAGCTTAAGCAACTACCATCATTCTCACTCAGATTCAATGATCCAGTAAACCTTGCCCCACTGCTGTCACTTCACCACTTCCGTGTACTTATCTCGGAAAACATCCGACCACCTACCAACGATATTAATGATCTCGCTAACCATCATAAAAGTCGGAGCGACTAACAATAACCCACTTCCGACGTATACTTAAATGGTTAGGCCATCTTCTGGATGTTTTGTACAGAAACTTCCAACCAAACGTCTCTAATCTCCGTTCTCACTAAATGGAACTCTCATGAGAAATTCTTAAGATGAGGTCATCACTAGTCTTAATCACCTACCTGGTGTCATTTTGACCACACACAACTGCACACAATAATTATGCCTTACCAGCATGTGCTACCCAAATTTCAACTTTACCACTTCCCTACACAGGAGGGTACACGTGCTCATGTGGGGTATACCCATGTACATCTTCAGCCGTCAAAACAGTGCCGTTTGCACAACGACCGGTTCCTACACCGCAATTAATACAAAGTCCATCAAGACTCGTATCACTCTCTCCGGTACCCCAAGCACCCTTGGTCCATGACCCGGTGGCTTATTGTCACTTCCAACAATTCCTTTAGATTCCGAAACCCATTATCTTTAATTACCACTAGTAACGCTTTCACGATCTGAAAATCGATCACTAACACAGCCAACCTGGAGACCCCTCCACAGGTGTACTAATTAAAATACTCTGACCACAGGTGGATAACTCACCTTATGGTTGACATGAGTCCCAAGATCTGGTGACACGATATAATTTCTGCCTCCATGTTAAATGGCCCAATGACCATTGTCACCAACAATTCAAATCACGATTGAACTCACTAACAAATCAAATCTTTCTAGTACCCCAATCATAGATGGCTGGAGCGAAGAGAATCTGGTCGTAGTTGACGACAACCATGTCAGCACCAAAAGTGACCCAAACCATCAGTTTCAGTGATTGTCCCATAAAGCGTCAAGGGACCAATCAGCCTTTACTTTCTTAACCTTCTCCAGTAGTGTCACATCATGGACTCGTCACTAGAAAAAGTCCATTGACCACAAAATAACCCCACTCAACTTTCCTTGAGTCATTCCACTTTCATATGTCCGTTGGTTTCTCTGAAACCCACTAATGACGAACCTCAACAAAATCGTGGCAATCGTCAAATCTTAATATTCATCCTCTCAGAATAATCGCGTTATGCGACTTCAGCTCCTTTTTCCATCACAGGATGCAACATCTTCCAGTAACTCGTACGACTCTTCACTGCTAAGAGCCTCATAACACGAACACCCAAGCCTTGTCTTAGGCTTCTACAGCATCCCTGTCAACAACCATGACAGCCTTCCAGGTGTGAATTAACTGTTTCACCACCGAATACTCACACAAATGTTCAAACGTTAAACAACGTGAGTTTACAGCTCGATCCCCAACTCAAATCTCATAAATCAATGGGGAATACAAAAACATAAATACGTAACGAGCTTACCTTGTTCCTTACAAGAACTCTCTATGAGGTCGCGCGTACTGAGGCATAGTCTTGAAGATTCAAACGTTAATAGGACCATCCGGTCCATAAATCAACCAGGAAGTACTAACTCATATCCTTAATAAACACGAAGCGTCCAAGCATAAAATGCCGATGGATCCGCCGCGGTCGGACCATCACTCTATAGACACTAAGTGATACTAAGTACATGAGGTAGTAACAGGAAACGATAACCTAATGCTCTGATACCATTGACAGGACCCACCCCGTGTTAAACCCCTTTAACCCGAAGTAAATCCTGCGGGGACCACCTCAAGGGAACTTCTTACCGCAACTCCCTTGAAATGGCCAACCCTTCCTACACAACTAACTAAACCGGGTTAGTCAGAGCAGTCTATAGAGATGATTACCCAAAGAATTTCAAGCAGCAACGGAACTGATCGACTATGCCTCGACTCTCGTACGCGCTCGACCTCCTCTCAAGAACCCTGCATCACTGGGCATTTAAAAACGAAAGGCCCAGGGGAGAAACATTTAAAAACTGTTAGAGTGAGTGGACGAAAATGAAATATAAAAACTCTATTTCCTTTAATGCTCTCCCTTCATTTGCTAGTCTCCACTGAGCTCCAGAAGTCTGCCTAGAACCCAAAGCTTCGTCGCCGGAGTCTTACCGGAAAACAACCAGAGGAAACAGTAGGTAGAGGGTTTTCAGGGCAGAGTCTAAAACGACAAAGCAGGGACATAAGTATGAAGAGAAGAGGTAGGGTAGCAAGAGTATATCACTCACTCTCGCCGTCGCTGCCGAGATGGCCGGAATCCTTCAAGGACAGTTTGCCCTCTTCCTCCACTCTCCTCCCAACATCACTAATCGAAGAAATTTCAAGAGGGGTTTTGTCAAGGGGAGGATGATTGATGTTTTGGTGGTGGTGCGCCGGTGAGGAGGCGGCTGGACGTGGCTGGGTCGAGCGGAGTACGCCGGGGAAGAAACGAGTCGAGAGAGAGGGGAAGGAGACTCGGTTGACCCGAGTCGGGTCTCTTTGACCGGGTTGACCGGTCTCTCCCTTAAATACCGAAATGAACGGCCCAGATTAGATCTTAATAAAGATCAACGGTCCAAATTAAAAGAAGGTGAAAAGTGAAAAGGTTAAATGGTAACTTTCCCTTTTTACCAGAATAGTAATTGGAAATTACCATAAACTTCAGAAATTCACAGAAAATAGCCGGAAGCTCCGAAAAATATTCCGAAAATACCGGGAGACTCGTGTTGACACGTACTACAACATCGAGTCATCAATTCAGGTATTTGGAGTACTTTTAAAAACTCGAAAATTAACTCGAGCGATAACTTATCGAATTACCGATCGCAATTAAAAATCCTCGGTAACTCGTGAATTTCTGTGAAAGGTAACTTTTATTAACTTCACAAGATTCGGGGTGTGACACTAACAATGGGCTGCCAAAGAGTGATGTGCACGTTAGGGCACTGCCAAAAGGTGTTGGGCACTACCAAAGGGCTATGTGCACTATCAAAGGGCGTTGTGCACGCTGGAGCGTTGGCAAAGGGCGTTGTGCACGCTGGGGCGCTGCCAAAGGGCGATTTGCACGCTGAGGTACTGCCAAAAGGCGATGTGCATTGCGAAAGGATGTTGTGCATGCTGGGGCGTTGTGCATGCTGGGGCGTTGCTAAAGGGCGCTGTGCACGCTGAGTGCACCCTGGGCTGCCTGAGTACACGCTGGGCTACCAAAGGGCGCTGCCAAAGACTTGTTTTTTTATTTAAATGACTTTTAAGATGTTTAAGATGACTTTTAGCTCATTAAAAGTGTGAAGAAGCCTTTTGTAGCGGCTTCCCACAGATAGCGTCAATGTTGATGCAAATATTGATATGTTGGTGGTATATATGCGTATTATGTATGTAGCAGGTTAGAGACAGTAGACACAGAGTTTATAGTGATTCACCCCACCATCTATGAGAAAATAGCTATATTCACTTAACATGTACTATGTGTTGAGGTGCTTTGGCAACACCTCAAAGTATTACAAGCAGTAGTCATGATCTACATATCTGATGTCTTTAATGGGAAGAGGAGAGTCTCCCATTATAGGAGAGGGAGATTCCCACCTATTACATGTTTTCGATGTAGGACAAGAGTTCTAGTAGTGTTCCGTGAGGGCATGTTGGTGAGACTGGTAATATGACTTCCTGATATTGGATAGGCGACTTCCGGGTACCACCGCGTAGCTTCCAGGGCGAGCTTCATGATGTATGTCGTGGTCGGGTTTTTTCATGGCTCGCGTGCCCAAATAAACAGTGTCACTTATGCTTGGCGGTGTATGCATATTCATGGTTACCCCAACACTAATCTTCACCATTCTGCATCATCATCTAATCAAGTATGACCTTCCTCTAAATTGTTGGTCCAGTGAGCCCATTGAAGGAATGAAGGATCTGATTGTGGCATTAGCATAGAGATGTGAGTTTGAATTTAGATGAATTCAATACTTCAACTGGGAAAATTTTAGTTTTGAAATTTGTCTGGCTCATGGCGTGGGTGTGTCGATGTTCCACAAAAAGTTGATGGATATCTATGGGTGTTCATGGTGAAATCTGGATTGAGATATATATAAGAGTTTTCCTCAACTTGGTGGAGGTCGACGGACTTTGAAGTTGTTATCATGAAGATTTGGAAGGGTGAGATCAATTTTTAGGCCGTGGAAAAAGAAGGGAGGAGAGGAGAGGAGATGGGATAAATAGGTATAAGTGTAATTTGGTAAAAGTCATATGAGGGGGTGTTTAGATTGTACGTATAGATGTGCAAATTTCATCACCTTTCAACAATAGAATGTGCTAAATTTAGTTGCATCTCATAGTTTGGGCGAAGCCAAAATTTTTTTCAGGTATATATAAAACCTGCATAAGATCAATACCTCCAAATCATAACAAGATATACTAGTTTAAAGCCAAAATCAGTGCATAACAAGGACTAAAACACTCTAATCTGCATATATTAAGGGAGGTGTATTGGCTTTCACTACCAGGATCAGTAGTTTGGCTGATGAAAAATTTTCGTCGGCCTGTTAACCAAATTTGTCGGCTAAGATCTTAGCCGACGAGTTGTCGTCGGCAAATGCTCGTCGGCTATGACTTTAGCCGACGAAATAAAAGTGGTCTTCTGCTATAGTTTCACACTTAGCCGACGATTTATTTTTGTACTTTTCGATGGCTAAAGTAAGAGTAAAGCCAACGAAATAATTTTTCTTCGGCTACAGTATTTAATAAAAAAATTAAAAAATAAATATAACCGACGAAATTTACTATAATTCGTCGGCTAAACATTGAAAAAATAAATAAATAAAAATAATATAACCGACGAATTATAGTAAATTTCGTCGGCTAAATACTACTATAGCCGACGAAATAGGCTATATTTTGTCAGCTAAACCTTGAAAAAAAAAAACTATAACTGACGAATTATAGCAAATTTCGTTCGCTATAAGTCCATTCCAGCAAAAAAACCCAAAATTTCTAAATTATCATTCTAAACAACCTGCAAATTACACAAAAACTATTTCATATAACCAACAACACCATCAAAAGTGACAACACGTTTTTCATTAAAATATTTATAAATTGTTCATAAACAAATAAAACTATATAATTATTTAACTATATAAAATCTATATCGTCTAAATTTATATCGTCAGGAGGAGGTTGTTGTTGAAAAGGTTGTGACGGCTAAGGTAGGGGTATAGGCGTAGGCATGAGCAAAGCCGGAAGTCCCTGAAGCTTGGCAGATAAAAACCCTTGCAAGTACTGGAACATCTGCTGTTGTTGTGCCTGCTGGGTGGTATATACTGCGGCATTACTCCTGTAAAGCGACAGTATAGGCTATTTAGGTGGCTACTGTTCCCGTAGCATCCTACTGCTGGTTGAGGCTACCTTATTTTGAAATCCTATAGTGGTCTTCAGGACTCTCTTGCCCTTCTTTTCTAGACCAGCGGTAGGATAACTCAGCTAGAGGAGGAAGTTCCCGTAGCATCCTACTGCTACGGGAACAGTAAGCCGCCTAGATAGCCTATACTGTCGCTTTACAAGAGTATAATGTCGCAGTATATGCCACCCAACAGGCACAACAGCAGCAGATGTTCTAGTACTTGCAAGGGTTTTTATCTGCCAAGCTTCCTACTGTAAGTTCCTGTAGCAGTAGGGTTTTCATCCGCCTAGATAGCCTATACTGCCGCTTTACAGGAGTATAATGCCGCAGTATATGCCACCCAGCAGGAACAACAGCAGCAGATGTTCCAGTACTTGCAAGGGATTTTATCTGCCAAGCTTCCTACTGTAAGTTCCCGTAGCAGTAGGGTTTTCATCCTACTTCTACGGGAACTTCCGTCTCTAGCTGAGTTATCCTACTGCTGGTTGAGGCTGCCTTATTTTGAAATCCTAGAGTGGTCTTCAGGATTCCCTTGCCCTTCTTTTCTAGACCCCCGGCAGTAGAAGTTGTTTCCTCATGGTGGGAAGGCTATGCCCATAATCCTCACCCCAACCGTGTGATCCGAAGTGTCGATCCAGGACATGGCTTCAGATATGTCTTCCTCTTGCGTGTCTGGTCATGTTTCCCTCACTATAGCAGTCATCACCTCATCACTAGCCTGCCTCACCTTCGCCTAATCCGATAGGAAAAAAAATTAATTAACATTTGTAAATATATATATATATATATATATAATTTTAAAATTTTAAAATGTAAAACGACTTACAATATCTTCCTCGGTGTAAGGATATGTCTTCTCGTACGTATAGACGTACCGGTTGACTTTCTGGATGTTCCCTGGCCGCCTCGTCCATCAATGATGTGAACGGTCTAGAACCGGCATGATGGTTCCTTGTGTTGCATTACCGGTTCTGAGCGTTCGCCCAGGAAACGGCCTACAAAGGAAAAAAAATAAAATATTAGTAAAATATTTAAAAGCATAATAATTAATAACAATATAACCAATTATTTTTTTTAATTACTTGTTTATAAGGATTGTTGAATTCTGATATCAGAAGCCAACACCACTCGTACTCCCTGAACTGGAACTCAACAGGGGTACCAGAACGTGCGTTCTCATGCGTAGTCCAGTGGGTCCGCAACTCGTTCTTTCACTCCTTGTACCTACATATACCATAAAAATATTAGAAATATTATTAATTACATATATAATCTTGTTTTTCATTAACTTTCCAAAATATATTCACCCATGCACAATGTCTGCCTAGGTATTCCTCAGGTGCTAGGGAACGTCAAACCTCACATGCATTTAACCGTTTAGTTTTTTCATAAATCAACAATATAATACATAATATTAATTAGGAATTTTGTAAACTCACTGATATCACTTTGTGGACCATATCATTAACCTCTTGTGAGACCTAGCTTCAATCTGACCACAACATAGGGACTCTATCCCTAATGAGCGCTCCCACGCGGCCGGAGTACATCCTCGTCTTCCTGCCCAATACTAGATTGCCATCCCTGTCAGTATCAATAACGATCCTTTTTGAGGTACTCACGGTCTTCTTGAGAGCCTTCCCTGTGACGAGGTCTCTCTTCTTCCTTGTCGGCTTGGCTTCGACGGTGCCTATCACAAATTGATTATTAAAATCTTATATTCTTATTATGACATTATAAGAGAAATCAAATAATTTATATTACATTACCTGAGGGCGTTGGGGCGGACACAACGGATTCTGACTCTGTCGCCGAGGATCATACCCTCGTAGAAATAAGATCCGTACCAAAAGGTATGAACTGGTACGCCGCTGATGGGGTCACCTACAGGGGCAGTGGATAAATCAGCGCCCCTGAGTCATCGACTGCATGTAATGCCGGTATCAACCGTGGAAGGTAAAGAAGAGCCGACGGCATCTGTACTCTAGATGACTAACCCTCCGAAGCAGTAGGTTTGGAGTCGGTACCCGGTGGATCTTAGGCATACGTGGTGCAGACACCTCTGCCTCGGTCGGAGGCCACAGCTGCCTCGAGGACTGAGGGGCGCCAGACTGTCTCGATAAATGAGCGGCGCCCGACTGCCTAGAGGAATAGGTGGGCCTGGGCTACCTCGATGAATGGGTGGGGCCCGGCTGCCTCTATGTCAGCTCCAGAAGGGACGCACGTCTAGCTGTCATGGGACCCTAAAATGACGTTTGAGGGTTGCTAGACGTTCCCTTAAATAATTCGGACCTTTGGCCCTTTGAACCCTTAGTCTATCTAAACAAGTCTTTCATCCTGTTTAAAATATTAATTTATTAAATTATTTGAATTTTTAATTTTAATTGTAATTTTAAATATTTTAAATAACACTTGTTATCAATATATTAACAATCTTTATCAATATATTAATTAAACTATTATATGCAAACAATATATACATCAATTAAACTATTATATGCAAACAATATAAGCTATTAATCAATTTATTTAATTTATTTTTTTTATCATCTAATTTAATTAAACTATATATTAATTTACAGTAATATATACAAATATATACAACCATAAACTTAAATCAATATGTACATCAACTTTATTATATACAAACAATATATACATCAATAATTCAAAATAATTTTTAATAAGTCAAAATATGCAGCAATATATAAAAATAATTTAAAATAATTATTAATAATTCAAAATATATACAAATATGCAGCAATTTATAATTAGTAATGTATATATACATCAATAAACCGTAACGCCCGAAACCAATTCAAAATCTCAATTCAAAATCCCAAGAATTTAAATTTATTACCTTAGTTGTTTGAGAATTTGAAAGAGAGAGGATGTGGAGGCGGAGGAAATGAGTGGAGGAGGCGGTGGAGGAGCCGAGGAGGCAGTGGAGGAGCGAGGAGGGCAATGCAGGCGGAGGAGAGGAGTGGAGGCGGAGGGGGAGGGGAGAAAAAAAAAGAAAATAAGATTTGTGTTCTCAGACGAAATAAAAAAATCGTCAGCTATAATTATGATTTTCGTCGGCTATAGCACAACTTTAGCCGACGAATTTTTAACAAATTTGTCGGCTATAGTCCTTTTATAATTTATCTATGTAATTTATTTTCAATTTATATGTTTAATTATAATTTATTTATTTATTTAACTATAGCCGACGAATTTTTAATAAATTCGTCGGTTATAGTACTTTTATAATTTATTTATGTAATTTATTTCCAATTTATATGTTTAATTATGATTTTTTATTTATTTAACTATAGCCGATGAATTTTCAATAAAATTCGTCAGATATAGTACTTTTTATAGCCATTTATTTTCATTTTTTATTTTATTATCATTTTTTAAATTTATTTACCTATAGCCGACGAATTTTCAATAAATTCGTTGGCTATAGTAATTTTTATACTTATTTAGGTAAGTTAACCGTCTAAATTACGTATTTTAACCGGATCTTCAACTGAAAATAGTTTCAAATCGATGAGACGCAACCAGTGGTATAAAAATTTTATGAAAAATCGTCATCCGAAATAGAGCTATCTCTAGGGAGAAAGAATGGAAAATTTCAATGACTGCAACTATCGGCATCGGGACTTTACCGGAATTACGTGATTTTTTAACTGTAGACATATTTCACCATCGGGTCATATCTTATTTCACGACATTTTTTCGTTTGAAGCTTCTACGTGTAGTTTTTTTTGAAACGGAACATTTAATTAACACGGTAAATAAGTTATACAATATTAGTGGGCATGTTGTGATTGTGATGATCAAACTTGTGAAACAAAAATCCCACCGTCAGATATCATAATTATGTTGAAATATGTGTATGGGTCAATTTTATAAAGATCTGACAACGTTAAGGACTCGATCCGGATGGTCAATCTCGTAAGTCAAACCCTTAAACGCACGAAAACAGTCATTTGACTGTTGAAATTACGTATTTTGTCCGGACCTTCAACTAAAAATAGTTTCAAATCGATGAGATGAAACCATTGGTATAAAATTATTCCCGGTGAGGGCGTTATTTAAAATAAGAGCTACGTGTGGCTTGATCCCTGAGGACAGGGTACGTAGGCAGCCTGACCGGGATTCGGGTGCAGTCACAAATATTATTAGAACCCTAGTTCGTCTAAATGAATGGTTTGAGATCCAAATGAGGAAATCAGGTTAACCTCCGGCTTTGAGGTCTACTCCGGTATCGTTTGGATTGTCGAAAATGGTTTGGAAAAAAGGGTTATCCATTCTCAAGGGGGATTACTAGTAAATCTCTCTTGAGATGGGTCCCGCACGTCCTAACCCGGGTTTAGGAAGGTAAACTTGAGTCGGGGCGTGACAACTGGTATCAGAGCTTAGATTCAAATCTCGGACCAAAGGTTTGGATAATTAGAATCCTTAGAAATGTTTAAATGTGTATTTACTTTCTAAGTGTAACAAGTCCTTATACTTGTTAGTATGTGGGATGGCAAGGGTTGCCACCTGTGGTCGAAATTAGTGAAGCTAATTGTAACAATAAAGTTTGCGACATCAATTGCATTTAGATGTCGATATAGACTTTTTGTTGGACCGAAAAGTCGAGAGGTTCGTAACTTTAGTAACGAGCCAAATTTGAAAAAGTAAATTAGAATTTCAGTATTTGGCGTAAATAAGTTTAAAAGTGTGTCCAATATTATTCAAATTTATAAATCGACAATTCTCGAGCTTGTTAAGGTTTGACCCTTGTCGATTAGTCATGAAGTTTTGGTCAATTTCCTGGTCAACACAAGAAGTCTTGGTCAATCCTAAAGTCAATCATTGACTTTTCCTGGTCAAACTAGGAAATTTAGTCTGTTAGACTATTTGATAGTCGTTTCGCGTCCTACATTTGATTGATGGGTTAATATAGTCAGTATGACCACTTATGTCAACACATTAGTGTTGCGTAATTAGATTCAAGGAGGATTAGGGATGATCCGGTAATTGAGGTGCTGGTTGAGGTCAGGAGGGACAGATTATATAAAGTATCATACTGGCGCAGCGGACGCGTGGTGGGTCCATAAAGCTCGAGGAAAAATATTTTACGACGGTCATGAAACCCTTTTTGGGCAAGAGAGACGTCACCAAGTATGAGGACGTTTAGAGTACTATACCTAAAACAGGAGATGCGTGGCCAGTGTGATGAGTGGACATTTGATTTGTTTTAAAGAAATACATGTCATGGTTTGTTAATTAAATGGTTTTAAAATGTTCCTAGAACGAATGATTTTTCGGGTTTCTGTACATTTTTGATTCCTTTGGTTTTGCGAGCACCCCAGTGGAGGGTTTTTATTCGTTCATTTCCCTTTGATTTATGGATTTCAGCTCGCTTATTTTCACTTGGGTTTTGAATAGTTTTTTACGGGAGAGGCTCGTCGTACAGATGAGAATCGGACCCGATGTTTTACTGGGATTTCTATGTTTGGCATTGCCTAGTTTGAATTGTTTTTGGCATGTTGCCAGGATTGGGTTAAATTTTTGGCAATTGCCTGGATTTTATAAATGGGCTTGAGGCCTGGATTTATGAAAATATCGGGAATTTGTTTTAATTTCACCATAAAGAGTCGTTGGATGATTATAGCTAGCGGGCGGCGCTCCTCGTTCGGCGGAGTAGAAGCGCGCCTACTCGGCGCGCCTACCCGGCGCTCCTCGTTCGATGGAGTGGAAGCGCGGGATATGTGTTCTTACAGAGAGTGGATGTTATGCGAGATTTGCGTTCTCACTAGACAGTGGATGAGACGTCAGAGCTCTTAGCTCCGACCCTAGTCTGTGGGGCACACTGTCATGAAGGGTCGTCAGATGTATTGTTTATTATTAGCTAGCAGGCAGCGCTCCTCGTTCTGCGGAGTAGAAGCACGCCACTCGTTGGGATGGGTAAATCTCTCTTGGGATAGATCCCGCACGTCCTAACTCGGGTTTAGGAAGGTAAACTTGGGCCGGGACGTGACATCAACTATATATTTGTCACATAAAATTCTCCTATCAAGTCATTGATGGAGAGTTGTCAAATGTGAGCTGACCTTGGGTCTGGTTTAGTTAGATGTGGATATAGAGAAAGAAGAAGAAGAATATGTGTGTGTAAGAGAGAGATTCGATAAAAAAATGTGTGAGAGAAAAAAAATATTTTTACCTTTTATCGTCAGCAAACAGACAGCGTCGTGACCGAAATTGGTTTCGGATCCTTCGTTGATAGCGAAAATGGAGTTCAGATACCACATTAATAGTTTTTAAAGTTTATGTATCATTTTAACCGCATGTAATTTACTCTAATAATAATAATTAAAGTTAAAACATAATCACTTAAATTCTTCATCAACAACTAATAAAGGAAAACAACTAAATTTAGAAGAAGAATATATAAAAAACGAGTGCAACTTAACATGGTATTAGGCTACAAAGTAACTCTTTTTCTCATTCTCATTGATCATATATATTAAGTATTTTTATAATTTCAACTAATAAAACAATATTTTATTAAAATTTACGGGTAATCAGATGAGTGAGTCACAGGATTCACCGTCTCCTTTACTCCTTCCGCCGCTGGACCCATGCGACATGGAGGAAGAAACATACGCATAGTCCTATATAGGTGTACAATAGAATGAGGGATCCCTAAACATTAGTTATTGCCAAATTGGCAAAGACCCATCCGATATCCACAGTGTTTCACTTTGCACACACATGCATGTGAAAAGCAGCAGTTCCTGCAAGTCTCTGCTCACCAGTCTCAGATCACCAGCTACCATTATTAAACCAACCGGAGATTCTTCGACTTGACCCATTTACCCATCACCATATGATTTACCTCCCTGGCTTTTCAGCATTTCTATCAATGACCTTACGAGGAAAGGCTGGTAAAATTGTTCCATCATCTGGGTAAAATGAAAGAAATTCATATAAGAAGGAAAAGCAGCCAAGTAGGTACACTGGTAGAGAAGAAAGCTCTTTTTTCCATAGACAGAAATAAATGCTGTCATATCCTTCTCAACACCCAGAGACCGAATAATCTTACCAGTCCCTTCCGGATCCACATATTGATTGACATAATAATTTCATATGTAATTTTTCATATCTGTATTCATGTGTGTATCTACGAGTATTTTGCTCTCCAAACTTGCGAATAAAGATGTGCATTTTCGAATAGTCGCATATACACACTTTGCTACCATAACTCTTATATTAGTTTCGACAAGAAATACTAATGGACGGATGAAAATGAGTAAGCTAAGGGACTTTGCAGCTTCATTAGAGTATGTGTTGGTCTAGAAACGAGATTCCTAGATACAACGATGGAATTGACGTCTTAGTGTAATGCTTACGAGTTACTAATATCGCATAATCGTTTAAAACAAAACCCCTCTCTCTCCCCTCATCATCTTCAACTTCATAATAATTCTTAGAATGATGTAGCATGCATGTAAAACCCATAATTAGTGATCCTATTTCATGTGTCTGTCTAGTGACTACGTTTACCTAGCTAGCTAGCTTCAAAAACTCAATTATTCACTTCACTGTTCACTATTTCAATGAGCTTAGACACATTGCAAAATCAACCATGGCAACAAGAAACCTCTAAACTGTAAGACCATATAATGGTTCTTTTATACCATATATAAATAATTACGCTGCAAATTGAGAAACACAGAGTAGAAAAGTATAGCTAGAAATTAAAGAACATATATAATAAAGTTGTTCGAGTGGTACTGTACGTGGTATGTACTATGTACATATATTGTCTTTCAATCGTAGCTGAAACCGAACTAAAATACAATGAAACTTTTTAAACATTTAGTTAAAGCTCCCAGCTGTGCAATCCTTTTTTCGGGTATTTGGTAGAGTACAATAGCTACTGTAAGAACATTTTCCAAGTATATCACTTTCTCTATTGAAGCTACATTACACAGAAGCAGAAATACAAGTCGAAGAAGAAGTGCCTACTTGCTACTGCCTTTAATTAAAAAGGACCTAATTCTTCTTAATTCGTTCCATTTGTCCCTAGTTTTCAGTAATTATAAAGCAAAAAAAGAAAAATATATATCATTGTGGGGATGATGATGACGACGATGAAGATCATAAACAACAAGAGATAGAGTGCGTGGATATCTAAACAAAATCTTACATTCCCAACAGCTCACTTGTCCCCCCACGACGTTCAAGCAAGAATCGATGGAGCAAAATATTAACACATCAAATGCTAAACAATCAGTAATTAATTAATTACTGAGGAGCTTGCTAGCTAGATTTGAGATTCTTAATAAGCTACTAGCTTAACTCTACCTCTCTTCTCGGTCTCTTCTGTGTAACTAATTAATAGCTAGCTAACTAAAAAATTAAGGATCAAGGCATGAAGAGCTTATTGCCGCACTTGCAGCGCCAAGCTTCAGGATAATACTCGAGAGGTATGCTCAGACCTGGCTGAATGGGTACGTGAACCGCCTTGCACGGCGAGCATCTTCCACACTTGGATCTACATCGCGGCGGCGCAGAGCCCGGCCCTATCAGCTGTCTCTTCTCGGCCGTAAGCTCATCTTCCGGTATCGACGAACCACTGACAACTTCGGTGTCACCTGTAAGAAGAAACAAGTTACTACAGGATTTAGGAACATATTTGTGTGTGGTACGATCGAGAGGGAGAGAGTGACGGACTAGTTACCGAGTTGGGTTGGAGTGTTACGTATGGCGGAGGCTGAGGTGATGATGAAGAGGAAAGCCAAGGCTGTTGTACATGTGAGGGTCGAATGGTGATGTGGGCGGCGGTGGTGCAGTACGCCCATGGCTGAGGTGGAGCTGCGCAAGTTGGTACGGTACGTTGCTACAACTGGCTGGCCTGAGAGAGAGGAAGAGAGCAGGTCTGAGACTGATGGAATGGTTTGGATGATGTAAAAAATAGAAAAGTCAGGGCTGTATTTATCTGAGGAGAGAGACAGAGAGACGGTGGTGGTGTTGGTTATGGCAGTGCGAGCGAGCGTGTGGGTTTTGAGAGACTGGGAGGAGTGGTCTAAGTCAAAATTGAAACAGAAAACAGAGACGGATCAAAAGCTAGAGATGGCTGGCTATCGAGTTTGTTTTATTGCTTGGCTAAAGGGTGGTAGTGGCCCCCACCCCCTCCCTGAATGATTGTGATGGATTTTGAATAACACAGACCATATATGCCACATTCACCACAATGCCACCGTAAAAATCATGATCAATGAGAATGGAAGGGATACTTGTTAGTCAGGAATTACAGCTCTATGTTTGCCCAAAAAAAAAGGAATTACAGCTCTATAATTTCTGCCAAACTATGACTTTTAGTACCTTCAATCTTAATTTGTGCCATTTGCATTAGGAACCTCATTCACATCATTTTACGTGTGCCACCAATGGGGGAGGCAAAAAAATATTCAAATGGGGCACAAAATTTTACATGACGTTTGTCATCTTCCATACACATGAAATTACTCGTATGATTTTTATTTCAGTGACGTGATATCCCTTATAATGTGAATATACTGTCTGTTTTTATTCATTAACTTACTCTATGCATCAGTCTCTTATACACATGAAAATGCATAGAAATAGCTAGTACGAATGGAACAGATATACACAGGATGAGCTGATGGAAGATGGTGAGAAAATGCTTCAGAGAGGAAGAAGAGAGAAGAAACGGTGGGAAAAAGAAGAACGTACCCAAACATAACAGAACATTAATGACTTCACATTTAAATACCCACCTCGTCAGCTTTTACAAAAAAATACATACACCTAGAGCATAGTTTTTTTTAAATTAAAACAAAGAAGCTTCATTCAAGAATTGAGGAACACAATGCAAAACGCCCAGCTAAACAGACTGACGCTCAAATAAAAGAAATAGACAGTAAGGCAAATCATCATCTTGTTCCAATCTGAAGTAGAAGATGTAAATCCTTCGTAATAATGGGGGCACAAAACATCTCAATGGACAAATTTCAGTATGTTTCTTGGGGCACAGGCCCTTAGTTGTCCAATGTGTGCTACTATAATGTATATTGTGTTATTATTTCATTTGTCATTTTTCTCTCTAAAGAAAAACACATTACGCATGTAATTCATTGTCGCATTGATATAAGAACATGTTAGAATCTTCTATAAGATTGAGTTGATGTAACATCGATCAATTGTTCAAATTTCAAAAACCTAACATAGATCATTTTTTCCTTTTCAAGCTAGAACTGTGTTATGTACTGCAGGTGATATATTTCGAAGGATAACAGGTACTCGACCTTAGGGTTCATAAAGACGGAATTAATGGGGATACGAGGTATGACGAAATAAAGGAAAGAGAAGGGTGGCTTAAATGTAAAATGACCAAATGAGGATGGGTTATGCAGGGGGAAGTTTTCCTATAGGAGGAGGCACCGAGGCTGTACTCGTAGGCACCCGTGTGGAGTAGAGAATGGAGGAGTAGAAGGATGCTTGTCCCGTACGGGATGACACAGAAGAACGTATATATCTGGGTCAAGTCTACAAGAAAACCCACCACCCTCTCTATATACTAGTGCATACTGTTCTATACCCACCACCATTATTGTTCACCTCTATTGAATTTCTGGGAGCTAGGGACCCTTCATGCAGACGGCACGGGACTCTACTATGGGCCATGGACACCTTGTTGTTTTATATTCTGGAGCTTTATTTTTGTTTCAGAGGGAGACGAAGAATTGTATTAAAGGAACACCATGATCTTTCTGTAAGTGCGGGCCTAGGGTTTCAGTGAAGGCTAAAGAGAGATAAGAGAGGGAGAGAGTACTACTGTGTAAAGAGTCGGTGAATCGATCTGGGACGACGAAGACGTCAGTGAGTGAGAGATGTGACGGGTTCTGTAGGTTGGGTTTGTATTAAAGGCAAAAAAAGAGTAGCAGCTGCTACGTTTGAGGTAGCTAGTTAAGCCGACGATGAGTCGGAATGATTTGCTGGATCTCTGGTCATGGTTTTGGTTGCACCCAAGTCTCTCAGGTTATACAATGGACTTATTTGGGGTGATGCTGTCACTCGTAAAATAAAAGGCTCATATTTTTTGTCGTATAAGTTCATACTAATGTAACGAAAATAGATTTTATAACATGAGTGTGAACTGATACAACGAAATATATTTCGACACATAATACTGACTCATGCGATGAAATAAAAAAATTTGTCTCATTAGTTCACACTCATGCGACAAAATATTCAAAATTTCGTCGCATTAGTTCAGTACTCATGTGATAAAAAAATCATGTAATGCGACGAAATCATTTTGTCGCATGAGGCTTTTCCTCTACTAGTGTGTCAGATACTTTAGAGTGTCTCTAATAATTGAGATGGGTGAAATTTTTGCACAAAAGCAAATGAAAAAATAGATGAATATTTTATGTTTTTGCAAACGACCATACATGTCGATCTTGTTTTAATTTCTTTGAGATAGTTATCGAAACAATTATCTTGTTGACTATTAGATCGATCTTGCAATCTTGCATGTTATTAGAACAAATGCATGAAATACATTTGCTAAACATTTTCAATACTAAAAATTTACTAGCACTATCAGGATCAGTACTTGGACAGATAAAAAAATTTCATAGGCTAAGTACAAAATTTCGTCGGCTAAGAAAGCGTCGGGAAAAAGCCGTCGGTCAAGGAGAAGAGGAGAAGGAGGTCGGTTATAGGAGGAGGTGAGGAGGAGATCGGAATAGATAGGTTAGGAGAGGGAGGGGTGAAGGAGGAGGAGAAAGAGTTAGAGGAGGAGAAGGAGGATGAGGAGAAAGAGTTAGAGAAGGAAAATGATTTAAAGGAGGAAGGAGGAGGAGGAGGAGAAGGAGGAGAGGAGGAACACGAGTACGTTGTTGCCGGAGGAGAAAAAGGAGGAGGAGGAGGAAGGAAAATGAAGAGGAGGAGGAGGAGAAAATTAAAAGATATAGAAAATTTTGAACTTTAGCCGACGAAATACCCTAATTTCGTCGGCTAAAATTCAAAATTTTAGTTGGAAAATTTCAAAATTTTTAAAATCTCCGCTAAAAATTTTGAATTAACTTTAACCGACGAATTTTAATAAATTTCGTCGGCTAAAGTTCAAAATTTAGTTGGAAAATTTCAAAATTTTTAAAATCCCCGTCAAAAATTTTGAATTAACTTTAGCCGACGAATTTTAATAAATTTCGTCGGCTATAGTTTTTTATTTATTTAACTTTAGCCGACGAAATTAGGGTAATTCGTCGGCTATAGTTATTTATTTTTTTATTTAACCTTAGCCGACGAATTACTCTAATTTCGTCGGCTATAGTTATTTATTTTATTTATTTATTTATTTAACTTTGGCCGACGAATTACCCTTAATTCGTCGGCTAAAAACCTAAACCGTAAATCCTATATGTAGAAGCTTCAAACGAAAAAAAGTCGTAAAATAAGATATGACCGGAATGGTGAAATATGTTTACGGTTGAAAAATCACATAATTCCGGTAAAGTCTCGGTGCCGATAGTTGCGGTTAACGCAATTTTTCATTTTTTCTCCCTAGCGATAGCCCTATCTCCAGTGGTTATTTTTCATAAATTTTTTATACCACTGGTTGTGTCTCATTGATTTGAAACTATTTTCAATTGAAGGTCCGGGCAAAATACGTAATTTAGACGGTCAAATGACTGTTTTCGTGCGTTAAGGGGTTTGACTTATGGGATTGACCGTAAGGATCGAGCCCTTAACGTTGTCGGATTAAGTTGAATTTTTTCCTATAGATATATTTCGACATAATGATTATATCAGATGGTCGGAATTTTGTTTCTCAACTTTGATCATCGGAATCACAATATGCCTACTAATGTTGTATAACTTGTTTACTAAGCTTTAAGTAAATGTTCCATTTCTAAAACAAACTCTACGTAGAAACTTCAAACGCAAAAAAGTCGTGAAATAAGATATGACCAGAATGGTGAAATACGTCTACAGTTGAAATATCACGTAATTCTGGTAAAGTCTCGGTGCCGATAGTTGCGGTCAATACAATTTAGGGGTTTGACTTAAACGAACGAACTCGGACGGTCAAAAAAGTCCATATGTCATGGCGTTAGCAATGTGTTTGACTCGTAGGGCCGTTCTGCTTCCAGATTGGTATCACAATAGTCAATCGGACACCGAAATATCCGTAGTGTAATTTTGTAACTAAAAGGTACTTTAGCCGACGAAATACCCTAATTTCGTCGGTTAAAGTTCACAGACTATAGCCGACGAAAAAATCACTTTAGTATAGTGATAGTATAGTGTTTTTTGTTTTTACAAAAAAAAATTTCGTCGGCCTGTTTTTGAATATTTCGTCTGCTAAAGTCTTTTTTTCTGATAGTATAGTGTTTTTATGAAGAGGAAATAAATATTTATACAAGTTGTTCATCTTAAAGCATGCATGCATTGTGCTCTCTATATGTGTTACTAGTCTCAGAACACGCACTTCGCGTGTGCAGAAGGATTTTATTTTGTATAAGTGTGAAACTCAATAATAATGGATCTTCTTGAATAAAAATTGAGAAAATTCGATAATACATGTATTAAGGTACTTCCACTTACATGTATTTACCATAAAACTCATATAGTTATACTAAAAAAAGGAGTATCCATCAATAATAACTGAAAATATCAAATAAAATTTGTTATCAGAATAATCTAAAAACTGTCAAGTGGATATTTATAAAGATTTACATAAATTAATTATGGATTGATATATATATATATATATATATATATATATATATATATATATATATATATATATATATATATCAATATGCTGCCACCACAACCCCCAGGTTTCATTCCCATGAGAACTTTTATTTTGCCCAAACATTTGCAAAACTGTAATAAAGTAAAAGGTGAATAGTTAATGAGGTGTAATCAAGTAAAAGCTGAGGATAAAAAGTCAATGGGGTCGGGACCGGTTGGATGAAAATATGACATAAAATGAGAGGTAAACATTCAATAAATGTGTGAGCTGGTAAGAAGTAAAAGTGGTTAAGGAATTATTTTACTTTAATTAAAAAGTTACAAAAAAACTCAAGGACAAACTATAATTTACTAAAAAAGAAAGATAAAAGTGTCAATTTATTCTAATCAGGTTGGATTATAAAAATTTCAAAAAAATCAAGGATAAAATCAGGAAGACACTGTTTACGTGAGCCAAGAAATCTCTCCGCTCCACTTAATATATAGAGATATGATAGGATTAACACAGATTACCTAAACTCGGAAGTTAATAAAAGAGCAACGAAACCTATATATCTTAACCATTTAACCTTGTTTAAACCTAGATAGCTAGCTAGAGTTTTTCTGGGTTAATCAGTAGAAATTATGAAGGAAATGTACAGAGCAGAAGCTTGAAGCTTAATTAACGGAAGGCTCTTGCGAGAAAGATTGAATCGTTGGGCCTTTTATAATCAATTTTGGGGATAACGATACGGTCTACTACTTGAAACAGCTGTAGGGCTGTTGAGTACCTAATAAGGGGTAGTCCCTGGCAGGAAGCAACCCTTTTACTTGTTTTGTATATGCATGATTACATTACCCTGTACAAGCTAGCTAGCCGGAAAGGGACGCTTCACTGAGAGCCTGCTAGTGTTAGGATCCATTCCCAATCTCAAAATCGATCACGAAACCCAGATTGATGATAGCTTAGCTAGCTTCTTTGCACTTCTCTGTACGTATAACAAATTCGATCGATCCTATATAAGCATGAATCATGATGATTATGAAAGACATGCAATGATTCATTTACTAACTACTAAGCAGTTCAGAAAGCTAGCAACCCTTGCTGTTTATTTAGTAATTGGGAGAGTACTTGTACCAGCACTCAGTAGTCAGGTCTTACATTAGACATGCGCGTAGTTCCTATTATCAGCACGCAGCTGTGTTCATAATTAATTACCAAAGTTTTAAATTCTTCATAGCAACCCTGTGGTTTTCAAACAGTGAATGTGATCGATATCAGTTCTCTCTCTTCAGTTGGCCGGTGCAAGCATAAGATATGCTTTAAATTTCGGTTGGTCGCCCAGACCGATCTTATACTTGATGACTAGTACTGTAGAGCTTGGAAAATGGAATACTAACGTACGTGAGGTTTTGCAATTATGGAATGGAAAGGGCTGGAACACGCCCTAAAAGTTCTATCTTCTAACCAGTAATGTCGATAACCTAAATTTGCAGACAAATATGTATTGATTGTCCGTCTTTCTAGAATCTAGAGCTCAGATTAGCATGAAGTACGTATTACTATGTAGAGCGCTCTACAATCTACTGGACAATACTACAATATCTCCTGCATACAATACTACATTATCTAAAGCCTGCAAATTCTCCTTGAGTCTTCGGTTTCTGCAAGGCCATTCGAGGAAGCTAGCATGGTAATAAGCTGTATTTTATGCAGCTTGAAAATTGAAATGGTCAGAGTCTATCGTTTAACTAAAGCTTCTTTTCTTATTTTTCTGAGATGTTATTGTACTCTGCGTTCGTAATAGTAGCACAGTAGCACCACTCTGATTGTAGTGGCCGGCATATGGCAGCTATTTGAGGTTTGTGACCTATCGTTATCACGCATGTTATCTTGAACGGACTTCTAAATTCTAAGCAGCTAGCCATATATTGATGGATTGTATATGCACCTGAGGTTGTCGATTAGCTTGTGAATAATAGATGATGCTCATTGATAAATTCATGTATAGCAAAAGGCAGTCCCCAGTTTCTTCGATCTAGATCGAGTTCTCTCAGGAGTCTCAGCTTTCCCAAAGGGAGCTTAAGAGAGACCCGTCCTTATCAGTAGTTCAGTACTAACGAAACTTGTTCGTGTTCCATTAACTTGTATACTTGGCCAGGAATATAAAAGCGCAATATCGATTGTGCTACACTGCATGGTGATGCAGTTGTCCAAAGCTACAATTGGAGGGGTTTTTCCCTTGCCCCTAAATTGATCGAGTGAGCTAGTCGGTAGACCACGGCCTTAAGTCTATGAATCTACAAGCAGTTTACCGGCAAATCTACAATGATGCACTCTTAGAGAGGAGAGATCTCATATTAAAAACAGGATAAAAAATATAATTTATATATGAGTGGATCATTCATAATTGTACTGAGGTCTTTTATGATTAAAATCTAACACCTTAAAAGTGATTAAGTTATGACAGTATCAGTACACGAATGATCAACGAGCCACTTTTGTCACTATTTAACTTGGTATGAGAGTGTGTCCCTCTCTAATTGCATCTCATTAGTTGGTTAGTTCGGTTGATGTGACATATGTACACATGCTAAACCTTTGAGTCTGGTTGCACGTGAGGGTTAGTGTTTGTGTAGATTGTCACCAAGTGTCAGATGGGTCAGTTAGTGGTCGGATTGGTTTAGATATTTGTACACGTGCTAAACTCTTGAGTGTGGTTGCACATGAGGATTGATGTTTGAGTGAAGAGAGTGACATAGATTTACGTGCAGACCTTTTCAGGTTGCACGCGAGGGGCCGTGTTAGAGATGAGAGATTCCATATCAGAAACAAGATAAAAAAATATAACTTATATGTGGTCTAGATTATTCTTAATTGTATCTAGACCAAAGGCGTAGCTACATGCATTGACATGAGAAGGGTCAAATGACCCTGCTCACCGTCTGGTTGTGACTTCTTCATAAATGAAATATGAGCTAGTTTAACTCATTTTGCCCTTTCTAGAAAAATAAAATTGTAGTTATGACAAATAATTATAACAATGTAATGTGTTTGTTTCATGTATAAATTCTACACCTTGATATATTTATCTCAATTTGAGGTAAAATTTTGTTATTTTCTTTCTTTATCATAAAGATAAATACTATAGTTCTAACAATGAAATGTGTTTTCTTCATATTTAAATTCTTCTCCTCTCATTCTGAGGTATAACTGCTATTTTTTTGAATTTCTTCCTCTTATGATAAAGAGAAACACTAGTTATAAACATCTGATCATGTATGATTATTATAGACTATTTTTAATTACCATCTTTATCAACTTAAACAACTAGCTATGTAAGTTTGACCCCTCTTTACTAAATCTCTGGCTAGGCCACTGACCGAGGTCTTTTGTGATTAAAACCCAATACCTTAAAAATGGTTAAGTTGTGACAGTATCGGTAGACGGATGGTCCACGGGCCACGCTTGTCGCTGTTTAACTTGGTAGTTGATGAAGCTATCATAGTATTGTAGTGATCAATGAATCTGTATAATTTTCCCATATTTATCTTCTGTAACCATGTGTGGCTAGCTGCTAGCCTACCTATATTGTTTGATATATCATGAATTGTTTGAAGCAGTTTATTCGATCATCGTCATCTTGAGAAAACTTTATGACTATATCAAATGATGATATATCGATCATATATTTGATTTGTAGCCATTGATTTATTGATTCGTTATCCTAATTATCTTTTCTTTTAATTTGGATCATGAGTTCTGTATTGGGAAAGAAGTGGTTGCCTGATACAAGGCCGACAAATAATTGATTATTTCCAGGATCTAACTTTTTCACCGCTTGTGTGATTTGCGAAGTTAGAAACAAAAAGAAGACATAATATTATATTAACGAGGTTTGGCAAATGTGCCTACTTCCTCAGGCAGTAGTAGTACTAGCAAAATGTTGAGGGGTGCCTTGACACCCTTTAGTCTCAATGTACCTCTGCCTATGTTTCTTCCACTATACAAAATAATAGGATTACAAGAAATACCTCTTGTAAGACCCCGTGTGTTTTTATCATGGTTAATGACGAGTTACTGAGGTTTAAGTCGCAGTCGGTAACTTAACGAGCTAACGACCACGTTCATTTTCAAGTTTTTCTAAATTCTTCAAATACCTCATTTAAGGACTCGGTGTTGTAGTACGTGTCGACACGAGTCTCCCGGTATTTTTGGAATATTGTTCGGAGCGTCCGTCTATTTTCTACGCATTTCTGAAATTTTGGGTAATTTTATATATTACCATTCTCTATTTTAAATACTATTTTTTGATTTTAAAGCCAATTTTTAATCTTGGCCTTTGATCTCATCTAACATTTTGAGCCCTTGGATCCAAGTATATAAAACCCAAAATCTCTTCTCTCATTTTGTCGAGAGAAACAGAGAGAGCTCGAGAGAGAGTTAGAGATGCAGGCGCATCATTTGCCTCCAAGCCACCGTCGCCGTCGCGTAAGCCGCGTCACCACCGCCGAACTCGCGTCACTCTCCTCTCTCTACCCATCCCAAAAATTTCCACATACACTCACTCTCCTCTCCAATTCGAAAGTCAACCCCTAGCCCCAAATTGGTCCCTTTGCCGATTCTTCCTTCTCTAGCGTGGTTCTTGCTTCTCCAAGGTAAACCCATGTTTTCTTTTCCAATTTCATTCCTCTTAAACCCTAATTTCACATTTTGGGACCTAATCCTTTCCATCATCCTACTCTTTTTCTGGGTTTTGCATTATCGTCGTTGACGTCATCTCCGGCGAGTCTTCTCCCTCGGTTTTCAGCCGCACCGACGCCGTGATAGAGAGGAGATGGCTGGAGCAGCAACTCGGACCCGAGGCAGTAGTGCAGGTCGAGGCTAGGTCTTGGTGAAGGGGAGAGAGACTTTGATTATTCAAGGTGAGGTGATTTCGATGCTTAAGTTTCTAGGTTCGATTTTAATGTAGAAGTTGGGATATTGAGGATGTTTAATTGAATTGGATTTTGGAATTGGTGAAGGAGATGGCAGAGCAGCATGGTGGAGCTCGGCAATGGCTTTGGAGTCTCGGACTGCATGCAGCAAAACAGGAGCTGTTGTTGTGGAATTGGCTTTGGGAGAGGCAAAAGGTAGAGACTTAATCCGATTTGGAATTATAGTAGTGAATAAATAAATTGGTGATGATTGGATGCTGATCTGTTGTTGTTTTGATCTGTCATGTTGATAACTTGGAATCAAAGAAAGCGGGGAGACTATGGTCGTTTTTCTGAAAAGTCGTCAAAATTCGACAAATCAGCAGAAGGTTCCGGCAGAATGCCGAAAAGGTAGTCCTTGACTCCTTTTTAAAATTGTGTTGTTTCCGTTTAATCGAGTTAACGGTCGTAAATCGGGAAGTTAAGTTTACAGAAACTTATTAAAAACTAAAACCAACCGTAATTGGAATCTTTTCCATTTTGGGAAACTTTCTATTTTTGGAAACCCACTAAATTAGAAAACTTTCTACTTTAGGAAAGTTTACATTATGGGAAAGTTTCTATTTTAGGAAAGTTCCATTTTTGGAGAAATGGTTTAGTAAAGATTTGAAGTTCGATCAAATTTGGTCAAATGTTAAATTGTTATCGGTAAATGATATCTGGAATCCTGAAAATGTCAAGTTGACCGCTTTAAGTAAAAATGGGTGTTTCACTTATCGATAAATCGATTCAAGGTTAAAGATTTGGTTTTAGACACGTTGGGTGTCCATAGTAATTCAACGAATTATTATGTGACACCCTAACGTCAAATTAAACATGGTTAAGGAAAGTTTGGAAGTTAAGCCAGACTTCCGGTAATTAAGTAAAGAGTCGATAACCGGAAAAGCAAGTCAAAAAGGTTAAAGAGTTAAATATGAATTGGTTGGTCAACTTGGTCAATGTGGTCATTCCTGGTCAAACTATGAATGCTTAGGTCAACATGACTGTTATTGTTTCTTCGTTGCTAAGCTACTCTACTCTGCAGTGAATTATTGGACGGGTAGCTTACGCGGTGACCTCAGATTACCGAGGCGGTTCCTGGAAGCTTGAAGCTTACGTAAGAAACGACAATTCCAGGTAGGAAAAGTTAATCCCCCTTTGTTAGTGGTTTTGCCTCTATATATGAAAGTGCATGATTTTTGTATGCTCATGGTCGATGACTCTGAAAAGTTTTCAATATATTATGTGATAAATGATTTATGATTGGGCCAAGAAAACCCGAGGCTAAACGTAAATGATTTTATGTGATGATTCAGATCGAAAAGTAGTATCGTTGTCCTGATTTTCGGTGTTTGGCCTGAGAGTGACGGGACCTAGTATATAGTATTCCCACGATGTCGATTACCGTGAACCTCCGGATGGGCAATGTCCTGTTTATTTTATTTTCCCGTTTACGCGCGTCTCGTACAGAGTTAAGAGAGCTGTAAGTGCGGTGTGTACTACGAGTGATGTGTTGGGCATTAGCTGTAAATGGACACTCTCACTACTATTCATCTTCGGGCGCATAGGTAGTTGACCCCGGTTTGCAGTATAGACAAACGTGGGATTTCGGCCACCTAGATCCGTGAAGCACTACAGGCTGTATTTGTACACTGAGCGCTCTGGCCCCTGTTTTTAGCATAATGCACTGATTTTCTCTAAAGATATGAAATAATGATTTTTGTGTGCCAAAGATTTTCTAAATGGTTTATTTCAGAGCTCAAATCTATACGTGTGTGTGTGTGTATATATATATATATATACACACACACACACACACACACACGTATAGATTTGTGCTCTGAAATAAACCATTTAGAAAATCCTATCATTGGTGGGCCTATATGTGAGCACGCGAGGACGACGCTCACCCCTACAACAGGTTGTTTGCAGGTACTATGTACTGTGACGAGATAGATAGAGGGAGCTATGTGTGTGGTCTCATTTCCTACTCGGTGTTTGGTCTAAGCTATACTCATTTTTTCCTGCTCTACCATTTGAGTCATTGTTCTAGAGTATTTGACAAAAATAGTAAATGTGTCTTCCTAAAATTGTTAACTATGTTATATGTTTTTATTGTTGTCGCTAAAAGTTTAATTGACACTTTAATTTGTCCACCTTCCGTGAAATTGGAAAAACTCTGATGAATGATTTAAGAAAATCTTGTGGGGCCACTCAAGTTATTAGTTTTATTTTACCGACAAAATAGCCTACGACTTTAGGTTAGGTTAATAAGTTGTCGACACGTCCTTCAGACGTGTTGGCTTCTTATTGACTTAAAACTGTAGCTCCCCCTCCCGAGCCTCTACACCTCTCTCTCTCTCTCTCTCTTTGTAACGCCCCGTACCTAAAATTTACCCTTTACCGAGTTTATTACGGTTATTGTAGATTTTAACTGTGCTTGGTATTTTTTCTAAGCTAATGCTCACGTTTATTTTTGGTTTTTTTCGAAATATCAAATTCTTCTTTCAATGCCCCGATGTGGTAGTATGCGTACACACGAGCTCACCGATGTTTTCAAATTATTTTTCTGAGTTTTGACCTATTTTCTACAATAAATTAATTCAATTTCCAAAACTGAAAATATCATTTTAAATCTAGGCAGACGGATCAATTAAGGTTTTGATCTTGGCTGTCAATTTAAATATAAAAGAGTAAGAGATGTTGACCCGAGTTAAAGGCCAACTTGGGCGTTGACCCGAGTCGCTCTCTTTCTTGTCATCTCCGATCACTCCACGGTGGAGCACTGCCGTCTGGCCACCAATCATCGACTCACCACCACCAAAATTTTTCTCTTCTTCACTCCATCCTGACCTAACAAAAAATTCCAACTCGCGTCCATCGAGGAGAGAGATTTTTTGTGGTGATGCGCGACTGAGTACACTGTTTTCTGACGAGCTTCGATAATGACGTGGAGCTCGACTAGTATGGCTCTTCTCCTTCTTTGTTCTTCTCCAATTACTTGTCTTCAATCTTTTCGATCCATAATCAGAGAAGCCATAATTCAAAAAATTTTAGGTTTTTGTCGAGGTTCTCCGATGAATCTATTCTAGGAGTTTTGGTGTTCTTCTCGAGCTCTGGCGACCTTGGCAGCGTGTGTTTGGAGCCTTCATGGCTTATAAGAGTCTTTGGAGGCGATTGTAATGTAGTTGGTGACGAGGCAGAGAGAGAGCTGGAGTTTGGTCCGGTGACCACTTCTAGTGTTCTTTCCTTCTTTTCTGGTGTCGCGTCAATCATCTGGTGGACAAGTCGAGTATGAATGGAAGCTGGGAAGGCGACAGTTGTTACTATGGGTTGAGTCTGAACTTGGGTACTTGGCTGGAGGCTGCTAAGTCTCCTCCTTGTCGTCTGTTGGTTATCAAAGGCAAGGACTTAAAAATTGATTTTTTTTTTCAGCGATATATCGTCGAAAATTTCATTTTTTTCATGTAGCGAAGTAATCTTCGTCTCCCAAACAGTCTTGTCTGAAAATCTTGAAATTTCGAGATATTTCGAGAAATATTCAATTTTTCTCCTTTATTTCTGAAATATTCTAGAAATGTTCTTACTCCAAGAACCAAAAACGCAGAAGAAATGGAGTTTAGAGATTAAGGCTCGATTCGAAGATACAAAAGTTCAAGGATGGGGAGAAAAGTTAGGCGAACATATATGTACTCGCCAATGATCGAGTTGTCATCATCGTCGCCAGAAACCATGGCTTCGTCGGAAAACATGAACATGTAGAGAAAAAAGATTTTTGAGTTAGACTTCGATTTTAAGAGTAGGCAACCTAGAAAGGAAGGAGGAATGAGGAACAAAACCCTACCCTTTGTTACCGCCGTCAGTGTCAAACTCGTCGGGAACTGAAGAAAGCAGCCTCACGATCTCGATTTTGATCTCCATCGTGGATGGATGTATGTGTGATTTGATTGAGGGGTTTTGTAGAGGACAGGAAGAGGAATAGAATGGTGGTTATGGGCCATGGAGAGGCGGTCGGAGATGCCGGCGTCGGGCGGAGAACGCAGGAGCAGACGAGAGGTCGAGAGGAGAGTGTTGACCTAATTTTGGGGCTTTTGACTTCAGTCAAAGGTCTCACCCATTTTATACTTGAATGGACGACCGAGATTAAAAGTTGAAAAAGATCTACTGCCCAAATTTTAAAAGGGTAAAAGTAAAATCTGAACAGGGTATAAATTATTAACATAAATGGTAATTTTTAAATTACCATAAACCTTGGAAATTTATAGAGAATTGACGAAAGGTCCGAAAAATATTCCAAACATACCAGGAAACTCGTGTCGACGCATACTATGATGTCAGGGCCTTAAAGGAAGAATTTGACTCTTCCGGAAAAACTCAAAAATAAAGGAGACGTTAACTTGCTACGTTACTAAGCACGGTTAGATCCTTAGTAACTTGACAAAGACCATGTAAACGCTTATAGGGTGTTTCAATTTTCGTTCTCCTGCTTCTTTTCCATTTAACTCATGCATTGATCCCATGCTCTTATGTGTGACAAAAAACATTTTTTAGTGAATACATCATTTAATGACAATTCTTCATAATACATTGAAGACTTTACACAGATAGATGATGAAAACGGTGAAAAGTTTGTACCTCATTGGCCTTTTACGTGCTTCTAAATTACTCATGTAATTCCATGTGAAATATATCGTATGTATAAAAAGGTGTGATGCATAGCCACCCTTGAAGTTTCAAGCCATTAAAAAAAATTAGATGTTTAAAGTAAATTTTTAAGAATTATCAACGATTCCGGTACTTACTTTTCCCGCTTAAATTACTACAACTCCCTATAAATCAATGTTTATTCAAGATTTTCATTTCAAATTTAGTAGATAACATAGATTGCAAGCATCTCACAAAGTTTCATTTAAAATTTCATTGTTTTTCATCTAATTTCCATCAATTTTCTCAATTTTTTATTGCAATTGATATTTTAGTCAAAATTTCTATATTTTGAAGGGTCGAAATTTCCGTAATCACTGAAATTTTAGTCCTTGAACACTGGTAAGAGAGTGTATTTTTTGAGTTGTGGTGTTGGTTGTTTATGTGTCGGGTTGTTGCTCATCAAGTGTTTCTGTGTGAGGTGGTTCTGCATCTGGAGAAAGTGATGAAGGGGTTTGGTCCAGAGCCCTTTGATTGGAATTTGGTGACAATTAAGAGTAAGGGATCTTTCTCTGCTTCTACTGTGTGGTTGTGGAGTTGGAATAATTGAGGTTTGGCTACTGATTTGGTGATTTTCAGCATTTCGTGTCTAGTTCTAGCTTGGAAAAGTTATTGCTAGATTCTAGGTTAGAGAAAAGGGATGGTAAGCTTGGTGTTTTTAGGTTACTATATTTTTGTTAATTGGAGATGAGTTGGTTGTTTGAGTTCTGACTAGGTGTTGGAAAAATGGTAAAACTAATCATTTTATTTAACCAATTTAAATGAGAAAATTTAAATAAGTGATAAGGTGCATAAGAAATAGTCTCTCAAATATGACTAATTGCTTGAAACCATGCATTATAGACTTTTTATAGTCTATTGACCGATTGAATTCTATGAGCTAAAACCTCACATAATGTGAAAGGATAAAACCTCACAAAATGTGAAAGGTTGTAACCTCAGTAATGTTAATTGTCTTAACCACAAAAATGTGAAAGGTTGTAGCACAGAAAGTTAAAAAGGTTGGAATGTTAAGGGTTGTAACATATCAACTAGAATTCATGGCAATTCAAATAGTGGATGGTTTCTCTCATTTATAAATATGTGACACTTCCTTTGTTCTAAATAAAATTGAAAACATCATTATTTGAAACACTTTTTGTTAATCATATCATCCTCTCAAAGAGTTATTTTCTCTCTAGTTTATAGCATTCTGGTAATAGATTGAATGTACTACAAGTTTGTCGGGTGTTCTTGGCAGTAGTGCAGCTCTAAAGCACTAGTAGTCATTGTATCCTAGGAGACAAGTGTCATCAAGCCTTTTGCACCGGTAGAGGAGGCATAATTTGTCTTAAGAAAAATGTGTGAAACACACGACTCGACTTCATCACTTTTCTTGTATCATTCGTTTGAGTTTGGAGTCATAAAACGTTTTTGGTGTTATGCGTACTAAGTGTTTCAAGACATGTGATTCAGCTTGCACAAGTTCAATTTATCCTTGAATCAAGTGTGGTAACCAATGATATTCATAGTAATTATTTTATGTTCATCATTTCATTATCTAACCCCCTTTTTGTTACAGTCTTAAGACAAATTATAAGTATTGCATTTATTGGTGTACACAAATATTGATGGTTGCCTAAATGGAATTGTTGCCTACACAGATTATGTTGACTTACAAAATTTGTGGACAACGAAAGAAATAAGTGGTTATGCAATTAACACTTATTGATGTGTTTTAGAAGCTTCATATGAACTATGGAAATGAATGTTATGAATCTTTACAACTAGGCTTACTCAATTGGACACGATGTCTAAGCAAAAACCATCGAGACAATGTGCTTAAACGAGCCACGCTCCACTAAAACCTCACCATCTTACATGGTTGTGTTTGATTGAAATTACTGAAATGATTGAGTAGTAATATTTGAATTGTCCAGAGTCATTGGAAGTTTGATGTACTCATGGAGTTATACAACATCCAACATAACTTACTATGCTGAGAGCAAGTTATGTACTACATGAGTAATTCTGAAGTTATACATTGGCAAGCAATTGTAAGAGTACTCACGAACTTAAGGTATACTCGGGGTTATGAGCTGCACTATACCAATTATGCAGCTGTCTTAAATGGATACAGTGATACAAATTGGATTTGACATAAAAGGATCAAAATCCACTAATGGTTATGTGTGCTTACAATGAGAGGTGCAGCAATATTCTAAAAATTCTCTAAACAGAAAACAATAACCATATCCATGATGAAGTCTGAGTTTGTCACATTGGATAAATGTGGAGAGAGGGAGAATGACTATGCCAATTTATAGAGGATATTCCAGATGAAAAAAATATGTGTCTATAATATGCATACATTGTGATAGTAAATCTGCAATTGACACGACACTTAACAAGATGTTATAATGTTAAGTTAAGACAGATTTGTCGAGATATAAAACCATTAAACAACTACTCTTTACTACAATTATCTTTGTTGACTATGCGAAGTCAAATGATAAAATTGAGGATCCGCTGACCAAAGGGTTGAACATAGAGCTAATTGATAAATCATCGAAGAGAATGCGACTAAAGCCCATGAAAGAATAAAATTTTTACAGTGGATACCCAACCTAGCTGACTGGAGATCCCAAGAACTAGGTTCAAAAGGGACAACTAAATTGTATAGATTGTGAGGGATCACTGTGGAGATCGCCCCATGTCCATTCCAATGATGAAAACAGTGATGCACGTATGCAATGAGGTTAAGCTAAAAGCTTTTAATGATTATTATGCGTCGAAAATCCGAGCGGAGTAATGTGTGTTACTCTTAAATAAGAAATCACCTATGTAAGAGAGAAGTGAGGCCGTTTCTAGGGGAATTCTTTAGGGCACAATTCTTATTAAACTCTTACTGAACCAGGCAAGTGTCTAGGGCAAAAATGGACACAATAGTGAGAAATATAAAGTATCAGGAAGACTCCTGTGTGAGATATGTTATCATTTACACAAATGACGAACAGTTCAAAGACATCGTGTCTACTGTCTACTTAGTAAAGTCATCATATTTTCACATGGGAGCGTTCAAAGGGTAAAAACCTACCTATCCTATGCAGGTTTCGACCGTACAAATCTATCACCATTTCTATCGAATCTTTGGTCGTCTATTTCATTCATGTAAGGAATTGTTAGAAAAATGGTGAAAATAACCATTTTATTTAACCAATTTAAATGTGAGAATTTAAATGGGTTATAGGGTGAATAATAAATAGTCACCCAACGATGAGTAATTGTTTAAAACCATGCATTATAGACTTTGTATAGTCTATTGACTGATTGAATTTTAGGAGCTATAATCTCACATAATGTGAAAGGATGTAACCTCACAAAATGTAAAAGGTTGTAACCTCACGAAATATGAAAGGTTGTAACCTCAGTAATATTAATGGTTGTAACCACACAAAAATGTGAAAGGTTGTAGTATAAAAAGTTAAAGGTTGGAATGTTAAGGGTTGTAATATATCAACCAGAATTCATGACAATTTAAGTAGTGGATGGTTTCTCTCATATATAAATAGGTGACATTTCATTTGTTCTAAACATAATTGAAAACATCATCATTCGAAACACTTTTTCGATAATCATCTCCTCCTTTCAAAGAGTTATTTTTTCTCTAGTAGCTTTTTGGTGATAAATTGAAGGTACTACAAGTTTTTCGGGTGTTCTTGGCAATAGTGCAGCTCTAAAGCACTAGTAGTCGTTGTATCCTGGGAGACAAGTGTCATCAAGCCTTTTGCACCGGTAGAGGAGGCATAATTTTTCTTAAGGAAAGAGTGTGAAACACTCGACTCAACTTCATCACTTTCCTCGTATCATTCGTTCGAGTTTGGAGTCATAAAACGTTTTTGGTGTTCTGCGTACTAAGTGTTCCAAGACACGTAATTTAGCTTTCACAAGTTTCATTTCTCTTTGAATCAAGTGGGGTAACCATTGATGCTCATAGTAATTATTTTATGTTCATCATTTCATTATTTATAAGTTTTGATTAAATATAAATTAGTTTTATGTATTATATATATATGTAATATCTAACCCTCTTTTTGTCACACTAGGTATTTTGGTGTTGTTGAGGAGAAGGGAAAACTCAGTGTTGAGGCTGCCTTGGAGACTTGGGTTGCAAGGCAGCAGGTCAACAATGCAAGAGGTGCTGCTGTTGAATATTTGGCTTGAAAAATGGCAACAGGTAGTAGTCTATCCATTCTCGTGTTTGGTTTTAGTTTGTTAAAGATTTGTGTAATTCGTGTTTTGGAAGTTTTTAGCTGATGGTTTCGATGGTTAAGTGAGACTTGTTGAATAGGCAAAGATTGGTTTTTATGCCTTAGTTTTAGTTGTTTAGATTGTTACATCGAAGGTGTGTTGTAAAGGTTTCTCGATATGGAAAGTTTCTATTATTGGAAGTTTATATTTTAAATGGCAAGTCGAGTTCCTTACATTTCAAGTTATTTTCTAATCAAATTTTCTTTCCAGTTAAATTATAATTACAAGGAAAACCTGCCATATATGATAAGTTTATATTTTAGGAAACTTTCTATAGAAACTTTCTAGTTATGGAAAGCTTGTAAATTGGTTGACCTTGGTTCAATATGTCATTCTCGATCAAACTAGGGAAAACTTGGTCAACCCAAGAAATTCTAGTCAAGCTAGGAAAAAGGATAAGTTAGTAGTTGCTTCAGAGCTAGGTTTAACTGATTTGTTCTACAGCTTATCGTCAGGTGTGGTGTTGACTCAAGGTTTCAGAGATTGGGAAGCTGAGGCTTAATTACTGTGAGTAGACGTTTGTTTTAAATTAAGGGGGGTGTATTGTATTTTGATTTCCATGATGTTTTAAAAAATTTTGCGGATTTCAAAAGTTTGGAGATATTCAATTTAGATTTATAACAGAATATTTAAAATTTATAAAAGTGCGAGGGTATTCGATTACAATTTTTAACTAAAAATTTCAAATTCATGAAAGTATGGATGTATTCAATAAACACACAAATTGTTAAAAAATTATTAAATGATGGATTTGCATGGATTGTCTAGTGTAAATTAGGAAGCAAACAATTCAACCCCCTAAACATAAGATTTCTTTGGATTTACAATTTATATATTTATCATTCTATTTTATTCATCTCTCTCTCTTCCTTCTCTTATCATTACACTTCTTCTTTCTTTTTGATATATGTTTTTTGACCTTATTTATTTTACTGCAATACTCATCCGCTCGGTTCTTGTATGTGTCTTATATATATTCTACATAATTATTTGTTTTTTTACTTCATACACTATTATAATATGTATTCAACTCTTTCAATCAACATAATAGGTTTAATATAGAGTATCCACTCTTTTGGTAGAATTTTTGAGAAGTTTTTATGTTATTACTTTTATACTTTTGAGAAGTTCGGGACCAATCGGGACATAAGGTTTTAAGTTAGGATCTATATCTATAAATTAAACAATCACTTTTATACTATATTTATGCAATATTTAACACTTTTTCTTAACATAAATCAACAAACTAACATAATTAGTCGACTTTATCACTTTAAGATGATTAATTCTTCATTATAAATACATACTTTTTTCTTTAAAACTAGTAAAATTATAAATTTGGGAGGATTCGGGACGGTTCGTGGCATTCGGTATCTATTTGGCTCATACTGATCCCGAACCGATAACTAAATTCAAGATTCAGTACGGTTCGGGACAACACTTTTTTTACTTTGTGTCCAGATATGATCGGGTTTGGTACGGGATGGTCGAGATCGGTATCGGGATTTCGGTATCAAACTCCCACCCTTAGCAATGACGTTTGACCCTCTTGACGTGAGTTTGACGTCGTGGGAGCTCGCAGCCTTGAGGAGGAATTGGCACATATCAGAGGAAGTGCTACTGCGGCCGCTGAGGGATGCCGACTTCTGGACCCCCCCTCCCGACGGGTATACACTGGTGTTCGATTACAAGCTTCGTTACGGGCTGTCATTTTCTCTTGCACCTTATGTGCAGTATATTTTGGCGTGTTTACATATTGCCTAGGGCAGTGCGTGCCCAACATGTTAAAAGCAACTATTAGGTACCGAGCTCTTATTCCGACTATTAAGGATGAGATACCCATGATATAGCGAGTTCAACGCGCTATGGCATATGGCGCCGTGTACAAAGAGGGGAAGCCGAGGTTACGTGACCTTGAGATCGCGAGGGAAATTTGGAGTGATGATCGACGACCTGCAGACATCGACGTTTGATGGCTGGTGGAATAAGTGCTTCCTCGTGGGGGAAGGTGGCAAGATATTTATGAGCCTCCCTTCATTGTCCCCTCCTAGCACCAATTATTACTCATGTTTCGAGAGTTCAGAATGAAGGAATACAACTGATCCCATAATCCGGTACCATGCACAAGTAATAACTACATCAAGAGCCAAGGCTGGGGTGAGCTCAGTCTTCAACTCTCCGATGCCTAAGTTAGAACTATTGGGTGTAAGTGACTTGGTAGAGTTTCGGGGCTATAAGAATCTTACCGTTTCCGTGGCCCTTTGACTTGCCTATATAGGTATGTCTTGGGAACTGTGTCATTCCTCCTCGATGTGGGACCGTCAGGGAGGCTCTTCCCAACATTCCTCTCCGAGGGGTTAGAAGGTAAGCCAAGGAGGAATGGTTTGGCGTGTTAGATCCCAACTTAGGTTTCCCACCTACCTGAGTTGCCTTTAGGGATGGTAGGTGGGACTAAGCGGTCGCCGGCATTCGGACATTGAACTGCTTTTCCGGCACAAATGAAGGTCTTCTTCCCCATGTTAACAATACTCATACAGGGCTACGACACTAGCGTCTCATGCTCACGTCACACTATAATGGTGTCCGGTATATAGTATAACATTATAGCAGAATATACTCCATGTAAGAATATATATATATATATATATATATATATATATATATATATATATATATATATATACTTGCATTCTTGGCTAAGGATGTCCTTACCAAGAGTTTGGTACGTATTTCCTTAATTTGACGCAGTTTTTGATCAAATTTTCTCATCTTAATCATTCATAATCTAGATATATGTGTATAGATCATCTCTACAAAATTTCAGCTGATTTGGTAATCGTTAAGCTCTCAATTACCAAATCAGTTAATCTTAACGATTACCAAATCTGCTGAAATATTGTAGAGATGATGTATACACATATATATAGATTTTGAATGGTTAAGATGAGAAAATTTGATCGAAAAATGGGTCAAATTAAGAAAATCCGTACCAAACTCTTGGTAAGGACGTCCTTAGCCAAGAATGCCGGTATATATATATATATATATATATATATATATATATATATATATATATTCTTACATAGAGTATATTCTGCTATAATGTAATAGTATATACCGGTCGCCATTACTGTCAGGACCCACCCCGAGTTAAATTCCTTTAACTCGAAGTAAATCCTGCGGGGACCACCTCAAGGGAACTTCTTACCGAAACCCCCTTGAAATGGCCAACCCTACCTACATTCCAACTCAGCGCTTCCATGAGTATCTAACAACAAACCCTAACTCATGAAGGCATCCTGCTCCCTAACCTACTTAATTAGCTATACTGGGTTAGTCAGAGCAGTCTACTAAGATGATTACCCTAAAGAATTTCAACGGCAACGGATTGATCGACTATGCCTCGACTCTTGTACGCACACGACCTCCGCTCAAGAACCCTGCACCACTGGGCATTTGAAAACGAAAGGCCCAGGGGAGAAACATTTAAATACTGTCAGGGTGAGTGGACAAAAATAAGTATAAAAGCTCTAATTCCTTTAATGCTCTCCCTCTAAGTTTGCCTAGGAAAAATTCGCATGCAAGTAAAACATAAATAATGCCTTGGCTCAAATATAAACAATTATGTGGGGTGTTAACCTCATCCACGAGAAAACCCGACCCGCTCTACCACGAGAGGGTCCATTGACCAGCTCATCGGAGAGGGTCCAGACCTGCTCTATTCGGGAGGGTCTTTTGACCAGCCACCACCGAAGAGGGTTATGACCTGCTCTATCCGGGAGGGTCATAATGACCAGCTACAACCGAAGAGGGTCAGACCTGCTACAATCCAGAGATGGTACCCGCTCCATCTGGAGAGGGTCCATGCTAGCATGCAATATATATCCTTATCCTTTAAATCCTTTTAAAACCTGTAAAACCTGTAAAACCTCGTAAAACCTCGTGGAAATAATAAATCGAAAACCAAGTCAAATCTCCCTGACTTCACCCCAAATACATTGGATTTAAAAACCTTTCCAGGAACCAAAAACCGGTTCTCTGCCTTTACTTTAAAACCCTTTAAATCCAAGAGCCAAATTCTCCTTTTTAAAACGTCTCCCTCCATAATCCCCAAAACGGTGAAAACCATTAAACCATAATCTGAGAAAATCCTTTAAAACCCCGGGAAAGGTAGGAACCTCTTTCCCGGCTCGTTTATCTTTAAAATGGTAAATCCTTAAATCTCGAAATCACCGTAAAACATTAAATGGAGGAAATCTCATAAATAAAGGAGAAAACAAATAAAGTCTATGTCATGCAATTTAATTTAAAAGCAAGGTCCACTCACAGTACTCACTTGCCAATTTAACTAACCGCGTAGTCAAGTCTGTCTCACGTTCAACCAGAGACTGTACAAATAAACCAATATATTAGTCATTCCCAAGTTGACTTGGTCTTTTCCTAGTTTGACCAGGAAATCCTATTTGACCACGTGTTGACCAAGTTCCTTTCTTTTTAACAACCTTTTCAACAAAACGCTTAATTCCGAAAATCGACTCGAAGTTTGGTTTCCGACTTCTTAATCTCAACGTATCGACTTTCCTTACTAATTTATTGACGATAGGTTATCACATAGTAATTTTGTGAAATTACTATGGACACCCAATCCACCACTACCAAAAACGAGTTATGAGTCGATATATCCAGTAAGAAATTATCCAAATATTTAAAGCACCCAACTCGGTTTCTGACTAAGATTTCTGAGTTGCCTAGAATCTCACTTAAAGATCCGGTTGTCTTCAGTTAACCGGTTACTAAGATTAACCTTTCCCTTTTTACTTTTATCGGTCAAACTTCCCAAAATGGTAACCTTCCAAAAAGGGAAAGTTTCCCAAAATGGAAAGTTTCCTAACATGGCAAGTGTTCCTTAGAATGGGGAGTTTCCCAAAATGGAAACTTCCTACTTACGTCCAATTTTCCGTAAATACTCAAATTAGGAGATAACTGAACCTTTCGATTAAAAGCTTAACATGGATTCGATTTCTACCTCTTCGGCTTTCTGTCGGGTTCACTGCATTCCCGAAGCAGTCACCGGATTCCGGCAACTTTACCGGAATTTTGCCATAACCTCCCTGTTTCCTCCGATTCACCAAGTTACGACAACATGCACCAAAAACGACACAATTAAACACCACTACAACACAAACATCAATTCCAAGCAAAATCAACAACACTGTAATCCTAGGACTAAAAGTTCACCTTTAACTCCAATCCGAGGCAGGAACACAGTGGCCCCTCTCGAATCCCAGAGTCGACTTGCAGGACTTCCCCTTCAAGACCCAGCAGCTCCATCATCCTCTTACTCGACTTACAGGAGCTCTGAGTTCACCCAAGTCCCGCCTCGGTCACTGCCTCCTCCAAACCAACTCCTCACCACTTCAGGTGCTCTCCAAAGACTTCTGTTGTAGCTAGGTTGTCACCAGGAGGCTGAGAAGATCACCAAGAGTTCGAAGAACTCAGTCACCGGAAGAAGAACAAGGAACCCAGAAAACCCAGAAGCACAGTGAACACAGAGAAAAAGGAGAACTCGTTCAGGCTCAAATCGATCGTTCAAAGACATGGAAAAGGAAGAGGAAGTACAGAGGAGACGAACCTTACCTTCCACGCGCCCTAACTCTCCCTGGAACGGCCAAAATCCGGCGAAGACCGCCGCACCCCAACTCGGTCGATCTCCCTCATCCTTGCCTCTCGGAGTGAAAAGTGATAGGGGTTTTGAAGAGGAGAAGGAGAGGAAGATATTAGTGGTGGTGCGCCGGTGTGGGGCGGCCGGACGCAGCTCCGACGAGGGGAGCAGACGGAGGTCGAGGGAGAGGAGAGAAAATCGGGAGAAAGAGATTTGACCGGAGGAGGAGAGTTTTGACCGAGTCAAAACTCTTCCCTTATTTATAGGGAATTGAACGGTCCTGATTCAATCTGGAATTGATCCAACGGCTCAGATTCAAAGAAGGTGAAAAGTAAAAAGGTTGAATGGTAATATTCCTTTTACCGGAATAGTAATCCAAAATTACCATAAACTTCAGAAATTCATAGAAATTAGCCGGAAGCTCCGAAAAATATTCCGAAAATACCGGGAGACTCGTGTAGACACGTACTACAACATCGAGTCATTAAATCAGGTATTTGGAGAACTTAGAAAAACTCGATAATTCACTCGAGCGATAACTTATCGAATCACCGATCGTAGTTAAGAGTCCTCGGTAACTCGTAAACCTCTGTGAAAAGGTAACTTTTGGGTACGGGATGTTACAATTACAGTGTGACTTGGGCGTGAGACACTAGTGTCGTAGTCCTGTATGAGTATTGTTAACATGAGGAGGAAGACCTCCACTTGTGCTGGAAATGTAGTCAAATATCCGATCGCCGGTGGCCGTTGAGTCCACCTACCATCCTTAAAAGCAACTCAGGTACGTGGGCAACCTAGGTTGGGACCTAAAATGCCAAACCATTCCTCCTTGGCTCACCTTCTAACCCCTGAAAGAGGAATGCTGGGAAGAGCCTCCCTAGCAGTCCCACATCGGGGAGGAAAGACATGGTTCCCAAGACATACCTATATAGGCAGGCCAAAGGGCCACGAAAAGGTAAGATTCTTCTAGTTCCAAAACTCTGTCAAGTCACTTACACATAACAATTCTAACTTAGGCATCATAGAGTCGAAGACTAGGCTCACCCCAGTCTTAGCTCCTGACATCGTTATTACTTATGCAGGATACCTGATTACGGGATCAATGATATTCCTTCATTCTGAACTCTCAGAATAGGAGTAACAAGTATATATATATATAGTTATAAAATCATGATTAAATATTATATTTTAATTGGGAGTATATTCCGCCATAATGGTATAGTATGTATTTTCCATAATTATGGTGTGACGAGACCGTGAGACGCGAGCTTCGTAGTCTGGTGTAGGTATATATATGTAATCATGTAATAGAGTCTGAGAGACTCAATATATCAAATTATTTTTGGCTAGCTATGCTAGTCACATACTTGATTATTTTCTTTTAACCTGCAAAACTAGAGTCGGTGGTTATCGATTTTTACTTTGGAGTTGAGTATTCATTGTTTTGGAGCATGCATCACTTTTTCTAAAATAAATAATTTGGGAAAGCATCAAACTTTATTTATTTTACTTGTTCTTTTGAAACCTTATTTTAGTCCACTCATTCTAACATTTTCTAAATACTTTTCCCCTGAACTCATCGATTTCAAATACCCAACTTGCAGGCTAGCTTAGTTGAAGTTAAACGTACATAGAGTTGAGACATAGTCAATAATGAAGCTTCCACTTACTTTTATATTTATGTTTTGCTTCACTAGGTCATAAACATTATCAGACGAGACTTGTCAGACGACATAAAAAGCAACATTTTGGAAGAGTGTCGTCTGATTTGTTTTTGGGTTCTTTAGACGACATATAATCAATATAAGTTGTCTTAAAGGCATGTTTCCTACATAGTCTTGGATTAGCCTCAATTTTTCATTGGTTTGAAAAAGTGTAGAGTGAACCTAAAAAGCACGGAAGCGCCGGCAAGCTCACACTTTCCACTTCCGAAGCGGAAGCGTCATGGAAGCGGTCAGAAGCAGCTGGAATCATGATTTCGGGAAAAAATGCACTTGAAGCGCGATAGAAGCGTCAGCTTCTAAATTGGAAGCGTACCTCTGTAATCTTTTCTGAATTTATTGCATCCTTTATAATCACACAAATCTCAAACCTTTTCGAACACAATGACCACCTCAAACGCTTCCATGATGGCTCCCATGGCTGTGTTCGTCGTTGGCGTCCCTGAGCGTAGCGGAGCTTCTTCCCAACCATGTCTCTTCTTCGTTGTCCGTGTCTGGTCTCTTCTTCGTTGTCAATGGTCTTGTCTTGGTCTGTTTGGAGTTGCACGTTCTGGAGTTTGATGGCCAAAGAGAAGGGGTACAGTGAGAGGGTTTAAGAAGAGAGAGATAACTTTGTTAAAGAAAAGAAAGAGAAATGTACTAGTGCCTGATGTTCTCTAGTGTGTGAAGATGGGACTAGCACGTGTGGTTAATAAAAAGAAATAAGAATCATGCTTAGAAGTATAAGGTTAATTGACTACATCTTCTAACCAAATATATATAATCTTATAAAAATAATCAAATACAATATACATAATTATTTTACTCAAAAATATATATATATATATATATATAATTATTTTCTTTCAACGTTTCCAAAACGCTTAGCTTCTCACAAATTTCAGAAAAAACCCGCTATCATGCTTCCAAACTCTTCCGTTTTCACGCTTCTGCTTTCATTTCCATGTAACGTAGGTGTGAACAGTCCTATAAATAGTTATTTTTTAATTATACATTAACACAATATATATATATGTTGTCTGATAAAAGTGTGAAAATAGTGTTTGAATAGGCTTTTAATGTATTTATTTGGATGACAAGTATATGTCGTTTAACATGATCTTAATTTTTCAATTTGGACATTGTTGGGCACATGTTTTTAACCATTTAAGTCCACAATATCAGATGACAAACTTATGTCGTCTTAGAGAATCATAAATTTTAAATCTTTACTGTATTTTTTCAGACGACATACTTATGTCGTATGAATAATCCATATATAATCAAATTTGGTTAGAGTTTTTCCTTTAAGTCCACAACATCATACGACAAACTTATGTCATCTGAGAGAACCATAAATTTCAGTATCTTCATTTAGACGACATATTTATCTCGACTGAATAAACCATAAATAAACAATTTGGCGAGAGTTTTCCCTTTAAATCCACAACATCAGACAGCAAACTTATATCGTCTGAGAGAACCATAAATTTCAATATTCATTTACTGTATTTATTCAGATGACATAAATATGTTGTCTGAATGAACCATAAATAATCAAATTTGGCGTGAGTTTTTCCTCGCTGATCAGGTGGCCAAAATTGTAGGCGGGACTTTTCCCTCGCTGGGTAAAGTTTTGAATGGTCAATTTGTCTAACTCTGATGACATTAATTTGTCATCTGGAGTGGAATAGAATTAGTAAATTCAGACTACATATATTTGTCGTCTAATAAATATTTTAAATGATCGATTTCATAAATTTAGACTACATATATATGTCGTTTGATAGATATTTTAAAAAGTTAACAAATTTACCAAAATTGAAACGCTCTGATCTACTACGGCCGCCACTATATTTTGGATTCTTCAATATTAGAACTCTCATTTAGTATTGCAAAACTGATCCATATGAAAATTTAGACACGCATATCAAACGATTATATTGCTCCCCACAGAAGTATAAAGAAGTTTTAGTGTAAGGGGACAGTTGACCCGAGAGAAGCTTTAGGTATAATTGGCGTAAATTAAAGTCTTAAAAGAAAAATAGTAAAACTTAGTCATTGAAAAGAAATAATATAGCCATTATAACACATATAACTTTGGTACAAGTAGTACAATTATGAAATGAATTCATTGGGCGAAAATTTGTGTATGTACCAAGGTGCAAGTTAACCAATAACCATGATTTAATTTTAACCGTTCATTTGATCTAGTTTTTTTAGAAGACACTACACTAATATAGAAACCAACACTGTTAAGAAACACTAACATCAATTTAATGTCGTTTAAGAGTGTTAAAAAAAATCATAAACTCATCTCTCCAGCCTCAAACCCATTTCTTATCTTCTCCTTCTCCACCCTCCTAAGCTCACCCATCTTCCTTACACGTCGTTCCCCAGAACGTTGACGTTGTTGTACTCTAGTGATTCAAGGGGTGGTGTCGAATACGACATGATGGTCTTCGAGGTCTGAGGAGGAGAATAAGGTGGTTTCTATTAGGCATTGTGGATTGGGATGGTGGGTCGTGGAGAAGAGAGGAAGAGGGAGATGAATTTGAGGGTTTGGCATGGGAAAGGAGGTGGTGAAGGGCCGAGGAAGTGGTGGGGGTAAAAGGTGAAGGTGAAGGATGTGGTAATGGTCATGGTTGAATCATTCCAATGTGTCGTGTGTTGAGTTTGATGCCTATCCCTCCATGGTGGAGATATTTTGCATTGTATGAATGCATGGTGATTATGGTTTGTCCATGTCTATCCCTCCATGGAGAACTTTAAGCGTTTTCAAGATGTAGAAAACATGAGCTGTGTTCAATGACGTGTATAGCTCTTAAGGGAAAGTGATCTTCTAGGTTGAGAGTGTGTACAATAATGTATCCTTTTGGATGCAATGACTTGGGTTGGGTATAAATTTGAGTGGTGTATTTTATATTTGTGTTGCTTTCATAGTGAAGATGAAAGCTATCTGTGGACTTAGGCAAAAAAATTGGCTGAATGTCATTAAAATCATGATGTCTTATTGGCTTGGTTGTTTATCTCTTCTTTCCATCTCTACTACTTGTATGACGGTGTTGATACCCGAAAAATTACGCAGTTAATTAATTTCTTGTCATGCGGTAATTCGCGGAGTCTTGAACAAAATCATCAACTTATCGTATCTAATAAGCATATACATGCTTTAATATATGGGCCCAAGCCACATATAAGTACCTTTGGGGCTTGTATACGTGGGTATGGTGTGGAAGGTCATGGAGGCACACAGCACTTGTCCGTCGGTCTAACGTCGTTAAATGGTTCCGTTCTTAGGCCCGAAACTCAGACCCAATGACCTAAATCGGTGACGAAGTTGGTGAAAAGAATTGGACTATGATATGAGCCTAGATGAGAGCCTTCAAGCCCAAAACCCAAAACTCATTCTTATATTATGAACCCAAGCTTCCACGGCCCAGAACTTTTAAGGCCTAATAACCTCTTTATTTTATTCATCCTTACCTCTAAAACCACCCATAGAACCAGTTTCATCATCTTTCTTTCGATAGCAGCTTTACCCAAAGGGGATTTCACTTCTGGTCTGAAGAAGAGGTAGGCTGGCGATCGAGTTCAAAGGGCGAGCCTTCACCCTCGAACGAAAAACTGTGGCGTGCAAGCTGCCCAGGCCGCCTAGCTCCGGTTTCTTAGCCCATGCAACCGTCTCTGCAGCCCCCTGCAGCAAGTTGTCAAAGTTTTCTCTCAGAGCCGGTTTTCACCTTTCCAGCTTTTCAGCTGGAAATCATGTTGCCAAGAGGGGGAGTTTTATTGCCCAATAGCCCAAACATGGCTGGTCCTTGCAAAAGACCACTAATCATGTCCTATAAGAAGGAGGGTTTGGAGCTGCGGAGGGGATCAAACAGCAACCCAGAAATCCACCATAAACTCTCAAGCCAAGCTTTTCATGCCTTCAAAGCCCTATTAACCATCCCTCTAATCCCTGTTCTTTCATCTTTTAACTCTTTTCAGTCATCCTTCCACCCCACTATCCCTGAAACCCATCCTTCATTCAGCGATCAAATTCCTCGCAGCTCAATTCTTATCACCACAGTGTGTCTCTAGCTCCCACGCCAAGCTCATGCTACAAGTCTCTTCTTTTGATCCTGAATCACGCTCCAAGTCAACTCAATAAGATCAATTTTTTGAGTCGATTCTGACTTAGTTACTTCCAAATCAAAAAAGAACCCTCACAGACAGGATGGTAATTTCTTAACATCGTGAAGTCTATTACAGTTGTTTCTTTTTGGTCTTCGTGACCTAACGCACAGAATTGCTCCGCCATACAAACGTCTATTTAACACATGTGAGACGCACATGAGTGGTTTCGTTTATTGGGGACTTGCTGTAAAATGTATCTCGATCAATCAAAAAATATTTTTCTTGGTGTCAAACAAAAATTTAAAACCAAATAGCACATAATAATGTAACATTAGGTGATTTTCAAAACCATCTTGCACATAATAATGTATCATGTTTGGTGCCATGGGAACAGCCCTTTTGTTATCTTTGCCAACTAGTCCTCCAACAAACACAAAATTAAATAAACCACCTTCCGTACCGCTCTAGGGATCTCTCCCCTACTTACCCTACACCCCAGGGGCTCCCTTAAAACAAATTCCACTGTCCCCTTAATCCCTCCCACACTCTCTGATTAACGGTTGATCCAAACTTTATTTAACCATTATTAAACTCTTAGTCGTAATTAAGAGCCCCCGAGTTTTAGACCCGAATCATTCGGACACGGCTTACGTGGCACTCTAGGGTGAAACCTCAGCTGCCCCCCACCCCTAAATTTACTTGACTCACTCACTCAGACGCCGCGGCTTTCTCTCTTTCTCTCTCCGCACCACCACCTCCACCGCTTCCCTCGTAACTCTCCCGACCAGATCGCGGCGGAGCCGATAGCCATGAGCGCTGGCGGTGGCACCACGACGACGACGACGTCGTTTCGGACCATCCTCGAGAAGCCGCTCAACCAGCTCACCGAGGATGACATTTCTCAGCTCACCCGCGAAGACTGCCGCAACTACCTCAAAGAAAAAGGTCTCTACTTTCCCTATTTCCGATTTTGCCCCCAACCACCGCCATGCTTTCCGGCGCCGGAAATTTTTTGTTTCTGATTTTTCGGGGATTAAAGAAATGTAACACGTGTCCGTACAGGAATGCGGAGGCCATCGTGGAACAAATCGCAGGCGATCCAGCAGGTTATTTCACTCAAGGCGCTGCTCGAGCCCAACGACGACTCCAGCGCCGGAGTTCTCCGGAAAATCGTTGGTCCGCCGCACGGCGCCGCCCCTCGGGTAATTCCTTTTTACTTTCCGAGTTAGAATTTGTTATTCTTTTACAGTCTTCTGTTCTGTGGCGGTTGTTTGACTCTGGAATTTTTACTAGGCGGCTTCGAATTCGACTGATTCGGCTAAGGAGGCCAGTGCCGATGTGCAGGGTGCCAAGTCAGCTGAAGAACCGGCACCGCGGCAGAAGAAAGAATCGCAGAAACCGGTTCTGCAGGACCAGCTGGCCGAACCGGCTGCGAAAGCCGTTACTCCCAGGTTTAGCTTGTCTACCCGAATCTATTGATAGCTAATAGTCTGGCATTGCTTTGAATTTACTGTTTGTTTTAGCTTGATTGCGAGTTAAGCACAATGTGGCATGGTTTTACCCTAATTTAGCTTTGTTGAAACTATGAGTGAAGCAAATACTTTTGTTAAGGAATTCGGATGCCGATTCTTGTGGCAGTGAATTTTACTAATTGAGCTTATGTAAAACCAGCAGGTAGGTTTGTCCTCGTAGAGAGTTTGTTCTCATTCGAGAGTCATTGGACCAAGTCTAGTATGGTTACTTTTGCCGAGTATGATGAATGTAAATTGTAAGTTGAGGAAATTTAAATGTGGATTTTTGTTTTAATGCCTAGCTGAAATAGGTGCCAAAGGAGGCCTACATCGTAAAGGTGGCACCAAGTTTACCATTTTAAAAGCCCGGAGGGATTTTTTTCATCTTATGCTTGTCTTGTCTTGAGGGGTCATGCCTTGTTGGCATGTATGGTACTGTTCAGACTATGCATGATCTGATCAGCCACATGTTATAGATGCAATTGAAGGGACATGACTCTTGGGATGCATTTCTCTTTAACATCATATGAGACTGAATTAGGTTAATGAGGTTAATGTATTCTGACAGAGGAGGATTTGGTATTGTTCTGACTATAAAACCCTGAGCCCTTTTCTACTTTTTTTTTTCAATTCATACAAATGTTTTTTTATGGAAATTTTGCGTGAAAATATGAATTTATGTTTCCTATATGGGTGATAAGTTTCATGCCACTTTTGTGCAATCAATATTCTTGTGATTTTTATTATTAAGTCTAAAGAGAAGCATATAATATTGTGGCAGCAAAAATCAGTGCACAAACGATGCATCAGTTAGGCAAATGACAATTTTCTACTGCGGCAAGGTGAATGTGTATGATGGAGTGCCACAAGATAAGGTAAATCAAGTCTCCTCTCAGCCTGGATACTGGAGATAAGCTTTGCAATGCAGTAATCTATGGATTTGCAGGCGCGAACAATCATGCACCTTGCAGCAAGGCCAAACAATTTGCCTCTGGACAATCAATATAGTGGAACTGCAGCAGCTAGGTCCTTGCGATGCCAATTTCAGAATGCAGGTGACAATGATGGCCCTTTCCCACCTAGTGCCACTATCCCTCAAGCTATGCAAGAAGGTACTTTCCATACGGGTTTCCAAGCTTTACCTTTAAAGATATTTGGGTGATTGAAGTTGGCTTGCATTCGGTGAAATGGAATAAAATCTGAGTAGCTCTATGCATTGCCTCATTTCTTTTTCAAGTACTACGCTTTCTTTACTTTTCTTTTAAGAAGGTTTCTGGGTTGTTTTAAAATGATAGGATATGGCTTTACTTATTATTGGAAGATCGTTTCATAACATATGCTTGCATATTTCTCTTATATTGTTGCATAACTTAACTTAAATATGCAGACTGTAAAACAAACAAGTTATCTTTGTTCGATTCCCTTGAACCTCTTTTCCATAACAATAAATTAGTCACAAAGTTCCATAGAGCCTTAAGTTTATCAATCTTAAATCAGTTTGGCTAGAGTCACAGATAAAGGATTGTTGCCTTTAAAAAAGGTATTTCCTTGTCATAGATTTGGGTTTTAAAGGCTCTGACAATGGACAATTAGAGTAAATGTTTATGAGAAATGGTTGGTATTGATATACTGGACTCTGGATATATGGTAACTGGGGTTTTCATTGGACTTTTCAGATAGGGTTGCTGACGATACACAGCTGTACTGGGATAAAGGGAACAACACTCGTGATCCTGGTAAGCTCTAGTTCTTGTACCTTGGAAGAATACATGTAGTGGTTTGCAGAACTTTATCTACTATTTGGGAGGAAAAAAATGCATCTCTTTCTTTGGAAATATAATAGTTGTTTTATTGTCTAAGGATGGATGAGCTTTACAATATAATAACTGAAAGGGCAGACATCTCAAACGATGTTCACCAATCATTACTTTCACACAAGGGGTGGAATCTGTTCACTTGAAATGAATCCTTTTAAATTTCTTTTCACACAATTTTCCTTAATTTTTTGTGTTTTCCTACTGTTGAGAGAAGTTCCTCTTGGGAGTAAGTAAATAACTCATTGTCAATAAAGCTGTAAAGCAAAACATAGCTAGGAAAGCCTCGTTGATGATGCTACTGTACATGTGGTATTGTATTGTCTGATTAGAATTTTTTTGATAGAATACAAGTACTTCCCTAGCTCTAGTTGTTTCATTGTTTGCATCTGCATCTGCAACTCCAACTCCAACTGCCTGCTAGTAATCAATCATACCCTCACCACGTGCACTGCACTTAGAATTATTTTTCACTGTCAGGTAAATCCTTTGCTTCCCTGTTGCTTAACTCACAGGCATTGCCTTTTAATATACTCTGTTTTGAGCCACTCAACACAGTCCTTATGTTTTGTATGGAGAGATTCCATTGAAGTGCATGTAATCATATTATATAAGTTATGCTTAAACAAGTTGATCTGTAGATACTTCTGATTAGCCTTTTGAAGTGGAGATAACTCGAGCCTCTTTTCATGCATATGATTTTGATGGAAATCTCTTAAGAGCCTTCTGTATTTGATGGAATATATTTTACTAAGTAATTCTTATAATGCAGAGGGTCAGGCAAGCAGAAAAGTCTCGTTGCAGAGATACCGTGAAAAGCGAAAAGACAGGTAATTCTGGTAGAAGCTATTGATTACAACCCGTATATTGTATATTACGTTTAAATTCTTTTGAGCCTTTGATCTCAACCCATTTATTTTCTCCTTTTTCATTGCTCGTGTTCCTACAAGGGAACGAGTAAAGGTTAAGAAAAATATGGGACCAACTTCTAGCTTGGAGGTTTATTTGAATCATCAACACAGTAGACACCCTCCAAATGGTGATTCAAGTAGGAGTAGCACAGGCTCTCCACCCCAGCAACCTGGGCTGCTTCAAGTAGCTGACAATCAGATTCGCTGTCTTCCTGTTGACCTAAATGAAAATGGTAAGTTAAACAAATATTTTTATGTATTAGAATATTCAATTTGTTTACAGATTAAAGTTTCAAGTTTCTCCAACCAACAAGAAAATACAATTTTGTATAGATTGGGTGTCACAATCACAAACTGATCATTTTATGCAGAGATCTTGGACTGCTGAACACTTCATTAGGTCACAAAGAGTTAGAAGTTCAGTAAACGATATGTTGTCTTGAATTAGCACCCGAAACACCTGACAGGAAGGAAGAGAAGAAACTAGTTAAATTGCATCCAAGAGACCCACCTTGTGTGATTTGAGCTACTCCATGACCATGAAGTTTTCTCACGACTTTTGCCTATCATGAGAGTTCTCTTTTTGAAATTGTATGGCCAATCAGTTTTGTAATTTGTAGGATCATGCTTTCATCCTTAGCTTAATGTTGGATGTTTCTAGGGTTGAGATGCAGAGTTGCGCTTGACCATCTTCCTTGTTTTAACTAGTTATGTATAAAGTCTATGCCGTACCAATCTCTCTTATAAGAGAAATCTGTTGTACATGTTGAAGGGAAGTACCTCCTTCACTACGAAGCAGTGTGCCCTTGTAATCTATTGTGTGTTTATGTGGCAAATGGAAGTTGGCAAAAACGATTTACCTAGTTCAGTTATGTAGGCTATATGAAATGTTCTGTTTTCTAGAGTACTCTGCGGTTCTTAGGATTGATGTAGCTTATGTAACCCTTCTGCCCCTAATTTAGTTTTCAAATGAGCTTAGTGAAAATTGTGAGCAAAATTTTCCAAAGAATGATATCCACGAGCAACCAGAGGGATTCAAACCTTACAAGTTGGCAATGCGACAGCTGGAGGTTTTATTGTGAGAACAGAAACTGGAAAACCTTTCGCTGCAGCTTCTTTCAACTTTGGTACCATTATCGTTCCTGTTGCGGAAGCGATTGCCTTGCGCAATAGCCTTGTCTATGCAAGGGATCGAGGCCTCTCTAGAATCAAAGTTGAAGGTGATTCTAAGTTGGTGATAGATGTTGTGAATGAAGTTTCGTGTCCTCCTTGGAAACTACTTAAGTTGATTCAAGATTTTAAGGTTTTGAGTAGTGTCTTTGAGTTCGTTAGCTTCAAGCATGTTTTTAGGAAAGCTAATTTAGTAGCTAATGCTTTGACCAATCTTGGTCACTATGTTGATAATATGAACTTGTGGGAGGAGTGCGTTTCTCCGGAGGTGACTTTAGCCCTTAACTTTGATGTACTTAACAACGGGTGTGTTGGGCACTTCTATCTAATTTTTTTGTTTTTCCTATCAAAAAAAGACAATAGCGTTGAAAACCAAGTGTACAAAAAATCAAGTGCCATCCGACTCTTTCTTCTCTTATATAATTCTCATAATCTGTGATATTCATGGATAATCCGATGCTGAAAATTTGAGTCAACCATGGCTATGGAGTATGGAGGCGAGTTCATAACAAATGAACTTTTAGGTGAGTTCAACCATGGCTATGAAGCAAGTCGAGTCTGAGACACCAAAAAATAACAAATGAAAACATCAAAGGTCTTCAGGTAATTGATGAACAATGTGTATAGATTGAATGCAAACGTAGGCTCAACATAAAACTATGGAAGTATGGATGAACTTTGAGCGAGAGTTAATACTATGTTAGATGACCACCACAAGAACATTGAGTCTTATGTATGTTCGATTAATTTGGTTGATTCATTAGTTAGTATGATGCAGTTGATGAGCTTGTTTGTGTGTGGACTGCTTACAATCGACCACAGAAAGAACAACCAGCCAGGAAGGAGCACATAGAAAAATTCACTAAGAAAGTTGAAGTGGCATTAGAAGCTCATTTGAGGGCTTCTTGCACTTTGAAAGTGCCCTTTTTCAACAATATGTATTGTAACTATATCACACATGATACCGGGTTTGCTCTTTCTCATTTCCTTTACTTATTTTGACTCTGGCTTTAAACAATTCAATGGTAGACAAGCAGTATCGGTTTTCATACATTAAACCAGTAAACCCAGTATTATCAGAGATTTGACAACCTCGGACAGCTTAGTAGGGTTTGGATCATATGATAGGATTCAATCCAAAAGACAAATACAAATAAAAAAATTCTAGCATACATATATATATATAATATACATAAACCGTTAAATCATCTTCTTAAATAATCCGATCGGAGGGTTTATAGGATTGATATATGCCATATATACAAGAGATAAACCATACTACAAAATGTCAAAATGACTGAAAGCGAAAAGGGGCGTTTTCGTCTTTTGAAATCTCCAAATTTTCGTTTATAATAAGACCTGGAACAATCTGTTTTGTCTTCCAGGGATGGACAGCAGGCAAAACACAAACCCTAAAGCAGCTATGGTTGCCACCCCCAAGGTAAAACCTCCTCTATTTCGATTTTGGGTTTCCCCGGAAAAATGAAAGTCTCAATCTTTTTGCCGGGAAAGTTCTCTAAATGCAAAACAGAGCAGAAATTTTATGTCCTGATTGATTCGGTTCTCCTTAAAGGTTGTTGTGACTACTATTTAGATGATAGGGTTGATGTCCAATTTAAAATTTTAGTTTTTGGTTTTAGCTTGATTGTATATATATGTTTATGGTTACAATGTTCAAGCTCAATGCATGATTAAATTGCCTGTTGATTGTTATGTGCTTGTTCATTTCTGATATGATTCTGCTGAACTGAAGTAGTGATGAAAAAAGGTTCATGACTTGATTAGAAGAAGGATTGAGCGTAGTCTATGGCAATATATTAGGTTTTTTTAGATTAGAGTTGGGATCTGTTCGGCCTCTTGATGTTGGAAATTGGGGTTTTTCATGTTGAATTGATTGTTATGCTGAAGCGAAAGCGTATTTTGTGACATATTTTGCATTATCGTGGCGTACGCAGGACCTGAGTGAGGAAGTCATTCAAGTATGGTACAAGGATTATAGAGATGAGGACCAAGAGAATCCCCCATCACCGTGAACGTGGACCAACTAGCTGGTGAGAATTGTTAGAAAACAAATTAGTTTAAGAGGATATCTTTTGTGATTTAGTAAAACCAATGAATTACTGAGGGTGTGGCACCTCTTGATGATATGTTACACTAGAGTAGATTTATGTCTTATACCATCTACTGATTAGACGATTACATGAATCTATAACCAAATGATACTACTATATCTGTTTAAACCTTTCCTGCTGGAATTTATTGCCACTTTACTTTGGAAACAAACAACTACATAAAGGTATTGGTTCAATGCTAGCAAATCTCTCTCTCTCTCTCTGGTTTTTCTTTTTTCTTTTTCATTCTGTTGTTGTTGTTGTTTCACCCCAGGAAGTGAAGTTTTGGTATGCCCTATACTCACTAGAAGACAACTTAAGCATGCATTTATTTGTGGATGATCTTAAATTTTTAGGCCAAGCTGGGATCTACGTATCCTAGTCGTTTTCTTTCTTTGTTGAATAAGGCACATAGTTTTCTTTCCTGTTGAACAATTTTCATGTTCATAAGTTCCCAGTAGTGGACTTGCAACTTATGACCCCAAAAGAGGTAGTGACAGTCTTAAATGACAAGCATTTGCAGTTGCTTGATAATTTATTTATTTGTTTACACAAGTGCACTACTTATAGTGTAGGGATGTGGTGATATTCTTTAATTTGGACTTGTTAGACATCTGTCTAAAGGAATTCGGATGTGGATTCTTTGTGGAAGTGTACTAATTGAGCTTGTGTAAATTTAGTAGGTAGGTCTTCCCTCATAGTGATTTTGTTATCATTTGAGACGTTTAACTGAGTCCAATATGATTACTTTTGCTGTGTATGATGAATGTAATTTGTAAGTGGATGAAATTTAGATGTGAATTCTTGCATTAATGCATAGCTGAAACAATGTTAAAGGAGACCTACATCGTAAAGATGGCACCAAATTTACCATTTTTAAAGCGCAGAGGGATTCCTTTTCATCTTCTGCTTATCTTTCTCGAGGGGCCATGCCTTGTTGGCATGTATGGTATTGTTCAAACTATGCATGATCTGATAAGCCACAAGTTATAGATGCAGTTGAAGGGACATGACACCTGGGTCACAATTCTCTTTAACATCATATGAGACTGAGTTAGGTTAATATATTCTGACAGAACAGGATATGGTCTTGTTCTGAGTGTATAACCTTGAGCCCCTTTCTATTTCTCTATTCATTTTTTTCGAATGTTGCTGTTTTTTATAATGGAAATATTACATGATAATGTGATATATATGAATTTATGCCTCTTATATGGGTGATAAGTTTCAGGCCACTTTTGTGCAATCAATCTTCTTGTGATAGTTTATTGTTGAGTCTAAAGAGAAGCATATATTATTGTGGCAGAAAAAAATCAGTGCACAACTGATGCATCAGTTAGGCAAATGACAATTTTTTACTGCGGCAAGGAATGTGTATAATGGAGTGCCACAAGATAATCAAGTTTCCTCTCAGCCTGGATACGGGCAATAAGCTTTGCTATGCAGTAATCAATGGTTTTGCAGGCACGGACAATCATGCACCTTGCAGCAGGGCCAATCCATTTGCCTCTTGACAATCAATATAGTGGAACTGCAGCAGCTAGGTCCTTGCGATACCACTTTCAGAATGAAGGTGACAAAGATGGCCCTTTGCCACCTAATGCCACAATCTCTCAAGCTATGCAAACAGGTGTTTTCCATATGGGTTTCCAAGCTTTACCTCTAAAGATATTGAGGGTGATTGAATTTGGCTGTACTTAACCAATATTGCATTCAGTGAAATGGACTAAAATCTGAGTAGCTGTAGGCATTGCCTCGTTTCTTCTTCAGTACCATGCTTCCTTTACTTTTATATTAATAAAAGTTTCTTGGTTGTTTTAAAATGATAGGAGATGGCTTTACTTACTATAGGAAGATTGTCTCGTTTGTTCTTCAAGTACTATGCTTCCTTTACTTTTCTATTATAAAAAGTTTCTTGGTTCTTTATGATAGGAGATGGCTTTCTTATTATTGGAAGATTGTTTCATGACATGGGCATCCTTATTTTTCTCATGTTGCATAAGTTAAATATGCAGACTGTGAAACAAACAAGTTCTCTATGTTCAGTTTCCTTGAACCTCTTTTCCATAACAATAAAATAGCCACAAAGTTCCATAGAGCCTTATGTTTATCTATCACGAATCAGTTTGGCTAGAGTTATAGACAAAAAATTGTTCTTTTCCTTAAAAAAAAGTTTTTCCTTGTCATAGTTTTGGAGTTTAAAGGCTTTGACTATGAACAGTTAGAATAAATTTGTGTTAGAAATGTTGCTCTTGAGATACCGGACACTTGATAATTGGTAGCTAGGGTTTTCATTGGACTTTCAGATAGGACTGCTGGCTATACTCAGCTTTACGGGGATAAAGGGAACAACACCCGTGTTCCTGGTAAGCTCTATTGTTCTTTTACCTTGGTAGAATACTAGTAGTTTGCAGAAACTTACTATTTGGGGGGGGGAATTCATCTCTTGCTCTGGAAATATAATTGTTGTTTTATGGTCTATGAATGGATGGACATCACAATATGATAACTGAAAAAGGCATACAACTCAATAGATAATAACTCATCATCAGTTCCACACTGAGGGTAATAAGAAAGCTGTTCACATGAAACAGAGTCCTTTTAAAAAGCTGTTCACACAATTTTCCTTGATTTTGTTTGTTTATTTGTTTGTTTGTTTGTTTGTGTTTTCCTATTGTTGAGAGGTGTTTCTCTTGGGAGTAAGTAGAAATAACTCATTGTTAATAAAGCTGTGGGTATTCTATCGTTTATGATGCTACCGTAAGTGTGGGTTCTCATTAGAAGTTTGTTGATAGAATGCAAGCACTAGTTGTTTTGTTTGCATCTGCAACTCCAATTGCCTGCTTGTAATCAATTATACGCTTACCAAGTGTACTGCATACTGCACCTAGAATCATATTCACTGTAATTACTTTGCTTCCCTGTTGCTTAAGTCAAAGGCATTACCTTTTCATCTACTCTGTTTTGACCCACTCCGCAGCCTTTGTGCTTGTTTAGAAAGATTTCATTGAAGTGCATGTAAAACATATTTTACAACTTAATTCCAGTAGAATCTGATGAATCTATGGAACATACTTTGTTTTTGTGTCTTTGGGCGACATTGGCATGGTTTTTCATTCTCTCAGTTACATGGTAAACTTGCAAATCTTCACATCTCTTCAGGAATGGGTGAATTGAGATGGCCCTTCTCTACAAGCCAACAAAGTATCTTTCTTCTCCAATGTTGCTTATCTCATGTGGGAAATTTGGAACAGAGGTGCAATGCTATATACAAGTTCTCTCAACCTGACCCCCGATGCTTCTGCTGAGTTTTTGGGAATTCCCTCAAATCTGAGGGCCCCTACTCACGCTGTGATCACATCGAGCTCTCTTCCGAATCTGAAATGGAGCTGCCTTTCTCCTGGTGGTATCAAGATCAACACTGACGCAACGTGGGACTAAACCACTCTCTCATCTGTCTAGCAGCATGCAGCAGTTGCAAGGGGTCCTTTTGGAGGCACAGTTGGAGTCATTGCCTCAAACCGTTTCTTGCAGAACCTTGTATGCTATGACACCTCCACTCCGTTCCTTAGCCGTTCCATCGAAAAAACATAAGGGTATTCTTCCTCTTTGGCAGCTGAAGCACAAGCTATTCTTGGCTTCTCGCTAGCTACCTCTCTCTTTCTTCCCTTTAGTATCAGACTCGTATTTTGAATGGTCGGCTTCTCATCCCTTGGATCATATCATACGGGTAAGTCGCCAATTTAATTAGTTAACTGGTCATGGACCAGTAGATTAGCAAACTCTGCAGCAGACCATGTTGCAAACTTAGCCAAATGCACAGGGGATTGATTCTCCAATCCCCCTCCCTCCCTAATGCTTAATTTGTTGTATGATGCTCAGACCTTCCTTGGACTGGTTGTGGTCAAGTGTTTCATCCCTTGTAAGTCTCAGCCATCTGGCTTTTGCAATGGAAGTTTATATTACCCAAAAAACTCCTTGTAGAAGCTATTGATTACTAACCTGTGTGTTGTATATTACGATTAAATTCTTTTGAGCCTTTGATCTCAACCCATTTATTTTCTCCTTTTTCATTGCTCGAGAAATAATGTAACCCCTTCTGTCCTTAATTTCGTTTTCAAATAGGCACATTCTAGAAGTATAATACAAACAGCAGAAGGGGAATAGTTGTTAGTTGCCAAAGAATGATATCCACGAGCAACAAAAGGAAACCAAACCATACAAGTGGCACAATGTGACAATAGCGTCGAAAACTAAGTGTACAAAAAATCTAGTGCAAGCTGACACTCTTTCTTCTCTTATATAACCTGTGATATCCATGGAAAAGCCGATGCTGAAAATTGTGTCAACCATGGCTATGGAGGTGAGTTCTTCAAAATATTACTATTGCTTTATGACTGTTATATACAGAATAAAGGGTTGGTGTTTACTATGATTAATTAAATGGAAGCAGGCATGGTACATGGATGAGAGCGATGCAGACCCGAGGCTTCCTCACCATTTGAGCCCCAAAGAATTTGTTCATTTAGACCGTTTGGCTGGTATTTTCTATACCTTTCTCTTTACGTAAGGCAAAAGATTTAACTCCCTTCTTGAATCAGTATTGGTTGTGTTAAGTACTTACTAAACAAGGTTGGTGGTTGTGTTCCAGAGCTGGGTGTGCTCAACTGGCGCTTGAACCCCAAGGACTATGCGAACGATGAAAATCTGCGCCAGATTAGAGAAACCAGGGGTTATAATTACATGGTATTTAGTTACTTGTCAAATACATACTTTTCCATTCTGAGTATTTGAAAAGCTTTTTTTTGATAATATATAGTTGTGTTATCTAATAGGATTTGCTGGACATATGCCCTGAGAAATTGGAGAACTATGAGGAGAAGCTGAAGAACTTCTACACGGAGCACATTCATGGTGATGAAGAGATACGTTACTGTTTAGAAGGATGTGGATACTTTGATGTGCGAGACAAGGATGACCGGTGGATTAGAATCTGGATTAAGGCTGGTGATCTTATCATTTTACCTGCCGGAATTTACCACAGGTTCACTCTAGATACCAGCAACTATATCAAGGTAAGACTTAACTGTAAAACTTGATCACTGAATGATGTTACATGGTCGCAATATCCTAATAATTCGAAGCAAGTGTAATCTGAATCGAGAACAGAAGTAACTAATGAAACGTAATCTCATCAAAGATTAGGAGTTTAGATAATAAATGATAAGATGAACAATTTGTTTGGGTTATTGGCTCAACATGGAAGTATGGAGTATAAGAACATAGTGAATTTGGAATGATTGGTTGATCTGATTGATTCATTTGTTGGTAACTTGGTATCTCATGCAGTTGATGAGGTTGTTTGTGGGAGAGCCTGTGTGGACTGCTTATAATCGACCACAGGAAGAACATCCTGCTAGAAAGGAGTACATTGAGAGCTTCACTAAAAAAGTTGGAGTGGCATTGGAAGCTCATTGAAGGGTTTAGGTTGAAGGGCTTCATGTATTGTTCTTAGTATTATGATGGAAGCTTTACATATGCACTTTTGAAAGATGAACAAAATCGGATGTAATAATGAAAATCTCATGACCCTTTGCAATATGAAGTTGGACTCTGCTTGGCTATTTGTATCTTACGTGGCTTTGCTATTTCGTTTGTCCAACTTGATCGTTTCTACAAAGAGGTTTTCCGCCAATGCCGGAATATGAGTTTATGCCTCTTATATAAACAAGAACTTGTGTTAAGATGCTCCATGACCAAAACTAGACTAGGATTCCCATCTATTACTTGAATACATGTTATAAACTAGTGACATCAATCCGAATGGAATTACTTGGTAAGATTCAATTAACCTGGACATGGCACAAAATGGCTGAATACATGGGCGTTTTGGTGTTTTGACATCTCTCAAACTTGTATTTATAAGAGGCCCGATACAGATTATCCGTACTGTCTTCCAGGGATCGACTGCAGGCAAACACAAAAGCAGCTATGGCTACCATCCACAAGGTAAAACCTCCCCGATTTCTATTTTGGGTTTCCCCTGAAGATTGAAAGTCTCAATCTTTTTTCTGGGAAAGTTTTCGAATTGCATAACAGAGCAGAACCTTATGTCTTGATTGTTTGTTTCCTCTTAAAAGATTGTTTTGAATGCTATTTAATTGACAGGGTTGTTTTCCAGTTTAAGAAGTTAGTTGTGGGTTTAGCTTGATTGTATCTACATATGTTTATGGTTAGAATCTTCAAGCTGATGCATGATTAACAGTCTGTTTATGTGCTTGTTCATTTCTGGTATGATTCTGCTGAACTGAAGTTGCGATGAGAAAGGTTCATGATTTGATTGGAACAAGGATTGAGGATCACCTATAGCATTAGATTGGGGAGCTGTTTAGTTTAGAGTTGCTATCTCTTTTGGCATCTTGATGTTGACAGTTGATGTTTTCCATGTTGGATTGATTGTTAACTGATTGGTTAAGGGAAAGGGTTATATTTGAAGTAAGCGAAAACATGCCTTATTTGTGACAAGTTTTGTATTATTGTGATGTATGCAGGACCCGAGAGAGGAACTCATTCAAGCATGGTACATGGATGATAGTGATGAGGACCAGAGACTGCCCCATCACCGTGAGCCCAAGGAATTTGTATCTCTCGACCAACTTTCTGGTGAGCAGTTAGGAAACAAATTAGTTTTAAGATGTATTGTTATTTAGTAAAACCAATGTATTACTGAGGGTGTGGCACCTCTTGATGATATGCTTTATATATCTAAACAATTAGACTATTAGATGAATCTATAACCAAATGAAACTAGTTCGTCTGTTTAAACTTTGGAGTGCTAATTATGTTGCATATGTTGACCTTCCAGAGCTTGGGGTTCTCAGCTGGCGTTTAGATGCTGATAACTATGAAACAGATGAAGAGTTGAAGAAGATTCGTGAAGACCGTGGTTACTCCTACATGGTTCGTCACACTAACTTGAGGTTTTTATTTTTAGTTTCTCTCATTTGATGAGTAATCAACCTAAACTTGAAATGTAATCAGCTTTTTTCTCACTGTCTCTTTAGGATAGATAAAGTACTAATATGGAAATCGTCTATAACTATCTCTTCAAACACATATCATTAACTTGATATTGGTGTGTCCTTTGCTAGGACTTCTGTGAGGTTTGCCCCGAAAAGCTTCCAAATTATGAGGAGAAGATAAAGAACTTCTTTGAGGAACATCTTCACACTGATGAGGAAATCCGCTATGCTGTGGCAGGAAGTGGTAGGATTAATTATGCTTTATCCTGTTTTTTGTCCCATATTTATCTGCCTGTTCAGACCAGTGATTTCAAAACTTTCTTGTGAAGGTTATTTTGATGTCAGGGACCGTAATGAACGCTGGATTCGTGTATGGCTGAAAAAGGGAGGAATGATTGTTTTGCCTGCTGGAATTTATCATCGCTTTACTTTGGACACAAACAACTACATAAAGGTATTGGTTGAATGCTAGCAAATCTCTTTTTTTCCTTTTCTTTTTCTCTCGTCTCCGAGGAAGCAAAATTCTGATATGCCCTGTACTCACTTGAAGACAACTTAACATTTATTTGTGGGTTGATGTTAAATGTGTAGACCAAGATGGGGATCTACTATCCTCTTCTTCATTATCTTTCTTTTTTGACTATGACACAGAGTTTTCTTTTATCCTGTTATGCCTCCATATTGAAGAACTTTGTGTACTTCATGTTCATAAGTTCCCAGTAGAAGACTTGCAAGTTGCAACATAAGTCACCAAAGAGGTGGTGACACAGTTAATTGACAAGCATTTGCACTTGCTAGATAATTTATGGATTTGTAGGCATGTGATCATTTTCTTTGCTTTGGACATGTTAGACATCTGATGCTGCAATATATTGGCAATTGAGAAGTAGCTCTATGTTCCTTACCGTAGTGGCGTAGTCAATATCTTAAATTCAAGAGCAGACCGTCTAAAAATATGCTCAATTTGTGGCAGGCAATGCGGCTTTTCATTGGTGATCCAGTTTGGACTCCATTCAATCGCCCTCATGACCATCTTCCAGCAAGGTTTGCTTTTTTGTCCTAACTTATGTGCAAGAGTGCAACCAGTCGATGGTTTTGATACACTGAGTCTCTTACATTGGGATCTTTATTGCAGGAAGGAATACGTTAAAGCTTTCGTGGATAAAGAAGCTGGTGAACACGCAGTTGATGCTGCAGCCTGAAATCTGGCTTTTGCTCTATAAATAATGTATTGTGTTGGCTTTAATACACATGTCTGTATCATGTGGGATGTGCCTGTTGTGTCCATAGTGTTGCCTATAATGTTTGTATCGTAGAAGTAATATATTCCAAGTATCTTTACCTGTTGATCAACTGGATTCTTATATATGGATACCCAACTTTCAGAGTAAAATTCCTCCTTGTGTAAGTCTTTTGTGGGTGCTTTGATTGAGTGAGATATAAAAGGTAAAAGAGAATATATACTTCTGGTCGGAAACAAAAACCAATTCATACAAATTTATACTAGAATTGAAGAAATACACTGAAGCTTTGGCAACTGTTGCAAATATATACTAGAATTGGCATGAAGGGAGAGGAAGGAATAGCTGGAAATCATCGGAACGGGAGGTCTAGGAAAGAATGCTACCTTAGTTTGATTGAATTCATTGATATCAAAATATCTCGTAATCCTTTCCATGACCTCCCGCCCAAAATTTCCAGCAAATCTCTCCCCCTTTGTTCTAGTTACTTCATTTCTAGCCATCCTGGATTCTGTAGGAATGCGTTGTGAATGAAAACGGTCTATCATTGCATATATACTACTATTATACAGAGGATATGTGACAATGGGGATGGTGAAAGCAATTTGCTTTAAAAACACACATTCTTTGTGCCTCGATCTCAGTTTCAGTCTGACTCCTAGTCTCTCAGACACGAAATACTTGCTCTCTCTTGAATATTGGAATCTAAATTTTGGGCATCTTTTATCATTCACCCTTCCAGCTTGGAAAATATATATAAAACTTACCTCGTTCCTTATTCAAACTCTTTGAGAGTTCGTCGTACTGAGACATAGTTTTGAAGATTTAAATATTTATGGAACCATTTGATCCATAAACCAACCAAGAAGTACTAATTCATATCCTTAATAAACATTATGTGTCTCAAGCATAAAATGCTAATGCTAATCAAACAATGGATTCATGAGTCCTTAACTCATATCCTTCATCCAGACATAAATTTCCGGTCAGAGTTCAACAACTCATAAGAAAAGTGTAGATAGTTTACCTTTCCCTTAAGGGTACTTGAGAGGTCGGCGTACTGAGGCATAGTTTTGAAGATTCAAATATTTATGGAACCACCCGGTCCATAACTCAACCAAGAAGTACTATCTCATATCCTTAATAAATACTAAGCGTCGAAAGCATAAAATGCCGATAGATCCGCCGCGGTCGGACCATCACTCTATAGACGCTAAGTGCTACCAAGTACATGAGGTAGTAACAGGAAACAATAACCTAATGCTCTGATACCAACTGTCAGGACTCACCCCGGATTTCCCCACTAAAACCGGGATAAATCCTGCGGAGTCCACCTTAAGGGAGAGTCACACAAAATTTCGACATAACTTCCCCTAGGGACAACCCTTACCTGCAACACAAACAATAATAAAACACTTCTAAGGCAACTCAACCAATCACAACTTCTGGGGCCACCCTGCCCCCAATAAACAAACGTTCGCCTCAAATCAAATAATATCTAAAACTCACACCTCAAAAATAAATCAACTACAACATTATGATTAATATTCCATAAGAACGAAGTTGGGTTTTTAAACCTCTAGCACACAACCAAAATATCATACAATCACCCCTAAGGTTATCAGAGCTCTAACGTAGAAGGAAGCGAGAAAATACTTTGGTAAGTCGAACCAGTAACCTACTAGTGAAAAATGGAGTAGTGGTAACTATGCCTTGCCTCCTAGCTACTGCCGAGCCGATCACTGCAGACTGGGCATTTAAAAATAAAGGGCCCAGGGGAGAAACATTTAAAACATATTAGAGTGAGTGAACAAAATTAAATAGCTGAAATAATAAGTGGCATTTATGCACTCCCACTTAGTTATTAAAAACACTTATGCATGCAATGAAGATTAACCGTTATCTAGAGAGATACAAAAAAATATAACGTATAACCAAGTAACCCGCAATATTATTTCCGTGCCCAGCTCACCTTTCAGTGAGGACAGCAATCTTATTTAATATTTCTGCGCCCAGCTCACTTTCAATGAGGACCGCAATCTTATTCATTTCCCACGCCCAGCTCACCTTTCAGTGAGGACCGCAATCTTATTTAATATTCCTGCACCCAGCTCACTTTTCAGTGAAGACTGCAATCTTATTTATTTCCCGCGCCCAGCTCACTTTTCAGTGAGGACCGCAATCTTATTTAATATTCCTGCGTCCAGCTCACTTTTCAGTGAGGACCGCAATCTTTTTTATTTCTCGCGCCCAGCTCACCTTTCAGTGAGGACCGCAATCTTATTTAATATTCCTACGCCCAACTCACTTTTCAGTGAGGACCGCAAACTTATTCATTTATTTATTTTGGATTCTTGAAATTAAAACTTTACAACACAACCACTATCCAAATCTCACCTTATGTGTCTTTCTATTCCTCCAATAAAATATAAATCAAACATTGAGGAATAAGGTGCATGCATAATATTCAAACCAAAAGTCCGCTCACAGACTGAGGCCTTAACTTGACGAAAAACCCGAATTCCGCTCAGGCCAAGTCTCCACAACACGAGCCTCTTCGCGTCCTGTCCCACAATTAATATTAATTTTTCGGACGCTAGTATAATAATTAAATAACATATGCGTACACATTTAAAAAAGTACAGCTCGCTCATCGGCTCCACATTCCTTAAATTGTTAACTAAAAATCTCCGACCTTCACCAATAACTTAGGAGTCCTTAAAATAATTCTTAAACCTTATCCGGCAATAATCGATGGTCAGAATAATATTTAATTATCCGCAAATAATACTAAACTAGAAAAATTTTAAAACCTAACCAAAACTCCTCAAAAAATTACCAAATTTAAACCACAGACTCCTCGCATTATATACTATTTAATGGGCATGAAAAACTGCCCAAAAAGTGGCGGCACCACCGCCAACTCCGCCGCCGACGGCGGCCGCCGGCAGAAATTCCGACGACCTCCGATCACCACCAAATTTTAACAGTAGCTTCGTCTCGTCATTTGGAACAACTTTCTAGTTCAACTGGAAGGCCATTTCAGCCTCTAACTAGGTCAATTACGTGATGAACAGTAGAACCCAAAAATTAAACATAAAAACTTCAAATCCTCAATTCTCCCTCCACACTCCAAATCAATCCATCAAATTGTAGGGGATTATAGTACTCCTAAAACTCATCATATCCATATAAAGAACTCAACAATTGGTGATCTAGGGAGGGAGAAATTCGATCAAGAACATTCTACTTTACACTTGAAGAACAAATCAGAATTTCTCCTGATTTACGGCGAGTTAGGTCGGAAAACTTACTTAGGAATGAAGTAGACTCGGAGGCCAATCTTTTGGGACCGGTGCGGCGGCGAGTGGTGGAGCGACGGCGGCGCTGTGGCAGCCGAAAGCTTCGCCAGCGTTTTCCGTCGGGAGAGGAGAGAGAAAATGCCGGGTGAAAAATCTGATTTTTCACCCCGATAACTCCTATATATAGCCAGTTTACCGTACAGTAACTTTGCATTTTTGTTTATAACTTTCATATGCGAACTCCGATTTGAGCGTGCTATGTGTCCACGAACTCGTAACAACGTCCTCTATAACTTTCATGAAGAAAGTTTTCCTAAATTCTCGAATTAACGAAAAAGTCAACTTTACGATCATTGTACGGTTAAATGGTTACTTTAAATGGTAAAATACCAAAGTAACCAACCGTAAAATAATTCTAAGATCAGGATGTGACATATCTAATAGTATTTTTAGGTGTTCTTACATTACAGGATTTAGACTTAATGTCCCTCACTTGTATTCTTCAGTTTTGTGAATAGTTATAACGTGAGAGCGGCCGTTCTAGTCCTTAGATTCAAAAAAAACTTGTTACAGATCTCAAAATCTTAAGTCTGACCTTGTTGGACCCAATCTTACTAATCTTTTTAAGATCCAATTTTGCGTTTGTGAATAGTAGCTTAATCACTTTATCAGCTCCTTCAATTATTAGTTCAAACTTTGCCACTTGTTTAATCAGCGTTGGCATTATGTAATCTATATGCTTGGTGGAAATGCAGCATAATAAATCTAGCCCAGATTAATGCTATCGTCGACAGAAGAGATATATAATCCAGAACCGTCCTGCAAACACCTTTGGACATCTATGGGATCCCACATACACTAGACTATTGTATTTTTACCAATGAAAAGGAGACAAATATAAACAAATAGGTTTCCACAATCTTCTGGGTTTAAAATTCATAAAGTGCGACGCAAATTATTGGTAGGAAGCTCTTTTGCCCTTATTCAAAATTTTAAATACTTGGCCTCAAGACGGTTCATTGGCAGATTGCAGTGCATATTTCCTATATAACAATAGCGGTGGGGAGCCACCACTGTTACTAACGAGCCGTTATCACCGAAAAACATAGAAACGTTCATCTGCTCAGTTCTCCCTCCTCACTGCTTCTCTAGGAAACAAAGACTATTGAGACGTTCGCCAAGTCAAGGCAAAGCTTCCAGCACTGGCCATGCTCGCTTTTGTGGCTGCGATCGGAAACCCGATCGATCAAAAACCCATCCTCACCTTCTCCCTTTCGAATCTCTCTCACCGAAGCTCCTCTGATGAAATAGAGACCATAGGAAGGACCAGCAGGGTGAGACAAAGCCGTCACCACCATTATCCCTCGCCGTCGCTGGAGGATGGAGAACCAGTTGGGTTGATTCGTTGCGTCCGTTCGAGTCGAGAATGATCCGGTCGGTCTCGATATGTTTCTGTTCTGATCCCATTCTCTATCTCTATAACTAAGGGATTATTTTTTGACATATATGAGGGATTGAAGATTACACCAACTTTTTGATCACATATCAACATCTCCACCTTTCAATATTTAGATGCATATATGTAAATCATCTATGCAAAATTTCATCTCATTTGATGATTGTTAAGGCTTTGAACTAACTGAAATTAATTGACGGATCAAATCTGTCAATCCTGAACTGTTCATGCTATAACTTTTAATTCGCAGTTTTAAGCACCTTAACGATTAACAATTTGGATGAAATTTTACAGAAGTGATATACTCATATAGAACTACATATTGAACGGTGAAGATGTGATTTTGTGATAAAAATGTTGGTGTAAACCCTGATCCCTCATATATGTTAAAAAAAATCTCTCATTAGAAGGGGCTATATATAACCAAGTTAATGAAGTGTGAAAATGAAAAATGACAGAACATGTTGAAGTTTATATTGATGATCTGTAAATAGGAGAAAAAAGAGAGATCGAAACAATGTGAAAAGATGGTAATTCAGCATCAGGACGAGCTACATTTGCAAAATTCACTACATACACTTCAAATTCATACTAGATCATGTAAACAAATAAATTGAATTCAGAAGGGGTACGTATCTGATCTGCAATGAGGGAAATGATCAAATTTGAAAATTGATACAGTACTTGATTAATCAAAACTCAAAGGTCTTTTTCAGACTCTTCTGTTCGATCGATCTCCTTTTCTTTTATTTTAATTTCTAGCTTCGTTTTGCATTCCATCTGAATATTAAGTTTCTATTTGTGCAGACTCTTTATCACCCTTTTACAAAAGATACTGTAAGATGTTTAGTTGGTTTGCAGGAAGGGTTGTCCATTTTAAAGGGGTTTCGTTAAGATGTTTCCTTGAGGTGAACCCTGCAAGATTCACCTCGGATTAAAAGGGTTAATCCGGGGTGGGTTCTAACATTCTGCTGGAGCAAAATATTTATCTAAAAATTAACAAATTTCTAGTTTATCAATACTGTTAGAGGTGGTAAAATGACTAATCTGTTAAAGTTGCTCTAAAATAACCACATGGAGTGGTCTGGTTGGCAAACTCGGCTCTCCAAATTGAGGCGAATAGCAGGTTGGAACCCCCTGAATTCGAATCCTAGCTTGGTAAAATTCCATGTGGCTAGGGTCAAGCCAGTAGTCCGAGATGGATTAATCTCCTTGGGTGTCAAATTTAAAGGAAATTACTGAAAATACCCTAAACAAAAGTTGCTCTAAAATAACCACCATTCATAGTATTCTTGACTACACTGAAGTGTATTGCAATTGGTAAAACACATGACAACGTGCTAAAGTCCTCATCCTAAAATATGATTTCACTAGATTTTGTTTTATTAATTTTTTTCTTTGCAATTTTAATATTTGTGAAATGGAATATAAAAGAAGATTATATAACTAGTCAATCTGATTTTGATTGAAAAGAAAATAAAAACTAATCAACTCAATGATTGACAATAATAACATTATTTAGTCTAGTACCATCTGTCTCTCAAAATAAAAAAAATTATGAGTTTGACACACAATAAATTTGTTATAGTATTTCAGTATTTGTTTGATATAAAAATATAATATCAAATTTATATCTTCAAATGGTAATGAGTAGGCCTCATCATTGGCCGGGTTAGGGCCGACCCAACCCTAAATTTTAGGGCTTATGGTAGGATATAACTCGGTCAAAGTCAACAAAATTTAGGACCGGATAGGGTAGGGCCGAAGTTTGAATATGTAAGCCCTAACGGCCCATTTCGTTAGGGCTAATAGGGTCGGGTAGGGCCGGCCCTTTAAATAGGTTTAAACAGGGCCGAGATGGGCTTGTTATTTTTTCTCACAATTTAGCTTTAAAATTATATGTAATGAACCTTATTTTTTGTGTTATATTTAACATGCATGCATACACATTATACTTAATTTAAGACATCTATCTATAAAATAAGTGGTTATACTCATATATCTTACGAACTAATGCTCTAAATCATCAAAATACAATCGTTAATCAACAAAACAAAAGGAAATCAAATAAACAAAGCTAGCAAATCAACTACAAAAGAAAAGATTAGTTGTATTGTATCTAAAAAATAAGAAACATATTAAAACAATACAAAAAATAAGAAATTATTAGTGTCTAAAGGGTGTGCTTTTAGGGTCTGACTGGGTTCGGCCATAAAAGGCTCATTAGGGTAAGACCGGGTTTAATTTGCTCAACCCTTATCCTATCCTACTCGAGAAGGGCTAGGGTCGGCCCGCCCTAATGGAGAGCCAGGTAGGGTTTCAACCCTAGAGGGTAAGACGGGTTTTAAGGTGGGCTAGGATCGAAATACCAAATGATAAGGCCTGATAATAAGTTTGAAAAAGATATTCCACCCCTTTAATATTTTCCTATTTTTTGAAAAGGAGCCCACTTTAATATTTTCGTTTTACAGGTAACAACGTGGCTGATTGTTGTTGATTTGCATAGAGTAATGTGACTGGCCTAGTCCACAAGCCCACAACGCACTTATAAATTGCTGGCACCAATGCCCACTTCAGCTCTTCTAAGTTCTCTCAACCCTCCACTAGTCTTCATCAGTTTTTGTCTCTTCGCCTCCATGGCAACCTCAGCTTCCCCTGTTCTCATAACCTTTCCACCCTAAAACTTCTTCCCTCTAACAAAGCTCTCAAAACTTTTTGTGCCTTTTCAGGTTTCATTTTTCATTTACACCCAACATTACCTCTACCACTTTGAGTCTTTGAATAGAGTTTCTCTAGCTAAAACCCATTTGAGACAAAGGTGTCTGATTCACACCATCTTGGTTTTGTTTGTTCAAAGACAAAGAGAGATTAACAACAATACCCCAGATCAGATACTACTTATTAGTGAGATTACCATCCAACAATGAATCCCCAGCCTTTACCTGTGCCAATGAAGAGACTTAATGAACAAGGCCCTCCCCCATTTCTCAACAAAACCTATGATATTGTGGAGGACTCAACTACCAATCACATAGTGTCTTGGAGCAAAGCAAACAACAGCTTTGTTGTATGGGATCCCCAGGCCTTTGCCATCAATCTTCTCCCCAAGTACTTCAAGCACAACAATTTCTCTAGCTTTGTCAGGCAGCTCAACACTTACGTAAGCTTTGTCATTTTGTCTCAGATTGTGTGCAAAGTTTTAATCTTTTCTCCATCTAGGAATATATATTCATAACTATGCTCTATGCTTATGAAACTGCTAGAAAGGTTCCATCTTTATCTTTCCTGCATTTGTTTAATGGATGGGTTACTTAATGTGGGCATGGTGTTTGTTTAATGGCTTCAATGAGGAAAGTGAATGATTCAATGTATAAAGTATATTTGCAGATTTCTATTATAGAGTACTAATTTTGTGGGTCAGAAGTATAGTTTGTTTGTTTGATTTTATATATGTGAGTGTGACTGTGTGAGTTTTTGGACCTTGATGCAAAGTCACAAATGAGTAGCCAAATTTGATCATGATTTATGAACAGGTTATTTGATTGGTTAATGCAGGGATTTAAAAAGGTTGATACAGATAAATGGGAGTTTGCTCATGAAGTGTTTCTCAGAGGTCAAAAGCATCTTTTAAAGAACATCAGGAGAAGGAGGAATACATCTCATAATGTTCATTATGCTAATTCACAGCAAGGTCAGGACTCTTGCATTGAGGTTGGAAGTTTCGGATCGTTAGATGGAGAAATTGATCAGTTGCTTCGTGATAAGAAGGTTTTGATGGGGGAACTGGTGAAGCTTAGACAACAGCAGCAGAGTACTAGACTTCACCTCCATGGAATGGAAGATAGGCTCAAGAAAACAGAAATGAAACAACAACAGATGATGAATTTCTTGGCAAGAGCAATGCAGAATCCCAACTTTGTGCACCAATTAGCACATAATAAGGAGAGAAAGAAACAGCTTGAGGATGCAATTAGGAAGAAGAGAAGGCGGTCTATTGAAGGGCCTAGTAGCATTGAGTTGGGTGAATTAGGCCAAGGAGGAGGAGATGCTCTTGTTAAAGTTGAACCCCAATATTATGGTGATATGACTGAGCTTGATGTTCCAGGGTTGGACACGTTTGCTATGGGCGTGCAAGGAACAGATGAAAACCAATTGGTCCATGATGGGCAAGAGTGTATGGAAAAAGAAGAGGAACATGAAAGGAGAGCCAAAGATCTGTCTGTGGTATTTTGGGAAGAGTTTTTAAATGAAGGCATTGATGAAGAAGTTGAACTACAGGGTGTTCAAGAAGAGGATGAGGAAGATGTCAGTGTGTGGATTGAGCAGCTTGGTTGCTTGGTATCCAAGCCCGAGTAAAGAAACCTATCAAGCTTTTTGCACATATATTTTCTTCATGGAGCTGGTGTAGTTAAGCTTCCTTTAACAAATCTTCATAAGTCATTGTCTTATTTGGTATTGACAACTTAATCCAAGAACATTGCCACTGTCCTACGCATTCTGCCTGGTTTCTGGGATTTTCATCGGTGTGACTCATAGAATGTCTCAAATTTCTTGGTTTGTTTGTAGCACTGTCCTTTTCCTTTTGTCTACAAAGACTACAATGCAACTGTATTTCAGTCTGTTGTCGAAAGTTAAACCATGTGTTTGTTTTGTTTCATCGTCTTATGATCTCAAAGTTCAAATTCTTAATGGAAATCCTTGACAAGTAGTTTTTCATGTGTGCAACTGTGCAGTTGGACTCCAAGAGGAATAGGATTACTCCACAGCCCCATACAATGGGAGATGAGTGGATGATACGGTGCTGAGATCATATTGTTCTTAATTTGTCGCCAACTGCATAATGTTGGTAACATTGAACTTTTTGTCATGTATCTGTGAAAGTACTGGACTGGGGCTGGTGAAAAAACATGAAAACTTACTTGCATCTTGAAAATCTTGAAGGAGGTGAGTGAATGCCATGTTCAGGTCTGTGTTTTAGTATTGCTATGCATCCTTTGTGCATATTAAACTATATTATCATGTGGTTTTGTTGATATTTATGGAGGCTGTGGTTTTGTTTTAGTAACGTTCAAGGGAACAGAGCAAAATGTATATTTTGACAAGGTACATTTCTAATATCATGTGCTACTGTAAAGGGGCTAGTTATCTGGGGCAGCAACATCTATGACTAGTGTTCGAATCTTTTGCTTCCCAATCCCTTGAACTGAAAAGAACATTAGCGCCATTCACTTACCGGTTTGGTAAGCTTCCCTTGGCTACTGTAAAATTAATTTTGAGGTCTTGATCAACATAAACTTGAATACATTAGGTTCTAGATGGAGTATTAATACTCAAGAACTCTACATAACATTAGCTAACTAAGCGTTGGAGTATTAATACATGTGCACTCTTGGCAAATGATGACCTATTTATTATGTTCATGGGGAAATGAAAAAATGGTGGGAAAAATAGGTTCAGTTTTAAGGTGCAAAATCTGCGAGATTGAGTTGGAACACATAGAATGCTGCAATGCGTTGTCTGCTGAAGAGATAAGCTGATAAGGTAGCACATGCCACGCATGAGCATTGAGGCTAAGCTGGTCTCATTATGGAGGTATGGCATATGTCTTGCTTTGCTCTCTATATTTTCCTTGCACAACAGTTTAGTTTCCATCATAGGAATTTCACTTACAGCATGGCTAGGCTCCTTAGAAAAACACAGCATCTGTACTTTTATGAAAGATGAAGCGGTTCAGAATGGAAAGTGCAGGTAAAACAGTGTTGCTATTATTCGGAAAATTACTGCAACGGGGTCTTAACTTTGGAAAGGGTTCAATGCAACAACACCTTGATCTAATATAATAGATGATCACATGTGTTCCATGATGCAATGTCTCACAATATGATGCGTGATCCTCAGGTCACTTTGGATGTCCATTGCCTACAACTAAGCTCGGATCTGATGTCCTATTTTTGACACTTCGACATAGAATGCATGTCAATGCTTTGATCAAAACTATGCTAGCACACAAGAGGCACAATCATCCGACAATACCTTTCCCCATATCACCTATTGCTTCTGGAGAGTCGAGGCAGTCCAAGTAATACTTCTCATCTTCCATGTCAGAAACCAAAGGAAAAACTAATAACAGTCTAACATGTACAAGGAGAGGAACCATTTGGTTTTTTGATTGCCTGGTCATCTATCTATCAGTACGATGTATTCTACTAGTTATCACATACAATGCCGATTGAGGCTCTAAAGCTCGAGTAGAAAACATGTTCTTTCTTTAGTGCCAAATCTGAACCGTTCATGAAAATCATTTAGCAAAAGTAATCTACATATGAGGACCTAAAAACTGAATGGTGGAGATTGAAAAATTTGATTGAAAAGTTGGTCTAATGCTTAATCTCTCATATAAGTCGATCCCAATTGGGTATATATATGGGACCCTTCCAATGAGGGATCCCTTTTTTGACTTATATGAAGGATTGGGGATTACACCAACTTTTCGATCACAAAACCACATCTCTACCGTTCAACCTCTAGATATCTTTGAGTATATCACTTATGTAAAATTTCATTAAAATTGGTGATCGTTAAGGCTTCAAACTATCTAAAATCAATAAACCGATCAAATTTGCCGAACCTAAACCGTTTATGCAAATTACACTTTTGAGCACCTTAATGATCACTAATTTTGATGAAATATTTCGGAAGTCATTTACTCATATATATCTAGAGATTTAACGGTGGAGATGTGGTTTTGGGACCGAAAAGTTGGTATAATCCTCAATCCCTCATATAAATAAAAAAAAGGATCCCTTAGTGGAAGGGTCCTCATAGGTATATATGAGTAGATCACTTATGCAAAATTTTATTAAAATTGGTAATCGTTAAGGCTTCGAACGATCTAAAATCAATAAACAGATCAAATCTGCCGAACCTAAACCATTCATTCAAATTACAGTTTTGAGCACATTGATGATCACCAATTTTGATGAAATTTTGCATAAGTGATCTACTCATATATATCTAGTGATTGAACGGTGAAAATGTGATTTTGGGATCGAAAAGTTAGTGTAATCTCCAATCCTTCATATAAGTCAAAAAAGGATCCCTAAGTATATATATATATATATATATATATATATATATATATATATATATATTCCAACTATCAAAATGACTACCCAAAAAATTTATGAAAATTATTCGGTGCACCGCTGGTGACGATGACCTGCCTAATTTACACCGTCCGATCATTTCCTCACCGTCAGATGTATGCACTGTTCGCTTTTATTTTTTGGCTTTTTAGCCAATTTGATACCCTAGCTTTCATTATATTATAAATTTGCTACCCTACATTTTTCTGCCATTTTGCTACCCAAACTTTCATAAATTTACCAAATTGCTACCCAAACGTCATATATGTCTTTTTCTATTAGGTGTTCCGTCAATTTTTTTTCCTGTTAGGAGTGCCTTTCACGTGAGAGAATTTTCATAATTTTGAATTCAAATTGGATTTTTTAACAATTGAATTTGTCTCTTTAAATTCTGAACTTCATTTAGGAAAAATAAAATAAAATAATACACAGATTCCGATTAAAACAGAAAAACACATCCATGAATTCAAATTTTTTTGTTAGGTGTGTCTTTCATGTGTGGAGATTTTCATAATTTTAAATTCAAATTGGGTTTTTTTAACAATTGAATTTGTCTCTTCAAATTCTGAACTTCATTTAGGAAAAATAAAATAAAATAAAATAAAATAATACATGGATTCCGATTAAAAAAGAAAAACACATTCATGGGACGAGAAAAACACATCCATGAGATTGAATTGATACCTAGTTCTTTGTTTTTTTCTCGTCTCATGGATGTATTTTTCATTTTTTGATCGGAATCCATGTATTATTTTATTTTTCTTGAATGAAGTTCAAAATTTAAAGAGACAAATTCAATTGTTAAAAAATCCAATTTGAATTCAAAATTATGAAAATTCTCTTACGTGAAATGCACACCTAATAGGAAAAAAATTGACAGAACACCTAACAGAAAAAGACGTAAATGACGGTTGGGTAGCAATTTGGCAAATTTATGAAAGTTAGAGTAGCAAAATGACAGAAAAAGGCAGGGTAGAAAATTGACATTATAATGAAAGTTAGGGTAACAAATTGACTAAAAAGCCTTGTTTTTTATGTTTTTTTGTCTTTTTCTAATGTATGAAATGCTCTCTTAAAAAATTCTTATTTTTTCTTCGTTTGTCTGTGGAGGGTTAAGTTGAGACTTGAGACAGCCAAGGTGCTTTTAGATACCCTTTTTCATGTCTTGGAGCTTGATCGAGAGCCTGACTGTTAAGCATGCAGAGATGCATTGCTTCATGGAGTTTCATTCAGCAGAAGATATTAAGAAGGAACAAAGAAAAGATAGATATTCTAATGACCCAGACCTCAACTTTCTTTCTTCCACTTTCTCAAATGGGTCACTGGGAATCGTTCAACATCTTGGACAATGATTTTATTGATTTATGTTTACGCCCTACAGATATGTTTTTCCTTCAGCTGCCCTACACTCCACTGCTGAAACAAAGTAACGAAAATAACCCTCCGTACGCCGAGACAGTAACGCTCTTGATCAAACTAGATGAAATCTTAAAGTACATGCAGAGACATGCAAAAGTGAAAGTGGTAGCAGCATCTCAAGCCGAAGCAAGCAAAGTCAAGAGGAAGACACAGAAATTGGTGGTATCAAAATTTTTAAGAAGATTTCAAGAATCCAATTACAGTGACCCTTAAAGATATAGCCAGTTTTTGTGATCGTTAAGCATAACCAAGATCTTTTACTGTTAGCCGTTCATTAACAAACTAAAGCAGCAGATCGATCATATGCATATATTCCATTACTGCTAGCCAGCCCATTCTACATTGAAAGCAATACTGACAATCAAGCAACGTGCCATTTCCTTCGCGCGAGAGTTAGCAGTTAGAATTCGAAGAAATGATGCTTATTCGTGAATTGAGAAATGAACGACAGACAAAACCATCTGGAGAAATGTATGTATACGACAATATGAGGCAAGATTCTAAAAAACGCTAGGCGCTATCAGGACAGACAGTCAACATCTAACGCCCAAGATGTCTAGGTGACGTCTAGGCGGTTTTGTATTTTATATATTATTATTTATTTAATAAATATAATTATATAAATAAAATTTATAAAAAAACACTTTTATGTTTCAAAATAGCAAAAATACTTCAAAAATAGACAAAATAAAACAACAATGTTCTTAAAAATAATAATAATAAAATCTTGTATCCTTCGTTTAGATTTTAAGTAGAATATTGTGTTTTTCATGTTTAATTTTACTAATTTTTGCTAGACTTTTATGTATTTCATAATTTTTTTTTAAAAAAAGCCTAATCAGGCCATCTAGGCGTCGTCCACCCCTCCTCGCCCGCCCAGACGTCAGATTTTTACGCTCCCTAGGTGCCGTCTAGCCCGTCCAAGTGCCGCCCAGCCCGTCTAGGCAGCCGATTTTTGCACCGGTGCCCAACTTGGCCTATTCAGGAAAAATCAGAACCGGTGACTTGCCGTCTAGCGTCTAGACGCCGCCTAGACGGTCCTAGGCGCCGATTTTTAGAACCTTGATATGAGATGACAATAACTACTCCAAAATGCTTACATATCTACAGAATGTGATTCACATATAAATTTTATTTTTTCTAAAAAAGGGTTTTGATACTCATCTCAAATTGTTTTAATAGAAATTAGGAAACTTGCAAAAATTTGAGCTATCCCAGTGACTTGACAAATAAGATTCACAACACAGACAGAATGATGTTCTTCCCACACTGGAGTAAATTGAAATCGCTAACTGAGAGAAGTCAGAAAACATATCCAAAATCGTTGGTATACTAAGATGTTGTCAATCAGCTGTTAAATTCTACAGAAAACAAATGTAAAAGTAACGAGGCAATGGATTCTCTAAAAAGTGAATAAGTTCATGACTGCATGGAGATGTCATTGTTGAAGATATATTGTTTATGATGCAGAGAATCTCCTATGCAAACAAGGGGAGGTCATGGTCATCCATCATAGACAGCATATAACTCTTCTAAATTACTCTACTTGATACCTTTCTTGCATCGTGAATTTGGAGTGCTTTTTCCCTTCACAAAAGACCAGAAATTAAGTGCTTTGTTGCATCCGATGCCTTTCTTTTTGTATCTCCTTTCCTCTCTTAGTGTGTTTTGCATGTTCTTCGCCATAATATTGAGCCCCTTGGCATATCTCAAACTAAAGTTCCTGCCCCAAACTTCTGATACCCTATAAATAACAGCACCAACGAACCATTTCTCATTGTGTCCAATTCCTATGTTTCTTCATTGATTCTAGAATCGACGCTCTAGCTCGAACTATTCCTTGTGATAAATAACCATGGCACAACCAGCTCGTCCTTGGTTTCGACTAAGCTCCATGGCGCGTCCAGCCGGGCCTGGTCCATTCCCCACTCCTGCACTAACCCCGGCACCAATTGCTGCCCCTCCCCCTGCACCTCTTGTACGACCTACATTGACGCCACTAGCCCCTCCTCCTCCTGCTGAACCCAATCAGCCACCACCAGTGGCTCGACCTCCAACACCGCCACCAGCAGCCCCAACTCCAACTCCCCCATCACCTGCTGCTTCTGTGGCACCCTCGGCAGTTGCCGCTGCTCCAGCACCACCACCACCTCCTGCTGTGACTAGTACTACTGCATCTGTTCCATCGTCACCAGCTCGTGGTATTAACTCTGCTCCCTCAGCAGCATCCCCTCCTGCAACTGCAATGGCCATCACATCTTCTGCTTCATCTTCAGTACCACCATCTCCTGGAAACAGGGTCACTACTTCACTGCCCAGCTCTCCAGCCACCAGAGCAGTACCACCACCACCACAGACATCTCCACCAAAACCATCAGCTGCTGCAAATTCAGTGCCACCACAAACTTATTCTCCTCCTAAACCCAGAAGCACAATCATTTCATCAGCCAGCTCTGCTAGGGAGCCTAGTCCCAATTACAATCCATCTCCCAGAAACATTAAGCCGGTGAATAATACTCCCCCTCAGTCACCTAACAGGCCAAAACCTACTGCCCCGCCACCCTCTCCTCTCAACCTGCCACCGTCCATGTTAAGGTCCAGCAATGCAAATCAAACTGATCAAAGGATTCCATTAGAGGCTGAGCAAAAGACAGTGCTGGTCCAAAAGACCATTGATCAAAAGCCCAATTCCTGGTTCAGTACTGGCGGCTCAAAGCAGGATCATGACTTTAATAGTGAGTCCCAAAAGCCTAACCATCATGGCCACCATGCAAAACATGAAGAGAAAATAAACCGGAAGAAATTATCATCTGACTCTGAGGAGGCTCTGAGCAAGAGGGTCATAACTCTTGCAGGTGAAAACAAAGGGGCTTATATGGAACTCATTCGATCCCCAAATAAACATCATGAGCAACGTGGGGAGCAGTCACATTTTCTTCACAAGAAAGGCAACAATGGTAAGTCGGCACAGACAGTTGGAAGTCATCAATCTGATAAAAGTTCCAGTAGCAGCAGCAGCAGTGGCGATGAAGGCAAGCCGAGAATGAAGGACAGAAGTCACCACAAAGGACTCAAGACAGGGAACTCATCACAGCACCCACTGAGTTCATTCACAAATAGCAATGTCCAAGGTATCAACAACTCCATTATGTACAACAGTTCCTGCACTCACCATGACCCGGGAGTGCACCTTGCTCTCACTAGGAAGCCCAATGGGGATGGATTTGACATCTTGCACCATGTCAATGGCCGCCACAGTTAAGCGAGACACAGAAAGCGCAACAATTGAGAAGAATCAACGGGTTTAATATAATTGCTTTCATGTTTTGGATTGATTAGGCAGGCTATAATATCTACAATTTGTGATAACAATAAAATGTAAGTGATATATGCAAGTGTTGGAAAAAGGGACATATATGGGGTTCTAATTCTTCAGCTTCCACTCCTAGTTGGATGTGACTGAAGATTGTTGATCGTCTTGTTTCCTAATAAAAAGGGTCTATGGTTCTGTTTACTTGTATCTTTTTCTAATCAACTCTATTTTCACTAATGCAGACTAAATTTCACGTAGAAACTTATCAGAAATTTGATTCAACACCATCTATATTCTATCTCATCAATCATCATCATCACTATAATGCAAATAGCAAATCAAAAGTAAGAAACTTGAACATTGAAAAACAGGGTTTCAGAAGAACTCACTCTCGTTCCTTGCAGAGTAGGTGAGATAGGGTGAGGAATCAGGAGAAAGCTTCCTTGAGGAATCTGAATTTGGTCACATGCATAAAGATGGTTTCTTGGATTGGATTGGATTGGACACAGAAGAGTCTGAGGAGACTTGCTTGTTTCTTCAAAAAAACAAGTGTGCTGAAGGAAAAGAAGTATAGTTAGTTTCGTTTTGTGGGCATCGGTCGGCCCGGATGGATCGAGATTTCCGAGACCTCAAACCAAACGGTGCCGTTTTTGAACAAGTAAATCACTAAATTATGTTCCGGCAATATTACCTGTTTTACGTTGTTAATATGATAAATAGAAAAATTTAAAATTAAAAAATTAATTAAAGAGAAAAAAATAGGTAATGAGTTTTATAACTGTAGAAATAACTACTTAATAAAAATTATGACTCCATGTAAATACACGGGTAAAAGACTATAGTTTATTATGTGACTAGTGATGTTTGTATTATGACGTTTTTGTTTCTATTCAGTAGAAGAATAATCTCTTTGAAGTATCTGATCAAGGAGTGAGACCTCAAGAAGACTAAAAGAGTAATCTCCTCAAGAGGAACCTGAGATTTCAAGACCCGAGATGAGTTTCAGGAGTGATGCCCCTAATGATAAAAAACAAACGATCAGTAGACCCGAAAAAGAAAAAGAAAAAATCCAAAGCAATATAAACTTTTATTTTGGTGTGGGGTGAAAATTTTTTTTCTTTCTGTTTTTGGACATTAGTTAAGCTAGAGGAGATGTTAAAAAAGAAAAAAGTGGTCAAGCTCGGATAAGGGGATAACCACAAAACCCAGAATTTTTCAAATAATTTGCTCATCGATGATCGATCATCATGGACATCGTCTAGCGTTCTCTCCCACTCCCTTCCCTTCTCTATATTATCTTCTAAACCCAAAAATTTCTCATCTCATCCTCTTTAAAATCCCAGATTTCAAGCTTTAGCTTCCATGGATTTTTCGTGCCCCCTGATGACATAAATGTTTGGACTTGAGGCGGGGCTTCTTCAGCCTCCCCTCAGGTCTAGGCCTGAATCTCCTCAAAGGATGAATAATCAATGGATTATGATTGTTTCATATTATATGGGTTGATTGTCATTCAAATATATTCTTATACAACTTTTAACATATAGACTATCATATTCTTCTCAAATATCCACCACGTCTTTCTCTTTTAAACCCTAAACCATAAACCAAATAACTAATAAATTTTTTGGGTTGCCTCCAGTGAACCCAGAAATATGACCTTAAAGACCATTTTTTCTTCTAGTTAAATCATATAATTCCATAATCTCACTCGACGAATAAGTATTTATACTCCTTAGATCTTATGCCTCTTCTTACCCTCACGACATACTTGTTTCCAGAAATTATTTTATCTCAAACATCAATTTCTCAATCAAACAGGTCCTATAACTTCTTTCTCCATTACAGGTTAACTCCCAAGGTATCATATCCCCGCTCTGATACCACTGAAAGGACCCACTCTAGATTAACCTGAAGTAAATCCTGCTGAATCCACTTCAAGAGGATTTTACCGCAACCTCCCTTAAAATGAATAACCTTTTACCAACTTTTATCCAGCACACCCTGACTCTTTATGTTATTTCTAATATTTGTGACTGCACCCACGATCGGGTTGCCAACGAACCCTCTGAAAAGTGATCAAGTCACTCGTAATTCAACAATTTATTCAACTTCTCTTCTTTCAATAACAACATCCCACGTGCCAAAGAGAGTGTATATGTATGCACACATACATATATATATAAACCCAATAACATTTGAATTAGAATAATATAAAAAAAACTCAACTTATGCAAACCATCAAATAACATTCTTTCACCTTGAACCCAACTTTTACTAATAAACCATCTAATTTAGATTTACTATGAACACCCATTAGTTATACTATGGGCACATATTTCGACTAAAACCAATCTCAATCCAACATAACACTTCAATATCCACTTCAATGCATAAACGTAATCCAACAATTGTCTAACAGTAATATTCCTATACCCTGTTATCAAATTTTTAACCGTTAATATCGTTAATCTTCGGAAAATCCGAAACCTAATCAACATTACTCTAAAAATTACGAAATTCCACCATTAGGCTTCTTTCATTTTACCAATTTATTGAGCATGAAAAACAGCCTAAATAGGGGCAGCTCTGGCCGCGACGGCCGGCCAACCTAGATTTCTATCAAATTTTCACAGAATGATCATCATTCAGAACATCTTTCATGTTCAACTCTGAACTCAATTATGTCTCTAAACAGTCCAAATCAAATAGGAACAGTAAAACCTAATTTGGAGCTAAAAACTCTAAAAATTTCGAATCTGAAATTATCTTCACACACCAAGAATTGAGTTACAAGCTTCTAGAGGAATATAGTACTACCCAAACAACAACCTAACCATATATAGAACTCACCTGATGGCGGCCTGAAGAGGGAGAAAATCTTGCAAGACAGCGTTGAACACAGTCGCACCTTCTCGTTGTGATTTCTCCCAAATTGTGGTGAGAGGGACGTTGTAACCACCCTAGATCGATAGGTCTCCTCCTTAGCTTCCTGTTGATATCCAGATCACCGCCCAATTTTGCCTGACGGCGGCGAAGAAGCTTCGACAGAGAGAGAGAGAGAGAAAAAAAAAAAGGGTATCGGAGGAGAGAGAGAAAGACCGGGTAAAACCTCCTCATTTTTCATCCTGGTAATTCATATTTATAGCTAATTTATCGTACAATAACTTTACTTTTTTACTCATAACTTTCACATATAAAGTCTGATTTGAGCATGTCACATGTTCACGAACTCGTATTAATGACCTTTATAACTTTCATAACGAAAGTTTTCCCAAATTATCAACTTAACGAAAAGTCAACTTTTATGACCTCTTACGGTAAACAAAAAGTAATTGAAAATTACTGTAATCTTCATCAATTCACAAGAAATAGCTCATTGCTCCGGAAAATAATTCAAACATACCAGCGAGCTAGCATTTTTACGTACTACGACTTTAGGGCATTAAATCCACTATTTACCAATTCCAAAAAAACTTAAAAATAAACTCGATCGATAACTTATTAATATCTCTGAATGCTACTATAAATTCTCGGTAACATTTACAACCCGTAAATAAGTAACTATTTAGTTCGGGTCATTACAGGCATGGGCCTACACGCCATCTCAAAACTTCATAGCTTTAATCTTGTCAAATCTGCGAAAACAACGAATTTGTCCAATTTTCTAACTGCAACTTCATACGAGCTTTGTGTTTAGCTCAAGATGAACTAGAATGCATAATTTATATCAATGGAACGAACTTTGAGTCTAGTTTCCAGAATATCTCGCAGTTCATTCATATCCATCTTAACGAAGAAGTTATAACAGTTTTAATGAGTAATGGTCATGTTGCACGAAAATTATGTCTTTCACTCGGGATTTCAACTTGTTTTGCATCCTCCTAAATGGTTCAAGTAGAACTATTTACTCATGTATGTATTCTTTTTCAATGGATAACTCTCATACAGACATTGAATGCCTTGTAAATAGTGGAATTACCCACATCATTCTAAGAAACTCGTAACTATCTCTGGATTTTGTGTCATGTGAATCTTTTGTGACTATGATGATTAAATCATCACCTGTCATTTATGGACGCAGTTGAAATTGATTCTTAATTTCTCATGGCACCATGATCCATGTCAATGTGCTCTCTATGAATTGACTGGCAATACAACCTTGTTATGTTTTAAGAACATACATGCCAATGATTACCTTATGAAACTCATTGTGAGAATGGTACAAACTTTGTGTATACTTTTTATGAGTACGAATGAGAGCGCATCATGGAGAGAAGCATGAGTCAATTTAGTGGACTATATGTTACTATGATTTGAATATTGAATCCTATGTTGTTGCCAATAAAGAGATTTGGGACACTGGCTCAAACAAGCTTTAGCATGATCATTGAGGAGTCGACTCATGGCTCCACCATTTTGGACGTCGTTCGGTCAAGCGCTCACGTAAATGAGGCGCACCGGCTGCTCGTTTGGTTTTATTTGATGCTCCTAATTCATTTTGTAAAGCTTTTTCTTTAGCTAAATGAGGAGTGAGACCCTCCTACACTATGATGCAAATGAGAACATTTCATTCTTATGAAAAATCCAAATTGGATTATGTAGATCAATACAACTAACTTGCTGACATCTTTTGTTTTATGGTGATTGGTTGAAGTGTCAACACATTGGTCACATGTTACATCGTTGTTTATTTATGCTGTTTATATTTCTCTGGGTTCACTACCCATTGTTTTAAGAATTTTTATCAAGATAAGTTTAATGCATCTCGTACCCCATGTCCATACGCAATACGGTCTCATCGAGGCTACGATCAAACAACTTCAGTTTGTCTCTCAAACATTAGTGATGTGTACCAGTCTTACTATTGCGTCATGAGACTATACTTTTTTGGCATGCAACTTACTATTCTTCTCTGACCCATCATTATTGAATATATTGCACGACAGCTTATGACTGTGTGCGAGGATTGACTTGGAATTGCAATCCTTGAGCTAGGCAGGATTGAAACAGATCTTCTAATCCTTGAGCTCGGCAATGTGCCAAATTGCACTAGGACTATGCATTTTTGGCATGAAGCTTACTATTCATCTCCAACCCATCATCAATGAATATATTGCATGATAGCTCATGAATGTGTGCGGGGATTGACTCAGTAATCCTTGAGCTCAGTAAGGTTGAAACGGATCTTCAAGTCTTGAGCTTGGCAATGTGCCACAATACCTAATGATAAATCGTGTGAGATGAATAAGTTCTTAGGTTGGATTTGAGTCAATTTGTTGACCTCCACCTACAATTTGCTTATGTTCAAACCTTGTCACACGATCTCTTTAACCGTTATATTATGAATTGTCTCTTTGAGATTGTATTCCCGTCATTAGGTGGAGATACGAACACAAGTGTTCAAGTAGAATGACGTGAATGTCGTGATTTGTCACCACTAAGTCTCATATTGATCCTAAATTGCTTAAAGTGTTAAAGTGACAAGATCACATGCTGCAAATATATCTGTAAGGATTGTTGTTCTATCAAGAAGACATGGCGCGACCAGAATGAGTTGGTCTTGACGCCATCACCATTGATGTTGATATGATGACGTCATAATGTGGCAACATGGTGTCACATGCTGTATGTATCCCTAAAAGAGAGGGATATCCTTAAGGTCGATAATTACTCACACTGCGGAGAAAGAGAACTTTGGCACGACATGATCTATTGATCAATGATACTCACATCCGTCTCATGATGAAGTCTGAATTGAGATTATCATTGGGAGATGCCTCAATGTCAAATCCAAGGACATGCAAATATATATTTCTACAAAAACATACACTAGTATACATGAGGACGTGAAATGATAATTTTACTATCGAACTACACTTCGTTGTTAAATCGACCTAGTAGATTGGCCTAATGGAAAGATGTGATCCAGAATTAACAAAGAGATAGGTCATTGGACAGGTGATGCCAACACCACAAGTGTAAACCTTCCAATATATCTTTGTTAGATAGTGCAGTGAGAACAAGAGCTTAGACTCACCTTATATAGCAAGGTCTCTCACTAACACACATTGAGATTGAGTACGATGAGATATGCTCTCGTAATGGATGCTGTTGAACTCCACTACTTTGTCAGTTTGGTAGTTTTTTTTAACTTAACATGCTGCCTATGAATGTGGTCATAATAGTATCTCTATGGGATTAGAGATATGCATGAAGGTCTTAAAGACTTCATTCACCCAAATCAAACCACATGAGCGTGTGGTTTGTAAGAGAGATTGAAAGAAACACTAAATAACTTCTTGATTTGGAAGGGATATGATGAATAATGTCATTACGCGTTCATTCCGAATTTACATGGTCTCTTGATGCATAAGACATGCCAATATGCATCGAGAATCCGAAGTTAGAATGAAAAAAAATCTTAAGAAAGACATAATTTTGTTATGAAAGTCGATGATTGTATTGATGATCGCATAAGATGTTGCTTTATTCTTAAGTTTTGATTCTATTAATCGGATCAAAGCATAAAGCTCAGTTAAGTCTCAAATTGATCACAAGAAGACAATAATCAATATCATAAGTTATAATGTTTATCGATATATAATCAATGTAGATAAATACATGTCATAGAAGGCAATCACCATTTTCCCTTGGATCAAAGTAAACACTGACGGTTTGGAAAAAGGTAATCCAAGGGTGAAAGAAGTGAAGCATAATCAATTGTCGTGTGATTAGGACGTGCTTACACGCGCAGGTCTGTTCGAGAACGTGAACATTTTGCCTTAGGGCTACGCATATCGCCTTTCGCCATGGCGGCCTTCCCCGTCGCCGATCAAAGGTCGGTCTACCCCTGGCCCTTTTTGAATCCTCTGGGGCCCTTAAAGGTCTCCTCCCAGGTTCCCCCTCATGTTTAAAAGGCAAAAACTTTTAGTACTCTCTGGTTCAGTAGAGTCATCGGTTACTCTTAGTCAATTGCCGATTCCGGTAATCCGTGGTGATATGACGTATGTCAAGATCAATGAGCAAATATCGAGATCAGTTGAAGACCTCCAGGAATAATCTCATTGGTCATTTGTTGCTCCGTAAGGGCTCGACTCCTATGAAACTTCACGATTTGAAGACCTCTCTTCCATCCTTGTGGAAGATCTCGTCCCCATGGCGATTAGTTCCGTTGGAGAAAGGCTACTTCGATATTCATTTTAATACAAAGAATATATGCGGCGAGTTTGGGGTGGAGACACTTGCACTCTTGCTAGGGTTGTTCAGGTTGTTGCAATGGTAGTCAGATTTCAAGCCTGGGGATGCACTGCGCCAAACTCACTCCTAAATTTGGGCAAGGCTGTATGACTTAAGTCAGGACTATTGGCATCCGCAACACCTCATGGAGATAGCTAGATGTGTGGGAACTCCTTTGCAATTGGATAAAGCTACCAAAGAGAGAGAATTTGGCTATTTTGCAAGAGTTCTGGTCGATGTTGATTTGGCAGGTAACTTACCTTCTTTCTTGATGGTTGAGAGAGAAACACATTGTTTTCCCATTGATGTGGTGTATGAGAATATGTGTGATAATTGTGGTATGGTTGGGCACACTATTGATCGTTGCAAACATCGTAACAAGGAGATAGCTAAAGATGATCCTATGCACTCTAAAAGGCTGGTAGAGGGCTTCAAGCATTCCAGACCGGTCATTCGCCAAGAGTACAGAGTGAAGTGCAAGTCCTCGGGTAGACAAAGGCAGTTTTAGGTATAGAGATTGCGCAATTTGCAGACCGAGTTTTGATTGAGGTGGTGGACAACGAGCTTGATTGTATTGCGGATTTGGTTACCAATAAGCCTACGGAGCCTCCTCTCAATGGTTCAGGTACAGAGATTGCGCAATTTGCAGACCAAGGCAGTATCAGGTTTAGAGATTGCGCAATTTGCAAACCAAGTTTTGAATGAGGTGGTGAACAACGAGCTTGATCATATTGCTGATTTGGTTACCAATGAGCCTATGGAGCCTCCTCTCAATGGTTCAGGACTCAATGGAAATAAGTTTTCAGTTCTTCATGATACAGAAGTAGTGGTTGAGAATGATACAGAAGTAGTGGTTGAGAATGTACACAGGAAAGATGATGGTTTTGGGATTAAGAATGTGCACACTACCTAAATAGTTACTGGTACTATTATTAATACTAATGTTTCTACTGATGTTGATGATCATGATAATGATGATTCTAGCATTGAGGAAGTATATGAAGATGGCAGTGGTCATAGTAATCCTAGCTAGGAGCAGTCTCAATCTCCACAGACTCAAAGTTGGCATGATAAGGTAGTGGAGGACCAATTGACTAATCAAACTGAGGTTTATACAAGTGCAATACCTCCTGGATTTGAGCATGTGGGAGTTTTAGCAAGAGATGTGTCTTTAATAACTAGCCCTGTTGGGAAAGGGGTTCTAGACGAAGATGATTTTGTCATGGCTCTTTCTAAATCACAGAAGAAAAAATAGAAACAGCAAGCCAACATTATTGCAGCCAGTGAGGGTCCCTATCCAAAACGAGACAGAAAAAATCAAAAGTATGCACAATGAAGGTTCTTTATTGGAATATTAGGGGTGTTAGTAACTCAGACTCCCAGTCTGAAATTTCAAATATTTGCCAAATTCAAAGACCCGATCTGGTTTGTATTTCTGAGCCGATGGTGGCATTCCACTCAATCTCTCCAGCTTTCTGGTGTGCTTTAAATTTAGACTTTGTTATGGTCAATGATCGAGGATCTAGACAACCAAATCTTTGGTTGTTAAAGGGTCATCATGTTCCTAGTCCAGTGATCATATCTAACTTGGAGTAGCAAGTTACTATTCAGGTTTCTTTTGATAATGTAGTCAATTTTCTTTTGTTTATGCTTCTACTTCTTATATTAAACGCAGGGATTTATGGCATGATTTCTCAGTCATTAGTGCATAAACTACCATTCCTTGGATGGCTATTGGTGACTTTAATTCTGTTCTAGGAGCTCATGAAAAGTCAGGGGGTCCTCCTCCATCCAGTATATCTTGTTTGGAGTTTCAAAATATGTCAGATGTTTGTGAGTTTGTTCATTTGGACACTTCAGGTGTGAGATTTACTTGGACAAATGGTTGTGGAACCAGGGTGCATGTTGAGATTCGATTAGACAGATCCCTTTGTAACACCAGTTGGTTTGAAGCATGGCCTTTTTCTAGTTGCATTGCTCTGCCTCGGGTAGTCTCTGATCACACTCCTTTAATTTTCTCTGCTTCAAAGCTCTCTCCAAGTGGCCCGAAGCCTTTCAGATTACATTCCATGTGGTTGAATCACCCTACTTTTCATGACACAGTAGCTAATTGTTGGAGTTCTAGTAAGTTTTGGGGATGCCCGATGTATATCACCCAGCAAAAATTGAAGACCTTGAAATCTTGCTTAGGAATTGGAATAAACATGTTTTTGGGGATGTGCATCTGAATGTTAATGAGGCTCGTGAGGCTTTATCTAAAATTCAGCAAGATATTGCTATTCATTGTATGACTGAACAAAAATTTAAAGATGAGGTTGAGGCAAAATCTCGTGTTTTGAATGCGGTCAAGATGCAAGAAAACTTTTAGAAAGATAGAGCTCGAGTAAAATGGCTCACTGATGGGGATCGTAGTACTTTCTCCTGTCATGCTTATGCCAAGGTTCATTCTGCTAGTGTTCGAATGTCCTCAATTCATGATGGAGAAAAGATACTTTTTGAACCTTCAGATATTGTAGCTCATGTAGTAGGGTTCTATCAAAATCTTTATTCTTCCTTCTCTAATCCAAAGAATTTGGATGAAGTATGTTCGGTTATTCCTTCTTTGGTCACAACCGCAGAAAATGATTGGCTTACTGCACTCCCTTCTGATGATGAAATTAAAAATGTCGTATTTGCTATGGATGCTTCCAGTTCACCAGACCTAGATGACTTTCCAGGTTCTTCTTACCAATCTTGTTGGGATGTAATCAGTTCTGATGTTGTTGCATGTGTGAGACAATTTTTCGTGCAAAATTGGCTGCTTCCTAACATGAATTCTAATTTCTTGGTTCTTATCCCAAAAGTTCAGGATGCTCATGAAATTACTCAATTCAGGCCGATTTCCCTAGCAAATTTTATTTTCAAGATAATTCGAAAGACCTTGGCCTCTCGGTTAGGACCAACAATCTGCTTTTCTTCCTGGTAGGCAAATTTCTACTTGCATTGGTACCGTATCTGAATGTTTTAATTTCCTTAATCGCAAGGCCCATAGTGGTAATGTGGGTATCAAAGTGGATATTGCTAAAGCATTTGATACGCTTCATTGAGATTTTCTGCTTAGAGTCCTTAATAATTTTGGGTTCTTTGATATTTTTAGCAGTTGGATAATTACTATTCTTCAGTCAGCAAGGTTATCAATTTTAATTAATGGTTCTCCTCATGGTTTTTTCTCTTGTACTCATGGTGAGCGGCAAGGGGATCATCTTTCTCCATTATTATTTTGTCTGGCTAAAGAAGCTCTATGTCGTGGTTTATCTATGTTACTTGGTTCGGGTCAGTTGAAGCCTATATCATTTCCTAGAAACTGCACACCTCCTTCTCATGCAGATGACCTTATGGTGTTTTGTCGGGGGGACAAAGTGTCTCTTAGCCACTTGAGAAGGTTTTTTGACCGTTATAGTGCAGCTTCTGGTCAATACATTAATGCAGATAAAAGTATTTTTTACCTTGGCTCCACAAGCCATCATAGGCAAGGGCCAATTCAAAGAATATTGGGATTTTGTGCAGGTAGATTGCTTTTTATTTATTTGGGTGTCCCAATTTTTTGTGGTAAACCTCGAGATGCCATCTTCAAGTTATTGTAGATAAGGCAAAATCAAGGCTTATGGGTTGGCAAGGAAGACTTCTATCTAGGGGTGGGCGCGGGTTGGTGTGGTGCGGGTTGAAGCTCAACCCTAATCCAATCCATTTTAACCGGTTTGTCAATTTCACAAACCAGATCCACATTTTAATTTTCCAAACCATATATTCGGGTTACCCACATTCCGGATTGGTTTCGGATTGGTTTCGGGTTTAAACCAGATTTTCAGTTTAGCCTAATCAGTAACAACATAAAAGATATTAAACACTCAAACAGTTCAAATTTTACACTTCCACAGTCTAATCACCAAGCAATATTACAAACCAAATTCATCGATATTCAGTCCAGAAATGAAAGATAAAGACCAAACGAATACAAGCTTTAACACAGCAAAAGCACATCCTTCGCTCTTCAGCCCCTACTCCCCTTAGTGCTTCAACACAATGTAGCAAGCTTTAACAATCAGTCAGCATCAGAAAGATCTTCAGGAGAATCTATCAAGTATCAAACAGTTTCAAAAGTTAAAAACAACAATATAAAACAAAGTTAAGAGAATTTCGAAGTATCAAATAAATGAATAATTCCACTAAGCTTACCAAGTTCAAGATTCTCCATCTCTGTATACAGATCCATTTCTTCCTTGGTAGGTTCCTTGTATTCCTGAAATCCTCTTGCCCTAAGCCAATCACTCAAGCATACTAACCCTTCAACCATCCTAGGGGTCAGTTGTGACCTAAAAGGGTCAATCACCCTCTTTCCGAGGCTAAACGCAGATTCTGAAGCAACTGTTGAAGCGGGTACAGCAAACACATCTTTGGCTATCTTGGACAAAATTGGATATCTTGGCGCATTCTCTTTCCACCAATCCAAAACATTGAAGTTTGCATCACAAACGTCCAATGGAGCTTCCAAAAGATACTTATCCAGCTCATTCTTGATCACCACAACATCTTTCTCTTGCCTCAATTGCTTGAACTGCATCAGGTTTGCTGCATGACTATCCTCTTGCTCTAACGTAGTTCTTGCATTAATATTTGGCATTGTCACATTCTTTGAAGCTTCTGCAGCTACTGGATCATCATCTACAATTAAAAGAAACAATTGCAATTAATGTATCATTACTAGAAATGAAATGAAAACTACTTCAACTGAAAAAAAGAAACAAACATGTATACAATAGGTTACCTGTATATTGGTCAAACAGCTTTTGCAATGTCTTTTTCACTTCGTCAAGCATCAAAGAAACTTTGAGTGCATCTTCTTGCAGCTTTGGGAAGAAGAACTCAAGATACAACATCTTGTACCTTGGATCAAGAACCACAGCAATGACCAGAATTTTGTTCATGTTTTCCAATTTCAGCCAATACTTGTCAAACTTCTTCTTCATTTCAGTGCCAATGGAAACCATCAAAGGATCATTACCTTTAATGCACTTGTTCAGCTCACCAATTATAGTGCACATCCACAGGAGAGGTTCATTGGCAGTCACATACTTTGTCGCACTAAATTTCAGGGTGGCTTCATAGAAAATTTTAATGTATCTCACAAGTCTCACTGCCTTCTCCCAATCTTCTGCTGAAGGAGGGCCACATTTCTCTAGGAAATAGATAACAAACTGGTGATCTTCATCCGCAAGCCTAGAAAATGCGTTCCGGTATTTGACAGCAATATCCAACATAAAATATGTCGAATTCCAACGTGTGCATACATCTAAAGGCACAATCCCACCCTTGTACTGAATTTTTTCTTGAGCTGCACACTTCCTAAACTTCTCAAGCCTTGATGGTGAAGATCTAATGTACTTCACAGCATTTCTGATACCATCAATTGAAGAACCCAGCTCATCCATTCCATCCCTTACAATAAGGTTTAAAATATGGCAGCAACATCTCAAATGCAGAAAAGAACCTCCTAACACCAACTGATTCCAATTTCCTATCTTCTCCTTCATATAGTCTAAAGCTACTTGATTTGGACTTGCATTATCCACAACTATAGTAAAAACCTTCTCAATCCCCCACTTAATCAAACAAGTCTCTACTAGCTGTCCTATGGTTTTTCCTTGATGATTTGGAATCACACAGAAGTTCAAAATCCTCTTATGAAGATTCCAATTTGCATCAATGAAATGTGCAGTCAACACCATGTAGTTAATGTTCTGGATACTTGTCCAAGTATCCGTAGTAAGAGACACCCTTTGTCCAGTCACAACCAAATGTCTTCTAAGTGTCTCCTTCTCCTCCAAATACAACTTCCACACATCCCTAGCTATTGTCCTCCTAGAAGGTAAACGAAAATCAGGCTGAGTCACCCTCATGAACTCCTTGAAACCTTCATTCTCCACAAATTTAAATGGGAGTTCATCACGAACCACCATTTTTGCTAAAGCTAGCCTAGAAATCATAGAATCATAAACAACAGACACTAAGTTACCTCCATTTTCCTGCGAATCGAAGGTCAAGGTCCTCTGTCTCTTCTTGCGCACCAGAATTGGAGACTTGCGACAGTTCAGGAGCAGGTGATTCCTCATTGTTGTTGTACCATTTTGGGTCTCTGTTGCATAAGTTTGAGTACAATACTTGCACTTTGAACGAGCTGGCTTCATGACACTACCATCAGGGTTCTTCAGCTTCGTGAAGTGTTCCCACACCATTGATTCGTTCTTCCTCTTGGATCTGTTTGATCCTCTGTTTGATCCCTCTGCATCTTGAGGTTTGGAAACACCTGGCAAAGGTGCAGGTGGCGGAAGTTGAAGAACAACGGAAGGTGTAGGAGTTGGGGTGGGAGTTGTTCGGCTGGTTGCAATGCTTGAGTCCGTTGTTGGTTGAGAACTCGGATTTGTTGTGTTTGTCTTGTCGGATATCCCTTCCATACCTGAAGAAGTGAAGAGAGTGAAGGAGAGAATGAGGGACGGTGAGAAGAGTACTGAGTGAGAGAGAGACTGAGTGAGTACGCCTCCCACTTTTTAGTCTTATATAGTCTTAGGGTTAGGGATAAAAATTGCTAAATTGGGCTGTTGGGCTGTTTATTTGTTATGGGCCACGGGCTAGTTAGCCCTTAAATAAACAAGTAAATAAAAATAATAAATAATTAAATAAAACCGGTGCGGGTTGGTTTAAACCGAATTGAAATTTTTCCAAACCTAATCCAGTCCGCTTTCATCCGGATTGGAGTTTTTCCAAACCTAATCCGATCCATTATAACCGGTGCGGGTTGAGAACCGGTTTAAAGCGGTGCGGGTTGGTGCGGTACCACATTTTCGGATTCGAATGCCCACCCCTACTTCTATCTATGGCTAGTCGTGCTCAATAGGTGCAATGAATTTTTTAGAGTATGTTGCTTCATAGTTTTTCTGTGTATTAGTGGCCAGTGTACCTTGTGGGGAAATTAACATCCTGGCACATAACTTTATTTGGTCTAGTAACATTGGGACTCGAAAGATCGTCATTATTCCTTGGGCTAAAGTTTGTGCCTCTAAACAGGAAGGAGAGATTGATATTCGTGATTTCTCTTCTCTTAATTCAGCTGCTATATTAAAATTTGCTTGGAATTCTTATTCTTCTCACTCTAAATGGGGTGATTATATACGCTCCAGGTATCCTATTTTATCTACCTGCAATCTGGGCTATCGTAAATCCTTAATTTGGCCAGGTATTCGATCAATCGCCTCTGATTTAAGATAAAATTGTTGGTGGCTAATTAGGGATGGCAAATTTGTATGTTTTTGGAAGGATAAGTGGCTGGAGGCTCCTCTTCTAGAGACTCTGGGTATCTCAAAATAGTTTTTTTTTCAGCAATCTTCATGTTGCAGACTTTATTTTACATCACTCATGGCAGCTTCCTCCTTTCTTTTGCCAAATTTTTCCTTTTTTGGCTACCTAGATCAAAGGTTTGACACTCCTTATTACCGATGAGTCAGATATACTTATTTGGGAGCTCTCACCCTCTGGTGAGTTAACTCTTTCTGGTGGGTATGATCTCTTGAGTCATCATCAAACTATCAAAGATTGGGCTTCTAATCTATGACTATCTTTCATCCCTTCTCGATACTCTTTTTTGGTTTGGAGAATTTTATTTGATTGACTTTCAACTGATGACCGAGTAAAAACTGGTGGAACACCTGTTGTGTCTATTTGTCAGTTATGCTATTGTTCTGATGAGACATCATTACATTTATTTTTACATTGTCTTTTTTCCAAACGGGTCTGGAGATGGTTGGCTGCTCAATTTGACACTTCGCTATATTTTTTGACTCTGTTGGAATTTTGGGTGAGCTACTGTCGAAAGTCTTTCTCCTCCCAGCTATTTAATTTTTGGCTAGCAGCTAGTATGTTCTCTTTTATGGTGATATGGAAAGCTCGGAATAAGCTAAGATTTGATAATCGGTCCCCTAATTGCCATGCAATATGTTGCTCAATTATTGCATGGATTCGACAAATTAGTTCTTATGCTCCAGGTCATTATAGGGGTGTGTTTGATGCTCGATTATTGACTTCTTTTGGAGTTGCTCCCGCATGCGGTAAAGCTCCCAAAATTCAACGAGTCTTATGACAATCACCGTTTTTCCTTAGATCAAAGTAAACACTGACGGTTTGGCAAAATGTAATCCAGTTCCAGCAGCTTGTGGGGGTGTGTTTCGTGATGCCTTGGGTGGGTTTATAGGAAGTTTTTGCCAACCTCTTGGATGAAATACTTCTTTTTATTCGGAACTTTATGTTGTTATTTTGACAATTGAAATTGCTCATGCTAAAGGGTGGCTCTATTTGTGGTTGGAAAGTAACTCTGTTAGTGTGGTAGCTTACGTACTTCTCTTCGAGGTCTTTTTCTCCTCCATGGAATTTAAGAGTTCGTTGGCGTAATTGTCTTTCTATAATCTGTCAAATGCATTTCCATTGCAGTCATGTTTTTAGAGAAGGAAATAGGGTAGCTGACAAGATGACAAATATGGGGCTGACAAATGCTACTTTTACTTGGTATGATAGACCTCATATGGAGCTCGATAGGTTCTTACAACGAGATTATTTGGGTTTTCCAAATTATCAATTTTCATAGTGGGAGGTTTGTCTGAAAAAATCTAAACAATGTCATTATGATTGTTTGGTTTGTTGTCATGGTTTGTTTTTTTTGAATGGTTTTGGTCTAGTCCCTCATTCCTCACATCTTGTAATTTCTTTTTATTTTTAAATAAAAAAATCTGATAAGGGACATGCGGTGGGTTCTCGGTCGTAACGGTCTCATTCGGTGTAGATTAAGTGCCCTGTCATCCAACAGACTGCTACAGAAGAGTTGATATTGTCTAATCCTTGTCATATAAGATTATGCAAAAAAAAAGTCATAGAGTTTTTTTTGAATGTATATGAAGTTAATTTGTATATATTTAAATTAAGTACTACAAAGTAACTATTTTTTCGAGTATCCTTAAAGTTTTCTCAATACATTCGGTGTCTATTTTTAACTACTGTACTGTGATAGATATGTGACCACGGGCTTTAGATCTCGGGTCGGAAAGAACTGGCTCAACATGCCAGCTTCCTTTGGTGTTTGTCTTTTGTTTTCCTCTATCCGGGGTTAGTGACCTAGTGTTGATCGATAAGCTGATGTATGATTTTGTCTTGGTCGTGGGTGTGTGAGACTGGCAATACAAATTCAAAAACCCAACGGCACTCTTTGATAAACAACCAAGGCATGTTGTAGTGTGCATCTATTTTCAAAGTGCTAAAGGAACACGAAGTTGGCTGGACCCAGGCAATGACCTCATTCGAGAAATAACGAAAGCTATCCTTAGCTACCGACACACCTTCATCCCAATCCATCCAGGAAAACTGCCCTGCATTCCCTCGGCATGCCTTTGCCTCTATCATCATCGATCATCCTCTACTGCTCGTGTCATACTAAACTCCAACCATTCAATCAATCATCATGATTCTACCAACAGTCCTCAGTACCTATTGAAAGTTTGAAACTTGATAATCAATGGACCGTTAAATTGCAAATTGTATTGACAGTTTCGGCTTGAAACCATGGTGCACATTAAGTTGGTGGCACGTCCCGCTGCCAATCAAGTTTAGGCAGAATCCGATTGTCATTGGACCCTTCACCTCTTAATTAATTGTGGGGGATTAATTAAAGTTGAGGTCATGCCAAATTGTCTCAACGTGTCTTGTTGCCGACGGTGCCCAAGACTGTTACAAGAGCACTCCACGCAAAGACCAAAATGCCCATCACCGAAAATTCATCCCTAGCTTTAGTCAGTCTACGTCGTCAAAGTTGAATATTATTTAGTCGAAACTGTTAGATTTAAAAGTACTCATCTGTTTGAAAAAGAAGAAGAGATCACGCGTTAAAAACTTAACCGTTAGATTTAGAGCCGGTTAAAATGCTATGAGAGCAACACAAACATCATTCTAGCGCGTCCGGGCCTTGGGGGTATTTTGGACACGAAAAAATCAACTGGAGAATAGACGCAATGTCGTATGGAAAATGCTGCAAAGTCGTAGAGAGGGAGAGGGAGTAGTAGTAATCTCTAGACTTTGTAGTCTCTTTCTTCTTGGCTCTCTGAAACCTTCATTCACAAGCTCTCTCTCCATCTCTTTCACACACTCTCTCCTCTCTTCACCTCCACACCCTCCCAAATCTCCACCGCCCGATCCAGCCTGTAATGCCGTTGGCGCCAACCACCGCCACCGAGATCGCCGCACTCCGACTCCTCTGATCAGAGCCGCCGCCGCCGCCGCCGTCTTCTGTCGGTGCTTGCTGCATTGGAATGGGAGCGGTGCCGTCTACGCCGCGCTGGGGGAGTAGCAGCTCCGCCGCGCGTCCGCAGGAAACGGCGGAGTATCTGATCGGGACCTTCGTCGGCGACGAGTCGTTTCCTGTGTCCTCCGATTACTGGCAGAAACTGCTCGACCTCCCTCTCAGTCTTCAATGGCCTCCCGACCGCGTTCAACAAGCTTGCCAGGCTCTCGGTCAGTAAACTCGCTCTGTTTCAGTTTCTGTGTTCTGAATCGTGTAATTGTTTACTTGCTTTGATTCAAATTAAACACAACGATGTAATTAGGGTTCTGTTATATGCGGCATCAACATTAGTATGTGGATATTAAGCTAAGGCCTCGTCATCACACTCGAAACTGAAGGATATTAAGATGAGGATCAGCTTAGGGCAGTAGATTTCAGTGATTAGGATCAAATTAGGGTAGTTTATTTGTGATTTTAGGATTTGAAGCATTGTTAGAGAAAGTTAACCGTTCTAGAAACAGAGCACAATGATTGAATTTCGCGTAAAACTCAAAGAAGCTAGTATGACGTGGGAGAAAGGGAAAGGGGAAAGTAAGGTGATGGAAATGTTTGGTTCAAACTTCAGTCTTTAGTGAACCTTTTGATCTTACCTAGCTGGTTGGTGAGTTTTAGCATGTGTTAACCAAGGCCATAGGATTAATCGAATGGTTCTGGGTTTGAGAAAAGAAGGCGCATTTGCTCGTTATTGAAGGAATCAGAATGCAATTTGATATGCTGTTCAAACCAAAAAAAATCCTAACATTAACCAGAGGGTAAAATCGTCAAAACCTCTTATGATTATGATAATGGGAAAGATGGAATCATGGCTCTCAACTTATAAATACCATTCTGCATAAATCTCATATTTGTTGTAAGTGATTGGTAGTCAACCACTAGGTCTCACATATGCTTGTAGTAGATATTGATGTTTAAGTGCATCCATTCCCATCATTAATTTGTTGGAACAGAAACTGAATCATGCGAACTTTACTGAGAAAGATTTCATTCATGAATTCAAATTACATCTGTCACCAAATTTTGAGGATCCTCCCTTTTTTCCTTAAACTATTGATGATTCGATAACTGCAATGGCTTGTGCCTCTTTTCTACTTCAACTTTTCGCTGCTGGCTTTCTGTCAGCAGCTTAAAATGCCTGCATGTTCTCATATGAGTGTATTATTTTTTCATCCCAATTTTGCAGCACAAAACAACTACAAAACCAGGCATCTCGCAAAGCTTTTGATCCATCTGGCACGGGGTTTACAAGAAACTATTTCAACTTCTGGTGCCCCTTCTCGTGTTTATGGGAAGGCCATTAATGCAGTGTACATCTCATCTGTCTTTTTAAAGTACTTGATTGAAAATCCAAAAAGCGACAAGATGGAGGAGTTGTATTTATCTCTAGATGAAAGTGAGCCAATGCCAACTGATATTACAAGAGGTAATTTCCTTGTATTCTTTTTGATAAATGATGTCAAACCAGCAATGAACTTTTCAATGGAATGTTTTATGATGTATTGTTTTTAAATAATATCTCCAGCCTAAGTGAAAGTGCAAATTAATTGTCTATCATGTGAGAATCAAGTCAGCCACGAGGTGTACTATGGTATGAGGATCAGATGATAACTATCATTTGAGAATCAAGGCACACCTATTAATACATGAAAATAATGGCTGTTAGTATTTTAAGTGTTGCATATTTACTCCCACTGGAGGTTGATTTTTTATGACTCAAAGGGGCACAACTTATTGATGGTTGAATGGACTGGGAAGTCTTATTGTGTAGGTTTTATATACTTATTATCTGGGTTAATTATGTAATAAAATGTTTTTGACAGCATAAATTTATTGCCATCTTGTTTCATTCAATTTTGCAGATCTTAACATCGTGGATTTTGTAATGTGTAGCGTGCTAACCTTTATTGGATCAATAGATGTAAGGTATATCTCAAGTAATCTCTCATGCAGTTATGCCCTATTATTCATACTGTGCCCACTGTTTTCCTAATTATATTTTCTTCCTTGGTTGAAGTCCTGATACATACTTCCTTCACTTGGAACTGCTTAACTTCATGCTGATTGCAATGTCGACTCAGCTTCTTTCTGGCCCATCCCCAGGACCAGAAGATGTGAACCCATTTCTCGATGCAGCAATGTCTCAGGTTACTGGACAAAATTGTACTTATTTTAGTTGAAATTTCTAGTTGATGCCATTTTTCTTTAATCTTACATTAGTTTTGCAATGTACAGGAAAGCTCTTTGGTTATCTTGGTTGTTCGTAGACTGCTACTCAATTACATTACTGGACGTTCAATACCATTGAATAGTGCATCTTATTCTATATTTTCTGAAGGAAGCCAGCCTGGTGTTATACAAAGAGTTAGTTCTGCAGCAGGTATAGCTGTTTCTTTGATACCTCTTTTCTTTCTTTCTTCAATTTTTATGTTGACTTGGCTCCTCCTAGAACAGTTTAAATTCTCAGTATATATACCATTCCAAGCTTTTAATTTTTAATATCTTTTTCCTTTTATGCTTCTTTGGGGTGTCATGGTTTTTACTATTGTTGGGCAATATCAAATTATAACTTTCTGCTGACACCAATATTATTTGCCTTGCAGCAAATTTTATGCTATTACCTTTCAACTTTCTTGTCAGTTCAAGTGGTGAAGGCTCAAGAAGTCTATTGGCTGATTGCAGTCTCCATGTACTACTTATTCTAACTCATTATCATAAATGTGTTGTGGGCAACGAGCCAATAATAGATAAAGCAAATGATACCACTGCTTCAAATTCACTTTCAAAAGGGAGTAGATATTTTTCTGACAACCCTTACTGCAAGGCATTGGAACATGCAACAGATGTTGAATGTAAGATGCTTTAATTATCTCTTTATGTAATCTTATTATAAGGTTTACTTCAAATAACTGGCTACAATATTTTTCTGGCTTGCAGTTGATCGTGTAGATACTGAGGGTAATGCACATAGTGGTCCAGTTTTGAGCTTACCATTTGCATCCCTGTTCGATACCCTTGGAATGTAAGTATCTGTTTTTCCTTCTATTTTCGTGTTTGTAGTCGATGTTCCTTTCTTATGGTATTAAGTCTGATTCTTTGTATTTATTGCAACTTGCTGTACGCTTCCTAAGATGGAGTGCATGTGTGTACTATGTATGTGGAAGTAAAATGATAGAAAATCAAGCTTCACACATTTTAGGTGTCTCCTGTGTGCATAAATAACAATCATATAAAAGCAAATGTGTCAACAACTAACAAATTAGCTTCATAGCTGCTTAGTTTATGTTTTCTATATTTTTGATTCCTAGGCTGTATTGTAGACTTGTTGTAGCTCTAGTGGTTTACAGTTTTTACTGCCCAAGTCCTACACTTGAGGTCCCAAGTCCATGGGTCACCCAGATATTGTATGATAAAGAAAAACATTCCTTGTCCTTAGAGCATACCTGTTGTTAACATATACATATATAATTTTATATCGATACTGTTCAAGTGAAAAAAATTGGGCCTTATGGTTTGGTGGTGAGTTCCACGGGCATGTTACCCAATAGCTGTGCTCGATAGTGTATGCAAACTGAGAGTACAACTGTCGTTTTGGGTTTCTCATTTTCTCCCTCTGCAGGTGCTTGACTGATGAGGCAGCTGCACTTTTGCTTTACTCTTTATTGCAAGGAAATCCTGACTTTCTGGAGTACGTCTTGGTGAGAACTGATTTGGATACACTGGTATGTAACACAGCTGATCACTGTCATATGAAAAAAACAGACCAGTATTTTGTGGCAAAATTTTTGTTAAGACTTAAAGATATACTGTTACATTCTTTTGGACTACTAAAGTGAAATGGAGATGGACTAGTTAAAGATCACTTGATACTGTCCCTTATTTTTATTATGACATGGACAGTTGATGCCCATCCTGGAAGCGTTGTATGATGCCCCAAAAAGGACATCTAATCAAATGTACATGTTGCTGATCATACTTCTCATACTTAGTCAGGATTCATCTTTTAATGCAAGCATTCACAAATTGGTAAGGCCTGCCTCCTGTAGCCAACAAGGCAACAAGTCATCATGTTTTCTAGGGGTCATATTAATATTACTTTCACATGCACAGATACTTCCTACTGTTCCCTGGTACAAAGAACGTCTCCTCCACCAGACGTCCCTTGGTTCATTAATGGTCATTACTCTGATAAGGACAGTGCAGTATAACTTATCTAAGTTGCGGGTATTTATCTGCCTCTTTTACTGTGAACCTTCTTCAACTGCTTTAATTATTACTGATTATTAGATTGCTTATTACTCGATATCTATGTCAATTACATGCAACACCTTGCTATTTGTGTATTGCATGTGCTGTAATTTATTTAAGTTATGTGTTAAGTATATACAAGAGAACTCGTAAAAATGGAGACTAGTAAATGTCTGACCTATATCACAAAAAGAGCAAATTAAATTTGGTGCAAGACATCTCCATGACCATCCTTTTCTTAATGAATGAAAGCATCTGATTACAGCTTGAGGTGAAGGACATTCTCTATTTTGGTTCACTAAATCCTATTCATCCTTTCACAAGGGGACAATAAGGTTTTTGAAAACGGATTGGGATCAACAAGTTTTTGGTTTTTAGTGGTCACAGAACAGTGATTATTTTTTGGAGGTTTTGTGTATTTCCCTGATTAACATGTTAACTTGGTTTAATTGTAACAGGATGTTTATCTCCACACAACTTGTCTAGCAACTTTGGCAAACATGGCACCTCATGTCCACCGTTTGAGTGCGTATGCATCGCAGAGATTGGTCAGCCTATTTGACATGCTTTCTCGAAAGTATGTTCTTTTCTGCCTGCCTTGTTAACTTTTATTTTTTCTCTTTGCCATTAGCTTTACTCTCTTATTATATTTATTATTATTATTTATTTCTTCGGGAGTTCATGCTTATGTTCTGCCTTTCTTACACTTGCTATTAGTGCATTGGTTAACATGTTTCTGTTGTTGTAATCTTTGGTTTAGGTACAACAAACTAGCAGAGGTGTGTAATAATCAGATGACATTAGCCAAGGGAAACTCGATAGAAGATGATACTGTAATGACTACATACCTTGTATCTATTATGTCAGTTCGAAATTGTTTTGTTTCATTTATATCACCCTATATTATTCTATTGTCTGCTAAGCTGGAACCTTTTTTTCTGCAGTCAACAGAGATGCATATATATACCGACTTCTTGAGACTTGTACTTGAAATATTAAATGCAATTTTGACATATGCTCTGCCACGGAATCCTGAGGTATCATTACTTTCAGTATTAGTGATCCATGTGAGATATAGTTGTATTACTCTGAGGGATTGAGTACATGGACCGGTTTCTATATTTCTTAATCTATACAACGGTGCAGGTCGTATATGCGATAATGCACAGGCAGGAGATATTTCAGCCGTTCAGGAATCATCCACGCTTCAATGAGCTGCTTGAAAATATTTATACGGTATGCTCCATATTTGCCCCCCCCCCTCTCCATTTTTGTTTAACAAAACGTTGTCTCATTATCAACAATGGGCAATTTTTTAAGGCACTTGGCTCCTGTTTACCTTTTTTTAACTTTCAAACAATACGTCTTACAAAAGAAATCACCTTTTGGTGCCTTTGACTGGATGAAAATTGTTTGTCTGGTTTTGTAGGTGTTAGATTTTTTCAATAGCCGCGTGGATGCACAGAGAACAGATGGAGAATGGTCAGTAGAAAAAGTTCTGCATGTCATAATCAGTAATTGTAGATCATGGCGTGGTGAGGGGATGAAGGTAAAAGGGGTAAAGTGAATTACATTGTTTGATAAATCGATTTGAAGTTGTACCTGGAGATTGTTGTTTATAATCCCTTCAAATTCTTGTTTCCTCAGATGTTCACCCAGTTGCGCTTCACATATGAACAAGAGAGTAATCCAGAGGAGTTCTTTATTCCATACTTGTGGCAGCTAGTACTGTCCCGCTGGTAACTCTCATCTCCTTATATGGTGGAAAAGGATAAGAAAAGGATAAGAGGAAAGAGTGTTAATTTTTCAGATTACTTTGGTCATGTCTTCTGTTAGCCTCATTTTTCCCCATATAGAAGGATATCCAGTAAACATGTTAAATTTTGTTACTAATTTTCCAATCTTTATTGACTGGTAGGGTTCCATGTTTAACTAATATAACTTTTCTTTCATGCTTCTCATTACAGTGGAATCAGTTTCAATCCTGGAGCCATAAATTTGTTTCCAATTGATCAATCTTCCGAGGTATGGCCTAATAACATGGGGCAGGAACATTTGAACTTGGTTGTTATTTACTTTCTGATATAAAGTTCTTCACTAGCATGTAAAGTGGAATACATTCTTGTGTGCAGAAACAGAATGATTGTGAAGCGGTGTCTGACAATCATGTAAATGAAGAGGTGCCCAAGCATGCGGTCTTTCTTGACCCATAGATTGAATATATAGGTAATGCTACAAGAGATGTCGAGGTTTCGTGGTGGATATGTAAATATAGATGATTTAGTAGGAAACAAATAGTATTCTTCTCATTCTTTTCTGTTTATACGTGTGCAACACTAGAGTAGATTTAATAAATAAAAGAAGATGCTCATTCCCATCTTCAATATTCGTAATGTACTAATGTCGTTCCGAAAAAGATAAGATTCGTCTGCACAACTTGTCATCTGGGTAGTATATTCTCTAGTTTTAGCCTAGAGACGGCTGCTAATCTGCTAATCTTCATACGTAAGGACTTTTGCCGTAAGATCTGAGGCTCTGAGTTTGTTCATTGCCTTAAAATCTGGATGTGTTGATCCTTAATGTTGCTTAGGTTAGAATGTATGAGCAATTCTCTATGCTATATGGCTTTTGAGTATGATCTTTGTATATTTTCTATAAGTTAATGAAGAACTTGATACCTAAAGATGGGAGGGGATTTATTGAAGACTAGTTGAAGACTTTCTTCTTAATGGTTTATTACACCAACTTTTTAATCATATTTTTCTATTTTAACCGTTCAGTTTATAAGTCCATATAAGTAGATTACTTATACAAATTTCTAGTCAAATTAGTGATAGTTAAACATCGAAATAGATCAAATTAATGGATGATCTAAATATGTCAAACAATATCCGTTAAAGTTTATAATCAGTGAATTACATTTATAATCCGTTATGAATGCTATAGCGATTTTCAAATATGAAAATTTGTAGAGATGATCTACTTATATATATATATATATATATATCTATAAACTAGACGGTTGAGATGTGAATATACGATCGAAAATAGAATGAAACAAAAAAGTTCTCAACAAGAATTTCCTTAATAGAACCCCTCACACCCAAATATATCTGTTTGTTTGGCTTTTGACCGTACAAGCTTCAAGGGACTACATAATAGGTGGAGTTGCAATATCTACCGAAGTAATTGACAAGACTGGGCAATATTTTTCATGCAATCTTCTTCAATGATAGACAATATCTAAGTTAACCCCATAGTTGCTCTACAACTTCCTAAACCTTCATCACAATTAAATACATTACTTGTTGCAGATCTTTCTTTGTCTAACTCTCTTGCTAACTCTAAACCCTCATGACCAGCAATGCATTCTTGTTCTTGTTGTCTATCATACATAAATTCATGCTCCTTAGTGTCTCTCAAAAGAGCCGGATTCACCACATACTAACACAATACTTAATGCTTGAGCTAAACCTAGTCATGTGCAGATTCTAGCCATAAGACATTCCACTGCTCTTGCATATGACACTTCCATCATCTCATCTAACTCAATTGTAGATGAGATGATCCCTGCACACTAAACTGAAAGTGTGCTACTGATAGAGTAGACACGGGTTCAAAAAACATTCATATTTCCCCGCTTCTTTGTCCCTCCTTATCTTCACTCTTAATTAGGATATGTTGTGCAACCTCTAGACCCTCGATGTCGAATTCCCTCAGTTTTAACTTCGAAACTCTAGACATATCTTGAAATCTAGTTAACAAGTCACCTGATAGTAAACCATACTATCCTTGAACACATGATGATCAACGTATCTCTCTGCTGGTGAGATTTGGTCATACTAGACCTTTTCTTTCTGCGTATACTCCTTAGCCAATACTCGAGCCTTAAATCTCATGGCTTTCTTATCATGCATTCCTTTCTTTTTCATATAAACTCATTTACAACCAACATGATGTCTTTCTTTGGGCTTAGAAACTGATTCCTGAACCAAGTCCTTCTGCATGGAATTCTTCATCTGTTCTAACATATCTCTCATTCAACTTTCTCGTATATATTTTGCTATAGCCTCCTGATACGTGGTTGGATCTCATGGACTGAAACTTAGAGCATACTTGTCCAATGTTATGCTACTTTGGAACTCCTACTCAAGTGATCGTAGGTTCGCAATGTCAATTGCTCCAGCTGAGCTTGTATTTGTGATTTTGTCACCGCTCTAAGACTTCTTCCTCGATAACTCATTTATCATACTCCACCCACTTAATTTGCTCCACTTGAGCTGGAGTTTCTTCCATGATCACTTGGATCAGAGGAATTTCTGTTGCTTCATCTACAACATCAACATCAGTCTTCTTCTTCACATCACTTGTCTTCACTTCATAAACGGCTCGGTCTTATCATCATTGGTGACAGATCTTCTTTGAACCCTTTTATTGCTGCCAATATTCAATAACTCACAACACTTGATTCCTTTCTCAACAACCAGAAAATTTAGCTTGAGTTTGGTTTGCTCATGCTTGAAATATGAGCGTACACACTACTACCAAACTTCCTTAAGTTAGAATAGCTAACTGGTTCTCCACACCATACATCCTTTTCACACTTGAAGTTAAAGACCTTTGATAGTGACTGATTAACCGAATTACACAGTTTAGTGCTTCTTTCCAAAACGTGTCCAATAATCTTGCATGGAGCCGCAAGCCTCTTTCTCTCTCCAAGAGAATTTTCTTCAACCTTCTAGCAGCCTCGTTTTCATAGAGTATCATTCACCATGATTTCATCCTTGTGAAACTGTAAGATCCTTTACATCATAAATTCACTGTCACCATTACTTCTACCTTCTAAATTTTCTACTTTGTTTTTTCCTTCCTTGACCTTGAAGAGAACCTCAGATTTCTCCTCTTGCATAAACTAAGCCAATATCTTTTACGAAAAATCACCTAGAAAAATAACAAAACCTCCTGTACATTTTACCGTTATTGTGCCCCGTATTTCTGATTGAATATAATTTAGCAATTCGTTGCTTTTGTTCTCACAATGTACTGTAACACATTGACATTAGGATAAACAACTACTTATCCAATACCAATTCAATTTTAATAACATTTTGGTAAGCAACCAACAATTCAACACTAGACTTCTACAACATATACCATACAAGATTCATAAAAGGCGTATACAGTAACCATAATACACGCACACACGGACTTGCCATTCTTTCTTTTCACATAGCACAAAAAAAGTCCAAAATTTTAAAGAAAACACTCTCAATCTCCAGCACTCCAAACAACCAATTCCTAGAAGCTAAAACCCAAGCCATCAACAGTTTTGAACTGGATCAGAATGAGCAAGAAAACTCTCCAACGTCCCCCATTGTCGGACCCGAGCAAAACAGAATTTAAGTCAAAGCTTCTTGTTGTATAGGTGATGACGAGAGGGGTTGATTGGGTCGAGTCGACGACCTGTTTCGGGTCTCGCTCTTTCCCCCGCTTCTGCCCCCCTGCGTGCTCTCTCAAGATCCGAGTCATGATAAGTATGTGAGTGTATATACACACATTCCATTAATTATCACTAGTATCGATGCCCACACTTTCTTGTGTTTGATTTGATTTTTTTTAAATAACAGGTGATTTATATATTTTAATTTTATTATGATAATATTTAATAGTGACAAAAAAAATTTAACATTGATCTACTTAGTTAGGTACCTGAATTAGAGGGAAAACTTGAATTAAAAGTGCGGTTTCCATCGGTTTGATTAGTTATTGTCTAATTTTTTGCTATTTGATTCAATTATTGTGCAATTTTTGCTATTTGATCAAATATGTACAGTTTTTATCACAAATGAAAATTTCATTTTAGAAGAAATATGAGAAATAATCAACAACAAAAATTTCTAAATTACATGTAGTAAGTTATCAATAAATATCAAAATTGATAAATTTTGAGAACATGTAATAAAGGGCATCCATCAACAGTAAGTTAAAATATCAAAATTGGTAAAACGTGTTAACCATGGATGTATGTTAGTTGTATAAATTTTATTTACTTTTCCTTTTGTAAAGAAAACCCTATCATTTTCTTCTTCTCAAAAAGAAAAAGGAAAATCTAGAAGAGTTGCCGCGCATGCCGAAGTGCATTTCTGTATATTCGATTAATTATTGTGAAATTTCAGTAGTTCGATCAATATTGTGCAACAACTCTCTTAAACTCTAATAAAAATAACACAATTGATTGAGTTGAAATTAACACCGAATTTATATTAACAACCAAGATGTCTGAAATTGTAAATAAGAAACACCCATCAATACATGTATAAGCTGAAACTGATAAACTGAATCAATAGGAAAATTAATTGATGTTCTAAACCCGAAACCCAAAGCCTAATTTAAATTCAAAACCTAACCTAGATAAATCCACATACTAACACTCATATGCACTGTTAAAACTACTATTTTAAAAAAAGTTATAAAAGTATTTATAAACCTTAAACAATCAATATATATTGATCAATACAATTATTTAGGTTTAGAGCGACTCAATTTTTTTACATTATTATTAGTATTATGAATATTATCATTATCATTAATATTATTTTAAAAAAAATGTGTTTTTTTCATGCAATTGAATTTTAAAAAAAATAAAAACAAATCATTTATAAAAAACAAACATAGTGGCAGAGCTATAATTATATTGAAACTGGGGATAAAAATGTCAATTACATAACCAACGAGTTAGCTTGTAAAAATATAAGAGAAAGAGGGGCAAACCCATAATTTTACTGTTTATAGGAACAGTGAACACCCTCATTCCTTTTATATATAGAGATATACGGCCAAGATGAAACATTGACCAATTTAAATGGTCATTATCACATCGTATTTATTTGCTTTTAACTAACATATATTTTCATAGATTTTAAACTTTGGAATTAATTGTAAAGTAAATCTAATCTCTAAAAAAATCCTCAAAATTTACAAACCAAGATCTTTAAGCAATTTCGACCTAAATAGCTCGATAAATTTTCAAGGCTCACAATTATCAAGCGGTCTTCCAGTGAGGTTCAAAATATGTTTTGACACACCTCACTTTAACTTGCCAAATAATTTCAGATCACATGAAAAGTAACATGAAGTTAGTTAATAATTAGGATTTTGAAGAATTTAGAAAAACTTAAAAATGAACATGGTCGTTAGCTCTCGAAGTTACTGAATGTGACTTAAATCTCAGTAACTCGTCATTAACCACGGTCAAAACATGCGGGGTCTCCCACTCCTCCTCCACCGCGGATCCTCCTCCTCCACTGCGGCTACTCCTCCTCCTCCAAACATCTCCGGACAGTGGTGTGGTGGCGAAAAAATAAAAAGAAGAAAAAAAATTAATCGAAAGTAAAAGAAATAAAAAAATATAATAAAAAATATAATTTTTTAAAAATTTTAGCCGACTAAATGCTAACTTTAGGTGATGAAATGCAAACTTTAGCGGACGAAATTCAAACTTTAGGCGTCGAAATTCAAACTCTATCTGACGAGTTACAAATTTAGCTGACGATTTACATTTATTTCGTTAGGCTAAACTTTCCACAATCAAACATTTTTGACAAACTATTTGAGGTTTAGCTGACGAAAATTTTGTGAAATTTCGTCGGTTAAACTTTTCACGATCAAACAGTTTTGACCAACGGTTTGATGTTTAGCCGATGAAAATTTTACGTAATTTCGTAAGCTATAGTCCTAGACTATAGCCGAAGAAATACCCGTAGTTGGCTATATTCCTATAGTCTAGGACTATAGCCGACGACATATTTTTATTTCATCGGCTAAAACTATAACCGAAGACACTATAGCCGACAAACGCTCGTCCCTAGATATTAGTTATTATTACTACAGCTCAAAGAGAAAACAAGACATCAGTTATTATTACTACAGCTTTGAGAGCTCGGGACAAGATAGTACCACAGACTTCATTATCCGAGACCCTCTGATATAGAACTAACGTCAGGAGTCAGGATTGGGGTGGGCCCAATCTTCGACTCTCTGATGCCTAAGTTAGTGTCGTTGTTAGTAAGTGACTTGACAAAGTTTTTGGACTAGAAAATCCTAACCTTTTTCAGAGCCTACCGCTGACCACATATAGAGGTGTAGGGAACCGTGCCATCTTTTTCTGATATGGGACTGATAGAGAGGTCCTTCCGAACACCTCCATTTGAAGAGCTGGAAAGTGGTCCGAGAAGAAGTTGATAGACACATTTGGTTTCTATTCTAGAAGCTTATCATGCACCTGGGCCTCCAACGGAGGCGACGTATGGGGCGCTATGACCTCCGGCAACCGGGCAATATGTCTCTTTTCCGGCACAAGAAGGGGGTTTTCACCATGTGTTAACAGGTCCCCAAGTTCCCAGTCGATGAGGACTTTCGGGTGGGCAGTTCATCAAGTTTATGTGCCTGAAATATAGACCGTCCGGGAGTAAGGAATTGTTGTGAGTCCCCAAGTCTTCATGCATGAGTTCGTAGGGTGACTAGGGTGTTGTGATGGCAATCGGGTGTCAAGGTGTGCCCGTGTCCAAATTTTGTTTTTGGGGGCATGTTGTGTCGTTTTATGAGTCGTTTCTTCAGGTTTAGACACTCGCTACACACGCGAACTCTGGCTATACACGCATCCTCACTGTATTACGTGACATCGCTACACACACGATCCCTCTCTGCACGAACTCTCGCTACACACGCGACCTCGTTACATCACGCGACATCGCTACACACGCGATCCCTCGCTGAGCGAACTCTCGCTACACATGCGAACCCTTGCTACACATGTGAACCCTCGCCACACACGCGACCTCGCTGCATTACGCGACAATCACTATTCATGTGTTCCCTCGTTGCGTGAAATCTCGCTAACCACGTGACGTGCCCACATAATAAGAGCGCGGCACATTTCGAATCCCGCTTACACAACAACACTACAATGGCCCTACGATACGAACTCACGCATGGAGACTTGGAAACTCACGACCATGCCTTACTCCCAGACGGACCTTGCTCCCAGCACAAACTTAAGGAACCTCCCACCCGAGAGTCCTCATCGACTGGGGACTTGGGTACTTGTTAACACGAGGAGGAAGACCTCCACTTATGCCGACAAAGCTGTGCAATGTCCGATCGCCGGTGGCCACTGAGTCCCACCTACCATCTCTAAAGGCAACTTAGGTAGGTAGGTGACCTAGGTTGGGACCAAACATGCCAAACCATTCTCCCTTGGCTCACCTCTTGACCCCTCAAAGAGGGATGTTGGGAAGAGCCTTCCTGGCGGTCTCACATCAGGATGAATAACACGGTTCCTAAGACATACCTATATAGACAGGTCAAAGGATCATGGAAAAGTAAGATTCCTCTAGCCTCAAAATTTTGTCAAGTCGCTTACACAGCAATTCTAACTTAGGCATTAGAGAGTCGAAGACTGAGCCCACCCCGATCTTGGCTCCTGATGCAGCTGTTACTTGTGCAGGATCAGTGGTATTCCATCGTTCCGAACTCTCAAAACAAGAGTAACAACTGTAGTGAACAAATCTTATGTATATTCACTCTTGCAATTTATATTGTTACAGATTTGGAACAAAGAACAGGTCCATTTTTACTTTCAGTTAATACACAAGACGATCGATAAAGGGTAACTAATTGTATCATATATGTTGACTTGATCGAACTCTGAAGTTCCTCTTGAATAAGCGAACGATTTACTGTAGGCACATCCGAAAGTGAACAAAAAAGCAATATCCTATTAAGCTTGATTAATCAAGCCATTCAACGTACACAAAGTTATTAAAGCTAATGAAGTTGAAATAAATTCCTGGTTGGCGGAGATGTGAATCTAGTTGGACGAATATTTATGTATATATATCGCCCCAATAAGGTAACTGAGCAGGCAAAATTTATACTCAAGATCAGGTTTTGGTGGACTATCAGTTTGTTTTCATTTGTCTCCATGTGTTGTACGAAATATTGGATTCTTTTCAGATACTGAATTGAGGTTTTCACCAATTTTTCCAGCTTTGCCAGTAAATATGTGTTCATATGATAAATCATTTTTTAGAGTTTCTATGTTCAAAATTTGCAATGTAACAAAATGTTCATGTACTAACTGAGTACACTCTGAAATCAAAGTAACCAAACATGAACTTAAGGAAGAGCAAAGATGATAACAATCTCAATAAAATGAAAATGATCGTACATTAGTATACTACATTGAAAGTGAAACAAAAATAAATAAATGCAATTGGCTTGCATATAAAAATGCAATCAACCCGCAGGGCCAGGGATCGTTATTCTATAATGTTACACAAACTTATTAAATCTAATGAAGTTGAAATATGGTCCTGGTTGGCCGAGATGTGAATCTAGTTGGACGAACATATATGTATATATAGATAACCCCAATAACCCCAGCAACAACATACAGAACCAAACAACATATATAAAGCCATACAAAGGGATTCCTCTTTACCTCCGCCAACTCGTTCATCTCCTCCTCCTCCTCCCAACCAATGTCTCTAAAAGAATCGACGAGTCGAGGGTACAGATGGTTCAGTGCAGTACAATATTTTAAAGACCCATCAGCAATTCGCAAACGAATAGCTCTCAGTATGCTACTAGCTCTCTGACGATAGTGTTGAACGATGAAAAGCTCAAAATTCTTGGGTGGATTTTCTAGCAAACACAGTGTCGATTCGAGAGTTGACAGAAAAACGCTTTTATTGTGGTCCGCCATGTCGCTCTTTCCGACGAAAAAATCCTTTAAGAAATTTTTCAAAAGCTAGGTCGTTACAATAGGGTCTCTCGTCGAGGAAGAGTGCTTGAAGCGACACCAAGACTTGGAGGATCGTCGACCTAGATGAATCCCACCGCTCACCCCTTGACACACTACGACTCCCTCTGTTCTTAGCAATCGGTTAAGTGACAAACCATGCGATCGGTAGTGGACACGCGGTGGCCGGTCAGGGTAGTCCGGAGGAAAGATGATGTCAAAGAAGAAGAGTCCGTCCTGATAAGGTGTGTTAGGTGCTCCAACTGTTGGGAAAGTTATCTGTTAGGAGCTACAAATTTGTGTTGATGGATGCACAAGTTTGAATGTGTCTTCTGATATGATTTACTTGTTTGGTTTGTTAGAGTAAGATTAGGAGTCTGTTGTTTCTGTTTCGAAATAATACCTATTGTTTAGGTACTTTTGAATTTGCTTTAATCTAGTTATCCACGTTTGTAGGAGTGTAAAACGTGGTTTATTGTTTTCCTTTCCAGTAGTTTTGTAAGGCTATTTAAGCCGAGAGTTTGCTTTCAATTGATTAAGATCATTCACCCAAAGCTTCTGTGAGTTTGCTGCTTAGGCGTTTGATACTTCAACAAACTGGTATCAGAGCCCCATCACAGGGGCCTGATTAGAGTGAGAGAGAACTAGAAAAGTGAGTGAGAAAGGATGGCTGAGGGATCAGAAGGGAACTTTGTGCCGGTGTCAATTCCTAGATTTGATGGGCACTATGATCATTGGTCTATGCTCATGGAGAATTTTCTCCGTTCAAAGGAATTGTGGGATCTTGTTGCGGTTGGAGTTCCAATAGAGACTCAAGGGGCTGCACAACCATCCACTTTTTCTTCGGTAGTGGCGGAAAGAACACAGCTTACAGAACAACAACGTAAGCAGATTGAAGATCAACGTAGGAGGTTGGAGAAGAAGAAGATAGATGATCTCAAAGTGAAGAACTACTTATTCCAAGCCATCGATCGAAACATATTGGAGACTATTCTCAATAAGGAGAGTACAAAGAGTATTTGGGACTCGATGAGACAGAAGTACCAAGGTACAAATAGAGTGAAGAGGGCACAGAGACAGGCTTTGAAGGAGTTTGAGATTCTCCAGATGCGAGAAGGAGAAAAAGTGGACGAGTATTTTGCTCGAACACTTACTATTGTCAACAAGTTGAAAGTTAATGATGAGAATATGTCACAAGTTGTTGTCATTGAGAAAATTCTCAGATCCTTGACCCCAAAATTTGATTATGTTGTGTGCTCAATAGAGGAGTCCAATGATGTGGATGAGTTGACAATTGATGAACTACAGAGCAGTCTCTTGGTGCATGAGCAAAGGATGAAGGCACATGAGCGTGTAGGTGAAGAACAAGCTTTGAAGGCTTCTTTTGAAGATAGAGCTGGTGGTAGAGGAAGAGGTCGAGTAGCTTACAGAGGTAGGGGACGAGGCAGAGGGAGGCAGCCTTTTAATAAAGCAATAGTTGAGTGTTTTAAGTGTCACAAATTGGGGCATTTTCAGTACGAGTGTCCTAGTTGGGAGAAGGGAGCAACCTATGTTGAACTTGATGAAGAAGAAGAGTTGCTGCTAATGGCACATCTTGAGCTCAACAATGCTCCACGAGAAGGGGTTTGGTTTCTTGATTCAGGGTGTTCGAATCACATGACGGGAAATAAACAGTGGTTTGTGGAGTTTGATGATTGTTTCCAGCACTCTGTGAAGTTGGGAAATAATGCAAGAATGCCTGTTCTGGAAGAGGAAGCATCAGACTTGAAATTGAAGGAAGAACTCAGGTGATCAACGATGTTTATTTTATACCTGAGCTCAAAAACAATTTGTTGAGTATAGGGCAGCTTCAAGAAAAGGGACTTGCAATCTTAATTCAGAATGGAGAATGCAAAATCTTTCATCCTAAAAGAGGGCTTATTATGCACACTTTGATGACTACAAACAGGATGTTTGTGTTGCTTGCCACGGTAGCAACTCAATCACCCTCTTGCTTCCAAGCTACTACTGGAGATGTTGCTGATTTATGGCACCAGAGGTTTGGTCATTTGAGTCAGAAAAGTTTGAGATTTTTACACAACAAGCAAATGGTTAAGGGGTTGCCTCAATTCAAATCCACAACCAATGTGTGCACTGTATGCAACAAAGGAAAGCAGCACCGAGAAGTAATACCTAAGAAGGTACTGTGGAGAGCATTAGAGAGACTTCAGTTGGTCCATGCAGACTTGTGTGGTCCTATTACTCCTCTATCAAACAGTAACAAGAGGTACTTATTGAGTTTTATTGATGATTGTAGTAGGAAAACATGGCTTTATTTCCTAGCGGAGAAAAGTGAGACTTTTGCAATGTTTAAAAGTTTTAAGAGCTTTGTTGAGAAAGAGATAGGATGTGTTATATGTTGTCTAAGAACTGACAGGGGAGGAGAGTTCACTTCTCAAGAATTCAATGAGTTCTGCCATGCTCATGGAATAAGGCGACAACTCACAGTTGCATACACTCCACAGCAGAACGGTGTGGCTGAGCGTAAGAATAGAACTATTATGAACATGGTTCGTTGCTTACTCATTGAGAGACAGATGCCAAAGAAGTTTTGGGCAGAGGCTGCTAGATGGACTGTGCACATTCTAAACAGAAGTCACACAGTGTCGGTGAAAGACATGACACCAGAAGAAAGATGGAGCGGAGTCAAACCGAGTGTCGAGCACTTCAGAGTCTTCGGGTGTATTGGACATGTACACATACCTGACAAAAAGAGGGTAAAGCTAGGAGATAAAAGCCACAAGTGTGTATTCATTGGATTAAGTGATGAGTCAAAAGCATATAGATTTTTTGATCCTGTTGCTAAGAAAATTATTATAAGCAAGGATGTTGTGTTCGAGGAGAATAAGAGCTGGGATTGGGGGAGGAGCATTGAGGAGGTAAAGCTTGATATTCTGGATTGGGGTGATGTTGATACACATGAAGATGTCAATGAAGAAGATACAGAGGTAGAAGAAATTGGAGAGCAAGAGAATAGTAATAGTGCAGCTGCAAGCACGTCAAATTCAAGTAGTGAGTCAGAAGATGATTCATCAAGTCATGTTGACAATAATGCACAAGAGCAATTAGAGGGAAGAGAAAGGAAAAACCCAGTTTGGATGCAAGATTATGTGAGTGGTGAGGGGTTATCAGGGGAAGAAGATGAGCAGAACTTGGCTTTATTTATGTCTCATGATGATCCAACCAATTATGAAGAGGCTGCTAGAGAAGAGAAGTGGAGGAAAGCAATGAGTTTGGAGATTGCAGCCATAGAGAAGAACCAAACATGGGAACTAGTGACTCTGCCGAAAGGGGTGAAGAAAATTGGCGTTAAATGGGTATACAAGACCAAACTGAATGAGAACGGGGAAATTGACAAATGCAAAGCACGTTTGGTGGCTAAAGGCTATGCACAGAAACATGGGATTGATTACAATGAAGTGTTTGCACCAGTTGCACGTTGGGACACCATTAGAATGATACTAGCTTTGGCAGCACAGAGAGGATGGCTTGTGTTTCAATTAGATGTTAAAAGTGCTTTTCTTCATAGTGAGTTGAAAGAAGTTGTGTATGTGGAACAGCCGGAAGGGTATGTTCAAGTAGGAGAAGAGGAGAAGGTGTATAAGCTCAAGAAGACTTTGTATGGGCTGAAACAAGCCCCTAGGGCATGGTACAGTCGGATTGAAGAATACTTTACCAAAGAAGGTTTCGAAAAGTGTGGTTATGAGCATACACTGTTCACCAAGAATGAAACTGGAGGAAGTTTTTTTGGTAGTAAGCCTGTATGTAGATGACTTGATCTTTACAGGAAATGATGCTAAAATGTGTGAGAGGTTCAAGAGCTCAATGAGGCATGAATTCGACATGACAGATTTGGGAATAATGAAATATTTTTTAGGTGTTGAAGTCCAGCAGACCTCAAAAGGCATTCATTTCTGTCAGAAGAAATATGCTAGTGAAATACTTGAGAGGTTTGGAATGGGAAGCTGTAATCCAGTGAATAATCCTATAGTACCCGGTACAAAGTTGTCAATTGAAGGAGGAGCTGGTGTGAATTCAACTTCGTACAAACAATTGGTTGGTAGTCTTATATACCTTACGGCTACTAGACCAGATGTAATGTATGTTGTGTGTCTTTTGAGCAGATTTATGTCTAATCCTAAGGAGGCTCACATGTTGGCAGCAAAAAGAGTTCTTAGATATGTGAAAGGAACTTTTGATTTTGGTGTGTTCTACAAAAGAGGAGCTGAGGGTAGTCTGAAGGCTTTCACTGACAGTGACTATGCTGAAGACATAGATGGTGGAAGAAGTACATCTGGATATGTGTTTATGTTGAGTGAAGGAGCAGTGGCTTGGAGTTCAAAGAAGCAACCGGTGGTGACATTATCCACTACGAAAGCTGAGTATGTAGCTGCTGGTGCATGTGCGTGTCAAGGTGTTTGGATAAATAGAGTTCTCAGAAGCCTTAATCAATCTCACTGTGAGTGTGTTACAATTTTCTGTGATAATAGTTCTTCAATTGAATTATTAAGAAATCCAGTTTTACATGGGAGAACAAAGCATATACATGTGAGGTTTCATTTTCTACGTGATCTCACAAAGGATGGAGATATAGAACTGGTACATTGTGGCACAAATGAGCAGATTGCTGATATCATGACAAAACCCCTGAAGCTAGAGACTTTTGTGAAGCTTCGTGGATTGCTGGGTGTACAGGAGCAGACAAGTATAAACTGAATTGCTGTTATGCAACTTCAGTTTAGGGGAGGATTTGTTGGAAAAGTTATCTGTTAGGAGCTACAAATTTGTGTTGATGGATGCACAAGTTTGAATGTGTCTTCTGATATGATTTACTTGTTTGGTTTGTTAGAGTAAGATTAGGAGTCTGTTGTTTCTGTTTTGAAATAATACCTATTGTTTAGGTACTTTTGAATTTGCTTTAATCTAGTTATCCACGTTTGTAGGAGTGTAAAACGTGGTTTATTGTTTTCCTTTCCAGTAGTTTTATAAGGCTATTTAAGCCGAGAGTTTGCTTTCAATTGATTAAGATCATTCACCCAAAGATTCTGTGAGTTTGCTGCTTAGGCGTTTGATACTTCAACACCAACAATTACAGCCCTCATAAGCTCGACACGGGTCTCGTACACACGCACGTAGATCGCCTCTGGGAGATTCTCCTTCAAGATTGTCCACTCACGCATGATATTGTTGAAACTATTTCCATCTTCGTTGTGCTTCTGCCTTTTCCTATCGCTATAGAAGTGGTCTGAGTGGTACGAAACGATGTCGAATTGCTTGAACGCACTTTCGGCCATGTCTACTGGTTGGGATTATTGACGATAAGAGATACGGGTGGTTGCTCCCCTGATCCTATTTATAAGGGTTGAAGGGTAGCAATCTGTTTCGCAGTCATCATCAAAATCCTAATCAAGTAGGAGTTCGTTACGTACTAGTGTAGGAAATAGAGAAACCTGATGCTGTTTGAACAAGGAATTGTGCTACAGAGTTTGGTTTTTCCTTGATGACTAACAGTAATCTAGGTATCACACAGTGACTTGAATGATGTTTATCACTAAACAACTTATCTTCGAGAATGAAGTAAAAAAAAGGTCCCCTTTGAATCTAAAAATGTAATCTTCATTTCTTCTCATTCTTATAAGATCTAAGAACTTAATAACGGCTAAAACAACCGTATTTGTCCATAAAGAGACGCTTAAATAAGGGTTCCACCCTTGACATACTCGGTGAAAGCCAAAGCCACCAAACCTAACATGGCCAATCTTCCATTCCACAACTCAGCATCTGAGGTCATGAGACCCTTTGATTTCGACTCCACGCTGACTCCTTGAAATAGAGGAATCACGGATGCAACCGACAGCAAAATGCTAGTGCCAAGGAACACTGACACGCCACCGTCGGAGATCTGAGAAAACACATCCTGGCCCTTAAACAGTTCTACTGCAAGAGCTGAGACAAAGCCGACCATGGCTAGTCTGCCGTTGATTCTTTCCGGTGCCGGACCGCTGAAAGCGAAAATGTCTCCGAACTTGGTGCTAACCTTGGGAGTCCTTGGGGGTGGTGGGAAAGGTGTAGGTGTAGGTGTAGGTGCTGCTGCTGGAATCTTTGATGGTTCTGAATCTGTAGATGGTTTCTCCTCACGTAGACCATCCTGCAATACATGGACAAATTGTTAATTAACACGAAGATCCTCGGCAAAATTAAACTCTACACACAGAGATCTAAAAAGAAAATGCATTTTATTTTGAACATCGAAACAAAAGACTCTTTGAAGACAAAGGAAAAACTAGCTTATAGTAGAGATCTGTTTACCTCAGCCATGGAGCGCACCCTCATGTTTGGGTACCTATGAAGAGTTGGTACAAGTTGGTTTACTCTGACTGAGCCCCTCTTACCAGCTCCAAAAGCGACGGAGTTTGCGAGGAATATCGATTGCATGGAAGCTGAAGCAGCCATTTTATATATGTTTCTTGACTGAAACACCCACAAAGCTAGTATGAGCAAGGAGATTGATGAAACACAAGATCGCGCTTAGAAGACGAGAGAAGTGAAGACGATCGAACTGGGTTAATAAAACTTTGAGTGCCCTGAACTGGTTTTTATAGTAAAACTACGTGATGGGTTTAGACACTGGAGTGCTAGTGGGTTTGGCTCGTGAAGTTGAACGGTGGATATTGAGGCACCACGTCACTCGTTAGGGTATGCAAGTAATGTTGGGACACTTGGGTTGTTTTGTTTTCACATGATGGGCATGGGAGACGTGGTTGAAGAGCACACCGCAATGTAGAACTGTAGAAGTCAGTGAATTTCTGAGGTCCCAGTTTTCTTGAACGCGTTTCACTTTTCTGATCTTTCGAGAAACGGGGACTGATGTTTGACGAGTCCACGATTATACTAGTTTTAGGCTCTGTTCGAAAAATCGGCCTAGGCGACCGGAAGGTGGCAGGCCGATCCGTTTTTGTAAAAAACCGCCTAGGTCCCGCCGTGCTATCGGCAATTCTTCCCAGGTACGTTTTCTATCCATTATATTCAGCTGCATATGTATTTGGTAAAGAAAAATATATATGTTGCACTGAGGACCCAGCCCGATTATATATGTTGTAATATATACTAGACACTTTTATTGTAATATATGCTAGACACTTTTATTTTGTAGTAGTAGTACTTGATTGTCTTTGCATGTTTGAGTTTATATGTATGTTTTTATGATAAGTTTTCGTTTTAGAGTTGTTTGGAAGCTCTTGTATTATTATTTGATTGTTGATGGATCAATATGGTTGTTGGTAAATGTCTATTTGAGTATTATATAGAATTAAAATTATATTATAAATATATATATTTTTAAAAAAGGTAAAACCGCCTAGGCCCCGCCTAGGCCCCGTCTAGGCGCTCTGGGCGCTAGAAGGTGGCTGACCGCCCGACTAGCGCCTAGCGTTTTTTTGAACACTGGTTTTAGGGTTTTGAGCTAGTCGACACTTGGTAGGCACGAGCTATGATGCACGGATACGGTAAAAGTTTTAGTATGTTGTATTGTATCTGTATTTAATACGGGTATATACGGGATACGTCATGGATACGTACTTAAAGATATTCAAACGTATCCTAGATCATTTAGGGAGGCTTTGACCAAATTAATACTAGGTTGTTGACTTTTTGTAGTAATATCTTATTTAATTTGTAGCAATCTCTGTTCTGTTTTAACTCTTTCATGACTATAATTGAATATTCTTCTGTATTTTCCTTAATTAGATGATTTAGATTAGATTTATTTGGAATTTATTTATTATTATAATTTTTTGTGATAGATATAGTAAAATTAGGCTATTTTCGTGTTATTTCCCATTAAAATTATCTATATATTTTTAAATTATATTAAATATATATAATATCAAAACGTACTCGTATCCTATTTTTTCGATAAAAAACGTATCTGCATATCGTATCGAACCCGTATCCGTGTCCCGTACCTGTACTAGTGCATCATAGGGCACGAGAGACTTATAATGTTGAGCTTCATTTTCGATTTGTTGGAAAGAGGAAGACACCGGCCGAGTCACCAAGCACTCAGCAGAGTGCAGGAAACAGTTGCATTTGTTTGATGGTGGTAAAAGTTGGAGAGACGTGGTTCTCTCTATACACAGACCGACACACAAGCAAGAACTTCGATCAACGTACCAGTCTATTTGTAGTTTTGTACCACACAGATCAGCGAAGTCTTAGTGTTTGGTAAAGATAATTTACCGTAACAACAGCAAAGTTAGTATTTGGTAAAGATAATTTGCTGATCTTGTGTGGTACAGGATATCGATGGTCATGAGGAGAGTTTGAATCAAGTGCAATGATCGATTACCGTGACACCGTGTTAATACCTTTTCCAATATTTTCCTTTTGTTCATGGACTCGATCCAAAGTATATATACTACCAAAATTTGAGTTACTTAAACCCATTGTTTAGAGGTGGAACCTAATATTTCACCTTTACCGGATTACAATTAAAATGTGAAGCCATTCTGGGCTCTTTGTCTGGGCCCAATTCGCCATAAAACTAAGTAAAGCAAGGGAAACTACTCCCACATTGGAAAGGAACAGGAATGCTGCCTTCAATGCTACTATAAATACCGGCACATGCATCCCGGTAAGAAAAAAACTTCTGAACAATGAAGGAGAACTTGACTATTCTTGATCTTTCTGCTTAATTGACAGTGTCTAACTTAAGCATCGGAGTGGCTTCCCTCGGTAAACCCGGGGACGCCTCTTTGACGTGTTTGTTCTTTACACAGGAAAACTCGGAATACAAGGAAGTTCGCTATTTCTGGAGCCGTGTCACCCGCTAAAGGGACCGCGAGCAACCCGGAAACAATTGGTGCTCTCGTTGAGAGTCGAACTCAAGACCTCACGCTTACCAAATGGACACAAGCCAGACTTGCTAAGGTAATAACCCCAGTAGGGAATCCTCCGGGTTATGTAAACCCGCGAATTTTTGACAGTGCATACATCAAACCCGCTACCCTCCCACCCGCTTGATAATAGGTACCAAGTTATCTACAAATGCCCAAATTTATTATGTTTAATGTTATATATAAAGCCTTTCAGGCCCACATAAAACCCTACCGGGTTATGTTTATCAATAAGTTTGTTAAGTGAATGCAGGCGATCTCCATATGACGTGAAATATTGCAAGCCTTAACGGCCTTATTTCACTGTCAAAACTCGACAAGCTCCGATAATCTCCGGTCTACATGACGTGAAATATTGCGAGCCTTAACGGCCTTATTTCACTGTCAAAACTCGACAAGCTCCGATAATCTCCGATAATCTCCGGTCTACATGACGTGAAATATTGCAAGCCTTAACGGCCTTATTTCACTGTCAAAACTCGACAAGCTCCGATAATCTCCGATAATCTCCGGTCTACATGACGTGAAATATTGCGAGCCTTAACGGCCTTATTTCACTGTTAAAACTCGACAAGCTCCGATAATCTCCGGTCTACATGACGTGAAATATTGCGAGCCTTAACGGCCTTATTTCACTGTCAAAACTCGACAAGCTCCGATAATCTCCGGTCTACATGACGTGAAATATTGCAAGCCTTAACGGCCTTATTTCACTGTCAATCTCCGATAAGCTCCGATAATCTCCGGTCTACATGACGTGAAATATTGCAAGCCTTAACGGCCTTATTTCACTGTCAATATCCGATAAGCTCCGATAATCTCCGGTCTACCTGACGTGAAAAATTGCAAGCCTTAACGGCCTTATTTCACTGTCAAACTCGGCAATGTCCGATAATCTCTGGTAATCTCCATAACTTGAAATATTGCGAGCCTTTCACGGCCTTATTTCAGCCCTTAGAAGTCCTTATGGACCCGTAAAGCCCTAGCGGCACTATTTTTATTTACATGCCAAACCGGCATTATGTGTAAATTTTGTCAACACTAGCATATTTTGCATCAGATTACCGTGTTATTTGGCAGGAAGCCCTTGGAAGTCCTTATGGACCCGTAAAGCCCTAGCGGCACTATTTTTATTTACATGTCAAACCGGCATTATGTGTAAATTTTGTCAACACTTGCAGGTTATGCATCGGGTTGGAAGTCCTAACGGACCCGTGAAAGCCCTAGCGGCCCTTGAAAGTCCTAACGGACCCGTACAGCCATAGCGGCCCTATTTTCACTTTATAATGTTAACATGCCAACCCGGCACTATATGTGAATTTTGTCAACACTTGCAGGTTATGCATCGGGTTGGAAGTCATAATGGACCCGTAAAGCCCTAGCGGGCCTTAGAAGTCCTAACGGAACCGTAAAGCCCTAGCGGCCCATGGAAGTCCTAACGGACCCGTATACCCTAGCGGCATTATCTTTATTTACATGCCAAACCGGCATTATGTATAAAATGTCAACACTTGTATATTATGCATCAGATTAACGTGTTATTTTACAAGAAGAAAATACCGTGTTATAGAATGGTATTCCCCCCCGTAAAGACCTAGCGGGCCTTGGAAGTCCTAACGGACCCCTAAAGCCTTAGCGGCACTATCTTTATTTACATGTCAAACCGGCATTATGTGTAAATTTTTATACTATGCATCAGGTTACCGTGTTATTTCAGAAGAGCGAAGGAAAAGCTTGATTACTTCAAAAAGGTCAATTACAAGAGCAGTAAACCGCTACAAAACATACTACACTACAAAAGCAAAGACAAATACTTAGGCTCCAGCTCAGGGCGCTGCAGACCCGCTACCACCGCCAGTGCTCGAGCCGCCACGTCCTCCCCGGGGCCGTATGATAAACTGTCCCCTACGGAGCGGTGGCCGGTTTTGAGGACCACCGACAATCCCACCACGGGAAGTACCTCTCCGGGCTGCTGAAGGACGAACCGGGGGACTCCGAACCGGGTTTGCAGGAGCCCTAGGGTTTGCAGCCACAGCAGGAGTCGACCTGGAGGTACCTGCAGCCTCATCGGGTCTGACATGACCTTGGTGACCATCATAACCAGCTTTATCGAGCCAGCCTTGGCGAATCCCGGCGCTAACAATTTCGGCACGAGCCTCAGCCCTTGCCGACCGCAGCTTCAGCTCAAACTCGGGGCTCGCCAGAAACTCGGAGACAGCAGAGTCCCTGGCCCGAGAAACAGACTGCACCAATTCTCCTTTCTGCTGCTCCAGAGAAGTCACTTGCTGCTGCAGCGCTTGATTCTGTTGAGTAAGCTGAGCAATAGCGGCATCTTGAGCACACCGGTCCTCCCGGTGACCTTCAATGACCCTCTCAAGCTCCGAGTTTTTGGCCACAAACTCCGCTATCTATTCTTCTGCCTTGGCCAACTCTGCCCACGACGCGACCGCTGCTGCGCTTGCCTCTTCCCGAAACTGAGCCAGGCATTCTTCGCTAACTGTCGCCTGGTCCCGGGCCGCCCGGAGATCTGCCCTGAGCACTCTCTCCCTCTCGGGGATTCCTTCACTGATTAGCCGATCAGTTGCCAAGTATGACATCCTGACCGCCTACAAAAAACAATTTAGCGGGTGAGTATCAAAGAAAAAAAGAAACCCCCAACACAAGTCACGAAGGAAACACTAACTCGCATCAGCTTCTCCTGTGTCCTCCGGAGGGTAACTACCGGGTCTTCGTGCCCCAAGATGCAGGAGTCCGCGGCACAGTTCTTCAGATCCGCCACCATCCTCTGGACGCCCACGTCCGCCACCCCTCCACTCGCCAACTCTTGCATAATCTCGTGAATGGCCCGGTGCTGGCTCCTCTCCTTCCTCTCCCTCCTCTCCTTCCTCCTCTTCTTCCTCTCGGACCTTGTCGAGCTGGATGCCTCCCGGGTGCGTTTGTGGGAGGGGACGGGTTCCACTTCGTGCACTTCGTCGCTCCCATCACTCCCCTCAGGGTTCTCACTCGCCACCCCTTTGAAACCAACAACTTCTTCACCCCCGTTGTCAGCCTCATCTTCAGTCAACTCCTCTTCACCCGGGAGCACAGATGAGGGCACCGCGCTCGTCACCGGTTCTTCAGTCTCTTCATCGGCGAAGGTAAATTGGGTCACCGGTTCTTCGAATACCGGGTTTTCACCCGCCTCCGAGGGATTCCCTTCAGTTTCCTCTTCCTCCTGATAAACCTCTGGTCCGAGAACCTCAGCCAAGTACCCGGGGACCTCCTTGTAGTACAAAGTATCAACATGGAACTGCTGAAGATCCCCTTGCTCGGCGTCTGGGCGCAGGAAAGCCGTTTTTGTGGTCAGGTCGATATCGTACGGTAGACCATCCGCCCCTTGCGTCCGGATCCCGGCCCATACAGCTTTATCCTCGAAGCCGTCATACATTCCCGGGTTCTTCCGTTTGGTGAACTCCATCGGAAGAAGAGCTGCAACAAATAACACAGCCTGTTACACAGAGCGTGCCATATGACAACAAAAATTTAAAAGACACCGGACAAACCTGGTAGCTCCATCAACCGGCACCTGCTGTACACGTACAGCCTACAAAGCCGGTATGAACTCCGGTCATCTTGCCCACGGAAGGCCCACAACATCCTCCGAATCCTCTTCTCCATCACCGGCTCTAGAGGAATATCGGGGATATCTGCAACAAAAATAATTATAACCCGGGACTCCAAAAAATTTATAACCCGGAGACAGAAGAACTTACTTATCAGTGGTTGGAAGTCACCCGGTACTTGCAGCGCGTATCCCGGGTCTTGAAAGTTTCTTATCAAGAAACTTTTCTCCCTCCAGGTCCGGCTCACGGAGGTTGGCAGGTCCTCGACGATCTTCTTAAAAACCGCTTTGGACTTCAGTTGGATGGTCCCGCTGAAACCCGCCTTCCGGGAATACTCGGCCCGGTACATGACGTGTAACTCGTGATAGGTTGGCATCTGCTGCTTCAACACCTTGTACATGACGCACAACCCGAGTAGCTGCCTCCACATGTTCGGGCCAATTTGCCCGATTGCGAAGTTGCTCGCAGCCAAGAGATACTGCACCTCTACCTTTAGCGGGAGTGACAGGCCGCAGCGTAGCTGATACTCGTGGCACAGCGTCCACCCATCCCCGGGAGCGAAGAACTGGTCCTCGGGTTCTAAGGGCCGTATTTCAACGGACTCGGGGATTTTCCAGTTGCTCCTTAGCTCCACGATCTCCTCCGCTGTCAGTGAGTACCCGGGAGGGTCGAGAGCGGTCCCATCAGTGAAGGTTACAGCGGCAAACTCGGGGACGTGAGTGTCCATTGCTTCGTTGGCCATCTGCAAAACACAAAACACGGGGATGTCAACAGAACCCCAGATAACCCGGTGACCTCAAGTTAAAACCCCACCCAGAATAACGCGGAAACCCAGAAAAATCTTCTTGGAAACCCAGAAACACCACAAAAATCATCCCAAAACACACAAAAAGAAGGGAGAAGAGGCCATACCTTAGCTGGGAAGGTTTGCAGGGGTTTTGACGCAGTTTTGAGTTTTGAAATCGAAAGAAACAGAGACAAGAGCGAGAGCGACAGCAAAAAAGCTCGAAAAAGTTATCGGTTTGGAGGTGAGACAAAACTGTCACCCTCAACCCCTATTTATACAGTTAAGGGCGTGCACTGAAGGGACGTTTCAGTTTCTCGAGGGAAACGACAAGTGTCACGCATGCCGCTTCAGAAAACCGAAAAACTTTTCAGTTTCCCCCCACTACAACCCGGAAACGTCGTTTTGAATTCTCGACGTAGAGAGTGTCTACGGGTTACGCTTGCGTACGGACTTGGGGGACTGGGTACCCCGGGTTTGGTTGCTAACTTTGTAACCCGGTAAAGAAAAGATTTTAAGTCCCCACCCAAGCGTACCCCTTGACTGAGGACTTGGGGGACTTGTTTATAGGTGGAACCTAATATTTCACCTTTACCGGGTTACAATTAAAATGTGAAGCCACTCTGGGCCCTTTGTCTGGGCCCAATTCGCCATAAAGCTAAGTAAAGCAAGAGAAACTACTCCCACATTGGAAAGGGACAGGAATGCTGCCTTCAATGCTACTATAAATACCGGCACATGCATCCCGGTAAGAAAAAAACTTCTGAACAATGAAGGAGAACTTGACTATTCTTGATCTTTCTGCTTAATTGACAGTGTCTAACTTAAGCATCGGAGTGGCTTCCCTCGGTAAACCCGGGGACGCCTCTTTGACGTGTTTGTTCTTTACACAGGAAAACTCGGAATACAAGGAAGTTCGCTATTTCTGGAGCCGTGCCACCCGCTAAAGGGACCGCGAGCAACCCGGAAACACCCATAATCCTCATAACATCATTATATACTGGTCTGCTCACCTGCGGGACGTAAATAAAGGGACAGAAAGGGGTGAACTTCTCCTAATCGTCAGATCTTAAATGAATCGATCTAAAGACAAGAAAAGAAAACCTGTAAAACCCAAATGATATTAAGCCAACAGCTAATCTCGTCTCTTTAGTCTACCAAAACGACTCCCAAAACGCAGGATTAATCTTTCTCCTCTCTCTTCTCATGATCACTCAGTTCATAATCCCTCCGAGTCTCTCCCATATCAGTATTGATTCATCATCGCCGTCATAAGGCCGCAGGTTTATATTGCTGAAGGTATATTTCTTAGATTTTAATCTCTCTCCCTCTCTCGATTTTAGGGATTTCGTTCTCGATCCTTTTCCCTTTCTTCTTCTTTAGTCTGGGTGAATGATGGAGCTATCGTATTCCATTCGATGATTCATGGTTCTTTCTTTCTCAATCTTTAATCGAAATTGTCATTGTTTTTTGTCAAATTATTGATTTTGGTCGCAAATGAAATTACTGTAGTTTTTAGATTTTGAACAATGCTCAAAATTTGATTCTTTTGGGATTTGAATGAGTGAATATGTTTAATTGTTGATACATATTAAAATTGATCAAAAGAAATTGAAGATCTGTACGTTTTGTTGATGGAATCGATTGCATTCCAAAAAATAAGGAGATGGCTCTTATATGATCAAATTGATTGAACTATCTAGTTTTCCTTTGTATTGAATCGCATAATAGTTGTTCTATGCATGAAGATAGTTCATCCCCTTCTTGCATTTCACGTGCCATCAATTTTTTTATGTACAAGTTTTTCAAACAATGCTTTGACTTAAAAAAAGTATTTAAATCTAAAGAGGTCTATATATAGATTTGTTTAATTACAAGCCCATTGCTTTGTCATTATAATATATTTATTGAATTCAAGCTAGAGCTTCATAATAATATAATGAGATTGCTGGGTTTTTGGTTTGTGAAATTGTGTTTTGTAGCCTACTATGTTTACTTCTTAACTTCTTTCTTCCTACTGTTGTGTTTGTCTGTTAAGAAGATGAATTTTCATTTCTTATTGTGGTTATAATATAATTTTACATGCAGCTTTATGACGACTGAACCACCATTACAAGAGCAAGAACCAATTAAAGATGTTTTTATAGATGCACCAAAACTTCAACTTAGTCAAGAATTTGAATCAATAGAAGAGGCTATCACTTTTACAATGATATATATGTAAAGAGGGTTGGCTTTGGTGTGAGAATGGGTTCAAATAAGAGAAGCAAAGTGACAGGAGAGATTACTTGGAAACAATTTGTATGTTCCAAAGAAGGGAAAACATATGTGACTTATGAGAACTCACGGCTGGAGCAATCATCGACCATGGAAGAAAGAAATTGTGGAATAAAGCGTATGAATTGTAAGGCAAGGTTGAACATCGTCTTAAATAGGGCAACTAGGAAATGGTGTATAAGTGACTTTGAGGAGACTCATACACATGAACTTACAACATCCAGAAGAATACATATTGTAACATCACACCGCAAGCTCACAAAGGCAAAGAAATGTCTTATGGAAAAGCTAAGTAGTGTTAACGTTGTATCGAGTCAGCAATTCAAAATTATGGAGACCATGGCTGGTGGTATATACAAAATGTTGGATATATGGCCAGAGATTTGAGGAACTTTGAAAGAGATTCAAGAGAAGTGAAAGGACATGATGCAACTATGCTATTAGAGTACTTTGAATCAGAAAAGGAAAAGAAACCATCTTTTTATTTTGAAGTCGACCGAGATGAAGAAAATATAATGAATCGATGCTTTTGGGCTGATCCTACCTCTCAAAAGCATATTTTTTCTTTAACGATGTTGTTGTGTTTGATACCACCTATAACACAAACAAATATCATATGATCTTTGCTCTTATCATGGGTGTGAACCATCAAGGCCAAACAATTGTATTTGGTTGTGGACTTTTAAGTGATGAGAAGACCGAATCTTTTATTTGGTTACTAGAACAATGCTGAAAGCTATGCCTAGTGGGCCACCGAAAGTAATAATCACCGATCAAGATCCAGCAATTGCAAAAGCCATTGCCCAAGTTCTTCCACATACACTGCATCGTTATTGTATTTGGCATATCATGTTTAAATTTTGAGACAAGCTTGGTCTCATGATTGCTCAAAATTATTATGGACTCTTCAAAGCCAGTGTATATAACTCTATGACTAAAGAAGAATTTGAAGGTAGTTGGAAGAATGCTGTGCAACAAAGCAAACAAGAAAATCATCCATGGTTGAACACAATGTATGAACTATGAAGTAGATGGATCCCTGCATTTTGCAATCACATCTTTCATGCAGGTACTGCAGGTACGTAAAGAAAATGTTATTCTTAAAATGATTTATTAAACTGAACTATTCTTTATGGATTTTGTATCACATCTTTCATCAGGTATGCAAAGTAGTCAAAGAGTTGAAAGTAACCATGCATTCTTCAAAACATTTGTTTCTTTGAACAATTCGTTATTGGATTTTGCTACAAGGATTAAAAGGGGACTTGGACAACAAAGGCATGAAGAACTTATTCATGATCATGTTGATAGTAATGAACTTCCAAAGACAAAGACGTATTATCCGGTTGAAAAGCAGACGCGTGATGTGTACACAAAGGAAATCTTTTTAAGATTCCAAGATGAGATTGTCAAGAGTACTGCTTACTTGAAAATGTGAAATATTGAAAGAGGATGAACATGAATGTGTGTATACTATTTTAAGGGCTGCAGAAGATGAGCAAAGTTCGAAAGTGAGACAAATTGTTCATGACAAAGCCTCTGATTTTGCCAAATGCAGTTGTGGATGTTTTGAGGTTCAAGGAATTGCATGTAGGCATATCATTTTCTTCTTTCGAAGTATTAATATGATACATTTTCCAAGTGAATACATCCTGGATAGGTGGACAAAAAATGCAAACGTTGGAAGAGTTTGGGACGATGATGATACTGAAGTGATAGATGTAGGTGATAAGTCCTTGATGATGAGATATATTCAACTATCTCAACTTTCACAAGCCGTAGTTGATGAGGCATCTCTTTCCGAAGAATCAACAAAATATCTCACAGATGGACTTCATTCGCTTCGTCTTGGAATCAAAGAACTTCTCTCAACTTTAGGTGTTGAAGAAGTTCATGTTACAAAAAAGAGAATACCTGAGAAAATATGCATTGAAGAACCATCTGAATCAAAGGCTAAAGGAAGCGGGAAGAGATTGAAGTCATCTAAAGAAATTGCAATGAGTAAGCTACGAAACTGTGGAAAATGCGGTAAAAGTGGTCATAACATCAAGACTTGTGACAGGCACAATACTAATGGGTAAAAACTTTATTTACTCTAACAATTACTTTATTACCTATGTGATCATTTGCCGAATTGAATTATTATTGATATTCTATATACACAGGTCAAGCCAACATATCAACCCCCCAATCAAATGGCAGCACCAGTTAGCATGCATGTCATTGGTGGAGCTGATTTTTGTTCTATTTTGTTTTGCATACAAGCAAGTTTTCAATATGTAATTCTCTAATTTAATGCAATCAATATGCATCCGTTTCGTTGTACGACATCATGTATCTTCTTTTGGAACTTGTGTATGCATATGCATGCTAGAACATGTGTACCTTCTTTTGAGATTTAGTTATAACCTGTGAATATGAATCAATTCAATTTGGATGTCTTACATATTTTATATTTTATGCACCAAAGTAAACTGTACAAGATTCTTCCATTTAGAATTGAATCATCAGTCCTACATATTTCATTTCAAAACTGTACATGACTTCAATTGATTTATCAATACCACATATTTCATTTCAAGATAAGAGGCAAGTTTTGTACATGTTTATTGTGGTACGAATAAAAAGAACTTAAATACATGAATATATATTTTCAAGCTGAGACAATGTGTACAATTATCTAACAGGTAGTTCCTATACAAATTTCTTGAAGTTACAAGTACATCCTACACAAATTCGAGTAACTTGTACATTGAATGACTATCAGTTGACTAATTAAAATGAAAATTTCAGCCATGTTAGGTTATCATTTCTGCCTCCAATCAATATTGCTTACAGTTGCAGCATCTCTAGCCTGTTGGTGATAATAATCTCAATGCAATTGAGAAAGGTACTGCAATAACTGTAATTAAATAAGAGTTTCCTGCAAAACAGTATAACAAGAGTCAAAAGGAATCTAAACTATCTTCATGCATAAAACAACTATTATGCGATTCAATAAAAAGAAAACTAGATAGCTCAATCAATTTGATCATATAAGAACCCTCTCCTTATCTTTTGGAATGCAATCGATTCCATGGACAAAACGTACAGATCTTCAATTTCTTTTGATCAACTTTATATATATATCAACAATTAAACATATTCACTCATTCAAATCTCAAAAGAATCAAATTTTGAGCATTGTTCAAAATCTAAAAACTACAGTAATTTCATTTGCGACCAAAATCAATAATTTGACAAAAAACAATGACAATTTTGATTAAAGATTGAGAAAGAAAGAACCATGAATCATCGAATGGAATACGATAGCTCCATCATTCACCCAGACTAAAGAAGAAGAAGGGGAAAAGGATCGAGAGCGAAAATCCCTAAAATCGAGAGAGAGAGAGAGATTAAAATCTAAGAAATATACCTTCGGCAATATAAACCTGCGGCCTTACGATGACGATGATGAATCAATACTGATATGGGGGAGACTCGGAGGGATTATGAACTGAGTGATCATGAGAAGAGAGAGGAGGAAGATTAATCCTGTGTTTTGGGAGTCGTTTTGGCAGACTAAAGAAACGAGATTAACTGTTGGCTTAATATCATTTGGGTTTTACAGGTTTCTTTTCTTGTCGTTAGATCGATTCATTTAAGATCTGACGACAAGGAGAAGTTTGTCCCTTTCTGTCCCTTTATTTGGCTTCCGCAGGTGAGCGGACCTCTCATTATATATATTTAGTTGAAATGAAGAAAAGCTTAAGGTACAACAATGGAGGAAAGAGAAAAAGAGAGAGAGAGCCCGATTGAATATTTTTTCAGAACTTTTCAATAATACGAGCTTAAATCTCAAACCAAAAAGTATACAATATATGTATTTAGGACCAGCACCTAACCAATTATTACATCATTAAAAATATAACACCAGAAAATGAGAGAAAATACCAACAACAACTAGACAACTGTCAACCATCAAAATATCTTAGTCAACATAGGAAAAGAAAGTCAACAGTACAGAAATGTCACTGTTTTCCCGCGCCTCAATCTCAGCAATGGTCATCACCATCAAGCTGAGATTTTCACTATGATACTTGAAAGCTGGACTGTGTAAACCTTTTATAAAAATATATGCAGTCTGTTCATCTGTAGGAACATACTATAAAAGAAGATCTTTCTTCTGAACTCTTTCTCTCACAAAATGAAAATCTTTATCAAGATGCTTGATTCTGAAATGAAAAACAAGATTGGAGCACAATGTTATAGCCGAAAGATTGTCACACTTCAAAAGAGGTGGAGCTAGAATTCGAATAGGTAAATCATAGAGAACATGTCTAAGCCATGAGATTTCTGTTACTGTATTTGCTAAGGCACGATATTCAGCTTCTGTTGAACTTCTAGAAACAAATCCTTGTTTCTTTGATTGCCAAGAAATTGGACAATAGCCAAGATATATACTAAACCAGTTTTAGGCCTCCTGTTATTTACCTCACTAACCCAATCAACATCACAATATGCCTTAATAAAAGAAGCACGGTGACCATGTTTATAGAATAAACCTTTAGTCATTGTACCTTAAAGATACCTCAGAATTCTTTTTACGTAATAAAAGTGAAAATCAGTAGGGGCTGCCATGAACTAACAAACTGTAATAATTGAGTATGCAATATTTGGCCTTGTGAGAGTCAAATATAGTAATGCTCCAACAATACTTATGTAAAAGGATGGATTTGGAAGAGGAATACCTTTATTCTTCAACAATTGAACATAAGAAAGGCATGGTGTGTTGCTAAAATTCTTACAAGTGCTCAAAATTACCTTTTCTGTCAATTCTGTGGCATATTTTTCTTGTGATAAAAATATACCGTTGCTCTTGTACTGCACCAGCAATTCCTTCATATCAAAAGAATCACTAAGTTCACTTATCACATCAGCAGTTCAACAGTTCTTTCCTTATCTGAACCTGTAATGATGATATCATTGACATAGAGAAGAAGAGGTATCGCACCGGCTGTTGAGCTTTTAATAAACAAATTAGGATCTGATCGAGTGAGAAAAAAGCAAAACCAAGAGTTGGAAGAAAACTTGTGAATTTTTCATTACAAGCTTTTGGCGCCTGTTTCAATCCTTAAAGAGACTTCTTCACCACACAAACATGACTATGGAATTTAGGATCAACATAACCTTAAGGTTGGTGCATGCATATAAACTTCTTCCTTCAAATCTTCATATAGAAAAACATTTTTAACATCTAGCTGTTTGATATCCCACTTGTCCATAGCAGCTAGAGCAAGGATTAATCTGAAAGTGGTATGTCTAACAACTGGACTGAAAGTTTTGTTATAGTCAAGACCTTTCTCTTGACTATAACCCTGTGCTAAGAGTCTTGCTTTAAATCTGGAGACAGTTCCATCTGCATTTTTCATAATTTTAAATATTCATTTGATGTTAACAATATTTTTGTCTGAAGGAAAAGGTACTAGATCTCAAGTTCTTTGTTTCTGTAAAGCAGAAATTTCTTCATTCATGATATTATCCTACTCAGGTTTTCCAGCTGCATGCTTAAAAGAACTTGGTTCAATTAATTTAGTAAAATTTTCTACTATAGAAAAACCACTGAAATATGTAAAATTCATCGAATAGCTCCTGATGAATAAGCTCAATAATCCTCAAATGATTTCATCTTGAAAATTCAATTCTTAACCCTTGTCAACATTGAATGATCATTATATGACTGACTAGGATCTTCAATAAATGACAGTTCATAAGGAATAGTATTTGTTATTCCTTCATTTAAGCAGTCTGCACCAAAACGATCACTACCAGTCATCACTTCAACATTCATTATATTATCACTCACAATATCAACCACTTCTGCATTATTCATGGTAATCACTAGTGACTTTTCACTCTTAGCTGACGAAATTTATACAGTTCTATCGGTTCTGATTTTCTTAGCTTACGAAAAAAGTTCCGTCGGCTAGGAGAAAAAGTTTGTCGACTAAGGACCTCTTGGCTGACGGAATACGTTCGTTGGAAATTTCCGTCAACTAAGCTCTTCTTAGTCGATAGATCTGTGATCCTGGCTAATTTCGCCGGCTAAGAAAGCTCTTAGTCGACGAAAAATCTCGTATTTTGTCGGCTAAGACCTAAAAGCCTAGCCGATGGAATCTAAACTATATTCCGTCGACTAAGATTTTTCATAGCCGACGGAAAAGTTTATATTCCGTTGGCTAAGATTAAAAATAATATTTACTTACAAAACTGCGCTACAGATATTTCAGTGTCCGATTGACTATTGTGATACCAATTTGGAAGCGGAATGGGCGTACAAGTCAAACTCATTGCTAATTGCATGATATATGGGCGTTTTTGGTCATCCGAGTTCGTTTAAGACTTCAAAATTTAGTTTTTCTAAACACTTAACACATTAAAACACCTAAATCTACATATATATGAGGTATTTTGGTTCAACCTTCAATACAACAAACTCTCACCATAATGAAATGCAACTGTCCATCTAAAAATTTTGAAACACTTATCCCTCGATGATAGGGCTCCCCATAGGAATAAATAATGGTAAGTAGTAGTCATGCTGTCATTCAGATCATCAAAATTCACAAACAAAAATCACACCATCAGAAATCATCAATATGTTTGAATATGTCTATGGTAAAAAATTCAACTTGATCCGATAAATTTAAGGGCTTCATCCGGACGATCAATCTCGTAAGTCAAACCCCTAAATTGCATTAACCGCAACTATCGGCACCGAAACTTTACCAGAATTACGTGATTTTTCAACCGTACACGTATTTCACACGTCTAAATTATGTATTTTTCCCAGACATTCAACTGAAAATAGTTTCAAATCGATGAGACGTAACCAATGGTATAAAAATTTATGAAAAAATAACCACCGGAGTTAGTGCTACCTCTAAGGAGAAAGAATGAAAAATTTCATTGACCTCAACTGTCGGCACCGAGACTTTACCGGAATTACGTGATTTTTCAAACGTAGACGTGTTTCACTATTCCGGTCATATCTTATTTTCTGAATTTTTTTCGTTTGAAGCTTAGACGTAGAGTTTGTTTTTGAAATTGAATATTTACTTAACACTTAGTAAATAAGTAATACAATATTAGTAATCATGTTGTGATTCCGATCATCAAAATTAAAAAAAAATCTGACCGTCAGATATCATCATTATGTTGAAATATGAGTATGAGGAAAAATAATTCCGTCGGAATTAAATAAAAAAATAATAATTTTTAACCCCTTAGCAGACCGAATTAAATAATTTTGTCTCCTAATGTACCGCTTATTCGACGAAATTATTTAATTCCATTGGCTAAGGGCAAAAAAATCAAAACAATTTTCCGCGCAAAATTTTATACCAAAATTTCAGAAAAAACTTCAAACACTTAGCCGATGGAATGCAATAATTTCGTCGGCTAAGAGCTAAAAATTTCAAAATTTTGAATCCCCGAGCTAAATTTTTAATTTTTTTTTTAAATAATTTTTTTCTTTAAATATTATCTTCTCTTTACTTCTCCAAAATCTCTCCTCTCCCTCTCCTCTCTTGTGTGTGGTGTGTGGTGGTGGGTGATGATGGTGTGTGGTGGTGGTCGTGGTGGTTTTTGGTGATGGTGGGTGGTGATGGTGTGTGGTGGTTTTTGGTTATGGTGGTGTGCGGAATCTGAATGGCCGATTTCTTACTGGATATCCATAGCCGGCGGTGGATTTTTTGTGATCGATCTCCGTTTTTTTTAAATTAGGTTTACCGACGGAATATTCCTTCGGTTAAGAGTTTTATTTTTTTTTAATTTTAAAAAAAATTCGTCTGCTGAAATCTTAGCGTAAAATGATTATTAATTTGTTTTTATTTTAAAATATGTCCGTCTCCTAGGAACTTAACCGACAAAATCATTCTGTCGGCTAAGATCTTAGTAGACCGATCTTAGCCGACGGAATTTCCGTCTACTAGGTTGTCTCTTAGTTGACGGAAGCTAGGGTCTTCACCGACGCGTCTTAACCGATGGATCTTAGTCGACAAAATTTCATCAGCTAAGAGCTTAGGAGACGAAAAAATACTCTTAGGAGACGAAATTGTTTCATCGGCTAAGAGCCGTAATCCAGTAGTGATTCCTCTCAATACCATTTTCAGTATCTGTTGTTGCATGATTCACATTTCTAATTTCAACTTGAGCTGCACTGTTGTCATTTTCTATTGTATCAACATTTTATGAATTTCCATCATAAACAACAGTATCATCATTATTTCTTTCAACTCCAGAATCATCAAATTCAAAAATATCTAATTCTTTAGCATATGGGTTGTTGAAAATTTCTAAAGATCCTCCACCTAAATTACCCCTTACACATGAGCTGAAAGTGAAACTGCAGGGGACTGCTTGATAGGTTTGGAGCTTGAAATGGAAGGTTAAGGGGCAAGCAGATGATAAGGAAACTCACTTTCATTATAGATCACATGTGTGTGCACATCCAGAGTTTAGTAAGCTCAATGCCATAACAAAAGACACCCTTATATCCATAAGCATAGCCTAAAAACACACACTGAGTAGACCTTGGATCAAGTTTATCCAAGGTTCTAAAAGTCACTAGTCGCTAGTCGCTAGTCGGTCGGCCGGTTGGGGACTAGCGAGTAGAGGAGTAGTCGGGGGAGTAGTCGGGGAGTACTCGGTTTTAATTTTTAGATTTATTTTTATTTTTAAAACATATAATTAAATATAATTTTTTAAAAGGTAATATAATGTCCAAAATAATAAAAATAGTTAATAAAATGCCGAGTTTGGCCGATTTTTTTCCGAATTAGACCGATTTTTTTAACGAGTTGGGCCGATTTTTTTCGAGTTGGGCCAACTACTCGACCGATTTTCTTCCTGCCGACTTTGTACTCCGATTTTCTTAAAATCGTCTCGGGAGGATGCCGACTAGCGAGTATTCGCCGAGTACTCGACCGACTAGGCTGAGTTTTAGAACACTGAGTTTATCCTTCATGTAAGGTCTCAAGTAGGGGTAACAAGTTGAACTAAATATTTTTAAGAAATGAAGTTGAGGATGAGTACCAAAAAATCTAAAATATAAAGATCTCATTTGCAAAGATTTACAAGGCATCCTATTAATAAGATAAGCTGCATGAGCTACTGTATGAAACCAAAAGGGTTTTGGTAACTTAACAGTCATAAGAGTAATGCAGATCTCAACAATGTGTCTGTTCTTGCGCTCAGCAATTCTATTTTTTTATGAGTGTAGGGACAAGTAATTTGCTGTAGAATTTCCTTAGAATTAAGAAACTGAGTAAAAGTAAAAGTCTTACTTGTAAACTCACCTCCACCATTAGACTGCAAATACTTAATAGAAAATTGAAACTAATTCTGAATAAAGGCATTGAATTTCACAAAGGTTGCAAATGTGTCTGATTTATTACTAAAGCGATAAAGCCGTACAAATTTGGTATAATCATGTATGATAGTTTCATAGTATCTAACCTTCAATAGACATACAAGTTGAAGGCCCCCAAACATCAGAGTGGACTTTTTCAAAAGGAGAATGTGACGGAGAACATGACACTTAAAATGACAACCTATGCATTTTTCCTGACAAACAAGAAATACACAGATGTCTAGAAGAATCACTAGGTAGAGGAATCTTTGAGAAACTCAGCATCTTGGAAACAACTTCAAATGAAGAATGGCCAAGCCTTTGATGCCATAAGGAAGACTTGATTGTTGAACCAATATAAGTTGAAGCATGCTGCTTTATTCATGGTGAATGTAACAGAAATAATCCTTCCTCACTGTTCTTGCCTTGATACATAACCTCTTTTGACTTTTTGTCATGCACACATATATCAGCATCATCCATGACAATGAAGCATTTATTGTCTTTACAAAACTTGTTAAAAGTCAATAAGTTAGACTAGCTAGGCACATGAAAAATATTTTTCAAATGAAATGTATGAGCAGCAAGAATAATATGAGTTAAACCAATATGCTTAATATTCAAACCTTCTCTATTGCTAATGGTTATAGCATTGTTAGATTCATAGGGTTGAGCAATAATGAGATTTCTTAGATCAGATTTCATATGGTGAGTTGCTCCTGTGTCACTTATCCAAATGTCTCCGCTTGTACCTCCATAAGAAGAGGCACCAAGAGAAAGAGCACCAACGTTATGAGCTGTCATGGTTGTAAGAGTTGCTGGAGGATCAGCACCTTGAAAGGCATAGTTACCTCTGTGAGAACAATCCAGAGCTGCATGTCCTCTCATACCACATATTTGACAAACAACAGCAGACATGTTTGTATTTACATCATCTCTAGTGCGACAGTTCACAACAGTATGACCTCCCTTTGAGGATAGTTAGCACTCCGGAATTGTACCAGAATTGGATCTGAATGATGTAGAGAGAGAAAATCTATAGTTGGATGAATTTGGATTATTGTGCCAATGTACAATTTCGTGTATATATCATCTGCATCATAGACAATGTCATCATCTTCACTATTAGAATTCTCGACTCCAATATCTAGGTCATCTTCGTAGAGAGAAGCCATCATAGCGAAATTATTTTGAAGAGGCTCATCATCACTATCATTCCAAGTAGACTTCATAGCCTAGTTATTGTTAGCAAAACATAACCTATTTCCATAATTAACAGCAATATGACTAATACCACCACACTCATGACATCTAGGATCACTTTTTTTTGAAAAGTTTTTGTTTTGTTTCATGTCTCCTTCATTTTTATTTTCAGAAAAGAAATTTTTCTTTTGATTTGAAATTTTTTTGAAAGCTCCAGAGGATGAATTTTTATTTTGCAAAAATTTCTACTCATTGGTGATCAAAGCAATATCCACTGATTTAGTATCATCCACATACACTTCCTTTTCTTTTCTTTTTACAGAAGAAGACACAGCCAAGTTTTTAACCTTTTTATTTGGTTTACCTATCCTTAGTTCATAAGCTTTGAGATTACTTACAAGATCTTCCAGACGATAAGTATCCAAGTTATGAGATTCTTCAATGGTCGTTTGCTTCGGTTGATATCTCAATGACAACTCCCTAAGAAATTTCTTCACAATTGTATCTTCCTCAATATTTGCATCTAGACTTTTACATTGACTTACAACATTCATGAGTTTTTCATAGAATTCATCAACTTTTTCATCCTCCTCCATGAGCATTGTCCAAAATTCTTGAATTACTTTCTGAAGATTTAAACTTTTGAGTTTTTTGTTGCCTTCATGAGCTATCTGCAGTACATCTCATACTTCCTTGGCAGTTTTACAATGGCTAATTCTTCTTCTCTATTTTAAAGACAGAGCATGGAAGAAACTATTTCTAGCCTTTTGATCAGCAGCAAACTTTCAGAGTTCATCTTTATCCCATTCATGGTGTGGCATCTTAACGATAACAGTCTTAGATTCTTTTGAAGCTACTTCTTCTTTTTCTTCTTTATCTGCTGCTTTCTCTTTGCTTTAGAGACTTTGACTTTTTCTTCTTTAATGGGATGAGTCCATCCCTCCTCAATAACATACCAACAATAGTCATCTTGAGCATACATGAATGATTACATCATGATCTTCCAATCCAAGTAATCTTAACCATCAAACCAAGGAGGCGTATTTACTACTGAACTGTGTGAGTCACGTTCTATCTTCTCTCGGATCTGTTAGAATCTTCCAACACATACTCTAATACCAATTGAAGGGTACTGAAACGTGCTATGGAGATTGAAATAGGCTTTCAATCCTATATGAATAGGTAGCAGTGTAAGCAGCAAATAAACACAAATTTTTGTGCTGTGTAAAAGAACCTCAAATTGAGGTAAAAAACCACAGTAAGGTACGAACCCAGAAGAGGATTACTACTAGTTGAATTTGCTATAGAGTTTCACTACCTACTCTATTACAAATTCCTACTCCACTAGAAGTATGATCTTTTTCTCCCAATACAAGATACATAAGACAACAGCCTTGATACACCATCGTTGCTCTCTCTATCACTTAGAGACAGACAAACACGCTAGCACTCTTGATTCAACTAAACAAGAGACAATTGAATCTTCAACAAAGATAGCGGAAAACTATTTCTTTCAAATGCTATGCATGCAAAGATGTCCACTTATTCAATTTGTGCGTCCTCCTTTATAAGACTTTTATCATGTGTTGCCAACCCTAATTCCTGTCCAAAAAGGAATTCTAATCAAGCCACAATAAATGCAAGACATTATTTAGTAAGTATGAAAGAATATCCTCACCAAAATAGGATTTTCCTTACTTAAAACCTAACCAAGTTAAGACTCTTTTACACAAGAATATCTCTGTCAATAATGTATATCAGAACAACATATCAAGTTAAACAAGACTTAATAAAATAAATAATGTATGCATATAACAGTGTGATCAATAACACAAGTCAAGATCACACTACTCTGCACTTTGCTATAGGTCGTATAGAACTGTCAATACCAATGCGTATTGGTGCCTGCAACAAAAGAGGTTATCTTACGGGCACAACAGTCAAGCCTGCACTTGGAGTTCGCGGCTATGATGCATGGGTCACTAAAAACCATAGAGTCAAAAGTTGACATTGATTCAATGACTTCTATTGTAGAGTAAAAAAAACTAGACACTGACAGTAAATGTTTAGTCCACCTTTTTTGGGTATGCTCATGAGCTTATTTTGGGTTAAGCTTGTGTATGAGTCTCTACAGGAGCTGTTGGCATGATTCATGGAGGAAGTTGTCACATAAAGATAAAGGATCATAATCATCTAATTTTCTAGTTTAGGTTCAATTTTAAAAAGCAAGGATGATGTTTAGTCTAAATGTCAAATATATCCGTTAATGTTGTAACGTTTGGTCCGAGCGTCATAGCATGAAATTGTCATATCTAGCGTTTTATGTTTATACAGTGACGGTAATAGTTTAGTCTACATTCCTTCGTGTGTCCTCCCGAACATACTTTCTATTTCTTTTGCTGCCAATCGAACTTGCAACCAGTTGGTCAGTATCTCAAAACCAACAGGCCACATGCTTTGGGTTAAGCATGTGTGAGTCTCTATAAGAGTTGTCTACAATCTACATGAAAATAGAGACTATCAGAAAACAGTAAACTAGTTTTTACTACATCTGTGACAGATGTCGACGTCTGATTGGAGGGTTGGTAAAAGAAAATTATTATTTAGTAACACTCCATAGACTCAAAGCTCTCTGTTCTCTGAACAAAAAGCCTCTCCCATTCTTTTTAAACGAACACCCAAACGGAAAAGAAAATCTCCGGCCCTCCGGCGACAATGATAGTGACCAACACTCCGGCCCCGGATCTCGCTCTCACCAACCTCGCCTACTGCTCGCCGCTCGATCTCAAAACCTTGGCCATCCCCGGCACCAAGCTCAATCTAGCTCTAATCGCCGGCTCTTCCTCTACCTCTTCCTCTTCCTCTGAATCCTCCGTTAAATCCACTGCGTCCCCTTCCTCTACCACCAATTCTCTCTTCTTCTCTCATGTCACATCCATCTCCTCCTGTAACCTTTAAGGCTTGTTCTTCCACATCTTTCCGTTTGAGCTTTTACTCATGGACTAGCAGTGAGCTTTGCAACTCATCCATAGACATATTGTTGATGTCCTTGGATTCTTCTATTGAACACACTATATAGTTGTAATTCTCTGACAGTGTGCGAAGAATTTTCTCAATAATCTTTGCATCCTCCATTTCTTCTCCTGCACCTCTCATGTCATTGGCAACCATCATGGCCCTAGAGAAATAGTCATTCACACACTCACCAGATTTCATCTCTAGAATCTCGAAGTCTCTTCTTAGTCTCTGGAGTTGAGCTCGCTGCACTCGGATGTTTCCTTGGTATTTTCTATTCATCGAATCCCACAGAGCTTTGGAGGTGCCTTTTTGTGTGATTGTCTTCAGGATGTTCTTGTCAATTGACTGAAACAAGTAATTCTTGGCTCGCAAATCCTTCAGCTTCTGTTCTTCAAAGGCTTTACGCTGTGCTGCTGAGAGGGTTTCCAGGTTTTCGGGCTCTTCGTATCCATTCTCCACCATGCACAAGTACTCTTTGGAACGTAACAGGTTCTCTATGAGCATGGACCAATGATCATAGTCCCCATCAAATTTGGGAATGCTCAGAAAGCTGTTTCCATCCGCCATCTCACTGTTCTCTTGTTTGTGCTCTCTCAGTGTTTTACTCAAACTCTCTTTCTCTTCGTCTTTCTCAATCTCTATCTCTCAAAATCAGGCCCTCGGTGAGGGCTCTGATACCACTGTTGAATCTAAGGTTATCACACTAGAATGCTTTAGCTGTAAAAGCTTGTTTATTCAATGAGAAACCACTGGCTTTTATAGGGCCATTACAACCGAAAAGAGAGAAACATGGAGCCATGATTTACAACTATATCATGGCTAATTCTAAGGAAGAGCAAATCAACAACTAACCTACTCCCTAGAGACTAGGGTTTATTGTAACAGAAAGCCAACAACCTAACAGATAGAACGGAAGAATTGGTATACAAGTCATCCTAACAGATTCATGGAGGAAGTTGTGACACATAAAGATAAAGGATCATAATCATCTAATTTTCTAGTTTAGGTTCAATTTTAAAAAGCAAGGATGATGTTTAGTCAAAATGTCAAATATATCCGTTAATGTTGTAACGTTTGGTCCGAGCGTCATAGCATGAAATTGTCATATCTAGCGTTTTAAGTTTATACAGTGACGGTAATAGTTTAGTCTACATCCCTTCGTGTGTCCTCCCGAGCATTCTTTCTATTTCTTTTGCTGCCAATCGAACTTGCAACCAGTTGGTCAGTATCTCAAAACCAACAGGCCACATGCTTTGGGTTAAGCATGTGTGAGTCTCTATAAGAGTTGTCTACAATCTACATGAAAATAGAGACTATCAGAAAACAGTAAACTAGTTTTTACTACACCTGTGACAGAGGTTGGCATCTGATTGGAGGGTTGGCATCATAAGGGAAATTTATTATTTAACTAGGTAGGTAAAAGAAAATTATTATTTAGTAACACTCCATAGACTCAAAGTTCCCCTTGTTCTCTGTGAACAAAAAGCCTCTCCCATTCTTTTTAAACGAACAGCCCAAACGGAAAAGAAAATCTCCGACCCTCCGGCGACAATGATCGTGACCAACACTCCGGCCCCGGATCTCGCTCTCACCAACCTCGCCTACTGCTCGCCGCTCGATCTCAAAACCTTGGCCATCCCCGGCACCAAGCTCAATCTAGCTCTAATCGCCGGCTCGTTCGTTCTCTCGGTCTCATATCCTTTCGGTTTCTTCGCTCCTCTAATTTATATATTCAAGCATTTTCGCTTTCGGTTAAGCATTTGCGAAACAGAGTACTGTAACTGCCTTAACTGAAAGAAACTCCTCACCAGAGCATAGAGCAGGGCTACATTGCGCTCAATGCAATTCAACGACGGCATGCTAGGGTCTCTAGCGGTGACTCGGTCTCTGTGAGCAGGTTAGTCACCGATTTGATTAAGTTTATGAGGCGCGGTAACTGAGTTTTGATGTTTGTTTTATTTACCTGTTTGTGATTTTGTTGCGGTAATTATGTTAGGTTTACTCCGCCTGATGATTTCAACCTGACTGTGCTCACTCTGGAATTGGAGTTTGTGAAAAAGGGGACTAAGAGTGAGCAGGTATTTGCATTTGGATTTCCGATTGTACCTACTTAATTTCGTTATCCTTATAGAGAATGGGGGGAGAGATTGATTCTGAGAGCTTCTGGCCTGTTTGTGTAGATTGATGCTGGTGCCCTGTCGAGCCAACTTAAAAAGAGGTTTATGAACCAGGTAGCTACGGCCTTTAACTTGAGCTACTGATTCTTTACGGTTGTTTATATTGAAATGCTTCTTTTTCAAAGTATAGATTGTCCGATGTTTTCAATGATAACGGATTGGTGTACTGGAATCAAGAATGTAGACATGAGTCTAGAGTTGAATCAATGTTATATTCCTAGAAGGATCATGTTATTACCAGTTTCTTCGTATCTAAACTGTTTAGTTACAATATTGCAAATGACAGACATCTTATGGGGATTTTCTGTATGCACGTTATGACAGCTGGACAAAGAGTATCATTTGAGTACCAAGGGACTAATTACATTTTTACAGTCAATCAAGCTGTAAGATCAGAAGAGTCTACCTCTGTTGAAAGAGGAATGATCTCGAGTGAAACATATTTCATTTTTGAGTCTCCAAGTGGAAATGGAATAAAGGTGAGATTTTTTTTTTCTCAAATGATGTCAGGTTAATTTTCTTCTTCACTTGTCGTGGCAGGTTACCTTGATTTCTATAAGTAGTGGTTATTATTATTATTATTACATGATCACGATTTTGTTATCATTTGTCATGATATTACAAGAAAACACATTCAACTTTGAATCATACACTATATCAAATAAGGGTTGAAATATGTATTTGTTGACTTCTGTTGTCCAGATTGTGGGCCAACGTTCTGATACAACTAGCAATATCTTTAAGCACAAGGAATTCAATCTTCAAACACTTGGCATTGGTGGCTTAGGTGCTGAGTTTGCAGATATATTTCGAAGGGCTTTTGCCTCCCGTGTCTTCCCTGCACATGTTACAAATAAGTAAGACAACTTATTCGTCAAGTTGATGTAGTTTTGGTTGTGGTTATCTGTATACCATACTCTTAACTGAATTTTTGGTGGTCCAGACTAGGTATTAAGCATGTTAAGGGTATGCTGCTTTATGGACCCCCTGGTACTGGGAAAACTCTGATGGCGCGTCAAATTGGAAAAATGTTGAATGGGAAAGATCCAAAGGTTAGGAAGTGGATTCACCATTACTTTTTCTTTGATTTGCAAGTTCATTTCAGCATGTCTGGATGTTTCTGCAGTTTTACCTAGCATTATTGTTTAGTTAATAACCGTACTGGTGATTGACTTATTTATATATGTATTTCTTTTTTGAACTGCACTAGATTGTTAATGGTCCAGAAGTCCTAAGCAAGTTCGTCGGTGAAACTGAAAAAAATGTTAGGGATCTATTTGCTGATGCTGAGAATGATCAAAGGCTTCGTGGTAAGAGAAATATCTCTTTAATGCACTTCTATATTAGTTTTTAGAATCTCTAATGTTGTCATTTCCTAATCTTCAGGAGATGAAAGTGAATTGCATGTCATAATCTTTGATGAAATCGATGCTATTTGTAAGGTAAAAAGTCTTTCTTACTCAATATCAAGATTCAGTACGCATGAGTAGATCAATGGTGGAATCAATTCTCTGCTCCTACTCTCTCTCTCTCTCCTGTACATGGATTTCTTCTGGGGGGTTACTATGGAATGTTTTAATTTTTTTATTGTATTGATATTTTAAAAGTAATTTCTTCTGCCATCGGACCGGGAAATGATAATGTGACTATGCACATTCCACAATGAACTTGAATATTGTGACAGCTATGCTGCTCTGTATTGGTCACCTGTATTTATATTAGCCATTAAGGTGGCATTAAGTGAATTATGATTAATAGTCATGAGTTTAGACTTGGCATCACCTGGGGATCCTCCAGTTGCTTAGCTTTCTAAGTGAAGGAACTGATATTACTAGCAAAAAAAATCAATGTATTTATACATGTCAGATATAATAGTTTTTGGCTAGACATTTTAGCTATTGCACCATATAACATGTGCTTTATTTCATATATACAGTCAAGGGGATCGACTAGAGATGGCACAGGTGTTCATGATAGTATCGTGAACCAGCTACTTACAAAGGTTGGTGCATTTTGAAATCTCTGTATTGCAAAAAATTAAAAGAAAAAATGAAGATTCTTGCCATTATTGTCTTGTGTTCTTGAGCTATGCCATCAGTATGACTAAAAGACTACTTGATGTCCCAGATTGATGGTGTCGAGTCTCTGAATAATGTTTTGCTTATTGGGATGACCAACAGAAAAGATTTGATTGATGAAGCCCTTTTGAGGTACTCTCTTTTTCTCTCCCTTCATCCCTCCATTACATTTCTCATTGCTACTCTATTTAACTGTCTTCTGTCTTCAAAATAATAGAAAATATAGTCAATAATTACCTACTGTTGGGTATAGTGGACTAAAATGGTACAGTGGCTTTCAGTTTCAGACATATAAGATATCTTCAATTTTAGTAGCTCAATGCAGTCTTGACTACGTAACATAATTGGGTTAACCTTTTCTCTTTAGTGTAATGGTTGCTGATGTTTTGAGGTATTGTCTTTCTCTTGTTTTGTAGGCCAGGACGTCTGGAAGTTCAAATTGAAATAAGTCTTCCTGATGAAAATGGTCGCATACAGATTCTTCAAATTCATACAAACAAAATGAAGGAAAGCTCTTTTCTTGCTCCTGATGTCAACCTGCAAGAGCTTGGTATGCGCATTATTAACACATGCTTCATGTATACTTATTCAAACGTTACATGATCGATTCATCATTTGTTTAATGACTATTAAATTTCATTAAATCATAAGTGTAATAAGATTGGGAGACGGGAAATGGATTAAAATGTACATCATTAACATGCGGTGATTAAATAACATACTGGTTGTTTTATTTTTCCAAATCTTGGCAGTCATTTGAACCATGTTTGGGTATCCATATTGGAGGGATTTTCTTAATTATCTCATGTTTGCAGCTGCTCGTACAAAGAACTATAGTGGTGCAGAACTGGAAGGTGTTGTTAAAAGTGCAGTATCATTTGCTTTGAATAGACAACTAAGTTTGGATGATCTTACCAAGCCAGTGGATGAAGAGAGTATTAAGGTTACAATGGATGATTTCCTACGTGCACTCCATGAAATTGTACCTGCATTTGGTGCCTCCACTGATGACCTTGAAAGATGCAGGTACGGCTCTAATTACTTGTGTAGTACTGAGCTTTAAAGTAACTGAGTAATCAAGTTATAGAAGAGAACTAGTTTTGGCACTTGTTTCCTTTATCTTAATTTTGTTTTGTGCTTTTTTTGAATTCATTTCTAGACTTCATGGCATGGTTGATTGTGGGGAACAACATAAGTATATCTATCAAAGAGCCATGCTTCTTGTGGAGCAAGTTAAATCAAGCGAGAGAAGCCCCCTTGTTACATGCCTTTTGGAAGGTCCTAGTGGCAGGTAAGCGATCCTGTGTTTTCCTTAGTCATGTTCGTTTTCTTGTTGCGAGTGTTCTGACAGTTACGTATCTTGGACAGTGGTAAATCTTCACTAGCTGCTACTGTCGGCATCGACAGTGATTTCCCCTATGTTAAAATTGTAAGCTCTTGCCACATTTATTTCATCTCATGCCTATGTGCTTGTCAAGAATTTGCTGTTGCTTTAAAATATTTATTCTTTTTGTTTCGGGAAATCTTTTAATATCTGCCATAATTTTTTTTTTTGAATTTTCTGTTTTGATAGATCTCGGCTGAGGCAATGATTGGTCTTCACGAAAGCACTAAATGTGCACAAATCACAAAGGTTTGTTGGTCTTCTCAAAGGCAGTTACGAACGCTAGCATTTTGGAATGTGCTGATTACTGTTTAAGTTTACAGATTTCACCTTCTCTAGTATTTTAAACTCCAACAGCAATCTATGGGATGATCTGTTGGTTTACTGAAAATCCATGTCTTTTTACACACTTGTGAATTGTTGAAGTTGTATTGATATGGCTGCTTTTAATTTATCTTTTTCTTTTCCACTTATCTGATAGGTTTTTGAAGATGCATACAAGTCGCCATTGAGCATTATTATCCTTGATAATATTGAAAGGTGCCGGTCTAATTTATTTGGTTTTTGTTTACTCATTCTTGGTTACTCTCCTGGACCGTGGCACTGATGTCTTTTGAATTTTCTATCTTTGGTGTGCAGGTTACTGGAGTATATCGCTATTGGTCCAAGGTTTTCGAATTTGATATCTCAAACACTGATGCTCCTTCTCAAGCGTACTCCTCCAAAGGTTATTCATTCCCCCTTCATTGACATTCAGAGCCACTGGATTTATAATCTATTGGCTGAATCCATGGGAAACCGTCTATTTTAAAACATGATTGTAGTTTGGGATATTTGTTTCTCTCTCACTGACATCCCAGACGTCTGTGAATGCATAAAATTTTTCTTCCTAATATTTCTATTTCTCTTCTGTAGGGGAAAAAGCTTCTGGTTTTTGGTACAACAAGTGAAATCCACTTCTTAGACTCGATTGGATTTTTTGATACCTTCTCTGTCACTTACAATGTTCCCACATTAAAGACAGAGGCTGCAAAGAAGGTAACCAAATATTTTGGCTCCGTTTTGGTATTTCTTCTTGGCTTTAAAGTTTTAAATAGATCATTACTCCCGGATATGATTCTATAGCCATTTACTTTTAAATTAGGCTGATAACACTAGCACAACCATAGTGCAAGATATCAACCATATCGCTGTAGGTTTCCTTAAATACAATTTATGGGGATGTGTTAAATTCCTTAAACTGTTTCATTATATATGGTGTTGTTGCTAGTAACTAACAAGATGACTGATTAGTTCATCTAATAGCCACTCTTGTATTTCCTACTTGTCCCATTAGGAGCAACATATGCTATAAATTTTTGAGTTTTAACTGTATGTAAATTTACAATATTTTTGCTTGTTTTCTCCTTGTAGGTGCTAGAACAGTTAAATATCTTTGCTGATGAAGACATAGATGAGGCTGCAGAGGCCCTGAAGGATGTAAACTTTCATCCCTATCTTTCTTCATTCATTTATATATTTATATTTCTAAAAATTTTCATTTAATGTTGTGCCCCTGCCATGTCTCCTGATAAGAGGACATAGAAAGGGCAAAAAAACTTTTATGAGATCTCTGTTGAGATATATATCTCACATCAGGAATATGAGACCTTGTCTGTGGGTTTATAAGGGTTTGGGTCACTCTCTTTATTATCAATCGGTTTTGGAGTTAAACCTCATACTACTTCATCATGGTATTAGAGTGGGTTACCCATGTACACGTGTGAAGCCCAAAAGCCATACGAACTCCGTGATCACTCTAGTTGTTGTCCACGTGTTAGGCTTGAAGATTCGTCACACATGCGAGGGCGTGTTGAGATATATATCCCACATCAGGAATATGAGACCTTGTGTGTGGGTTTGTAAGGGTTTGAGTCACTCTCTCTATTGCCAATTGGTTTTGGAGTTGAACCCCACACTACTTTATCAATCTCTAATTTTCAGTTATTGATATTCTAGCATTTTCATTTGTATGTTGGATCATTCCTGTGGTTGGATTTTCTACAGCAGACCAAACTTTGCATTTGGTTGTACTTGGTTACCTTGAGTTGTTTTGTACTAATACAAGTGACCCAGATAATAACATCTCTTTTGTTTCCTTATATTCTGACTTCCTGTCTCTTATATTCAACTTCTATATAGATTCCTATCAAGAAGCTCTATATGGTAATTGAGATGGCAGCCCAGGGTGAGCAAGGAGGGTCTTCACAGGCAATCTTCTCCGGACAATCAAAAATAGAGATCAAGCACTTTAAGGCAATCCTCAAGGATACTGTTCGAGAGTTCAATAGAGTTCGATATTAGTTTCGATGTATAGTCGGATATGAAAAACCACATAATTCTTCCGAGTTAACTAGTAATCTTTCACATCCTTATTCTCATGTCCTTTCCATCTTCCTTTTTTATTTGTTTATGTTTTGGCTTTTGATTCATGATCGGTTGTTTCTGTATGCATCAACTACTTTTTCCCTGTTGGGACTAGAAGCTTGTCTGGAATCTGGGAGCTGTTTAGTTGTATATCAAATTGAGGGGCCTATTCTTGCCTTCGTTTGTGGTTTTGACGGTTGTTAATATAGGATTAGCCATGACTATGTGCAAGGTTGGGAATATTATTGGCCTTAAATCTTTAACCAGCTGCTCAGTTGCCTAGCTATTGAGTTTTGCTTAGGTTTACCAGATTACTTCTGATATTAGCAGGATGAATTATTCCTGCTTGATGACTGAGTTCCACTGATGCTTTGGTTTAGGCTTTTATTCATCATCTATTATGCTTTTACAATCTTTTGAGGAGTGCTTTCTTCATCTAGACCCAAGTTGTGTAAATCCTCAGATTGATATACTTCTAGGAATCCCTCTTGCTGTAACCCCAGGTTCTGAGCTTGGCATGATCAGCTCGTAAGGTGAAACACCTGCTCCACATCTGTTTCGGAGGCTTGAATCAGCATTCCTTCGTTCAATCCTTTTCAATCTTCCCCATTTCCATAGATAATCTGTAGAATGCCTCCATAATAACTGGTTCAGCTGACCAAGTGGACAAGTCTTTTCTTCCCCCAAATGTTCTCCTTATCCGGGGAGTGCTCTGAGATGATATCTACAACAGCCATATACTTAGTTGCATCAAATAAACTTGGCAATGCTGATAGAAAGTATTTCAGTGGATCCTTGATGAATGTAGCACTCTAGTTCATGCTCTTGTGGCAGTAGTTTCCGCATGTATGGTGGGTGGGTTGGAACATATCCGCCAACCGGATACTGCCCATTGTTCAATGCGGCGTGGTATGCTGAGGTGAGCCAGATGATGGTGGTGAGAATACAGGCAAGATCATCTGGTGTAGAGAGTTCTGGCCACCAGCTAGCATGGCGAAGATCAGCATGGCCTGAGTTGATTGACTCCATATACCAAACATACACTTGAGATTATATGCATTATATGCTTACCTTCTCATGAGGTCTGCAGGAAGGCCCTCAAGGTCAAAGCGCCACCAGTCTCGATATGCAGCACAACTGATCTCCATGCTATGTTTGCCAGCAGCTAAAGTAGGCTCAATTATTCCTTCATTGTGTATCGCATGTGAGGTTTGAGAAGCCTGTAGATGGGGTGCATTACACTCAGCTGCCGGTGAGTTGCGATGATAATTGGTTCCATACAAGCATGGCTGCGTAACCCCCTGCCTAGATGGTGAATCTGAATTGGTTTGATGCAGACTGAGCTCAATGGCAATAGGTTTCAATGTTCTCAATGAGCGAGGAAAAAAATTGTACGAGTTGCCTAAACTTTTCGATTGTCCATAGAATTTATTTGGTTGATAAATGGAAGGAAAATGTCATGATAGTCTAGTATGAACAGATGGTTTTTTTCCAATGCCTGAAAATTTCCAAAATCATACATTCATATTGAATCAATACTTTTTTTCTGTTATAGATGATATTTGAATTGTCTACGTGTTGCACAGACATGCCATTTAGATGGCCCATAATATGTTCTTCCTTGATGGCCGATTCTAGTGAGCCATAGGTGGAGGCATTCAATTTGCTTACAGGTGGGAAAACTCAAAACTATGAGCCTTTCTACGCTTAGAGGATTTATGCCTGCAATTGCTTGACGGCCAAACTTGTCATCGGGCAAACAACAAGATGTAATCCCTGCAAATTGAGTGAGGATTTGAGTACATGCCTAGCTAGCTCTTGGTTTGCATCTAATTTTATAAAGTCAAATTTGAGGAATTCATGAACTTTGTTCAATATATTTGGCCATGAAAGATTCTTCTTAGTCTACATTTCGACCGAAGAAATATCCCTATACAGATCTGTGATGTCTGAATGGTCCTTGAAAACATCAGTATTCTTGGCTAATGTTCGTAGTGTAGGAATAATGTGCCTCAGAATTGCCTTTAACTTTCCTAGATCAAGAGCTTCTATTTTGGACCCCTCAAACTCTTCGTCTCTTGGCACATAGGCCATCAGGAATTCATTTACCGGTGACTCTAGATTCTCATTTGTTGTATTATCAATGTCATGTCAATATTACTAGTACAGTAATAACCAAAACTGAATGCTGAATTGTATCTTCTTTATGCTATAGCTAGAAGTCCAATAAATTTATTGTCAAATACTCTAAAACTTGCTGGTTCAGACCAAAATAGAAGTTATGAAGTAGTCCAACAATCTTACTACTTCTGCTACTTCGAGCTTGGTCGTTAAACTAAGGAATCACCTGTCTTGGTTGGAGGCCTTCCAGTTCGACAGCGTCTTGGGTGTGGGTGTTTGTTGCCTCCAAGGATTGGCCTTATGTATTCGATTCCCAGTGTCATTGTAAGTGTCATAGTCGTATATTCTGTCAGATGATTTTCTAAGTCCTGTTTTATCACCCTCAATTGAATTTACTCCATTTCTCTCTGTTCTTTAAGTCCTGCTGGTGTCTCAAAAGGTAAGTATGCCTACAAAAAGTTCAAATGGATCATTACAACCTGGTCCTTTATATACTTCGGTGTATTATTGTGCAATTATATACATAACTCTATTAGCTTCATTGTTCACCTTGTTGGTAGAAAATGTAGAATTGCTGTAAATCCGTATATAATTAGGATTCTTATGTAATTAGGATATCATGTATTTATAGATAGATTGTTTTCTATTAGAGTTAGATTACTCCTTTGTACTTGTATATATGCCCCTATTGTGGGATGAATAGAATTAGTGAATTAACCTTGAATTGAAGTATTCTTTTCTACTTGGTATCAGAGCAGGTTCAATCCTTTGAACTTGCTTTGCATCCTTTGAATCCTGAATCTCGAAGAACACCCAAACTACCACCACTACCACCATTGAAATCGAACCATCTTGAAACCCTAAAAACCTAATTTTGAAAAAAATCCGAATTCTTCAATGGCAGGACCTGTAATTGAAGGCGAACAATCAGATCCCTAGAATGCAATTATGACAGAGCATCAACCATTCTCACAAATCATCCATCACCACTACATCATCCAACAAGACAACTCCACGTTCCCAACTAGTGTTGTCTTGAATGAGTCCAACTACACCATATGGGCTCCCCTCATGAAGATGCGCATTGGAGCACAGGGAAAGGTTGGTTATCTGACTGGAGCAAAGGCTGAACCCGCCATGAATTCTGCAGAATATGAAGCTTGGGCCACAGACAATGAAAAAGTGAAAAGTTGGCTCATTGACGCCATGGAGTCTTCTCTTATGAACCGGTATATTCGTCTTCCTACTGCAAAAGATATTTGGGAAGCTGTAGAGCAAACCTTTTATGATGACTCTAATGAAACCCGGATCTTTAAATTGAACAAGAAGTGCTTCGAAGCAAAGCAGAATGGACGGCCTATTCCTACCTACTATAATGAATTGGTGGCCATGTTTCAGGAGATTGATCAAAGGGTAGCCTCTCAGAATGATAATGTTGCAGCTGTAGTTCAATAGACTTCAGCAATGTCCCAGTTACGTGTTTACATGTTTCTGAGTGGACTTGACTCGGAGTATGATCAGGTGCGCGGAGAGATCTTGCGAAAGGAACCAAAATTCTCCTTGGAGCAGAGCTATGCTTACATTCGCAAGGTACAGTCAGAGAAACAGGCTATGGGGCGTTCTGTACCTACCGAATCCTCAGTTATGACTGTTCAACGCAAGCAGGGTCCTCCTCCGGGCTTCTCGGGTCCTCCTCCACTCCGCCCCTTAAGTAAACCAAGTCTTTTTGCAAACAGAAAGTGCATTCATTGTGGAGAAATAGGTCACACCAAGGAGCGATGCTATGAAGTGATTGGTTACCCCGATTGGTGGGACTTCACCAAGAAACCACGAAAGAATCTGAGCAAGGCTGCCGTTGCTACTACAGAGGAAGAGCATCTAGACAATGCCTCCGCTAATGTAGCGCAGTCAGGTATGAAGGGTAAGGTTACTTTGAATAATACATGAATAATTGATACAGGTGCATCTGACCATATGACCAATGACCCTAACCTTGTGACAAAGCTTAAACATTCCTCCCAAAATGTTGTCTCTACTGCTGATGGTACTCCAACTCCGGTTACCGGAGAAGGTTCTGTTGTCTTGTCTAATAACTTAACCCTGGAGTCTGTCTTAGTTTTTCCATCACTAGCTTATAATCTCCTCTCTGTTGGTCAAATTATTCTACCTCTTGCATGTATTGTGACCTTTTATCCGTCTTTCTGTGTGTTTCAGGACATTCTAACTCGGCGGATTCTTGATTATGGTGTTAGAAGGGGGAATTTATACTACCTGGATCTGACAGAGAATGGAGAGAAACAGAAGCATCTTTTGGGGCAAGCTAATCAGATCACTGGGGTAGAGAATGCAAAGGAAGCTGTATGGTTATGGCATCGGCGTTTAGGTCATTTATCTTTTAGTTATCTTAAGAAGCTGCAACCTCATTTGGTTTCGGTGGTCAGTGATTCAGATTTCCATTGTGACATTTGTGAACTGGCCAAGAGCCACCATATTTCATATTCACCAAGTCTGAATAAAAGTCTTATTCCTTTTATGAAGATTCACTCCGATGTTTGGGGTTCTGCGAAAATTCCTTCTCTTTCTGGTGCCCGATATTTTGTAACTTTTATTGATGATTGCACTCGCATGACTTGGGTATCATTACTGAAGAATAAGAGTAATGTCTTTGAAATGTTTACTGAATTTCACAAAATGGTAGCAACTCAGTATCAACAATCCATCAGAGTTTTCCAGTCTGACAATGGTGGAGAGTTTGTGAATGGACCTATGAATGAGTTTTGCCGGTCATATGGAATTCGTCATCAAACCTCAAACTCTTATACTCCCCAACAGAATGGTTTAGCAGAACGGGAGAATAGACAGTTGATGGAAGTTGTTCGTGCTTCCTTGTTTGGCATGAATGTACCTCGGTCATATTGAGAAGAAGCTGTGAAATCTGCAGCATATCTCATTAACCGTACCCCTTCACGGGTAATCGAGTTTCAGAATTCTCACCAGAAGCTTCATCAACTTCTGTTAATCCTATCTATGCCTAATTTGGAGCCCTGAGTGTTTGGGTGCACAGCTTATGTCCATATACCGAAGCCACAACGGAGCAAGCTTGATCCCTATGCAAGGAAGTGTATTTTTGTGGGTTATGCAGAGCTTCAGAAGGGCTACAGATGTTATGACCCGCTCATCAACACAGTACATTCATCTCTTGTTAGAGACTTACTATTCAGGGAGAGTTCCTGAGTCTTCCCTTCAGGGGGAGAGAGGATGTGAAGGGAATCCTCAGTGTATCTTTGAGTTTGACGAATTTGAAGAGTTGGAAAACTTGGAGGCTCGTTTTGAAGGAGGAAACTTTGATAAAAATACGAATTGTGAGCAAGCAGCAAATATTTCGAATCAACAAGCAATTGCCGAACAAGGCGCTGTGCGTGCCGAATCAGAAAAAGCAATTGTCGAACAAGACAGTGTGAGTGCCGAATCAGAAAATGCGATTGCCGAATCAGAAAAGGCAATTGCCGAACAGGGCAGTGTGAGTGCCGAATCAGAAAATATAATTGCTGAATCAGTAAAAGCAAGTTCCGAATCAGAAGCTAGCACACAAGACATTCCCCCTTCTACATCAACAATTAAAAATTCGCTCAGAATGATCCACCTCAGGTAACCCCAAAGTTAAACGAGTCTTCTGGGTTAGAAAGTGTAGAACCTAGGAAATCACAAAGGGTTACCAAGGGTGTTTCTAAAAAACAATATGAACCAGACATTTAAGCAAAAGCCAAATATCTTGTAGCCAATTTTATGTCTAACCATAGGCTATCTGAGTCACATGCACTTGTTGTTGATCAATTATCTACTGTATCTATTCCTAGTAACGTGTAGGATGCATTGACGGATCCAAAATGGACAAGGCGATGAATGAAGAATTGGAAGCCCTTCAAAGGAATGCAACGTGGGAGTTAGTACCCATGCCTGTCGGAAAGAAGACTGTAGGGTGTCGTTGGGTGTTTACTGTGAAGCTTAAGGCAGATGAAACTATTGACAGATACAAGGCAAGGTTGGTTGCCAAGGGATATACACAACGCTATGGAATTGATTATGATGAGACTTTTTGCACTTGTGGCAAAGATCAATACTGTCCGAATTCTAATTTCACTTGCAGCAAACAAAGATTGGCCCTTGCATCAGTTTGATGTGAAGAATGCTTTTCTCAATAGGAATTTGGAAGAAGAAGTGTACATGGATGTGCCCCGAGGTGTTAAGAATAACCCAAGTGACTTTGGCAAGGTGTGTAAACTGAAGAAGTCTTTGTATGGCTTGAAGCAGTCTTCAAGAGCTTGGTTCGGAAGATTTTCGAAATCCATGAGAGCCTTTGGATATAAACAGAGCAATTCTGACCATACCTTGTTTATCAAACGCAAGAATGGTAAGATTACAGCTCTGATTGTATATGTTGATGACATGATTGTTACAGGAGATGACCTGAAAGAGATGAATGAATTGCAAGAGTATCTGTCAAAGGAGTTTGAGATGAAGGATCTTGGACAACTGAAGTATTTTCTAGGTATTGAAGTTGCAAGGTCTAAGAAGGGGATTTCGCTCTCACAGAGGAAGTACGTCCTTGATTTACTGGCTGAAACTGGGATGCTGGACTGCAAACCAATTGAGACACCTATTGAGATGAATCACAGACTTGGTATTTATCCTGAACAAGTTCCGACTGATAAAGGAATGTATCAACGTCTAGTAGGAAGGTTAATTTATCTTTCTCATACTAGACCTGATATTGCTTATGCTGTGAGTGTGGTTAGTCAATTTATGCATTGTCCTAGTGAAGAACATATGGATTCAGTTTTTTGTATTTTGAGATATCTGAAGATGGCGCCAGGTAGAGGGTTACTGTTTGAAAAAAAGGGTGAACTGGAAGTTGTTGGGTACACATATGCAGATTGGGCTGGTGATAACACTGACAGACGTTCTACATCTGGGTACTTCACTTTTGTTGGAGGAAACCTTGTCACTTGGCGTAGTAAAAAGCAAAAAGTCGTTGCCAGATCGAGTGCAGAAGCTGAATTTTAAGGTATGGCACATGGAGTTTATGAAATGTTATGGATCCGTAATATCCTGAAGGAACTGGGTTGCAAGCTTAAGAGGCCTATGGACTTACATTGTGATAATACAGCTGTCATTGCAATTGCACATAATCCAGTTCAGCATGATCGCACAAAACATGTGGAGGTTGATCGTCATTTCATTAAAGAGAATCTTGACAGAAAGATTATTCGATTTCTATTTGTAACCTCAGAGGAGCAATTAGCTGAGGTTCTTACTAAAGGAGTATCTAGAAGGGTGTTCGACAGCTCGATTGACAAGTTGGGCATGATAGACATCTATGCACCAACTTGAGGGGGAGTGTAGAATTGCTGTAAATCCGTATATAATTAGGATTCTTATGTAATTAGGATATCCTGTATTTATGGGTAGATTGTTTCCTATTAGAGTTAGATTACTCCTTTGTACTTGTATATATGCCCCTATTGTGGGATGAATAGAATTAATGAATTAACCCTGAATTGAAATATTCTTTTCTACTGAAAAGAAAATTCTTTTTGCAGGGTTTTCATGCTCTGGTTGAACCCAAGAATTACAGGCAAAATGAATAACTGAAAAGAAAATTCTTTTTGCAGGGTTTTCATGCTCTGGTTGAACCCAAGAATTACAGGCAAAATGAATAACACCTTCTATGTGGATGCTGTTCAAATAGAACTCGCTCTCGATTGTCTCTGTTGCTGACCAAGATGGCTCCCAGCATCCCAAAGTTTGAATCCAACACGCCAATGAGGGTTGGTTGAGTTGGATATGGGAGGACTTGAGGTGTAAACCCACACAAGTTCGATCCCCGCTACCAACAATCCCTCATTGGTAGGTAATCTGTAAAATGTCCCTGGATCCTTGGACTGTAAAAAGCCCTTGGGCCGCTGGGTGAGGGTGTGGTCTCTTCGAGGAATGCCTCCGGGCTCTTGAAGAGGGTGCCACCTCTCGGTAAACGTGGGTGAAATTCCCCCCCAGTCAGTAAATCCAAAAGCCTCCGGGCCTAGGTCGCAGGGTTTGCCCTGGCCTTAATAAGTAGGGAAGCCCCCCTCTTATCCAAACTTTTTCTTACAAAAAAAATAAAAAAGTTTGAATCCAACACAAATTTGACTTGGTAAGTAGTACTTGTCTTCCCGGCATGCATTTTCAAACTCTTTGTCCAATCAATATAGCTTCCTTGCTTAGCTTTGGCTTCATTTCCTCTTGTTTCAACATGATCAATGAAGACATCATAGATTAATAATGAATGATATCGATAAGTATAAAAAACAACTGGAAATTATATATGGCAAATTAAGCAGCTTACTTGTGTGGATTTGAGTACTAACAAGCTGTAGGACAACACCCTTGTGATTATGATGATCAGGTGAAGCATAATTTCCAAGCCTCCTAAGCATCATGTCTTTAATAATATCCAACTTTTTTTCGTTTTTCCTCTTGACAGTGACTACTGCAGAGTTCAAAAGTCACTGCAGGCTGCTGCTTCGCAACCTCTGAAGTTGCATCAACTTCAACATCAACATCAACGGATTCCAGTATATGAGCACGAGCAGTCGCCAACTTCTTTCTCCCACTGATACCATCTCCTTTTAGTTGAACAATTGAAATTAATGGCGAGACTAGAAGCAGAAGAGTAGATGTGATAATTATGCCACCGAATATTTAGAGGTAATGTTTCTACTGCCAATGTGTCCCCAATGTTCCTTGCCATTGCTTTCTTCCAATATAACAAAGGAAGGCATGTATATTAGCATGTATATATATGCTCTTGCCAGTTTGGTATTCAGATATATTGGCACCGAATCCACCGATTCGATCTGAGAAGGGAGAGAGGTAACATCAACTCAATCACCAGTAGCAAGAAAATTAAAATTGATATTAAGAAGGCTAAGAGCATAAACTAACTTCTTGCTATTGGTGATTGAGTCTCAGTTACCTCTCTCCCTTCTCAGTTACCTCTCTCCCTTCTCAGATCGAATCAGATATATTGGCATAGCCGATACAACCCAGAAAATTAAAATTGATATTAAGAAGGCTAATTAAATGTAACGTAAAATAAACATGTATTTTAGTAGGTATCTTTTGAACGGGACATATACGTCCCTATTTATTACTCAAGAAGCCTTATTTGTCCCTAATTTAATTGTCCCTCAGCCCCTTTTTTCTTGTAGTGGGACGTAGTTGTCGATCTTGTGTAAACTAGGAGAGCAGGTAGCAGGTAAATGATCCAATTAAGCGGCCTTTTTGTGAGGGAAAAGGCGGACGGGATGTCCCTTTTCCGGCATGGGCATGGGGTCGATGACGACCTTCTCATCTGGAATGACTGCCTCCCACTTGAATCTCTTGACTAGGTTGTGCATGAACACTAGAATTTCCAATCTTGCGTACTCTTTTCCGGGGCACATTCTGGGGCCTCCTCCGAAGGGAACGAAGGTGTAGGGTACTGGTCCATTTCCTTCGAATCTTGTAGGGTCGAACTTCTGGGGTTCCGGGAAGCAAGCGGCATTCTTGTGCGTCGAGTTTGCGCTCCAATACAACTTCCACCCTTTAGGGATGGTGAAGCCGTTGAAGACGAAGTCCTGCAACGCTTCCCTAAAGGCTCCTTGAAGTGGTGGTGCCACTCTCAACACTTCCTGTGCCACGTTCCATGAGTACTTCATCTTCTGAAGATCATCCCAGTTCAACAACTCCCCAGGTGCTTTTGAGTTGGCAATCTCCATTTGTTCTGTACATTAGTTTAAGACATGAATTAAGGCCAGCACACGTAGCAGCTGTTTTTATTTGACTATTATCTTGTATGGATTACCGCTCATGTTCATCGGAGTTGGACCGATTCCGAAAGCTCTAGCTATCAAATTCTAAAGTTTTACTTTTCACGTTGCCTAATCTTTTTAACTAATAGTTTGACTAGCTAGCATGGGAGAGTTGAAATGGTAAATAAAAATGAATGAAAAATAGTAATAACGAATTACGTACCCTTGTAAACTGCATCATAGATATGAGGGAGCTCTCCAAGGTACTTGACAATGAAAGTGCAGGTGGCGCTGGCGGTGTCGTGGCCTCCGATCAACAGTCCGAGAATCTTATCAGCGATGTCCATCTCCTTCATATGGGTTCCTTCCTCGTTGCAAAGCAAAAGCATGTGCGACAATATGTCTTGGGTGGGTGAGGCCTTGCCCTCGGCCAAGTCGATCTTCCTCTGCTTGATGATTTTGTACAGCTCCCCTCTGATCCAGTTGGAGGCCTTGATGGCTTTGTTGAACGGTGTTCCGGGCAAGTCAATAGGCATCGACATGATTCCGGAGGCCAAGAGCTGGAAGGGGTCACCGAGTCTGTCAACGTCCTTTGGGTCATCAATGCTGACGAACAATCGTGCAGCCAGCCAGAAGGTGTAGTTCTTGGCAAGGGGATAGATCACGACTTCCTTCTTGTTCTCCCAACCGAGAGCGAAGTGTCGTTGGGCGACGGTGTCCATGACTCCGATATAGCGTTGAAGAGCCTGAGGGTTCATGAAGTTAGGGAGCATCTTCCTCATCTTCTTGGCCTCCTCTTTGGCGCTGCTGTTGTCCTCTACGGAAGAAGGAAAGACCTTGTTGACGGAGCTAGGCCACCAGGCAGTGACGAGCTTGTTCTCGTTGGAGAACAAGAACTTGTTGCAGGAGGCGCCGGCAAAGATACAAGCCTTCTCGCCGAAGATGGAGGTCTTGAAGACTTCGGAAGAGAACTTGTTCACGCGGTCGAAAATGAACTTCTCGGGGTTCCCTTTCCATCCAGAAGATAGGAACTCGTAGCTCTCTCCGATCACAGGGTAGCCGACCTTCCCGGGAGGGAGGTTGTTGCCGGTGAACTGAGATATGTGCCTGTAGAAGAGGAAGAAGAGGGAGAAAGTGATGAAGGAAACAAAACCTAACAGGAGGGTAAGATAGAAGTTAAGTTCCATGATTGAGCTTCCTTGAGTGTCCTTGCGGGTAAGAAATGTGGTTTGAGTATTTCGTGGATGGTTTGTTGGAACAGACTCGAGGATGGAGGTTTATATTGGCCTCTCTTTCAGTGTGTGCTAGCGAGTATATGTTGAATGGAGTGACTTTTTGGTTTGACATGCAGTGCAGTCTGAGTGATTGGCAAAATCAGTCAAAATAAGCTCGCTCTTGCTTTTGTTGAATTTTGTTTTGGTGTGCTCGCCCTTTCTTTGTGTATAACGTGTGGTTACAACGATTGAAATATACAAACACTAATCAATCAATCAAAATTACACATATATCTTCACAAATTTATGAGATATTATTAACACTGAAATAATTATACTGTGTCAAATACAATCACTAATTTAAAACTAATATGTAACTACATAAGCTTTTAAGATAGCTGAAAAGCATGACGGGAATTAACAAACTGAAAATAGTGACATGAAATAGCCAAAACGAAATTCCTGATTGAACCAGGTGGCACGGCGGTGGACCCGTTTTGATATATAGCCGACTCAGCCCCGGTAAACCCTAAAATCCTTTTTCGCCAAAAAATAGCGGTGAACCCTCTTTACCCTTTTAATTTGTTTGCAGCTTCTTCTTTTTTGTACGTATACATTAAGTGTTTAGGATATCTTTTACTTTCTCTTTCATTAGCTTTAGGTTAAATTATCACACGTTGTAGATTCCTTGTTGTTTTGTTCCTAAAAATTCTCAAAATTGTAAATTTATTTGTTTATATTTTTATGACCCAGAAAGATCTGGTCGATATCTAGGTTAGTAGGTCATAAGCAGTATTTAAGCATTTTTCCAGCTTCTGCATAGGTATTCTCACTGTTAGGCAGTTTTTCATTGTGGTTTTCGGGTCAAGTTTGGTGTAACTCGAGTATATTTTTGTGTAAACAGTAAAACAAGTAAAAATGGTGCAATATAATTTCAAGAGGATGACTGTTGTCCCCACTGGGAAGGAATTCACTGATATTATCCTGACTCGTACCCAGCGGCAGACCCCAACCGTAGTACTGTCTGTTATTCTGAAATCTGGGTTTCTAGCTTTTTGGTTTGTTGTTCTGTTGTCTTATGTTTAGGGTTATTTATCCTTACTACATTGAGACTTTTGTCTTCCTGAGATTCTCATTTGAATTTTAATTAAAATGACAACTAGAATAGAGGTCTTGCCTTGTTGCTCAAATTAGTCTAGATTTGAGATCTTTTGTTATGTCAATCTGTGACCAAATGATTTATTGTCCAAGGCTGCAGTTGTGTTTGTACAAATCAATACAGCATCTACTTTGTTTGATATCAGAGCAAAGCATTTTTTTGAACCATGTGGTCCTATACTTTATGAAAAAATTTGCAAATCCTTTTGTCTCTTGCTTTTAAATCAAACATTGTTTTGCATTGTTTTTGTTTGTCTTTTCATTGGCCTTGGACAACTGCATATATCTTCTCACTTTCAAAACTTGGCCAAAAGACAAAAGTCCAAAACCCCTCTTTTGGTTTGGTGCTTGCCCTCTTGTGGCATCATTTTGGCTTGTGTCTCTCTCTTGTTATAGCACTCATTTAGCCTATATATACACAACAAAGTTGTCTTGGTTCGATGGTTGTCAAAATGTAGTTTTTACATTTGTTTTGTTGAGTTTCTCCCTTTGTTGGGTTTTAGTTTTACTTTACATTGTTCATTAGTCTCTAAGTCTTCCTCTTGTGATTATAAACCTTAGAGCTAAACAAAAACATCTTTTCATAAACTCATAGAAATCTGTATACCATGAGATCAGTTGGTAGTGTAGCAACCCAGGAAGTATTCAAAGAAGAAACAACGGAGGTCTGAGGATAGCTTAGGTCGGATGTATCCCGCTAAGGTAGCTGGGTTCTAATAAATCAGTTTAGGATAAAGGTAGCTGAGTTTCTTAAAGTGAAACTTCTTATATTTCGTAGTTATAGGCTTAGGGACAAGAGAGAGAATATATCTTGACTAGTTCGGGACTAGGTAAGATATAGTGGTTGTATCCCTAAAACTATTATTTTTGTATTAGCTTTTTACAACATAGTGGAAAGGTTTGTCCCTCAAGAGTTAAGAGCACGCAATTTTTCTTCCTGAGTTCAGGGTTTTTGCGAGTAAAAAAACATCATGGTGTTCATTGTTATTTTACGGTAACTTTTCTTTATCAATATCGTGAATCTAAAATTCAGAATAGCTGCAACCCTTGCTACCCACTGAATCATTAGGATTCCTTTTAAATAAAATTTGATGCATTCATAGGTTATGTCGTTCCCACCACCTCTCTAGTAATGATTAGGTCTGAATTCTACAACGGAGCCCCTAATGAAATTTGTTTTTGATTTTGAGACAACCTTCTCAGTCTTTATTAGCTCGGGGCTCTTTATTTGTGTTTTTATCCACGTATTTGTCTAATTAAGGATCAACATCCCTGAGAACAGACTTATGTAAAAAATTGTTAAGGGTTGGGCTGGGCAAAAACCTAAAAAACGAACGACCTGAAAAAAAACTGTTTGTAAAACCAAACCGGTTAACAGATCCAAATAAATCTGTTTAAAAAAGTCAAAAAACCGATGATAGACTCATAATATGCTACATTCTTAATGTATTTCCTACCCTATTTAGATATGTTATTTCCTTAATAATATCAATTCTAACATGTTTTGTTATTGTAAAGTCATAAAAGGCCAAAGGGAGAGAAATGAGCGTAAAACGGTGAAATTAAGAAGAATTTGATTTAAAGGAGGATTCCCGGTCCAACTACGAAACAAGAGTTATATTCAAAGAAGGAATCCTAGTCACAAAAGAAGTCTCATCGGAGGTCGGAAATGAAAACCAAATCCGGATTGGAAGCATATTGGCGGCATACAAGGAGAAGAAAGTCCAATCCATAAGAAAAAGGACTCAAAAAGTCCATGGGCTTTGAAGAAGAATTCGACAGCCTTTATAGGGTTTTTGCCGATTTAATCCATGCAAGAAGTCCTATTTATTTTCAGAAAATAAGGAAACAATTAAAATAAAAAAATAAAGGGATAATGACTGCACAAGATTCTAGAGAATTCTAATGAAGCAATTCGGATTTCTGCCCAGATTTTCAGCCAACTTCGACAGAGATTTCTGAACAGCTCAGAGCGAACCAGAAAATGAGCCTTATATCAATGGAAAGCTGTAAAAGTTTAATTTTCAAAACTTTTAGCCGCTCGTCGATATCTATTTTCTGTAGGATGTTATGTTCATTGCAAGGAGGGAAGGTCATTCTGTCGAAAACAAAAAGGTGAAAAACAAAAAGCCCAATATCTATTTTCTGTAGGATGTTATGTCCATTGCAAGGAGGGAAGGTCATTCTGCCGAAAACAAAAGGTGAAAAACAAAAAGCCCAATATGTGTGCATAAGTTCCACATCGATTTTAAATGAGGTTTTCATCTAGATATTCACTATATAAAGGCTGCCTAGGCTTTGAAATAATCATCGATTCATTCACACAAAAATCAGAGAAGCACTAGAGCAGCTGAGCCCTTCCTTTCCCCTTCCTTTGCCGAAGCTCTCCATCAACTACGGATCAAGAACAAAGGGTGTGTCATTCTTGTTCTTGAGAATCACCACTTGAAGTTTGCTTGTGTTACGGAACCAAAAGTGTAACCATGAACTCTAAACTTCATCTCCTCCTTTGTATTGATTTTGATTTAGTAGTGAAAGAAATTCTTTATGTTTTTCTTTACTTTGATTCTTCCATGTGTTCTTAGTTTTCTTAGTTTGGATGCATGTGCTAGCTTTAAGTTCTTAATGCTTTGAGTATGTTTTAGAATAGGATGCATCATCAATTTTTCTATGGCATGTTCAATAATTTCTGAAAAGTGATATTGTTTTAAGGTGTTATGCGTCATAACATTCTTATTCAATGATAGCATGTGTGTGTATCTAGATTAAAACTAAGGATTTCATATATGGTAAATAAAGTTAAAACATGAAAGTTGGCTAGGTGAAAGAATGAGATGATCACATGTATATATTAGTTAGGTTTATTTTTCTGTTTTTAGGATGTTAGAAACCAAACCAAACCCCCTATTAATTCTGTAAAATGTAATGGAGTAAATAATTTCTTAGTTGTTAATATGTTGTAAGTAATAACTGTTAAAGCAAGAGTGAAACTTTGTTAGACTACTAGGCCCCTTATTTTCTTTATGCTTGGTGGTGTCGAGTTTCATTGATTACATAGCTTACTGTCAATTTGTTTATTTTATTTTTCGTTTTTTCTGTGTTTTAATTTCATGTGTTAATTCATATAGGGAAGAGCAACTCACATGGATATAGCACTTGTACTTTTTTTTAGTTAAAAGCTTTGATGAGTAAACCTTTTGTGCCATATTACAGGTCAAGGAGAAGGCTATTGATTGCTTGACTAAAAAAAGAGCATAAGTGAGTTTCATTTTCTAATTCATGTTATTCGATTTTCAATATAACTGGATTCATGCAAACTCAATTATGTATTATCGTGTACAAATTTTTATTTCAATTTCTTGCTGGGATGAAGGGGCATGCTTCTAAACTCTCACTTAATAGTAGGACAATTGTTTAGTTGCTTTTGTGTATTTAGTAAATTAGTAAGACTATCATACAATTCAATGACAATTCAACCTGATGAAAATGATCATACAACCAATTATTTTGTAATGTAATGTTGTGTGAGTATTGATTCACACAATGTCTATTAGCAAAAATTTGGTGTCTGCTTGTAAATCTAACAACCAAACATTTGAAAGACATTGTTGTGTAAGTCTATCATCTTACAACAATAGGATTGTAGCGTGATGTTTGACCGTAAGTCACACAACAAAAGAGAAGCATATTTGTTGTCAATTTCACCCCTATACAACAAAGCCAAAGTAAAGTTGTATGTTTAGTAAAATTCATTGTGTAACAATCAAATTCAATGCACATGTCAACCGTACATGCCGACAGCAGTGCACCATCCCACAACAATAAGACTGAAGCTGTATGTTGTTTGATCTTGATTAACACAACAAAAGGCACAACATTTGTTGTAGATTTCTTCTATCATACAACGAAATATAAATAACTCATCTTGTATGTTTACTAAAATTTGTGTATGATGAACATGTCAATGCGCATGCTAAGCTCACCTACCGAGCACAACTGTCGACATTTGCCGAGTACACTTGTCAAGACATTAAGAGCATCTGCCGAGTAACACACAATTAAAAATTTTCAATGTTGTGTGATGGACACAATTAACAATAGTTAATCCTTTATACGCACAACGAAATTACTCCGTTGTGTGATCACATTTTTGTTGTAATACCCATTTTTGGCTGGTCACTTTGGTAAATTTGCAATACCCATTTTCTTTCAGCATTAAAATGATAGAACCTTACTCAATTAATGTGCATGAACTACAACAAAGAGTGCGTGGAGTGATCGCGAGTGACATATACCTACGATATGCACCTTCCTTCGAACTCTTGATAGAAGTGAACTATATTGATAACATGCAATTCAATTTCAATGCCAACAATGATCAAAGAGAACACAAGCGAAGGCAAGTAGAGAAATGTACTAAAAAAAGCAAGAGTAAATTTCATTATTTCATCAATATGGATAAATATCCATTATTAACGTCCAGCGAAGTAAAAGGAGTACATGCATATATAATGTCACACAGGGTGGTCACTTGGACGCCTGGTGAAGGAAGATAATCGCCACAAGAAGAATGACTGGGATGATAATCGCAACAGCCACGGTCCCGATAGACATGGGAAGAGCTGGACGCAGAACCAGCGTTGCAATGACCACGAATATACCAACAAGCCACGACAACTTGATCATCCCGTTAGCCATCTCTGATTTCGAAGTTCCAAAGTAGTGGTGGATGAGAAACCCCATGGACGTTGACGGTGTTTATATACTGTTTGATGGTACCTTTTGGTGTATTGTTGCGACGTTTAACTGGTTAGGGATTATGTTTATATCATGTACTGGTACTGCTTCATTCCACGGTTGAAGGAAGGCAACTGTTGGCGGACGGAAGGGTACGTCGATCCCGGAAACCCCTAAAAATAGTTTAGAGTAGAAAACCCTAAAACAAAGACGGCCAAACGCAAAGGTACCTTAATATCCATTTCCGCATTTACTGCTAGATCGACGTCGCTTATTTCGCTCGCTGGATTCTGAAAGAGGGTAGCCCTAGCCTTTGAAGAAGAAAGAACCCCGAATTTACAGAGGAAAAGGTCGTCGTTGCAGGACTGAAAAACTCTCGAGTTTGATCCCATCAGGGATTGAATTGGTTTAAAGGGATTCTATACATGAAGCACTCGTCGAAGAATACTCGGATTTTGGGTACAGTGATCCATGAGCAAAACAAAGCAAAGCAAGAAAAATATGGCTTAATTAATTAATTGATCACTGTAGAATCAAATTCTTCAACTTCGAGTAGTAATCACCAAAATAATTACACCACGTACTGACAGACAATTCTAAAATAATCTTGTATGACTGTGATACATTCCAATTCCAATTCAAATTCCATTAGCAGCAGAAGCTGCTTTCTTGGTGCCGATATTAGTTGCAGTTTAGAAAAAGTGAAATGTACCATTAGAATTCTTCATTTGAATGTTTTTCATTGTTGAGTTTATCTTTTTTATTTTGAAACTAGCTAGCTAGATTAATCATGTTTGTTGTTCATAACACATAAGAAAGATCTTTACCTTCATTCGGACTTCTATGGAAATAAAATCTTACTTTATATAAGTGAAATAAATTGTTAACAATTCAATCTCAACCAACTTTTCAACCATGGTCGTACGTAGATGGCCACGGCAAAATATGATCGTAGAGAACATATATCACTTATCTCAAACAAATGAGGACTCAGACCACATTTACCATATATATATATACACACACACACATCAGTTTTACAACTATTAGGATAATTTGTTTTCATATTGGTAAAATGGTTATTACAACGAAGTTAACCCTGGTTACTACCTTCCCCTCAATTGTCGATAAATTATGTAGAAATGTCATTGCATAACTCAAAACTTCTTATAAGATACTAATTACAATATATTGATCCTCCTTACGCCATAAAGAACTCAACAATAATTTATTCATATTATTAAACACAAACCAAATTATCGCAATACTTTATTTCAAATCGTATATTTTTTGGTAAAGAATGTCGAATTGATATCTTGAATCGTACTAAACTGATCCAAAGAAGTTAAAAGGCATTCAAGAAAAGCTTTGATCATTACTTCATTAGGTGCTTTGCTTTGATTTGGATCGGGTCAAGTTGATTATATATGGAAATAAGATACGGGATGGCATCTGGTGTTGTTAGTTGGTATCGTACAGTAGGCATGCATATGTCGATGTCAAACAGAATAAATTGTTCTTCGAGTATCTTATTATTGTGCACATTTCAAAATTCAAAATAGTTCCTTCAAAGTCAGAACAAATTTGGCTATTGAGCAATATCAAAAAGTTTTAATCTTGAATGTTGGACATCAGATATTGATACGAAATATCTGTACACTAGAAATTCCCCAAATTCCCCAGCAAACTACAATAGAAAGAGAAAATTAGAGAAAAACCTAAAAAATAGAGTCTCTTTTAAAATAAACTCATTCACATGTTTCATTTTAATATACATGCACCCAATTCAAATTATTTAACATGTCTTATATGTTTTATTTTTAAAACTAAAATTTGCCACCATTTTTCTCCTGACGGTTTTGTCATTCTGATTTTAATTTTGTTTTCTACATTTTAATTTATGTTTATGGCACAAGTATCAACCATGCATTTTGTTTATAACATTTAAGTTAGGTTACAAATAGAGGAATTGAGTTTTGGGTTTTGGGTATATGGTTTTAGGTTAGGGTTATGGTATAGGGTTTAGGTTTAGAGTATAGGGTTTTAGGGTTTAGGGTTCATATATTCATAGGATACCATTTCATTAACGATTAAAGATAATGACAACTTCTGTAATTCTAAAAAAAATAGGTTTTATTATTTATCTTAAATAATATGTTTATTTTGTTTAAACAAACTTAATTAATAATTTTGGGTGTATTTTAAAACAATCTTAAATGTGGGTGTAATTTAAAATATGTCTACTAAATTGGGTGTAACATCAAATACCTCAAAAGAAAGAAGTATCATATATATACATATTGTACCGGGTAAATAAGTTACCATTATTAAATAATTTAGACCGTTAGATAAATTCATAGTTTTACAAAAATCCAACAGTCAAGAATATTTGATAAAGTTGATGCATACTCACTAGAATTTTCCCACTTTAGAATTTAAATCAAGTGAACACAAGTAGCTAGAAAATTACTAATATTATATTATTCATAAATGTTCCCCAACCTTTATTAATATTCTTTGAATTTATTTCATTATTACATCAATCTAAAGAAAAATTAAAGAAGATCGATTACATGCATCACACAGGGTCACTTGGAGTACGCCTGGTTCAGGAAGATAATGAATGACAGAAGAATCAATGGAGTGATCACAACAACGATGGTCATGGTCGACGAGGTTGGACCCAGCAGCAGTGTTGTGATGACCGCAAAGACTGCAACAATGAACGCCAAGATGAACAAAATATGATCGATCATTCCGTTCGCCATCTTCTGATTTCTGACTTGAAACTTGAAATGTACAGTATGTTGTTCTATACGACTCGAAAAGCTTGAAACCCACACCCTTGGACGTTTTCACGTTGGTGTTTATATAATATTCTTTTGGTGTAGGGTTACGACGCTTGACTGATTAGAGATGCATGCAACATGTTACTGATTATGTATACGTACCCTTGCGCATCTAATGTACTGTACTAAGGTTGAAGGAAGGCATGCAACTGTTGCCGGACGGAAGGGTACGTCGCTCCCGTGCTTCGCAAGCCCTAAAAATATTGAACTAGTGCATACGGTTAGTAAAATTTGGAATTGCCATATACGTATAATTGTACGTTGGTGCATCAAGTGGTCAGCATAAAATGGATATTGAGCATGTCTAAATCATAGATATATACATTCCAACTACGGACGCAGAAAAACACAGATTTCTTGATGGCCTTGTTCCTCTCAATGTATGACGCAAGCAACGCTCAACAATGTATTCTTCATCGCTCGACGTTTATTTTACCCTAGCGTTAGCCGCAAGCAATATCTAGTATCATAAAAGCCCAAATATACAGGCCCAAATATTTTAAAGTTGACCCGGATGCTGACGTGGCGAGAGCAACGTGTGACGGCCAATAGCAACGCACCAGGTACCGATCTTCACTTTAAAATCAAAACTGCTTCTTCGTCTTCATCTTCCGAGGCTCCATTTCTTCAAAAACTTAAACCCAGAAAAAAAAACTGGATGAGAAAAATGGAGTCTTGGCAGAGCAATAAGGCGGTGATTCTGATGATGGGGGTGCTTCTGATGAGCTTAGTGGGGCGAATCGCGTCGCTATCGGTGACAGTCAACGACATCGAATGCGTGTACGAGTATGTGCTGTATGAAGACGACACCGTTTCTGGGAATTTCGTTGTCGTCGACCATGATATCTTCTGGGCAAACGATCATCCGGGTCTCGATTTGATAGTGAGTCAATTTATTTATTTTTTTTAATTTTGGATTGGATTGGGTATTGAATTTGAATTTTTGTGTTTTATGCAATTTGGGGGTTTTTGGGGGGTTTGGGGTAGATCTGTTTATAGGTTGGTTTGGGTTTCTGGGGTTTGAATTGTTTGATCTGAATTATGAAATTTGAATTCTGCTATTTGGAGTAGTAATGGTTATTGGTAATTAGAGTCAGTTGTGGACATTTTATATGATGAATTGATCATGATTATTGGTTTACATCCCCAAGGTTGGTAATCTACTCAGACTCAAGTAATGTGAATCTAAAGAGTATTGCTTTTGTTAATTGTTTAATAGTATAATATTACATCTTCAATTTCTATTCACTTACATAAAAGAATAGGTTGTCAGATTTGAGCGTTTATGGCATAGTATGAGGAGCCAATGTTATCGTGTTTAAAACATATCCCTTTCCAGATAGTTATCATCATCATCATCATCAAGTCATTAGCAGCATCATGTTATCAGCATAGTATGAGTAGCTAATGCTATCGTTTTTAAAACATATCCCCTTCCAGATAGTTCAGCATCAATTCATTAACAGCCTTTGTCCGTCATTTTATGTTGTTTGGTTCCTATCTGTCCATTCTCCTTTGGAAGCAGATCTAATGTGTTTTCCCAAAAAACTGATGTTTGTTTGTAAGAGTGTTAAAGATGATGATTTGACTAAATGAGGTTAGTTTCTTGTTTGGAAGGACATGGAATAATTGGTTTCACGTTCTCATTTATACTAAAGTTACTGATGCACTATCTCAGAAGAATTTCTTTGATGTTTATCATCATAAGGTCATAAATGCTTTACTAGTAGAAATGTGTTTGATATTTGAAAGGCAGTTCCTCTGTCCTATGAGAGCATTTGTGATTTTATAGGATTCACAAAACTTTTAAACGGATGGAGCTATGATCTTTATATGATGAATTGATCATGATTATTGGTTTACACCCCCAAAGTTGATAATCTACTCAAACTCAAGTAATGTGAATTGAAAGAGTTTTGCTTTTGTTAATTGTTTGCATTAGCCTAAAGAACTATGAATGTTCTAGCCTGTAGATGATGTTAGAGACCCTTTAGAAGGGTTAGAAGCAATTTGGTACAGATAGGCTTAGTTATGCTGCATGTCTTTATCTCTCCATACTTATGTTGGACTAGTATATGCTTTTGAAGATAACACAAGTGACTGTAGTGTATCTTTTCAGATTTCTGTTCTTGTCGGAACAAGTAGTTTATTAGATTCGAGCTTTTAGGGCGTAGTATGAGGAGCCATAGCCATCGTGTTTGAAAGAGTAATATCCTATCCAGATGACTAGTGTATCTTTTCAGATTTCTGTTCTCGTAGGAACAAGTAGTTTATTAGATTCGAGCTTTTAGGGTGTAGTATGAGGAGCCATAGCCATCATGTTTGAAAGAGTAATATCCTATCCAGATGATAGTTATCAGCATCAACTCTTAGCAGCCCTCTTCCGTCATTTTACATTGTTTGGTTCATTTCTGCCCATTTTCCCTTGGAAGCAGATCTATGTGTTTTCCCCCAATAAACTGATGTTTGCAAGTGTTTTAAAGGGGATCATTTGACTAAATGTGGTTAGTTTCTTGTTTGGAAGGACTTGGAGTAATTGGTTTCACTTGCTGGTTTTTACTAAAGTTTTTAATGCAGACTTTCTCAGAAAAAGAATTGATTTTATGTTTATCTTTTGTTTCATAAGAGGGTCATGAATTTTTTACTAGTAGAAATATGTTTGATATTTGAAAGGCAGTTCCTCTATGTCCTCTGAGCATTTGTGATTTTATATGATTCACAAAACTTTTAAAGGGACGAAACAATGACCTTTAAGGGGCCAATATTGAGACTAACTTCTATCTCTTTTAGATACGTCAACTGATGAGCTTCCATACAGCATTTCTTTAAATTTCCTTGGCCTGTTTGCTCTGGTCTACAGTCATCGATTAGGTACACTTTTATAAACTCTGATGACAAATGATATGTATAATGTTGGTATTTTGTGCAGGTGACATCTCCTGGGGGTAATACAGTGCACACTTCAAAGGGAACATCTGGAGATAAGTTTGAGTTTAAGGCCCCAAGGAGTGGAATGTACAAGTTCTGCTTCCACAATCCCTACTCAACTCCAGAAACGGTTTCCTTCCATATACATGTCGGCCATATTCCTTCTGAGCACAACATCGCCAAGGATGGTTTGTACAATATCTTTTGATAATTCTATATGTTCACATTTGTCTTTCGAGTTTGGAACTGCCTTTTGATGATCGTAGTGATTTTGGCCTTGACAGCCAAGAAGATAGTTGGCTTTCAACCAATTAGCTACTACTTTTTCTTTTCTTTTATTTTATACTTTTCTCCTATACTGTTTTGGTTATATTTAACCTTTTAGTGTTGGTTTTATTGCAGAGCATCTAGACCCTATCAATGTGAAGATTGCTGAGCTCAGAGAGGCATTAGAGTCGGTTACTTTGGAGCAAAAGTACTTAAAAGCACGGGATGCTCGGCATCGTCGTAGTAAGTTTTTCTTTCTTTTTTATATTTAAAAATGATAATGATGAGGCGGTGCATTCCTTGCAATTAGATATATGTATTACATGTTGATAATATTCTTGGTGTCCTTATTTTTGAATAAGCGTGAATAAATAATTAGCTTAGTGCAGTTATGAAGTGCTCAATGTGATACTCCTAAGTTAACACAAAAGATATGGAACAGTTAAATACATTACTGTGATCAAATACATTACTCCATGTTAATATTCCTCGCAAATCTTTTGATTCTTTTGTTTCTACCGCAGCAAATGAGAGCACAAGAAAACGTGTTGTGTTCTACACACTTGGAGAATACTTGATGCTAGTTGCTGCAAGTGGTCTACAAATTGTATACATCCGCCGCCTCTTCAGCAAATCGATCGGATACAATCGGGTTTAGCTGATAGGTTCATATTTGTGTACTCTAACATGATGCCTCATTATGTCATTATCTCAGATACATGATATGTGTAGTTTTATTTTATTTTTTCCATCTTTCATCTGCATTGAGACTTCCCCAGTTTGTTGTTGCCTTTGTCTAATGTGCCTTATAACGCCTCCATGACACAACCCAGTAGTTGCCCTCTGGCATTTGGGGCTTTCAGTGTACTAATAGACAATAATAAGATATGGAAAGTGACATAAGAAATGGAAAATGACATACAAAATGAGAAGGGATTTAGTTTTCCCAAGTCTAATAGTAGCATCCACGTGGAAATTTTGACCAATTTCCCTTCAAAGCTCGCAGAAATTGGCAACAAAAAATCACACTAATTCCTCACTCTATACAAAGGCTTAGGTTCATATCAGAACCTAAGAAACCAGCCAGAGGGCATGAGATTTCCCTCACAGTAAAGGCCGAGGCAAACAGCATGTCTGTTAGGTGCTTATGAAATTTTGATGCCCCTAGCGTTAATGCTAAGGATTCTAGGTTAATGCTAAGGGTTCTGGTTAATGCTCAGGGGATTAGGAGAAATGCAGGGTTTTAGGTTTACGCTAAGTAGATTAGGAGGTAGACCTCTCATATAAGAGAATGAGATAGTTGGAGAAAAAAACACTAGGAGCCGGTTTCATAAATAGGTAAACATATCTCAGTCAACAAGTAGATTAAGCGAGTCAGTAAAGGTTGAGACTAACTTCAAGAACATCTACTTTTATTTGCCCTTTCTTATGAGTGACTGTTGGATGCTTGTTCTTGATACATGATCTCCATCAGTCAAGTGAGCTTATATTACCTAAATTCAAGAAAATCTCAAACATAGACGTAGTTTTTATGTCAAAAACATTTTCAATATGGATTTTCTTATATAAATATTTTGTGTTGTTTTAAGATCTTATTGTAAATCGATGTTTCAAGAGTGCAGTGTTTTTCGTTTGTTTAGAATAGACTTGTATAGTGCAATATCGTGAATGAGCGAGCGGTATTTAACCGTATTTGGTTAGCTGAACTTGGCATGCATAAACTGATATCTTGATTTAGTAATTTTTAGTTCATAATGGAATCTGCTATATTTCAAAAACATGCTATCTCTACTGAAAAGATCTATTTTGTTTTCTTTCAAGAGTGTCTAGTGCAATATCAAAAGTGAATGGTATTTGCTTGGCTACAATATTGGCATGAGAAACTACATAATTGATATCTTGATTTGGTAAATTTAAGTTTCAAAAAAACATGCTAAAAAAAACAGGACAAATATGCAAAATTTACTATTTACTTAAGTATGGTTACAGTGTTTTTACTTTTAATAAATGACAGTGTACACACGATTTTTCCTTCAGTTTTAGATGATAAAAATTACGAATTTACCTTTAAGGCTGTAAATAACATGCATGCTGATCTTTTTTTATTTTCATGCACGTCTCTTAAACTTTTTTTTTCAATCACTCTCTCTTCAGTTACGCCAATGCGCATGTATTAATTATAGTTACTGATATAAAAAATCGTGATATTTTTTTAGTTACATTAAATTCGTGATATTTGAATAAGAACAAAATCCATGGCCTTAAAAAAAGAAAAAAGAGTAAAATCCAATGTAAATCATGGACCTTAACCTCACTTAAAGAAACCATGTGAACCTTCTCTAACGCACTTCCAATAAAACCAACACTAACAGAAATTATTCCCATTAAACCACTAAGACCATCTTTCATCATAAGCTAAAAAGTCAAATTTGGCTTATAATTGCTCCCACAATCAGTTATATTATCATTCTAAAAATTTAGATTGAGCTATTTGGTAAGTCAAATTTAGCTTACGAATTTGGTAGGTTAAAATTAATTATATTTTATTCAACTTTAGATTTATCTTTCTAATGTACACTATCATCTAAATTAAACAAATTATACTAATAACCATCGTAAAAATCTCGACGAGATCTTCCATATGAACCACATATCGAGTATATTTATATAAAAAAATTATAGCCGATGTCCTTAGAGACCAATGTGAATCGGGTGAATAACGGTATGATCGGAAACTCAAAATAAACATCTCTAATAAAAACAAGAGAACCACACATACAAAGTGCTTTTTCTCTCCTCTTCTCATTTCCTCTGGAGTTTGACTCTCATTTGATCGATCGACGAAAATGCTCGCCGTCTTCAACAAATCGGTAGCCAAGTGTCCCGAGGCTCTGCAAAGCCCTGAACCGGGATCAGTCTCTGCTCTCAAAGATGGGTTCTTGGCCCAACACTTTGGTTCTGTCCACCCTTCTTCCGTCACTGTCAATCTTGGCTCTTCCGGCCTCTTTGCCTTTTCCAACGAGAAGCAAAACCCTCTGCTTCCCAGGTAAAAATGAAGCCTACCCATTGAGTAATAGAAGCAAATAATGACTACCCATGTCTTTGTTTTTGATCGTTTCATGGTGTTGATCTGAGTTTTGCGATTTTTGGGTTCTTTGTTTTTATGATCTTAGAACATGTTTTGGGTTTAGATATTGTGTGGAGTTTGTTTTGTCTTTTTGGGTTTGAGAGTTTGGAGATTGGCGTTTGATGATCGACTTATTACTATATGATGAGTTTGTGTTGTTTTGTATGGAAATTATTGATCAAGTTTGAATGCTGTTGAAAGCATGTAGTGCTTTATGTTTGAGAATGTAAGTCTTATTGTTTATTGACTTTATTCTATATGGTATTGATATTGATGGTGTTAGATAGGAGACAAAGAACAGATTTGGGTCTCTAGTTATATTAATAACTAGATGCCGGCTTGTTAAATTATTAGGAGAGGTTTTGAAATCCAAATTCGTGTGTGTAGTTCTTTGTTTCTGCTTGTCCTGCTGGCACTTACGTTTCGGGGGTTTGAAATATTTTTATCTGATGTTGATAGGCTGTTTGCGGTTGTGGATGACATTTTCTGCTTGTTCCAAGGCCATATTGAGAATGTCGCTCTTCTCAAGCAACAGTATGGATTGAACAAGACCGCCAATGAAGTGATCATTGTTATTGAAGCTTACCGAACTTTGAGAGATCGTGGTCCTTATCCTGCTGATCAGGTTGTGAGAGATATCCAAGGGAAATTTGCTTTTATTCTCTATGACACGACTTCAAAGGTGTCTTTTGTAGCTGCCGTAAGTAAATTCTTTCTTACAAGGCCTGTTCCTTTTTATGTGTTTTCGACTTCCAAGAATCTCCTTCTCACTATCATCCTGATCATTTGTGTCTGTTACTGAGCTTACTATTGTGTCTTGTGTAGGATGTTGATGGTAATGTTCCTTTCTTCTGGGGAACTGATTCTGAAGGCCATCTCGTTGTTGCTGATGATGAGGAAGTTGTGAAGAAAGGCTGTGGGAAGTCATTTGCACCATTTCCTAAAGGTATAAGTTTTCATTATAACACATTATATGGATACGTGATTTGTGCACTATTTCCTTAAAGTCATTTGTACTGTTTTAATAATGGACAACTTCAATGATATAAATGTACATTAGCTATTATGGAAAGTAAGAAAGGTGGATATGTGGGGGCATACAATGTTGTGGAATTGAAAGAAATGTGCATTCAGTTACTTGACATTATTTTGCTAAATTTCATCTCACAACTAGGATTTTGGGTCTTGCATTCTGCTTCTGTGAAGTAGCTTCACAATGTTGCTGCATTCACTGCGATTTCAAAGTGATTTGATGTATTTGTATTAGGCTGCTAACTCTGGTGCCATCCTTTTTCAGGATGTTTCTTCACATCTTCTGGAGGCCTGAGGAGTTTTGAGCACCCCCATAATGAGTTGAAGGCTGTGCCAAGGGTGGATAGTTCGGGTGAGGTGTATGGTGCTACCTTCAAGGTTGATGCTGAGGTTAAAAAGGAGTCTAGTGGAATGCCAAGAGTGGGGAGTGCTGCTAACTGGTCTACAAATTATTGAATTCTAAACAAATTTCTACGGCAAGGGTTCTCTATTTAGTAGACCTTGAGGTAGTTCTGATCAGACTTTTTCTGGTGTCTACCATGACTGCGACCAAAGTTTATATTCTTCAATGCGTGTGAGACATGATTATTACATGTATCTTCAAGTCTGAGCCAAGAGGCCGTAACCTTCTGGCAAAGAACTACAAATAATATTGCATACTGATAGACTTGCTGGAACTGAGTATAGCTCTAAATTTTAACTGTGTTTATGCCTTTGAGATTGGAGCTTCTTAACTGAGTACTGCTTTTTAATGTGTCTGAGTGATAACCTCTTCTTTGAGATTGGAGCTTCTTAACTGAGTACAGCTTTTTAATGTGTCTGAGTGATGACCTCTTTGAGATTGGAGCCATTTTCTCAGTTACTAGCAATGTAGTTCTTGGAAAAAAAAAGTAATAAACTTTCATTGTGAAAGAATTTCTGCAATTGGTCCTGACGAATCCTGGTTTCCACCACGTCAGTCAAACAGGGAGTTGAAACAAATTATCATATCAAGGAAAGAGCAATATAAGTAGCCGGTTTTAGTTGATTCGGTTTAGTTCTTGCAAAGGGTTATTGCTTTCTGGTTGGAATTGGTTTACTTCTTGCAAAGAGGTTTTGCCAACTGGTTTACTTCTTGCAAAGAGTTTTTGCTCTAGAAAATGGTCGCATATTACATGCTCCTTGCAACTGTGCCTTTAGCTGTAATATGTACATTGTTATTTCACCTCAGTCCGGTTGCTCAAAAAGTGGTTATGACTTGCCCATTGCGATTTCCATAACCTCGGTCTCAAACCCAACTCAATGGCATAGCACTAGTCCCTTAGACGCCTAAGACGACCAACACTCACTAGTCAATGCACCATTCTTGAGCTGCATGAATTGCGCAGCTTCTTGTCTAGTGCTAGATTACCATTGTTTTGAGTGAATATGAAGTGAAGCTAACTCAATGCAAGTCACCATAACCATTTGAAGCATGTTCTCGCAAGATGCTTTCCTCAAGGATATCAACCAAACACCACTTCACCCTTCAAATACATATAGAAATATTAACAAACCAAAAGAGAGAACTTGGATACTTGATATAGATTTTGTGCAGCACTAGGAAAACAAGAGAAGTACAACATATATTTCTACAACTTAAGTTTTCCGGATTCAACTAGCTCGTCGATATTTTTTCCATTGACTTGGGACAATAACAACTCAATTCTGTCTTCATCTTCAGGTCATCGGCAGAAGGACTGGACTCACTGGAGTTCCCTCCCAAAGTCTCAATTGAGCGAGCATGTAAGCACCACCTTCATCTTGTCTAACTTTTGTTTTTTTTGAAATCTTTGTCTCTTTCATTTCACTTCATCTTTGTACTACATTTTCAATCTCCGAGTGTGCAGGCAATTTCAGTAAACTCAGCAGACAAATGTTGTTGCGCACCATTAGTCTAAGTCATGGGCAAAGCAAATTGAATTAAGCTGCCCTTTACCTTTTTTCAAATAGCGGGCTATCTGCAATGTATAATATAACAAAAAGTATTGACTTATTCAAGTCATTTCAGCTATAACAGAAAACTTGTTATCAACACTCCAGGATCTGAATCGATCATGATCTATTGCACTGTGTTGTTGCACAAGATCTACCATGATTTCTGCCATGTCAAGTTCTTCAAGTTCACGAGGCCTACTACTTATTCTCGCATGTGAACATCTTGGTTTTCAGACCTGACCACCAAACGCATCTTTTTCGAATCATCTGGAGCCTCCCATAGCAAACTGGTGGAAAGTTATCGTATAAACATGCAGAAGTTATCTAAACTCTGTTCAAATCAGTTTCCCAGAGCCTAATCAGATCCGTGACATTCTCAGGTACAGATGGTACTCTCTCCGCAACGCGTGGATGTGCATTTTGCTCAAGAAAAGAAATTATCTGTTCTGCATTGATGCCATTGTCAAACGCGCCAAACAAACTTTCTTTTGTTATTGCTCCAACTATAAAAAGGCGCAAAATTTCACAATGTAATTTAGATGAGGAGTAGGCGTGCAGCCTAAAGTTTGTTTCCACAACCACAAATCCCTGTTTCCTCGATGACGCGTCTGTCAAGCTCACCGAAAGATTAGTAGCTAGTTTGGTAGGTATAAACCAACTCTCCTTCCTGCCCTGCTCAAATTTGATCAATCCCAAATCTGTCAAGTCCTTGATCGTACTCTTCTGAAGCTCAGTCAATGTATTCATGTCATATGCCGGTCCTGTACCATGAAAGCTTAGCTCTAGCAGGAATGCAATCAAATCCGCTGAATCTATCCCACGCTCCTCTGAGCTTGTGATATATTCTCTGATGATGTGCCACAGTTGTGCATTTGTATCCATTAGCAAGAACTGAAAACCACTCTCAGTTAACCTTGGAGCTTCTGTCTCTTTGAGTCACAAGACCCCGCTGGAAGATTTTCATCATAAAAGAACTGAAGTTGGACGGCCTATCAGTTTGAGATGAGTTGATAAGTTGCAGCAAGAAACACTCCCATTGTTCTAGGGCAATAGCCTCAAGCTCCTCTGAGCTTGGGAGTCTCACTGTGACATTCGAAGGCATTGGTTATCTTTGGCAAAACTGCACCATACACCAGAAGCTTCTTGAGATTAGTCTGAAATATCGGATTCAGGCCATCTTTACTGAACCGTAATGGGATTGAGAAAGAATAGGAGAGAGAAGGAATGAGAAACAGGAGAAATGAGAAAGAATCAAAAATAGAAGTGATTACGATTCATGTGTTTACTTATTATCAGGAATCGGATGTAGTACCAGGATTAATTACGATATGTGTACTAAAATAGAGAAATTAGAATCAATATGTGTCTATTACAAAGCACCTTAAATATAATTGAACAGTATATATGGTTACAGGATAGTTTAGGAATAAAAAGTTGATTACCCCTTAAGGGAGAATCAATACTAACTCATCAGTCCGGAAAGAGAAGAGGAGATTCATTCCTGATAAATCAGGTGGGCCCCACACTTTTTTCATTCCTCCTTGCAAGTAAACGTGCAAAACCATGGAGAAAGGGAGTGAACTCTGACTCATTGATTCTCATTACCCTTATGTAAATGTCCCCTCAATGTATATGTAGCACCCCCTCCTTCCTAGTCTCATTGAATATTCTCAATTGAACAAATCAATCAATAGCCACTCCATGCTTAGAGGCCCCATCTGGCATAACCCGCTCCTTCATTGATTGGGAATTGACCGGAAGCTCCACGCATAGCATTTGCAACACGTATTTCTTGACCAATGGAGGCAGAGACCTGAGAATGGCTTCGCAGATGAAGGCGTTGTAGTAGAGCTTAAAGAGCTTCATGACGGGCAAGGCGGCCACCATGTCCATGAAGTTCTTCACTATTATTCTCACCTGGGGCATTTTCACCCGTTCTGGTTGATTGTAGGGTACCGATTGCAGAGGTCTTAAAACTTCAACTCTTAACTTTTGGTTTCTTGGTTTATGGAGTTACTTGAATTATGAATTAGAAACTAAGGAGATGTGCTTCATATAAGGATATCAAGTAAATCCTTTTCCTTGAAGGATAAGAAGAGGGGAAGAAATCAAAACCTAGGCCAACTAGGAAACAAATTGTTGTGTCTAGACTAAAAGAACGAATTGGGTTTTGACGAAAAAAACCCAAAAAAAATCAAGGGGAACTTGGTATCAATTTTAAATTTTCATTATGGGGATCAATCCTATATATTTCAAAACCACTTGTCCTCATGTATGTAAAACGATTATCTTCGCCATACATATTGATGTGAAATTCTTCATCACCACCGTCTCCTCCATAGTTGTCCCCTCCCTCATAGCCATCACCATTCTCTTCCTCTTCCACATCATTGCTGCGACCACCATTCTCTTCTTGTTCCCTATTACTGTCACCATTTTCGACGTTGATGTTGTCTATGCTTGAAAATAGATCTAGTCTTTATAGGATCAACAATACTTCATTATTGCTTGTTGACTCTAGCTAGTGTGAGCTACAACATCTTGCCCAAAGACCTCATAGTAACCATGATCTTCAACGACATCATCCATATCACCGTAGTTTGCATGTACGTTATAGACCAACTTCAATTCCACCAACTGATTCCCAAAGTTCAACATCCGAGGAGTTGCAACAACACCAATCTTATATTTAGTCATAACTAATTGCATCTGATAACCGAAAAACATTCCATTTTTTGTCTCTAAGTCTGCACAAGACCAGTATTTTATCTATAGAAGGGCCAAGAGAGTTGCTACAATACACTCATCTGAATCAATATCTGAGGTCGATAATGCAAGGCTTGAGAAGAATGCAAAGACACCATATCGTTTCCGTGTTATTGTTTCTACATACTCCTAGAAAGATGTAATCTTTCTCAAGGACGGAACTTGGTGATGGACTCTTGATATTGGACTTAGTAGAAACACATAAGCGTTTTATTCATCTACCTTGATCATAATCAACCAACCTTTGGAACACCCTTGGAACCAAGCTCCATGAACAGGTTCAGGCAACTCTAACTTAACAACTTTGCCATGATGCAAGTCGAAAAAGATCAAGGAGGTGTTTGGTCTAGAGTTTGCAGTCCTTCAAACAACCGGCTTGTAAATTTGTGCTAGGCGTGCCAGTACCTTTGGGTCAGGTACAACCTTGAAGTTGGATGCTACTTGCGTCCCTCTTCTGACTTCTTCTCACAGCGACTGTGACAGACGCCGATCTTCTTCCTCTGTGCTAGGTTCTCTTCTTAGACCTACAAGGGAAAAGTCCCTCTAGGATTTTTCTCCAACCTTTGAGGATGGCCGAATCTTACTTAGTATGCAAGGAAACTAAGCAGCGGGTATCAAGATATAAACTGGCGAACGGATTCTCCAGAACTGATTGCGGGAATAAAACTGCTCAACGGATCGAACAGGGGAGTAGAGAGATTTCAACGGATTGAAACCTGTCAGACTTAACGGATTAAGTCCCTTTTGCAGCTTGACGGATCAGGCTACGGTTGCTGACGGATCAGGCTTGGTTGCTCCGGAGAGGCTTGAAGACTTTCGCGTGGCGAAGTTGTTGTCTGTTTGTTGATAGATGTAGTTGTCTTTTTCTCTTGCACCTCAACCCTTTATATAGTGAATACTAGGGTAGATGTTTCCTTGCGAATCAAGGTATAGCCTCAAATAATCCTTCTTGTAGTGCAAGACTAGTTCTTAAAACCCAATCATGTAAGCCCAAAACCATTCTAGTGGTAACTTAACCTCCTGCAACCACGTGTCTAATTTCTTATAATACCCTCGCGAACGCTTTTCCAACCGCGAACGTATTCTGTTAACATACGTCCCGCTTCGCGAGCGCGTTTCCCCCTGCGAACAAATTATCTCCTTTCGCGAGCGTACTTTGTTACTGTGCTCCTTGCGAGCGCTTTTGACTTTCCAAACGTCCTCTGACCCTCTTGACCGCAGGCATCGGTCCACTTGCCTTTATAAATGGGCTTTTTACTTCTGGATCCAACATTGCCCCCCAGTTCTTGAGATTAAGCCCGTTTGCGAAAATCGAAAAGAGCTATACCTTAGCATTGATTTAACCAAAAGCAAACGTCTTTTCATTGTCAAACTCCTCAGAACACTCAACCATCATTTCCCTCTGCAACTCTTTTCAAACCTTCCTGAGATAATCCGCCGCCGTTCCTACTTCCAAATCAATGGCACCCAAACACACCTTCTCTGCTGTGAAAACCACACCCAGAACCCCTTCTGAGCATGAAGCCCTAAACTTTGTCCAAGCCATGGTTGGCCTCCGACCTGCTCCAAAACCCAAGGGTTCTTGGTTGAGAGTTAAGATTGATCAAACCTGCGACCTAGGTCCCTGGGTTGATGTCTTCCCACACCCACTTGAAATGCCTTACCGTCAACATGCATCTCGAATTCCCCCTTTAATCTTTCGCGAGGAAGAAGTTTCATTCGTCGACTGGCAGAAGTCAGACGCCCAGACCAGATTTGGGCAGTGGCCGAATACTAATGACGCCGAGATCCAGTGGTACCAACAACGCCGTAGTAAGGACCTTGAACGATGGCAAGCCGTTGGAATCGCCGACCCTATCGACCTCTGCTTCTCCTTGAAGTCTGGTTGTAACAGAGCTCCCCTGGCAGCAGCAATTTGCTTCTGGGACACTTCATCAAACACCTTTCATCTCCCCGCAGGCCCAATGGGTATCACCCTCCTAGATATGTATACAATTACCGGATTTCCATTCGCCTGCGCACCGAGTCCTCTCAACGACCTTGCTCTGGAACATCAAATCCCCTCTGATCAGCCTCGCCCCAACTCATACGCCGCGTGGGTCAATCACTATGGGAGCACTGACGACGATCTGAGTGGCCTAGCATTTCTGGAATTCTGGCTACTCAAATATGTTGAATGTAGCGCCACCAACAAACCCACTTTCGCCTGGGCCAGAACGGCTGAGTTACTTTACAACGGTATTCCTCTCAATCTTTTGGAGTTAGCCACTGGATTACTATATAGGTCACTACACTTTCTATCCTTAGAGCCCTTTAAACACAGATCTGTTAGCGGTCCTCTTTGGATTTTGGACTTGTGGCTTCAAACCTATTTCCCTGCTTTTCGCTCTTCCTCTGTCACCAGCTTCCTAAAAGATAAGGTTTTAGGCCAAACCATCGTATCCGCTCCACACCCTCCAGCCCTTAGCTATTCGCGTTGTTTCCACCATCTGTATAGTATGGAAAGCCTACCTTCAGATTCTATTCTCGTTATCTGCAGACGCACATACCCTTCTCTCATTAAAGAAGGTTTTATTTTCAGCAACAAACACAACGTCCTGCAGCTCCTTTTCTTTCTACGCCTCCTTTCCAATCGCGACCTTAAACTACCAGGGAGAGCCGGAGTAGAAATCTATGCCCCCAACTTCTTCACGAGGCAATTTGGAATGTGCCAAAAAATTCCATATCCCCCATTGGCTAGTCGCAACCATTTCACTTCGTGGCGAGAAACCTATAATGCTGGGATTGATCCTGATTCCATCCCCTCCCGCTTTAAAGACATCGCTCAGCCTGTCAACACCTATCCCCTCGGCGGAGTACGTCTGAGCTTCGAGGCCACTAATGAGTTTACTAAGTGGTGGACATCAATCAACGAAGGCAAATGGAAGCCAAACCACCTATCTGTGTTTAGACAGATCTTCCAGCCATATCAGACACAATTCCGTCATGCCGAAGACCTGGCTGTTTTTGCCATTGACGGCCCTCGCCAAAACGTTGAATCTTCTTTGGTTTCTGAGGAGCGCACAGAAGTGCTTCCTGCCCCCCAGGTATTTAAAACTCTTTAACTATGTTTATCAATTTTCTGATCTGTATCCCTTTTTCCGACCATCTTCCTTCCTTGCAGCGTCCTCAAAGGACCAAGAAGCGCGCGAACAAGAATGCAGATCATCCACGCAAGAGGCTCAAACCAAATCTTTTTACAGAAGGAAATGCTCTCCAACCCCAGGTATGGGTTCATTTAATTTGAAAACTCGTATGCTCATGTAGCCAAGTCAATTAATCATATAATTGCCTTCTAGGTGGATCAGCTTACGCAGTCTAACTCTGAAGACGTACCATCCCTTGAAGAATGCAATCAACATCCTGCTGTTTCTGGTGCCCCCAACCTAACTGTTCTAGCTGAAGTAACCTCTGCCGTGGCCCAAGAGGCGATTCCTCCCAGAGCTAACCTGGACACTGGGACTCCTGCTGAAACAGAACAAGAGGTATTATTTTGATAAACCATTCAATTGGCGATGTTTCAATGATCTTGAGCTCAATTGTGCTTCTGTCGTTTCAGGGACCAACTCCTGTATTTGAAGTTAGCTCTTCCTCCGAGTCAGTTGCTTCTCCGATCCTGGATACTATGATGGGAGAGATCTTTAGTGAAAGCGCCAAGCTCGTTCCACTTCAAACTGTTGCTGCGAATGAGCCTTTTCCCCGCGAGGCAACTTCCTGTTCGCCTCAGAGAAAAATGACTGATACTCGCGCGAATGAAATTCCTCCCGCGAACACAGTCTCTCCGGCGAACGAAACTGCTGTCGCGAATACCGATCGCGCGACTGATATTGTTCAACCAGTGCTTCAACCGGTAATCCCAACTGAGACTGACCCAAAGGTAACCATTTTTATTTTGCAGCTTCTGTTTGTACTCTCACAAACACTTATTATTTCTTTATTTGACAGATTCCGGAGAACCTCCCAATGACCTCCCCATCTGATCATGCTACGCCTTCCCTCATCGAGCAAGTTCAATTAATGCTGGATCCTTTTCAAGCAAACCAATCCATCGCTGATGCGACACTATTCCTCCGCAACCTAGAGCATGAAGATCTTCTCCACCCACATACTAGGGTCCAAATTGAAGATGCTGTTCGTCTCCTTCGAGTTCAAGCTGATGAAAGACTCTTGAAGAAATTGCAGCGTCTGTGGGAATTCACAACCAAAGCTGCGACTTTGTCTGAACGTGTCAGAGCCACGCGATTGGAGGCTCCTCAGTACCATCAACAGAAAGAGAAGTTCCAAGCCGAACGGGTTGCCAAAGCCACTAATCTTGCCAAACTTGTCCATAACGCGACCCAGTTGTTTCCTAACCGACTTGCTGAGCTTAAACGTCAGAAAGCTGAGATTGAGGCCCAGCTAGCAATTGTCGAAGAGGAAACCCAGAACAACTTAAACGTCTTGGAGCAAGAGAAGAACTCCTATCAGACTCTTCAACAAATGATCAACCAGGTGGACGACAGGATCGAAGATTCCCTGATCAACGAAGAAAATACCCAAAACGCCCTTGATACTGCTTTAGCGAACATTAAGCACATTAGTAAATTTATTTAACTGTTTATCTGTTCTGACTTTGTTCGCGCATATTATTCTGAATGCAGAAGATCTTTTCAAATTAATTCCATATCCTTGACCACTCGAAAACTGTTCCCAACTTTAACTGCAACGTCGCACCATTAACTTGCGCATTTACCGTATTCAACTAACACAGCACGCGTGATAAATGCTTGACCAATGAACGAATAGCAAACCATTCAGTTCCCTTTGGTGAAAACCTAGCGTTTCGCCTATAAATATCAATTAATTCCTTTCATCACCTTCAACAACCAAGAACATGTATTCTCCTTTCAGTCTCAAAGCAATTCCACCAGACCTCTTTCTTCAAACTTTCTGTCCTCTAGGCTTCACAACCAAACCTCAAATCCTGGGTAGGCTTCACAACCTAACCTCAGGAATAAGATCTGATGCGCCCAGCCCTGAAGTCGCATCGAAGTGCATCACTGGAACCAAATTCCACTTGATGAGGGGATTGACTTCTGGTATTGGACCGAAGAAGGCTTCTGTGCCGACATGATTCCTCTTGCCGAGCCTCTTCCGCGCCAGGTCAGACCAAGTTGCTTCTACTCCCATCACCGTCGACTTGCTTTCAACAAGCTGGCCGCGCAAGGTGGAAGATGAAGCAAAACCTGCAATAGTTTGAAGAGAGACTTTATGAAAGGAGTCGTAATAGCTTTCTCTTTAAGCAGCTTTGTTCTTGTTCAACACTGTATTTGTTGCAACCAGTTCTTGTTCAACACTGTACTTGTTATCCATGAATACTATGCAATAAACACACATTGTTTATGTTCTATGTATAAACCACAGGCGTTGGTTCAAACTAAATTAGGGCTTGAAAAACACAATTTGTTTTTCCCAAAAATTGTCAAAAAATTCGAAAATAATCGAAAAAACCACATTAATTGGTTTGTATATCTATGGTGCCCCCCAGTTTTATCATGTGCATAAAAAGCCGAAAACCTCAACCAGGTTAGGCGTTAAGCAACATGAATGAAACTGACAAGATCCCAATTCTGCAAACAAGATCCTAAGGCTCTAAACTCTGCCCCCCTTGCTGGCAAACAGGCTGTTCTGTCATCTGTGGCGACGAAGGATCGTCAGAAGCCCAAACACTTGGAAAGTACTGTTTCAGATGCCTCCCATTAATAGGGTTATTATGGACTTCTCCATCCAAATCTCGCAAATAATAAGCACCTTTACCCACGATCTGGTCAATCACAAAAGGCCCCTGCCACGTAGGCGACCACTTACCCCTGCCGCGAACGTGTTCGCCAAAGGGAAGTACTGCTTTCCAAACCAAATCGCCAACTCCAAAACTTCTGCCACGTGTCCTGGCGTCATATGCGCGAGCGACTCGTTGTTTTTCAACCATTATATGATCTAAGGCTTCCATACGAGTAGTATCCAACTGTTCATGCTCCTGAAACATGGCCTGAACATAATCCTCTCCTACTAACTGATGTTGTTCGCGAACCCTTAAAGAATTAACACTTATCTCCATGGGTAAAACTGCATCATGCCCAAACATCAAGGCATAGGGTGTGGTTCCTGTAGGCGACCGCTTAGATGTTCGATATGCCCACAGAGTATGATCAAGCTCGTTATGCCAATCTCTAGGATTATCAATCAGCATCTTTCGCAGGATATTGATTATGACTTTGTTACTAGCCTCAGCTTGTCCATTCGCCTGAGCATAATATGGTGTGGAATGCAGAAACTTAATCCCATAGTCAGCAATGAAGTCTTCGGTTTCTTTCGCTAGAAATGCTGCCCCCCTGTCTGCAACTAAACACTCTGGGATACCATACCTGCTAATGATGTTGCTGAAGATGAAGCTGCAAACTGTTCGAGCAGATGCATCTTTTAAGGGTACAGCCTCCACCCATTTTGTGAAATAATCGGTCGCTAATAGGATGAACTTATGCTGCTGAGACGAAGCTGGATGAATAATTCCTATAAAATCCAACGCCCATCCTCTTGCTGGCCAAGGCTTAATAATGGGTTGCATGGGCACATCTGGAACATGCCGCACCGGTCCATGCGCTTGACACTCCTGACAACCTTGAGCAAAGGTGATGCAATCTTTCAAGATTGAAGGCCAAAAGTAACCATAACGACGGATAAGCCACCTCATCTTTGGTCCAGCCTGGTGCGAACCACACACTCCTAAGTGTACCTCTCTCATTACTCGCTTAGCTTCTTTTCCAAAGATACACCTAAGATAAACTCCATCCTCTCCTCTGCGTAAGAGTTCGCCACCTCGTATCACATAGTTAGTGGCAAAGTATCTGACTTGTCTATCAACTGGAGTAGACGGATTATCCAAGTAATCAATGAGTGGTTGACGCCAATCTGTATCGATAGCCTCTATCGTAGCGACGTACCATTCATCCGCGTCTACCCTTCGAGCCATGAAAGAAGGTAACGTCCTTCTTTCCACCTTCAAAATCCGCTCGCAGACTCCATCAGCCAAAGTTATGCCAGTGGCGATTTGGGCTAATTCATTCGCCGCGACGTTGTGTGCTCTTGGGATATAATCCAGAGTGACATCACTGAATTGCTCCAACAACTCTGTAGCCCTTTCCCAAAAAGGAACCAAAGTAAAGGTGGTACATTTGTATAACCCCTTAAGCTGATTGATCACCAACAAGGAGTCACCAAACACACTTACCACTGTTGCCCCCATTGCGAGCAACATTTCCAATCCAATTATGAGTGCTTCATATTCAGCCTGATTGTTGGTGCATTTCCACTCTAGTTGGAAAGAATATGCATGACGAACCCCGAGCGGACTTACTAGAGATATCCCTGCGCCAGATAAACTCTCAGTACTGCTCCCATCAAAGTATAATTCCCAAGGCTGCATCAGAATGGCCACCACATCTAACTCCCTGTATTGTAAATCTTGTTCCACAGGATGATGAAGCAAAAAATCTGAAACCGCTTGTCCGGTTTGTGCCTTCAAAGGTGTATATTGTAGTGAGAACTCCGACAAAGCTAACACCCATTTACCAATTCGACCCCTAAGAATAGGTCTAGTTAACATGTATTTCACCAAGTCCGTCTGTGCCACTACTACCGTTGTGAAAGATAACATGTAATGGCGTAATTTGCAACCGGCGAAATACAACGCGAGGCACAACCGTTCCATGTCACTGTACCTGGTTTCTGCATCTATCAACGTCCTGCTAAGGTAATACACAGCATGCTCAACCACTTTATCACCCTCTTGGTGTTCATCTTGTGCTAAAAGTGCAGCAATGGATGTCTCGCATGCTGAAATGTAGAGCTTCAAAGGGTGACCCGGCCGTGGAGGCATCAGAACTGGCGGTGAAACTAGGTACTGCTTTATTCTGTCGAACGCTTCCTGGTGACTTGTTTCCCAACGAAACTCCGTATCTGCCCTCAATTTTAACAAAGATGTAAAGGGTTGAATCTTTCCTGCTGAATTCGAGATGAACCTACGTAAGAAGTTAATCTTTCCTAGTAACTGCTGCAACTCCTTCTTGTTAGTTGGGGCGGGAGCTTCTATGACTGACTTGACCTTGTCCGCTGGAATCTCGATCCCCCGCTGATGGACCACAAACCCTAGGAAATCGCCTGACTGAACCCCAAAGACGCATTTAGCTGGGTTCATTCTGAGTTTATGTTTTCGCATCCTTATGAAGACTTTTCGTAGATCCTCTATGTGGTCTGCCTTAATCTTGGACTTTACTACCACATCGTCAATATAAACCTCCAATATTTTCCCTAATATGTCATGGAAGATAAGGTTCATCGCCCTTTGATATGTGGCACCAGCATTCTTAAGCCCAAAAGGCATGACTTGGTATTCGAATGCTCCTGTAAATCCCGGACATCTGAAAGCCGTCTTGTGCTTGTCTTCCTCCTCCACAGGAATCTGGTGATATCCTGCGGTTCCATCCATGAACGATAACAATTCATGCCCTGCCACTGCATCTACCAGCATGTCCGCCATGGGCATAGGATACACGTCCTTTGGTGTGGCAGTATTTAAATTCCTGTAATCCACGCACACCCTCATCTTACCATTCTTTTTCCTGACTGGTACTATGTTAGACAACCACTTGGCATACTTTGTAGGTCGAATAATTCCTGACTTAAGCATCTTTTCCACCTCTTCCTTAACTGAAGCCGCTGTGTCGGCATGCATTCGCCTAGGTTCTTGTCTGACTGGCCTGTAACCATCCATGATTGGTAGCTTATGACAAACTAGCTCTGGTGCTAAACCAGGCATGTCCTCGTATTTCTCTGCGAAGCAATCCTTGTACTCGTGGAGTAGCTCAATGAGCTTCTGTTTTTGTTCAGGCTCCAAATACACACTTATTCCAACCTCTATTGGTTCCTCTAGGGTCCCCAGGTTGACTTTCTCTACTGGATCCTTGACCTTAGGTGGAGTATCATCCAAGGCTGCCGGAGCTGCCTGGATAATCTCCTCCTCTTCCTCGTAATATTCCAACACATCATCGTTAACGCACTCTACTGCCGCCACCTGTTGGAAAGCCTCTTGCTCCTGCCTAAAAATAGATAATCTCTGATGCAGGGAAGCGTAGGCTTCCAACTCCTCCTTGCTGAGTTGTGGCTTCATTGATTGTTTCGGGGTAAAACCATGGAGATTGGTCTACTGGCGTCTGCTTGAAGTTGCGCCAATCCCCATTGCGTAAGCTCAGTGGAGGTCACCCCATATGGATGTCCTTTCTTTGTGATGCCACTGACTCTTAAAGGCCTCATGTCTTCACTGTAATAACTTGCATCAACAAAGCAAGCTGCTACTGAGAACGGTCTAGGATCGGCCTTGATTATTTCAGATTCATCAGTTTCTGGGTTCCAGATAGCGAGCTCTTGATGGAGCGATGATGGAACACAACCGGCCTGATGAAGCCAATCTCTGCCCAGAATCATAGTATAAGGAGCAGTGCACTCAGCTACGAAGAAAGTTTGATACATCTCTGATGGGCCAACCCTAATTTTTAGTATCACTACACCGAGTGTCTGAGCTATGTTTCCAGCAAAACTTTTCACCTTCATCTTGCTATCTAGAATTTTCTCCTTCGGAACCTGAAGGAAATTCATGGTCTGTACGGTAAGGACACTTACAGCAGCCCCTGTATCCACCAATATCCTACTGACCCTTTTGTCCATCATATCAGCAGATACGTACAATGGACGCAAATGCTGCCTCATGGCGAATGTGGGCTTGGAGAACAAAACGTACTTCCTTCTCAAATCAGGGTCCATGTCCTCTTTATCCTTCTTTACAGCCAACTCCTCTCTGCGAACGGATGACTCCACTCCAGTCTCATCTTCTGACATGTTGAGGAAGACTTCAGACGAAATTGGCTCATCCAATGCATACATAGAAGGTAAGACATACACCATATTGCAATAAGTGTTTGTCTCTGGAACTGGTATCACAGCTTCGGTCGTCACGTACACCTGAGCAGATTCAGATTGGTCTGAAATCATCTCACCATGCTCGTTTTCCACATAAAGCACGCTACACAGCAAACTTTCGTCCATACCCCCGGTTTCATCTTCCTCAGTTTCCTCCATATCATCTTCTATGACTCGAGGTATATCGACTTCTGACTCTTCTTCTACGCGGGCAAATGCTTCAGCCATCTGCTTTACCAAAGAAACCTCTGGAACAGGTCTCTGTTGCTCAACCTCAATCATAGGTCCAACCTTATCTGTTTCTTGGGACCCCGGATCCTGACGCTGAACTACTTTTGGTCTCCATTCGAACTTTGTTTTCGACGTCTTGATATTGTCTCCGTTCTTAGGGACTTCTGATATCCTAACCCTTTTCGCCGGAGACGTCTCAGGTGTCTTACTAAAGGTGGAAATAGATATTTCTCCCACCACCTTTTTACCTACCCGTGACCAGACTGGTTCTCGCGTATGTTGACTTTTGTCAATGCTCACCCTTGACCATACAGACTTTCGTTCGCCGCTATTTTCTTCTCGCGAGACTCTCTTCTGTCCGCTATGTTTCGTGGTAGAAGTCTCGGTGGTATCGCGAACGTTTCTGATAGGGCAATAAGGTCTAGCTGACAATAAATCCAGCTTTCGCCTTAACTGTTCCGGAGTCTCCCTGATCTGGTCTGGGCTGACTAGGCCTTTATCCAATGCCTCCAAAAGCCTCTTGGTTTTACCATATCTTCGCTGCACGTTCCTAGTCTGAGTAGGTGTGGCTTCTACCACCTTTCCTCTCTCTCTGACCATCCAGACGTTGTCTTTGAGGATATTCCGTGAAGCTGGTGGTATATAAGGCTTAGTTATTACGTCCTGCGGGTAAACCACTGGCTTCTTCTGCTCCATTCTTGCCTGGCGTAAACGCAAGTAGAGGTTGGAATCCCTCTGACCAGGGCTTGCTGATCTCCTCATCTGCTTCGGGCTGTGTGGCTGATATGCTTCAGGGGGTGTAGCAACCGCACTCTTCTGCTCGTGTTGTGGCTCTTTAGCAATGCCACATTCAGTTTTGCACCTATCACACAACATGACTGCTGATGTACCTGCCATTGGTTCTTTCCGTTTGACAACTTCTGTTTCTCCAGCTATAGTGCTTAGGTCAAGCGTCAGTTTTCTGCTACCCCGAGCCAAATCAACCACAGCCACATCTGCTACCGCTGGATCACAAAAGGTGATTGACCCCTCATTGACCCATTGTTGTATCTGATCTTTGAGCTGCATGCACTGAGAAGTCTTGTGAGTCCACAAGTTATGAAACTTACAATAGGTCTTACCAGCTATTGCCTCTTCTGGGGGAAAGACTCCCCAAGGGATGGCCACCTCGTTGGCCATGATCAGCTTGTTCAGGATAATATGAGCCCTACTGGCATCGTAAGTGTATTCTTTGAACTTCGGCCTTGTTGGCAGTGGCTTTTCCTTCTTCCCTTCGCAGGGCGCTAAATCAATCATATTGATGGTGGGAAAAGGATCAATGTCCACCCAAGCCGCAGTCTTTTCTTCATTCGCTCCGAGTTTTCCCTCGTTGATCCAAGTCTGGATAGTGTCCTTCAAGCGAATGCACTCCGATGTGTTATGGTTCCAAAGATTATGGAACCTGCAATACTTCTTTCCTTTGAGCTGTTCCTGTGTAGGGGGAGGTCCAAAGTCATTCCTTACCTTCCCTAATGCCGTCAGATCTTCCAAAATCTCCGGTGCCTTGTGTGCATTATATGTATAGGATTCGTACTCCGGCTTAGCGAACGCGGCGAACGAGATCTTTACTGGCTCTTTAGACATTTTCAACACCTGGGACTTGATAGGCTGTCTGCCTGCTAACTCTACTGCTGCGACTTCTTCCTCATAACCCATCATGTATGGGTCTGCATAGGGCATAGCTTGTGGGGCCGAATAGTAGGGATCCATATGGGAATATATTGCCCCCACAGTCTTGTGCCTTGCTGGAGGCATTCTGGGCCTCAGCGTTCCTGGGATGAGAGCTAAGTTGTTCCTGGAATTGTTAGCGTCTTCGTCCAGCTCATTCAGGAAGTACTGGTAACTGCCAACCCTGTTCATTAAGTCAGCCATGCTAGAGAACACTCCATCGTGGTGTTTTGCTCTCTGTCTCTTCTCCAACCCACGAATTGCGATTTTGATCAAGTCAGGCTCCGGGATTGGAGTTTTGCACTTGGCCTGTTGAATCTTGAACCGCTTGAGGAATTCTACAGATGACTCCATAGGTTGCTGATACATCGCTGTCAAAGAAGACAAGTCAACCTCTGGTTCCACAGTTCCAAATGTGGTTCTAAACACGGTTTCCATCACGTTCCAGTCAGGGACCGATCTTGGTATCAATTTGGTATACCATGTCAGTGCTGACCCTGACAATGAGGCACCGAATGTGCGTAACTTGAAAACATTGTCCGCACCATATGGTCCACACTCGCCTGTGAATCTTGCGATGTGGGTGGCTGCGTCTTCGGATCCCTCTCCTGAGAACGAAGTGAATCTAATCTGCCGATAATGTTCCGGCCATGGACTCTCAGCTACCCATTCTGGATACGGGTGTGCGTATGCAGTGTTCACAGCAACAACGGGAGTTGCCCTTATGGCCTCCTGTATCATATTCTGGACTGCATCCCAGTCCAGCTGAGGTCTCCTTTGATTAGGTGTTGGCGAACGACGTGGTTGCTGCCTTGGAGCCCTCTGTCGTCCTCTAGCCCCTACAGGGTTCTGATTATTGTGCACCGCTAATTGGTCATCACCCACACGAAGTGGACCAAATCCCTCCCGGTGCACGGTTCTTCTATCCACCTGGTGATCGACCTCTTCTAGCAACTCTTCTTCTGGAGGCTGTTGGCGGATAAGCTGCTCAGTTCTCATGGCATTTAAAGCCTCCATGAACATATCCATCCTCTTATTCAGCGCTTGCTGATTTTCATTCATCTTAGTTGCTAGGTCTGCATACCTTAGGTCCTGAATCTCGGCCTTTTTGTCTTGTTGCCGGGCTCGGTCGCGGACCTCCTGGAAACCTTTAGTCAGGTTATCCAATGATGAGCTTAATGCTCCTACCTGTTCAGCAAGGTTCTGTGACTGTCCTCCGTTAGTCATGGCACCGAACTTGCTAATAGCTTGTTCTGCAGATAGCTTCCTACAGTAAGCCGAATTATGTGGTCTTGCGACTACGTGTTCTGGTTTGGAACACGAAGGATATTCCTTTTGATATTCGCCGAAGCCTGTAATCTTGACACGGTCCCACTGGGCGTGCCAGATGTTTGGTCTAGAGTTTGCAGTCCTTCAAACAACCGGCTTGTAAATTTGTGCTAGGCGTGCCAGTACCTTTGGGTCAGGTACAACCTTGAAGTTGGATGCTACTTGCGTCCCTCTTCTGACTTCTTCTCACAGCGACTGTGACAGACGCCGATCTTCTTCCTCTGTGCTAGGTTCTCTTCTTAGACCTACAAGGGAAAAGTCCCTCTAGGATTTTTCTCCAACCTTTGAGGATGGCCGAATCTTACTTAGTATGCAAGGAAACTAAGCAGCGGGTATCAAGATATAAACTGGCGAACGGATTCTCCAGAACTGATTGCGGGAATAAAACTGCTCAACGGATCGAACAGGGGAGTAGAGAGATTTCAACGGATTGAAACCTGTCAGACTTAACGGATTAAGTCCCTTTTGCAGCTTGACGGATCAGGCTACGGTTGCTGACGGATCAGGCTTGGTTGCTCCGGAGAGGCTTGAAGACTTTCGCGTGGCGAAGTTGTTGTCTGTTTGTTGATAGATGTAGTTGTCTTTTTCTCTTGCACCTCAACCCTTTATATAGTGAATACTAGGGTAGATGTTTCCTTGCGAATCAAGGTATAGCCTCAAATAATCCTTCTTGTAGTGCAAGACTAGTTCTTAAAACCCAATCATGTAAGCCCAAAACCATTCTAGTGGTAACTTAACCTCCTGCAACCACGTGTCTAATTTCTTATAATACCCTCGCGAACGCTTTTCCAACCGCGAACGTATTCTGTTAACATACGTCCCGCTTCGCGAGCGCGTTTCCCCCTGCGAACAAATTATCTCCTTTCGCGAGCGTACTTTGTTACTGTGCTCCTTGCGAGCGCTTTTGACTTTCCAAACGTCCTCTGACCCTCTTGACCGCAGGCATCGGTCCACTTGCCTTTATAAATGGGCTTTTTACTTCTGGATCCAACAAGAGGTATCATTGCAAAGTGAGTGCTTTAGATTCAGGTTGAGGGAGTATTAACCAGGGAAGTGTAAGCCGTGAACTAGAGATGTCTTTGCGCATAGGAATTGAGCTCAAAGGCTTTCAAACTAGGCTTAAGCGTATGCGATCCCGCACACTTAGATGTGGAACAATAACCTCCATGATATCGTCATGGAGTGTCTCCCAAGCCGGGTTTGGGCAAGAGTTGTTTGATCACCACATCCCCAAGCACTAAGCAACCGCAAGCTAATAAAGATTTAATCACTTTACACGTGCTTTGTGTTTCTTCTTTTTTATAAGTTCAGTTTAAAGGAACCCAAGCTCTGTCACATCTTATAACAATAGCGACATAATCCCTGTCACGGACAACTCCATCCTCATTACCCTCCAATAGGTTGTGTTCTTCAATGGTAGCCTCATTGGCGGCAGCGTTGTCGTCCTCACCGCCATCATTTCCTCCACCACCATTTGCGAGCCTTTCGTCGTCATATCGATTCATGAACTTATCTTGTATTTGATGGATCAAATATATTTCCCCGTTGGTTGCCGACTCTATCAAACGCTGGTCCATAGATGCTTTAATTTGGACTCCATAGTCCCCATATTCTTCATAGTCATTACCGAATATATGTACTTTATCAAAGACCAGCTTCAATTCCACTGCCTGATCTCCACTAAAGTGCGAGGAGCTGACATGAAGCCATCCTTATCATAACTAGCAGAAACCAATAAATCCATTATGCACTCTTCAGCATTTACTTCGAGTCTCCCCCTATTTCAAGCCTAATTTTTTTTGTAATACATACGTAGCAGGAGAAATACATTCCTAATATACATACAGTAGTTTTTTTCAAAAATGTAAACAGTATAAATACATCTGAAGGGTCTAAATCCTAGGGTTTTCCTCCGCGCTCCTCCCTCTTTCAATTTTTTCTTCCCTCCAACGCTTAATTTATCCCATCCCAAACCCTAGCCACATCTCCGATCCCGATCCCAATCCCCCACCCCAAACTCCCATCCCTTCCTCTCAAATCTCCAATGCAAACCCCCGATTCCGAAGACCCCCAAACCCCTCAAGACCCCGAACCCTCCGATTCCAATTCAACCGTCGATGACGACGACACTCCCGCCGCAGACGACGAGTCGTCGATTCTCGACGTCTCCGGTAAAAGCCTCGATTTTTCAATTGGGGAGAGCACTGGCGACGCCGTCGGGGCTTTGTATATATATAAAAACGTGTACAATCTGCTGCCGAAGTCGGTGGGGAGGCTGAAGCGGCTGAGGACGTTGAAGTTCTTCGGAAATGAGATTAATTTGTTTTCTTCGTCGGAGTTTGGGAACCTGGTGGGGTTGGAGTGCTTGCAGCTGAGGCTGTCGTCGCCGGCCTTTGATGGTTTGCCGTTGCATAAGTTTAAGGGGTTGAAAGAGCTGGAGCTTTCGAAAGTGCCGTCCAGGTCATCGGCTATTCCGATACTGAGTGAGATTGCTAGGCTCAACTGTCTCACCAAGCTCTCTGTTTGTTACTTTTCGATAAGGTAATGTGTTCATTTAGAGGCTGCATTTGTTGCTAAGTCACCTAAGTGTGTTTGAGTTGCGATTTTATTAGAATGCTATAGAGTGGAGTTAGTGTAATTGAGCGGTTTCTTAATCGGTTGAGCTTATAGTCCTAGGATCACTTATTCAATTTGTGCTAGGTTTATTACTTGAAGATATCAATATCAGGATTTTCTTTGCATTAGAGTTGAGTGGGTTCTTAATCGGTTGAGCTTATAGTCCTAGGATCAGTTGCTAAGTTGGAGAGATAAAAACAACTATGCGCCATATAGAGAGCTTAGGTAGGCTTAACGAAACTTCAATTTGTGCTTACTTCTAGGTGGGTTTACTACTTGAAGATCGCTAAGATTTTTTTTGCTTTCTATTGATGTGGGTACTATATGGGGATACTGTAGATCAGTTTAGGAAGATGCCATCTTTGCATGCCGATGACTATCTAGCTGTGGATTGTATGATGAACAGCTGCTGACAAACAGTAGTTACAGAAAGAAGAGAATCTGAAGTAATGGGATCACACATTGGGGCCTTAATATACGGAGGAATTAAAGCATTTATGCACATCCTGTGTTATAATGTATGTACTGCTTGGTAAACTTGATATACTACAAAGACAGTGTATCTTAGAACAGTTATTGCATTGATGATAAATGAAATGAAACGTGTCAACAGTGATGGGGAATCATTTGAGAGGTTGAATCTCATTAAGTATCGTATTTTATGCACATCAGAGTTGTAGTTGTAGTTTGGATGTTTGGGATCTTAAAGTAGTGTTTCATAATATTATGTGGTTAGCTGGTCGGGTGTTTTTTCCGTAATAATACAAAACAATGAATTTAAATGTCAGGCAAGTACGCCTTTATTACATGGTGATGATTGTTCTCAGATTATTATTTTTGACAAAAAATTACCTTTCTTAACGTGATTTATTTTGTGGTGTGCTTTCTGCAGATACCTTCCTCCTGAAATTGGCTGCTTAAGCAATTTGGAATACCTAGATCTTTCATTTAATAAGATGAAGAGTTTGCCAGCCGAAATTAGTAATTTAACTGCCTTGGTATCGTTAAAAGTTGCCAATAATAAATTATCAGAACTACCTATGGCTTTGTCTTCATTGAAAATGTTGGCGAACTTGGACCTATCGCACAACAGGTTGACATCATTGGGCTCTCTTGATCTTAGATTGATGCGTACCCTCCAGGATTTGAATCTTCAGGTGCTTGCTAAGAACCATGAACCACGAGCATTATAATCAAGTATTCCTTTCAGGTTTTTACTCATTTTCTGAGTACATTAATTATATCTAGATTTTAATTCATTGGATTCAGAAGTGATTTCATCACATGACATACTTTACTACTTGAAAATCATATCTTTTGCTCAATTCTGGGTTTTGTCAGTGTTGTGCCCTGTCATCTAAATCCTTTATAGTAGTAAAGAAGTAATGTCTGGTGCACATATAGCTATTATGTTACTTGTGGTCACGTACATGATCAACCTGTTAATATCTCTGAATTATGCTATTTGTACATCTGTAAAATCATGTTGCAATTGTCTCTTTCTCTCTGGAATACAGGCAGCTTAGTTTGCCTTAATTTACTGATTTTCCTTTTATTTTTCTTATATGATTATCTTTTCATTTATTTTCTCATAAATCTTCTATCTTGTGAGTGTGTGGGCCGTGTTAGTGTGTACTGTTTCTCGGTTGTCCTCTTGTCTTCCTTTCTCCTTATGGTTAGTCTTTCTGCTCATACACTCTTGCAATAGTCAAAGCCAACAACCCCAACCATTGATTACTGCTTCATTGCACCCTATTCATTAATGACCCAACCAGAGCTGGACACCCTCTCTGTGCCATTGCAACTCCCTTTCTCTCTATTCTCTATCTCATACATTTGCATCAGACCAAAAAAAGCTAAAGGATGTGGACCACAAGGAGCTGCTTTGTTGCCATCCAGACAGGACAGGGAAGTTCCATATATTGGGAGGTCTTAGCTTTTCTTTCAGAGGTCTTTTAGAGTTGATAGAGAAGGAATCAGATGGTGAATTGGCTGGGTTTCAGGTGAAGTCGAGTGGTAGGTTGTGTGGGGAGATAGATGGGTTACTGGTTGTTAGCTGCAGTGGGGTGGTGGTGGGTTGCTCTACGTTTTCGACTGTTTCTAATTTTTAGCAAGGAGAAAAATTAGAATATGTAGAAACGTGGCTGTTTAAGGAAACTTGGATGTCTCATTAGTATTCCTTTTTTATTTTGTATGCATTGTATTGACCTCTTAGAATCATTAATATTTGGCTGATATATTAAGTTGGTGTTTGATATTTGAACTTCGCATGGTTTTCATGGTTCTTTTTTATGGTGCAGCACAACAAGCTTCCCGTCTACTGTCAAATACCTTCATGGATATGTTGCAGTTTGGAAGGTAACGGAAAAGATATGTCCAATGACGATTTTAGCAGTACCTCAGTTGAAATGGACGTGTATGAAACTGCCAATCAGAAGAGTGATGAGAATCGTTTTCACACAGGTAAGAGAATACTCTATTATCTCTCTGTTTTCATGTGTCTTGTACATTTCGAATCGTTTTCACATTGCTCTTATTTGTGACAGGCTCTCATGATATGTCATATAGTATAATTGCGCCTTCATCTAACAGTAGGAGTTTCACAACACGAAGATCTGCTGGCCGGTGGAAGCGACAGTTCTTGCAGAGGAGGGCTCGTCAAGAACGCTTGAATAACAGCAGGAAGTCAAAAGTTCTGGATCTTCCGAAGCTGCACATGGAGGATAAAGAATGGAAACGAGGCAATATAGATGCTAATTTTGAATCATTTCAGGAAAGTGCATCAGACATTATAAATTTAGATGATGATGATGATGATGATGATAAAAGTATACTTTCTAGAGAAGATGAAGGTGTAAACGTCTCCCATGCTGCACATCATGACATGTGTTTGAAGGAGGAGATTTCTGTAAGAAGTTGCTCATCGCCCACGGCTAACTCAACTTTAGTAGATAACGGTGATAAAAAAGATTGTTACGAAAGTGATGCATCGTCAACTTGTAACAAAGATGTTACTGCTGAGCACGATGGTGTTTCATATTCAGAAAAATTCAATTGTAGCTCTAATTCCAAGAGGCCACGAGATGGGGATTATGATAATAGGAATCTTCAGGATCCAAAACGTTGGAAGTGTGGAGATTGTAGTTCAAGCCTATCTTGTGGAAACATGTCTTGCAAGTATAGTAATATGTCATTTTGCGGTGCTGAGGACCATCTTCCAGATGGGTTTTATGATGCTGGACGTGACAGGCCCTTCATGCCACTAGAGAGTTATGAGCAAATTTCCCAGTTCGACTCCCGTGAAGTTATCCTTGTGGACAGGTTATTTTATGCAAGTATTTATGTTGATACAGATAGATGTTACCCCCTTTGGTTCCTGGGTGGAGTGCTAGCTTAACATAACGGTTCTAAACTCTAATTGGTGTAATTTTTATTTTACCTTCAGGCTAAGGGATAAAGAGTTAGATGGAACTTTGGTTCCTGGGTGGAGTGCTAGCTTAACATAACGGTTCTAAACTCTAATTGGTGTAATTTTTATTTTACCTTCAGGCTAAGGGATAAAGAGTTAGATGGAATTTTGTGCTCTGCCCGAGAGATGGTGTCTCAGCTGAAGAAGTTGAATGGTTTTAGTACAGACAGAGATCGAGATTATGAGCTACAGATTGCATTATATCTTGCTCTATTTGTATCAGATCATTTTGGAGGAACTGATAGAGCTGCTCTTGTTGAAAGGAGGCGAAGGGCTGGTGGTGGTTCAATATCAAGGAAGCCTTTTGTATGCACCTGCCCAATTAGGAACTCTGAATCTGTTAGTCTGAGCCCCAAACAATCTCTGGAGAATGTTGAAGATATTGCTTTTTCTGATATCTGTGAGAAATCTCTTCGTTCTATCAAAGCCAAACAAAAATCTGTTGTAGTTCCTATAGGGACCTTGCAGTTTGGTGTTTGTAGGCATAGAGCATTGCTACTGAAGGTAATTCTTGTACCGAATTAGTCTTCAATATATTATGGTTAGTATATCTGTTGCATGGTTAAAACATTTATGTGGCATTACTTTGTTGGTGCAGTACCTATGTGATCGGATGGACCCTCCAGTTCCTTGTGAGCTTGTCAGAGGATACCTGGATTTCTTGCCACATGCTTGGAATATTATATCAGTCAAGAAAAAAGACTCAACCAAGAGAGTTGACTTGATCAAGGCAGGGGACTTGGTTGTCAGAGATGACTCACAGATTCGTATGGTTGTTGATGCATGTCGTCCACATGATGTAAGAGAGGAGACTGATCCTGAATATTATTGCAGGTCAGCATGTTACTTATGTATGTAATCTTGGTAATTTCATGAGTGCTGCATATGAAGTACTGGTTTTGTTTCACTATATTGTATTGCCTTACTGAATTTGATTTGCCTTTGTGATGCTGAGTCTCTGCTTTTCCTTTTTCTGTTAATTTGATGCTCAAATTAGCTTCCTTCAGATTTGTGTTGATATTTATTTTTAATATGAATAAATGCTCTAGTATGCTGACCTTGTTTTTCTTGTATATTGTTTTTTAGAGTTTTTTATTACAAATCAACAGTTGCTCTCTACTGTTTTTGGAATTTTATCCCCATCCCCACACCCATCCTTTTTTTGTTTTGTTTTGTTTGTTTTATACTTCTGTTCAATTGATATGGTCACTGGTTGAGCTCCAACAAATCTGTCCTCAAGAATCTATTCTCTTTTGAGCATAACATTTAGAATCATACAGGCAACCAAGTTGTTTATTCTTTCAAACTACGTAGTGTTCTTTTCTTTTCGATTCAAGTTTCTATTACTGATCAAAAAGAGCAGTTTATGTCTTCAGAGTTTATTTGTAGAGAGCCACTTCTATCTGATATATTTTACGATGGTAGGTATATACCTCTCAGTCGGACCAAAGTTTCTTTCTCTGGAACCAGCCCCACTGATGTTTGTTCATTTCCTTTGGTGTCCTCTTCGGATGAAACTCAAACTGAATCCGGTAGTTCTCTCATTCGATGTAAATATGGTTCGGCTGACGCAGCAGCAAAGGTATGCCTTTGAATTCTAACTAGTTATATGCATTTGTGGACTTATTGTCATGCCTAAATGACCCATAGGGCTTGTTAGAAGATTTCAATCACAATTCTCAATTTATTTCTCTTGCTTTCATATTTGTTTTACAAGTGATTCTTAGAAGTCTTATGTTTACTATGCTTATCAGGTTTGAACAAAATTCTATTGCTTAGAATTTTGCTGAAGTTTTTGGTTTATGTCGGTCAAATCTGTATCATGTTGCCTTGTCTGTTATTTTTGATGTTAAATTATTAACCGATCATTTTGCTGGGGGTGCTGCAGATGCGTACTCTGGAGGTATATGGGACCTCGGTGGATGATATTAGGAACTTCGAGTACAGCTGCTTAGGTGAAGTTAGAATTTTAGGTGCTTTGCAACACCCCTGCATCGTAGAGATGTATGGACACAGTATATCATCCAAGTGGGCTCCTATGGATGGTAGTTCCGGGCGGCGTATATTGCAATCTGTAATTTTCATGGAGTACATAAATGGTGGTTCCTTAAAGGTGAATATTACTTAAGCTGGTAAAAGGTTCCATTTGCTTGGTGTTTATATTCATGTTGTTTTAGTTATGATTTAAAGATTTTCATTTCCATTATATGACAGGATTATATAGAAAAGCTATCTGAAGCAGGGGAGAAGCATGTCCCTGTGGAGTTAGCTTTGAGCATTGCTAAAAATATTGCATGTGCACTGGTGGAGTTGCACTCAAAACATATTATTCACCGTGACATAAAAAGTGCAAACATTTTGATTGATATCGATAGGAAGACAGCTGACGGAACACCTATTGTGAAGCTCTGTGATTTTGATAGGGCAGTGCCTCTCAGCTCGTACTTGCATACATGTTGTATTGCCCATGTTGGGATACCTCCTCCTGATGTTTGTGTTGGAACACCTCGTTGGATGGCTCCAGAGGTTATGCGGGCAATGCACAAACAGAATATATATGGATTGGTAAGTTTTCTGCCCGGTCAGTTTGTTGGGGATCTTGGATAATTGGGCATGCTCCATCTTTATTTTTAGTATAATGCACTATCCATGTGGGGAACACTACCATGGACACATCCGCACATGACTGCCCATTTACTACTGTTATTTAGTTCTATACGAGTTTTAGTTTGGTTATTTACAAACGAAGAGCTGCTTGTTGAACGAGCATTGTATTTGAGTTAGGAGGCTCGTGTTGTTAAGAAACATGTTACGAAATAGGGTTGTCTATCTTATTTAAAGCTCGCCATGTTGATAAGAAATAGGTTAGTCTATCTTATTTAAAGCTCGTATGACTGAAAGTGAGACATATTTGGCAACACAGAGGAAGTCTTTTTAGTTTGGTTCACAAACTGAAACATGCAACTTGTTTCTGTTACAACTTTCAAGCTTTCAAGAATCCATTTAGTCTAAAGCTTCTTAGCTTTCTGATTGATGCATTATAAACAGAATGTGGTTCTCTATGTTGGTTAGATTGATGAGTTTAGGGTCGTCAAACATGTAGCAAGTTGAGTAGTTCTCCTGTCGCTGCTCATTGGCACAATAAAAATTGCTTATTAAATAACAATCTTCTGCAACACCATGAATTTGCAACTTCTAAGATCATCTTTGAGTTGTGATATGCTGATGGACTAGCATATTCCAAGAATCGTTTGTGCTTAAACACATTACCTTGCACACCTAGATTCAGTTTTAGGGTTGTCAAACATGTAGTAAGTTGAGTAGATCTCCTGTTGCTGCTCATTGGCACAATAAAAATTGCTTATTAAATAACAATCTTCTGTAACATCATGAATTTGAAGCTTCTAAGATCATCTTTGAGCGGTGATATGCTGATGGCCTATCATATTCCAAGAATTGTTTGTGCTTAAATACATTACCTTGCACACCTAGATTCAGTTTTAGTTGTTTATCCAATATTTTTACTGTGATTTTGTTCTATACGAGATTTAATTTGGTCAATTACAAACCAAGAGATGTTTGAACTAGAATTGTATTCGAGTTAGGAGGCTGATGTTGTCAAGAATAGGATAGAAATTGTATTTAAAGCTCTTGTGATAAAAGTTAGACACATGTTTGGTAACTTGGAGGAAGTGTTTTTAGTTTAGTACACAAACTGAAACATGCTACTTGTTTCTGTTACAACTTTCAAGAATCCCGTTAGTCTAGGGCTTCTTAGCTTTCTGATAGATGCATTATAAACAGAACGAGGTTCTCTATGTTGGTCCGATTGATGAGTTGAAACATGTAGCAAGTTGAGCAGTTCTCCTGTCACTGCTCATGGGTACAATAAAACTTGCTGTTTGAATAACATCTTCTGCAACACCACGAGTTTGCAATTTTTAAGTGTTAAGTTGTGATATGCTGATGGCCCATGAATTGTTTGTGCTTGAACGTGTTACCTTGTAGGCCTAGATTCAGTTTTAATTTGTTTTTATAAAATATTTTTAAACAGCCGATGATGTTCCACATGGTCCCTAAGGTTTCCAACCTTGTGTTGTAGCCTTCCCTAAGTTGGTGAGGCTTCACTTCCTGAAAGTGCTAAGTTCCTTTTCTTTCTGTTTACAGGAAGTTGATATCTGGTCGTTTGGATGTCTTCTTTTGGAAATGTTGACTTTGCAGATCCCATATTTGGGATTATCGGAATTGGAGATTCACAACTGTATTTCGGTATCTCTCTCTCTCTGTGAATGTGTGCGCTTTATATAATGAATATGGCTGACCATTAGAATGTTTTGAGCAGTCCATCTTTGACCAGTTTGAATCTATAAACATTATGTACCTCACTTGTTTTTGAAACTAAAAGTTCAAGTTATCTAGTAAGTGATGGTAGAAAGTGTGAATATGCTTCTTTTTTTTTCTTTTCCATTTTAGGAGTTTGAACGTGTTACTTTGAGAGATGTTGTGGTCTTATTCTAGTGTTCCCTTAGCTTGGCTGAGTAGATCCCTTGTGTAGGGTTTGTAGTTGGTTTGTTTCAAATGCATAATTATTTTTCCTGTCAATATTGGCTTATTCTGTAACCTTCTTACGAATCTGCTTATTGCCATTTCATATGTAGATGGGAAAAAGGCCCAAGTTGACAGATGAGTTGGAGGCGCACCCGCCATTCGGGAAGCCTTCAATGACTCAGTCTGCTGAACAGCTTGAGCAGACAGAAGAAGACTTAGACGCGCTAAGATTTCTTGTTGACTTGTTCCGCCAATGTACTACGGAGAATCCGGAGAATCGTCCAACGGCAAATCGCCTCTACGAATTGATGCTCGAACGCAGCACTGAGTTTACAAGTTCAAGAAGTTCAAAATGCTAGGTGGAGCCTCAGGTATTAATTATATATGAACAGCAGATTATGCAGTCCAAGTAATGTACTTTTGCATTAAATTAATTGATTTGGTCCAATGGTTCTGGCATTGTAGTTGCTCTGTTAGGTTAAGTAGCTATGTTGTATCATGTCCTCTGTACGAGTGATTAGGTTTTTGGGGATTGCACTCATTTTCTGTAATCCCACTTGAGATTTGTGATTTTTGTAGGTTAGTTGTAGGTAGTTGGATCTGGGACATGTAAGGCTTGGTCATCCATGTATCATTTCCAGACTAACTTGACCAGAATAAACTATAAATGGTCTTCAAATTTTAATAAAGCAGATCTTGTGTGGATATCATGTCAGGGTTTTGCACTTGTCTAGATAACTAAACGCATACCCTTGACCCAACTAATATGTTTGCTAGATCCCCCTTCTCTTATTCAATACCAGTCTCGGGTCAGGGTTGAGGTTTGTGAACACATCCATGGATGCTGGGCAGCAAGGTTCGTCTCTTCCCTATGGTTGATGGACCTAGTCCTGTTGAATTCTTTCTAGTTTAATTCCTGTCCATCTTTTGGACAGTACATTTTTAGTTTGTTATTCGTAGTCTTGGTTTGAATTAGTGATTCTATCGCTACTTCATCTCTTGCTTGACCTTTGTGGTTGTATGATTCCGAGCAATGGAAATGTCTCCGCTTCTATCGCACACACAAAATAAAGGTTCGCAATTTCAATTTCAACAATGTTTGAATTCAATCTATTCCCCAAAACTGACCCCAAATCTCGATCAGAATAAGGAGAACAAGTGATTAATTTGATTCATCAAGGGGCTTCCGTCTTCAATTTGCACTAAGCAATCTATATCGATCAAGTCGCTTGCTGATTAGGTTTGTGTTGATGTCCACTGTTTAATGTGGCTGCACGTCGGCTTTTAGTTAAACTCGTTAGAATTAATCGTCTAAAATAGGCGACAGATTGATAATTAAGCGAGTAAATGAGGGCAAGCCTCGATGCTCTGCAACACCCAGCTCAGCTCAGCTCAGCTCACTGGGTTTATATATTGCTGACCTAAACCTAAACCTAAGGGACCACTATACAAAGTATGTAGTCACCACTGGTCCTGAATCATCATCATCATCATCATCATCATCTTCCATCTCTGCTGCCATCCTATAGCTCAGCAGCAGGGACCATATATTCTTGATAATCTAGGCTTTACTAGCCTTCTGATATATACTGCCTCTTTAGCTGGGTAGCTAGGAAACACAACCCAAACCCAAAGCCGTCTCTTTCTCTCGTCTTTCATGACACGCATCAGAGAAGCAGCAGCAATTCAGTTACCCTGGCACGCGGGTTTTGGTCACATATAATCTTTGTCCTAATGTAATTTCGAATTAATCCTCCCTTAATTCATATGAATTCAACCCCATATCCGGATCGAAATGCGAAGCTTCAATCTGTAAATGAGGCTTTGTATAAGAATTCATATAACGAAAAAGCTATTGATGAATAACCTATTTTTGTTTAATTTGAAACACTTTCATATATCTACTAAAGTGTGCAAACCGATGATCACCCACCTTGCATGCGTTTTAAGGTAATGGGATATTGAAAGGTTGATAGGACCCCCCCAGGTAAAGAAGTTTACATGAATATATACATTAGGTGGTTGACTGGGTTGGTTTCTAGTACAGATAGTTTTACTGTTCTTGTGATCCCTAGCTTTTACTTGCTCTTTCCTCTTTTCGGGTTCAAGTTCATCATTTACAGTACTAGTACTACCAGCCGGTGGAAGTGTCAAAATTGAGCTCACTTCTTTTGCGGCAAATAATACTGGACCGCTTTACTGCGCTATAACTAGCTAGCAAGGATCGATATAGTTTCAAAATTTAGGGTTTGGTAAAATTTTCATAATGAAATTGATCGAACACGGCTTATTAACCATATACGTACACACCAATCAATTGATCGTAATCATTTCATGGATCCGAAAGCACACACATTGTAACAGATGCTAGGTGTGTAGGCTTAATAAATCGTAATTATCGAGTAGTTGAAGCTAGCACCTAGTTAGATAATACACAAACAATTCAGTAAACAAGCATATTATTAATGGATGTCGCATGAATTAGTTGAAAATTATTATCTACTTCATGCTCTAATTCATCTAATTCATTCTCTCAAGCACTAGAAACAGATCTTCATCATGAAGCAATGTGCGGATCGGAATGGGCGGTGACATTTAACCGTGGTAAAAGACCATTTAACTATTATATGTACAAACTGATCTGTAAAGTAATATATATATATACAGTAATAAACAACCTGAAGCTAGCTAACTAGGATCTGTAGCTGCTGTAGTGCTGCATATAGTAAATTTGGTATGTTAACTAGTTCTACAAATGCGAATGATTTGCATGCGCAGTTGCTTAGACCAGACGATATAACATTTTGGATGTTTGAGAATGCTTTACTTGATATTTAGGAGATTCAATCGATCACAGCAAGTTGAACTATAAGCAATCTATAATTAAGAGCATTTAAACAATATAATCTGACTATTGTAATTGTGATGTAATATGCTTTGTACAGCCAATGCCCTCTTCTAAAATAAGTATACACACTTGTAGGCTGTAACATTATGTAAGATACTTTGTAAGGAGTGCATAAAAAAAGAAAGTGAATATATTCCCTGTTGAAAAATCTCAAAACCAATTGTGTATGCTAACTTGTTTGTTTGTTTAGAACCGAAATTTTATCCCACATGAGTTTCTAAATCGAAAAAGAAAAAAAGATGTAATCTCCAAAAGCATCATATATACATTTTCTTTTATGTCATTAATTACCAGTTAACATCCGATTCCAAAGGTTAGATGCACTTGATGTATATATTGGTATCATCATCAACCCTAGTGTGTCTAAAAACAAAAGCCAAAAGGGTTCTGATCAAAGGAAATACCATTACAAATTTACAATTTACACTTATTTTCTCAACTCGCAGATACAAGAGTCATTTTCCTCTATGTCAGCATCAGATTTCTCTTCTCTCGTATCTTCGTTCTTCACCTTCCTTACTTTGAAGAGAATCAAAAGTTTCCAATAAATGGTACATTATGCAGCAGCTGGCATCAATCAAGTTGTATGCATCATCACTACCAAGAATTCATCAAATGGAAAAATTTGTAAACAAGAAGCTTAAATAGAAAATGAACTGAATGCGCATTTGGAAATAGATAGAGATAGATGCTTTTTTTTCTTTCTATTTTTTCTGCTTTCATGTTTATGTGTGAAGCATTATATATGCAAAGACCTATATATGCAAAATGGTCCCAAATTTTGTAGGGTCCCCTAGCTAGTAGTTCCTTAGTCCCCAACCTAGAAGTCATAATAATATGAATCATCAAAAAATTTTATACCCACACCAGCTCTTACATCTTTTATTTTGTTTCTATTTAATAATTTTCCCTAGCTTTTTATTTAATAAAAAGAAAATGATAATTCTCAGTTTCCCGTAAGCCTCGGCCCTAGCCTCTCTATTTATACCCTCCCCTTCTCTATCCTTTGCATCCTCATCTAACCCTAAAAGCCTTTAGCCTCTACCACATTTCCAGTTTCCACAGTCTAAAGCTTCCTCTCCAAATTCTTGAAAAAAAGAGTCAATTGGGGCAATACTTGCTTATATGTTCATGCACAGATCATAGTTGAAGCTGCCAGCATGATCTCAACCTCTCTCAGCTTTATGAGGGAAGCTTAGATCATGTGGTAGTTTCACCTGTTGTTTGTAGCATGAAACCGATCGAAAACCCTAATTGATAACCCCTTTCTCCTTGTCAAGGTTTTAATTCCTTGCTGAAAACCCTAGAAAAAGGTATGCCGGAATCACGATCTCCTGTGTCTATGATTTTGAGTTTTTTTGTGTTCTGTGGCATGTGTTAATTCCTCTGCTTGTCTTGGTTTTATGCTTTGTTCTTGGTCGGAAATGTCATCTGGGTAGGTTTGGGATTCGTTAGGGTTTGGAAGGATATGATTTGTGCGTCTCCTTCACGCAGTTCGAGGATTTCAGGATCCCCTCAAGTGTAATGGTGCTTTGGTCATTGAGCCATGGCTGTCACTGTTTTCAAACCTGAGTAATAACCAACTAGTCTTTTTGACGATTAAACTGCTGGTGCGGCCAGTAGTATATATGTATTTGACATATATATGTTCTGGGGAATACAAAAATAAATTTCTTAGCAAACACCGGTTTATCTATAGTTGAGATTCATAGAGTACCTGTGGTATGATCTGTCTGCCTAAAATCTTTACCTCTTAGCTTTGAAATTATTGTCTTAATTTAGATCTTAGTTCGTATATAAGGTGAGAAGAACTTACTAGGGCTGTTTCCAAATAGAGTTGATCTTCTGGGATGACTCTTTTAAGTGTTTGCATGTGGTTATTTGTGCTAAACTGGTTCTCCTGAGAAAGCGATCCAATTTAGAAGAGCTTAGCCGCACAATTTGGTAATACAGAGTTTCAGGCCATAGAGTGTCTTCAGCTGAAATAAGACCAAATTTATATCCCTCACCTTGGTTCTTTCCTAAGCTCAAATTATGAAGGGTGCATTAATGTTTGAAGGTAGTGAATCTGATGTAGAGCATAGATATTACATGATTTTAAAACAGATATGGTGGACCATTTGGGTCACTGAACTGTCAGCCAACAAAAGACTAAAGAGACAAACTTATTAGCACTCTTTGGCTTTGCTGATCCTATTTGCAGGCAGGATATGCTCCATTTCAGCTAATAGCAATTATAAATCTCCTAGTGTAGCTAGCATTAAACCTACATATTGCCAATCTTTTTGTTGGGAAGTATCTTGTTCATCCAAATCTCATGCATGCATATGGGAAAGCAAGATGAAGAAAATTGAATACATGTTTTGAATGATTAAACCATGGTTTTAATTTGCTGTGTAAATCTTTATTGTGAGACGAGTTTGTCTTACCGTTCTTACTGAATGCATGGAGAACAAGATCAGATAAGTTTGAGTTGGAAATATATAATGTAGTTGATGTAATTTCTGGACTAGCCTGTGAACTCATGTGCAACGCTTCAACTGCTTCCACAAGGAAAATTTACAACCTCTCTCTCCATTAAGAGTTTGTATGCCGACCTTTGGACCTATCACCATCCTTTGACACATTGTAATGTATAAATGGAAACGATTCCACATATATGGAGTTATCAGATTTTGCTTCTCACGTCAAGTGTTTGTTGATTCTCCCAATTATTTCCCAGAGCTTTCTTCTGTCAATTTCGTTATCGGAGGACCTGAGAACATAATTAGTCATGAATAAAACAAACCAGAAGGGTCTTCTCGATTGTATCTACTAATCTCTCAACACATTCATGAGCATGTGTCAATTAGAACTTTTTTGTAATGACTTTTTCTGTCTAGCAATGACCATACATTGAATTCAAGAATTCAAATAGATGGAATGTTGAAAAAAAAAACAAAAAACAAAAGAAGGATATGACCCCATTGCAAACCAACTAGAGAGTATAGATCTCTAGCTATGATCATAAATTTGGTATAAACCAAGTGTGTCGAGAGCGTACTGAGACTTTGACACTCGGAAAAGATCTCTTAGTTCTTCTATCATTTAAGTTGAATTCACCAATCTCTCGATTTATATACGTTCGCGAATGTAACCTGTCTCCATGGAGACATTATTTGTTGCAAAATAAATAGAATCTCCTTTCAACTCGTTGATCTCTGTTGCAGGAAGAGACAATAATGCACCCCCCATCCGATAAAAACAATAATTGATCCTCCAAGCACCGTGTACTAACAAACTTGTTTGTCTTTAGGTGAAGCTTGTACACATAAAAATCACTTGTCCTCAAATGTATATTGTGGTCACGATCTTCTTCATCAACAATAGCGACATAATCCTGTCACGGACATCAATTCCTCCATCCTCATTACCTTCCAACTCCCATCTATCTTCAAAATGAATGGTGAAGTCCTAAGGGAGATCATGAGACGGCTGGTTGCAAACACCCTTACGCTGTACCATGCAGTATGCTCTTAGCCACTCAAGTGTCAATTAAAGATAATCATAACTACCGGCTCCATTAGCACACTAAATAACAGAGAACAAAAACAAGAAAACTATTATCATTTTGAAGATATGAGAATGGGAAGAACAAATATACCATGTTTATATAAAACATTAAATTGAACAGATTTGTTTGCAAATTATGTGTTTGAAGAACAAATTTTTCAGTGTACACTCCAATTATGAACTATGGTTCCCATTTTTGTTACACCACTCACCTAATATCATCTTCAAATAGGTAAAGAAAAAAACAAGTAAGAGAAACACATGGTTATATCCTATTTTTATGAATGGTGAAGTCTCATCCATCTTCAAAATGAATTATGAAGTTTCATCCATCTTCAAAATGAATGGTGACGTCCCAAGGGAGATCTTGAGACGGCTGGTTGCAAACACCCTTAGGCTGTAACATGCAATATGCTCTTAGCCACTCAAGTGTTAATTGAAGATAATCGTAACTACCGTCATCATTAGCACACTCAAAAGCAGAGAACTAAATCAAGAAGACTATTATCATTTTGTAGATACGAGAAAGGGAAGAACAAATCTACTATGTTTATATAGAGCATTAGATTGAACAGATTTGTGTGCAAATTGTGTGTTTGAAGAACAAATTTTTCAGTGTACACTCCAATTATGAACTAGGGTTTACATTTTTATTACATCACTCAGCTAGTACCATCTTCAGATACGTAAAGAAGAAAACTGTGAGACCCCGCACGATTTTACCGTGGTTAATGACGTGTTACTGAGGTTTAAGTCGCACTCGGTAACTTCGCGAGTGAACGACCACGTTCATTTTTGAGTTTTTCAAACTTCTTCAAATTCCTTATTTAAGGATTCGGTGTCATAGTACGTGTCTACACGAGTCTCCCGGTATTTTCAGGATATTTTTCGGAGCTTCCGTTTATTTTCTACGAATTTTTGAAGTTTCTGGTAACTTCTAATTACCATTCCGGTAAAACAATTTTACCATTTAACCTTTTACCTTCTTTAAATCTGAGCCGTTAGATCTTTTCCAGATTGAATCCTGACCGTCCATTTTAGTATTAATATAGAGGAGAGGTTTGACTCGGTCAAAACTCTTCCCATTTCGGGTCAACGCTTCCCCGAGCTCTCTCGAGCTCTGCCATCGTCTCCAGTGAGCCACGCCGTCTGGCCACTCCAAGACGGCGGACCACCACTAATCTTTTCCTCTCTTTCTCCTCTACTCAACCATGCCCTCATCTCATCGAACAACCACCACAACCGAAGATCGAACGAGGAGAACCTTTGACTGTTTTCCGGCGAGAACTCACCGTTCAGGCAATGAGGTGACATGAGACCAGTATATTCTTTCTCCTCTTCTCTTCTTCTTCCTTTTCATGCCCCTAATCTTTCGATTTGAACCCTAATCGAGTTTCCTCCATTTTCCATGATTTTTGGGTTTAGGCAGTGGGATTCCCAACGAGGCTAGCAGCTCCGGCGACGGTCTTTTGAAAGATTCTGGGTTGTTTTCGAGCTCCAGAAAGTTTTGTTTATCACTCCTAGGCAGTTGGTATGCAACCCCTCTCCTGTAATTGTTTTGGTTCGGTTTTGGTCAAGTTGGATTTTCTGGGGTTTTGATGATTTTCAACAAATTGTTGAGTTTCTCAATTGTTGATGTTCCTGTGATGTTGTTGAGGCTCTGGAGATGAAGGAGAAGGAATGGAGGTGAATGCAGAGTCGAAAGAGCGGCATTGATACTCTGTTTGCAGTAGAGGTCACTCTCGGCAGAGAAACATCATAAGAGGAGAGGAGGTAAGGGACATGATTTTTGTATTGGATTTGTGTTGTTGAATTATTGTTTTGGAACTGATTCTCAGTGTTTAGTTGCTGTGGGTTAACTAAATCTTGGTTGTGGAATTGATGAAGGGTAGGAGAAATTAGTGGAGCCGAGAAGGGAGCTTGGCAATAGCTTGGGTCCAGTGAGTAAATTCGAGTGCAGCTTGCCTCTTTTAGAAATTGAAAGGTGAACTCTTGATCCATTAAGGGGTTTTTGGTTGTGCTTGTGTGTAATGTCAGAAAACGTGATTAACCGAAGTGAACTAAGAGTTATGGTTTTGTTAATAAGGAATTAAAGTTAAAGCAATCGGAAAGTTACACTTATGAAAACGTACTAAAACGGAAACTAACCGTAATTGAAATCTTTTCCATTTTAGAAAACTTTCTATTTTTGGAAACCTACTAATTTGGAGAGCTTTCTATTTTGGGAAAGTTCCATTTTTTTTGGAAAAATGGTTTAGTAAAGAATTGAAGTTCGATGAAATTTGGTAAAGTGTTAAATTGTTATCGAAAAAATAATAACTGAAATCCTGAAAATGTTAAGTTGATCGTTTTAAGTAAAAATGGTGATTCACATTCTCAATGTATCGACTCTTAGAAAATAAATTGGTTAATGTGATGCATTGGGTGTCCATAGTAATTCAACGAATTATTATGTGACACCCTAACGTCAAATTAAAATGGTAAAGGGAAGTTTAGAAGTTAAGTCGGACTTCTGGTAAATAAGCAAAGAGTCGTTAATCGAAAAAGCATGTCAAAAAGGTTAAAGTGCCATAAAAACGAAATTGGTTGGTCAACTTGGTCAATGTGGTCATTCCTGGTCAAACTAGGAATGCTGAGGTCAACATGACTGTTATTGTTTCTCGGTTGCTAAGCTACTCTATTCTGTAGTGATTCATTGGACGAGGTAGCTTACGCGGTGAACTCGGATTACCGAGACGGTTCCTGTAAGCTTGAAGCTTACGTAAGAAACGACTATTCCATGTAGGGAAGTTAATCCCCCTTTGATAATGGTTTTGCCTATATATGAAAGTGCATGGTTTTTGTATGCTCGTGGTCGATGTCTCGGGAAATTTTTCATTATCTGATTGGGCCAAGAAAATCCGAGGCTAAACGTAAATGATTTTTATGTGATGACTCAGATCGAAAAGTAGTACCGTTTTTCCTGATTTCCGGTGCTTGACCAGAGAGTAGCGGGACCTAGTATATAGTACTCCCACGGTGTTAATGACCATAAACCTCCCGAGGGGAAATGCCCTGTTTATTTTATTTTTCCGCTTACGCTTGTCTCGTACAGAGTTAAGCGAGCCGTAAGTGCGGTGTGTACTACGAGTGATGTGTTGGGTATTAGCAGTAAATGGCCACTCGCTACTATTCGTCTTCGGACGCATTGGTAGTTGGCCTCGGTTTGCTATATAGAAAAACCCGGGATTCGGCCGCCTAGATCCTTGAAGCCCTGCAGACTGTATTCGTACTCTGAGCGCTCTGGCCCCTGTTTTAGCATACTGCACAGCTTTTCTCGAAAGATATAAAATGATGATTTTGTGTGCCAAGGATTTTCTAAATGATTTTATTTAGAAGTCAAATCTATATGTATATATATATAGTTTTATGGATTTCAAACCTATCATTGGTGGGCCTATATGTGAGAACGACGCTCACCCCTACAACAGATTGTTTACAGATACGGTGTACTGTGACGGGATAGATAGAGAGAGCTGTGTGTGGAGCCTCATTTCCTACTCGATGTTTGGTCTAAGTTGTACTCACTTTTTCTGTTTTATCCCTCTGGTCATTGACCAGAGTATTTGACATAAACAGTTTAGGTATCTTCCTGATTTGTTAATCCTGTTATATATTTTTATTGTTGTTGCTAAGGTTTTTAATTGACCCTTTAATTTGTCCACCTTTCACGAAATTAGAAAAACTTCATTTTAGCCCACGAAAAATAATTCTGTCGCCTAACATATATTTTCGTCGTTTAAAGTCAACTTTAGCCGACGAAAATTAAATTTCATTGCCTAAAATACATTTTTCATCGGCTATAGTCTGTAAACTTTAGCCGACAAAATTAGGGTATTTAGAAAATATCATATTTAGTCGGCTAAGACCTGAAACTCTAGCCGACGAAATCAAAATTATATTCCGTCGACTAAGAGGTTGCTTAGCCGACGGAAAAGTTTATATTCCGTCATCTAAGATTAAACATACAGTAGCAAATCAAGCATAAGTTTTTCTTTGGAATTGTACATCCACTAAGAGGAGAAGGTGTTTAGCCGACGAAATAAAAAAAACAGGCCGACGAAATAATTTGTACTTACAAAATTGCATTACGGATATTTCGGTGTCCGATTGACCATTGTGATACCAATCTGGAAGCGAAATGACCGTACGAGTCAAACTCATTGCCATGCCATGTCATATGGGTTTTTTGGCCATCCAAGGTCGTTTACGACTTCAAAATGCAGGTTTTCTAAACACTTAACACATGAAAAGACATATATCTGCATTTATATGAGGTGTTTTGGTCGAACCTTCATCACACAAACTCTCACTATGATGAGACGCAACTGTCTATCAAAAATTTTGAGATATTTACACCTCAAAAATAGGGCTTCCTATATGGATAAATAATGGTAAATAGTAGGCATGTTGTGATTCTGATAATCAAACTTCATAACCAAAAATCTGACCATCTAATATGATCATTATGTCAAAATATGTCTATGGTAAAAAATTCAACTTGATCCGATAAATTTAAGGGCTTGATCCGGACGGTCAATCCCGTAACTATCAACACCAAGACTTTACCGAAATTACGTGATTTTTCAACCTTAGGCGTATATCACCATTCAGATCATATCTTATTTAACGAGTTTTTTGCGTTTGAAGTTTCTACGTAGAGTTTATTTTTGAAATGGAACATTTACTTAAAACTTAGTAAACAAGTTATACAACATTAGTAGGCATGCAGTGATTCCAATGATCAAATTTAAGAAACAAAAATCCTACCGTCTGATATGATCATTATGCTTAAATATGTCTATAAAAAAATTCAACTTGATCCGATAACGTTAAGGGCTCGATCCTTACTGTCAATCTCGTAAGTTAAACCCCTTAACGCACGTAAACGGTCATTTGACCATCTAAATTACGTATTTTGGCTGGACCTTCAACTGAAAATAATTTCAAATCGATAAGATGCAACCAGTGGTATACAATTTTTATTTTATTTATTATAGCATAGCCGACGAAATATTAAGGTATTCGTCGGTTAAGGTTTATGGTTTTAGCCGACGAAATATATTAAAATTCGTCAGCTAAAGTTAAATAAATATCTATGGCCGAAGAAATTTAATAAAATTGGTCTGCTAAAGTTAAATAGATTAAATATATAAAATATAAGGCACTTTAGCCGACGAATTTTATTAACGGTATTTTATCGGCTAAAGTTCAAAATTTTCAAAATCACCGTCTAAATTTTTGAATTTTGTCTATATCTTTCATTCTTCTCCTCCTCTTCATCTCTATTCCTCCTTCTCTACTCTGCCTCTCCTAGCCTTCTCCTCATTCTCCTCCTCCGGCCTTCTCCTCCTCCTACGCCTCCTCTCATTCTCTTCCTCTCCCTCTCGTCCTCCTCTCCTTCTCCTCCTCCTTATTTTCCTTCTCCTCCTCCTCCTTCTCCTCCACCACCGGCGAAAAAACGAGAAAGAAGAAAAAAATTAATCAAAAATACAATATATAAAAAAAGAAAATAAATAAATAAAATAAAATAAATAACTATAGCCGAAGAATTTTAATAAAATTCATCGGCTAAAGTTAAATACATAAATAATTATAGCCGACGAAATTTAATAAAATTTCATCTGCTTAGGTCCAAAAATTCGTCACCTAAAGTCCGGATTTTAAGCGACGAAAAATTTCTTCGTCGGCTAAATAAATGACTTTAGCCGACGATGAACAACAATTTCGTCTTTGCCGGCAATTTCGTCGGCTAAAGTCATAGCCGACGAATTCTTAGTCGACGGCGATTCTACGGCTAAGACTTTAGCCGACGAAATTTTTTCGTCGGCTAAATTAGTTGTTCTGGTAATGTAGTTTTCGTCGGCTAAATTAGTTGTTCTGGTAATGTAGTGTGATATCCTATTTTTGTGAATTGTGAAGTCTCATCCATCTTCAAAATGAATGGTGAAGTCCCATCCATCTTCATAATAAATGGTGAAGTTTCAAGGGAGATCTTGAGACGGCTGGTTGCAAACACCCTTAGGTTGTACACATACAGTATGTTCAATGGAAGATAAGCGTAACTACCGGCTCCATTAGCACACTCAAAAGCAGAGTACAAAAACAAGAAGACTATTATCATTTTGAAGATACGAGAATGGAAAGAACAAATCTACCATGTTTATATACACCATTAGATTGAACAGATTTGTGTGCAAATTGTGTGTTTGAAGAAAAAAAATTCAATTTACACTCTAATTATGAAATAGGGTTTCCATTTTTGTTACACCACTCACCTAATACCATCTTCAAATAGGTAAAGAAGTAAACAAGAGAAACACATGATGATACCTATTTTTGTGAATGGTGAAGCCCCATCCATCTTCAAAATCAATGGTGAAGTCCCGATGGAGATCTTGAGACGGCTGGTTGCAAACACCCTTAGAGCATCTGCAGCGGAGGCATATTTGGGCACGAGCAGAGGAGGCGGAGAGTGGGCCAGCCGGAAAATAGCAGGAGCAAGGGAGAAAGGAGCGTGCAGCGGGGGAGGTAGAGGCCGGCGACCGCTCGTTGACCAGCTCGGCGAGCAGCTGCTCGAGCAATCTCTGCTCGTTCTTCAGCACGAGCAGTCCCGGCGGAGCCCACACACGTGGGTGATCGAGACATGTCCAATTCGGCCAGCATTTGAGAGAAGAGAGAAGAGAGATAGACTAAGGGACCGAGAGGGAAAGCGACTGAGGCAGCTGTGCCATCCAGCCGTCGCCGCCATGTTAGGCCACGCCTAGCCATCGCTCGATTCCTTTGTTTCCTCCATTCTTCTCCCTCGATTCTCGGCCGCAGCGACGCCGTGACAAGAAGGAAGTGGCTGGAGCAGCCACTTGGACCTAGCATCAGCGCGGTCACAGGGCCTCGACAGAGGTTGGAGAGGTGGAGCAGGACTTCGGTAAATCAGGGTTAGGTGAGATGGTTCTTGTGTTTTGTGGCTTTGGATGTGTTATTGGTGACGATGTTGACATATTGAGGTTTTGGTTGATGATGGAGGAGGCAGGGCAGCATGGTGGAGCTCGGTAATGGCTTTGGAGTCTTGGACTGTGTGCAACAGAGCGGCAGTAGAGCAGCAATTGTTGCTGTGGAATTGGTTTTGGAACATAGGCAGAGGTCTAGTGTTCCTGCTTCGGATCAATTCTGAAGGTGAGAGTAGAATTATGGTGTTGATGTTGTTATTGTTGTGTCTGGTTGCTAATTTAATGTTGTTTGATCTGACATGTCGAGAACTAGGAGGAGCAAGCCAAAAAACGGGTGCATATGCTCTTAGGCTGTAACATTCAGTATGCTTTTGGCCACTCAAATGTCGATTAAAGATAATCGAAACTATATACCAGCTCCATTAGCATTGTCACGCCTCAGCCCGAGTTTACCTCCTTAAACCTAGATTAGGACGTGCAGGACACGTCTCAAGAGAGATTTACTCGTAATCCCCCTTGAGAAAGGATAACCTTTTTCTCAAACCATTTTCAAACGGTCCAAACGATACCGGGATAAACCTCACAGCTGGAGGTTATCCTGATTTCTGCATTTGGATCTCAAACCAATCATTTTAGAGGACCTAGGGTTCTAATATTATTTGTGACTGCACCCGAATCCCGGTCAGGCTGCCCACGTACCCTGTCCTCAGGGATCAAGCCACACGTAGCTCTTATTTAATTAACGTTCTAACCAGCTGAATCTCGCTTTTCTATTTATCGGCCGATAACCTTTTATGGATGGCGTACGATTAAGGTCATTCCGGAGTTTAACCTCTCCGCTGAGGCACTCAAAAACTAGCTATCTATCAGGATTAACATTCAACCATACTTATCTATAACATTCAAACACATAAATATAATAGAAAGACAACCACGTAAATATATAAATCCCTGCAAGGGCATAAAAGTAAAACCACCAAATGGTCACCCTTGTAGTTAACGTGAACTGTCAGGGGCATTTAAGGAATTTCAACTTTAGTGACAGCCTTATAAATAAACAAAACCGTCAGGGGTATGTATTTCTGAGATTGCACCCTCAGTGGAAATTACTCACATAGAAATCTCACTGCGTCAACTACCGCCACACGGTAAATCCTCAATACTTGGTTGATCAATATACACCTACAATTATATAATTGACCTTAGTTACCACACGAAGGAAATAATGAATTTCCAGGTTATTTCACTCGTTATTAATTCGGGAAAACTAACAGCGCAGTTACAACCCTCTGTAACACGTCTGGTCCTGATAAAAGGGTAAATTTTTAGGACGGGGTGTAACAAGCACACTCAAAAGCAGAGCACCAAAACAAGAAGACTATTATCATTTTGAAGTTATAAGAAAGGAAAGAACAAATCTACAATGTTTATATAAAGCATTAGATTGAACAAATTTATGTGCAAATTGTGTGTTTGAAGAACAAATTTTTCAGTGTACACTCCAATTTTGAACTAGGGGTTTCTTTTTTGTTACACCACTCACCTAAGAGCATCTTAAAATAGGAAAAGAATAAAACAAGTAAGAGAAACTATCACACCCCGGTCCCAGCGTCGGCGGGATTTAACCATCGGGCGCCAGTCCCGAGGCGTGAACGATTGTTACAAAGCGGAATGTAAATAGAACACTATCTTCTAGGCTCGTCGACTTTCATTTCCCGGCTCGGCACAAGCTAAGTACTTATCTGCAAAAAATATCAGATATGGGTGGATGAGCATAACCACGCACTCAGTGAGTGAACCAATGTAATATGCCCACAAAGTCATGTCATTTTACTCACGCTACAAATTATGTATATCGTATACACATCGCATCAAGCAATTCATCATATCGTACAATCCGTTCTTATTGGCTATCCTTCAATTTAGTGATCCCTCACGGGAACCTAATGACCTTCAAGTCCTATACCACTGTTGTATGTCACATCCTTACTTCGGTATAACTAATCAAGAATTTCACATGTTTCATGACTAGTCAAACAATGAATCCAACACATTCTAATAATATAAATCACAGCATATTTCGCAAATCGACATGTTTCACTATAAAATAGAGAGATATTTCTAAAAAGATCAAAAACATGCTTTTTGACTAATTTAAAAGCATATAAGAATATTTTAAACATATTACACGAATCCACTCACCTTGATAGCATCAAAAATCCACTGAGAATACCGATCGTAAACCGAGCCTCCTAAAGCGGGCCATCTAGAAAACATCACGACTAGAAACCTAACCTCAACGGTTAGAATGAGGACATCGATACGAACTCTTAGCCCTTCGTGAAATAAAAATTGGACTTACGGATCAAAAATTATGATACGTCGAAGTTTAATCGTAACTCTGAGGAGAGAAACAACGTAAACTTCTAGAGAGAGAAAATAACGAAAATTTGAGGGGAGAATGAGTGCTGCGGTTGAAATGAAAATGAAACGCAGCTGATCTCCTATTTATAGGAATATAAGCCGACACTCAAGAGTTGGTTTTGGTGGCTATTTTCTTTACAATTTTATTCTCAGATATTTTCTCTCCCAGACATGCTATTTTCATCACTTTTTATAAAAATGTTTAGCAAACTCATCTTCTTTAAGAGCCATGGTTTCAAACTCAAAAGTTAGTTGTTCAAGTTTTGAGATTTTACCTTCTCGTTTCCATCATAGGTTGCTTCTAATATATCTCATACTTCCTTGCAGTTTCACAGTGCTCAACACTGATTTGCTCTTCATCTAATAAGGCAACAAATATATTATGTCTTTCTTTATGATCCACTCTCTTTAGATTCACTTCTTCTTGGTTCCAGCCTTTTATTGGATTTCGAGATACCACTGAGTATTTCTCGTTTGTTATAACTAGATCCTTATATCCCTCTTTGATATATGTCCACAGTAACTCATCTGCAGAAAAAGAAAGGTTTTCATATAGATTTTTCAAGAAGCATATTGTTCACAACCTCCACCAAAGTGTGGTGGATTATTAATTGATCCATTCGATTTTGACAGGTCCATGTTTTTACAGGATCTTACTAGTAAACTAGTACCAAATCTAGTACCAAATACAAATATATGATTTATTTCAGTTTACCCTCCTGATGTTTAGGACTAAAATCATTTCACCCCGTGGACTTTTAAATTTGAAAGTTTACCCCCTAAAGTTTCTAGTTCTCATAAATCATCCTCAATTGCTAAACTTTCACCTGATTTGGACATTAATTTTGACTTTATAACTCACTATATGAGCCAAAATAGTCATATAACAACAAAAACCACATTTTGTGACCCTTTTGTTAAAATTTCATGTTATCATTTAACCTCAAAATTGAACGGAAATTCATTAATTCGACATGATTTATTAAAATTGGAAAGTTTATGGGGTAAATTTTCAAAATTGAAAGTTTATGGGGTAAATTTTCAAAATTGAAAGTTTAGGGGGTGAAATGATGTTAGCCCTAAACCTCAGGAGGATAAACTAAAATTAGTCCAAAAATATATTAGGACCTATGCTTTGTTCAAATTCTTAACAAAATAATTTGCAAGAGATAAACTGAATACAAAATTTGTTTACTACAGTATAAACCTATTTTGATGAAACATAATTGCGAGACTTTTAAAGTAGTTCACACTAGAATCAATCCACTATGAATTATCAGCATTACAACATATCAAGCAGTGATCACTATCACGCTTTCTAGCACTAAGTAGCTTAATCTATTACAACTGAAATCGTAATCTACTTACTGAAGAATTGAAACAAAAGGATCTGAACACGCCTTCACACGCCGTCACACATCTGCAACACTGATCCAAATCATTATCAAATGAAGAACACAGTGAGGAGATATCAATGACAATTACTGAGTTCTAAATTTAATCTGTGCACGACGATAACACTTAAAAATACCAAAATATAGTCAGGGAACTCCAACGTTTTCACTAGCCTTGGAGATGCTTATATAGAGACTAAAATAAGATCTCTCCCTCAAAAATTTTTCAATGTAAATCAGGATTTGAGATCTGCATTTAGGATCAGACTTGGAAAACTTCCATTTTGTTAAACGATAAGATATTGTAGAGATATGCATATCAAACTAGTTTACTAGATGACATTTTAGAATCCTAACATATTTTTACTTGTCTCAATAATATCACCAACAAATCATAGAATAAATTATAGAAGAATCATACCTTTTACTGATAAGACAAATATGATATGGCGAATAGACCTTACATATGGCGAATGGACCTTGCAAGTGGCGAATGGATTTTGCACGTTTTGAAGGCCCAGCGAATGCATACTGCTTTATTCTTCATATATACCTACAAGGTTGGAGGGCTTGAGACTCAAGTTTTTCTATTCTCATTCACCATTTCGGATACCAAAACTAGGGACAGTTCAAACCCAGCTTTCCTCGTCGTACTAGGAATCCTTCGATGATCTTGTCGAACGCCAATTGCCACCACCACTGGGGCCCTTGAATCTTCTTGGATGAGATTCGATCAGACTTGGTTAGGAGTTTTTGATGAATCATCCATGGAAGATATTCATCCTTGATTGCTGAATCAATCCAGCGAGGCATTGGACAAGCCCGTGCTTAGTTGAGACCGTGAGTCCTTGGAGATCCAAGCTGTGATGGCTGGATTTAGAGAGGGGATGAAACCCTAGGTTTAGAGAGAGAGAGAGAGAATACTCCCTGTTGGATTGCACTTCATTCTTTACAAATCAACAATGACAATACTGTATCTCTTAACAGACAACGGTAGTGTGAATCTCTTCCAGTTGTGTACACTCCATTTGCATTAAGCGACCCTTAATTCAGTTTCTCTTTCTTTCTATAAGAAAACGCTCAATGTCATCCTCTTTTAACTATGGAGCTTTGGGTCGCTACCTTCAATTAATAGACTTCTTGCTGGTTTCATCACAATGCACTAAGTTGAGCAAGTAAAGCTTGTTCATCAAATTGATTAGGTGAAAGCGGTACTATCATTAGATCATGAATCTTCTTCCAACGTCTTAGTTTCATGAATTAAATTCAGTTTAACTCATGAAGTTTATGGGCAATTTCATGTTAGTCCTTAAATTTTTAATTTCATCATAATACCCCTTAAGCTTTCCAAATTCAATCAGTTATATCCAATTTAACAGATATCATCCAACTTGTCTGTGTGATTTTCTTATCTAATAGCTTTGGTAGTGTGGGGAGCCGACGAGAGAGGTAATGTTTAAGTGGGAAATGAATATTATAACATTTGGAATTAAGAGAAGGATGATGAAGATTGCCCAGATGTCATTGAGAGCAATTTGAGAAGATTTTATGGGGGAGGATCGAAGAAGAAAGAGCATGGTCATGTGTTTTTTTCCTTAAAAATAAAATGACCCTTCTAGCCTTTTCAGTGGGCCATATTAATAGACTTAACGTCTAATTTGGATAGAGTTTGTTAAATTGGGTACGACTGATTAAGTTTGGAAAGTTTAAGCGGCATTCTGATAAAATTGAAAGTTTAAGGACTAATATGAAGTTACCCCTAAACTTCAATGTGGTAAACTGAATTTAATTCTAGTTTGATTCTTTTCTTTCTTTTGTGCAGAAATCACATCTTGGTGCCAACATAAAAGATCAAGTCCTTTTTCTTGAACAGTTGAACCTTCAAAGTTCAAACCAAGCTGTGACATACCATTACCAACCAAAGGTTGTTCTTATGTTCTTTACGACATCGTCTCTCCAAAGCAGTGCAACTCCATGAGAGTTATCATCACATTGATAGGTAATACTCCTCGCAAAAAGCTTGGTGCGCACTTCATCAATGAGGGCAGGTTGAGCAACGGTTTCACAAAGATAAATGAGGCTAGAGTTTTTGGCTCGAACAATGGTTTCTAAAGCTCTTTTGGTCTCTACGTTCATAACTCCCCGGCATTTCCAGGTAAGAATATTGGGCTGAACATGACGAGTGGCTTATGGTGGCCGCCAGGGCTGGTCCGTCGTGTTTGGAGGCCTTGTGTGAGATTTCAAATGTGGCCCCTTAAGTGCTCCTCATAAAAGAGAAACAATACATCAAATTTAGAAGCATGGTATCACAAATAGACATATATATAAACAGGGAGCCCTTCTAATGAGCACCTCTAAGTTGATGACTAGTTGATGACTTTTCAATTTATCATGTTTTTCGATCTTATATCCACATCTTAACCGTTCATTTTATAAATATTTATGAGTAGATCATTTATGTAAATTTTCAACTGAATTGAAAATCGTTAAGGCATTCATAAGTGTGATTTACCAATTACAAACTTGAACGGTTAATGTTTGACAGATTTGGTTCGTCCATTGATTTGATCTACAACTAGTTCTTAACGATCACCAATTTGGCTGAAATTTTGTATGATTGATCTACTTATATAAATCTACAACTTCAACGGTTAAGATGTCAAAATTTGATCAAAAAGTTGGTCTAATAAACAATTAATTCAAAAGTCCTCAACTAGTCCTTAAGTTAGAGGTCCTCATTAGAAGGGCTCCCTATATAAACATACCACAATTAGATCACAACAACAAAAAAGATAGAAGACTGAAAGTAAATTTCTGTAAAATCATATTAGATTGACTTCAAAAGTAAATGTTTTGTAAGCATGTTACATTGACTTTTAAAGTAATAACCAAAAGTCTGAAAATCTTAGCCGGTTTATTACAAAGACACACCAAGTACCACAATACTACCAGAATTTTACCAAGATAAAATAACCAATGCAATACTATTTTCTGCATACTGATCTTCTAGCACTTTTAGATGCAAAATCATCAATTAATTTATCATAGTCAAGCTTTTGCAAGAACTCATGTTCAATAGAAATCAAAGCCAAGACATTTAGTCTTTCTTGCGACATGGTTGAACACAAGTAAGATTTTAATATTTTTAGTTTTGAAAAGCTTCTTTCAGCCAATGCTAGTGTCACTGGAATTGTTAACAAAATTCTGTATGCAAGACAACTAGTAGGATAACAATTAGCTCTTTTCAAGAAATTAAGTATTGCACTAGCTGAATTAATCAAGGTCATTTGGTAAATTTTTCTGTAATTGTTCTAATTCAGTAAATAAATCTTCACCATCAATGTCTGAAGTGTGGCCATTCTCCAGCTTCTTTTTAAGGTTGTTGCAGCTTCTTTATAATCGTGCAACCATGGAGTACATAACAATAACACTAAAAACAGTCACTCATACAAATTTAACAGCAAATTGAAATATTTAATATGATTTAACAGCAAAGAAAGTAGGGACAAACCTTGTGATTTGTGAATCGACAAATCCTTGAGAGCAAGAGAAGAGATCGGTAGCGACGAGCAACGATCTATAGACAGCGGCGAGCGACGAGCTGGAGAGGACAACGGCAAGCGGGAGAGGAGAGCATTGAGCGACGAGCTGGAGAGGATAGTGCCTAACGCCCAGCAAAAGATGAAAGCGGCAGGTGGCGAGCAGGAGAGGTCGGAGAGGAGTAGTCCGTGATGAGGGGACTCAAGGGAGGGACTGAGGCTCTGAGCCTCTAACTAAGGGTTTCAAGAGAGGAAATTTTACCAAAAAAACAAATTCACCCTTAAAGTCTGAATTTTTAACTTGTTCCATCTTTTGAGATGATATAGGTACACAACCTTTTTTTAAGGCCTTCAAAATTGGAGGCCTGTGCGACCGCACACTCCGCACACCCCATGGGCCGGCACTGGTGGCCACAGGGTGTGGATGGCAATGTGACGGCTAGCTAGTGACGGCTTGAAAACCAATTTAGCAGTATAATCTGTGACTAAATAGATCTGCAGCCAATTTGGTCAAGCACGATACCACTCGAACATGGTAAATACTTCTATGTTATGAGCATATCTTTGGTGCATGCTTGTTTCTATGAAACCTTTCAAGAGTGACCCGAACATTTTCTACAGAAGTATAAAACTTAATTCATTAATTAACAAATACTACAGAGGGCACAGAACTGACAAACATCCCATAATGGGTGGGGTCTACACTGCAGACTAAGGACCTGTTACCTATGATCAATGAACTCTAGCACTATCATATCACCGATCTAAACTGGGAAAAGCTTTTCCATTCTTCCCCTCCTGCTACGTTCAACTGGAAGACATGTAGCATCTTCTCAGCAATCCTAACCATCTTCAACTTCTAACAATAAAACATTACTCTCTTTACATTCTCCTTTAAAGCTGGCAATGGCCGGAATCCAGACTCTCCTGCAGTCCGAGTGCCCCCCTTACCAGCATGACCAATAGAGCCATTATCCAGCAGATCTGGCCCCATATAAAATCGGGCACGGAAAGCAGCCAAATGTGCATAATATACCGGAGGTACTGCATCAGATTTTCACAAAATAGGTCCATTGCAATTAGAATTTGTAACAGAAGATAATTTTGAACATAGAAATGATATAGTGAGCAAAATTTACTAGGAAGAATGGCCTACCAACAGACACGGAGCGGGTGCACCTTGCATATGTGTAGCAAAGATTGTTCGTCAACGACTGGATTCCATCAGGACTAAAATTATTCTCATCCCAGAGAACATGGTAGTGAGCCGGCCGACTTGTCCCCTGCAATACAAGACACTTTCTTAAATCCCAATACAGAGAAATAAAGAGACAGCAGGAGTAAAAGATCAATAAATTCTTTACCTGTATACCAGCATGGCTGCATAGATAGAAATCAAATTCTGTTGGATGGCATATCTTGGTATCAACAACAGTGCCTGAAGATAAAACAACAATAAATGCAAAGATGGCGTACTGTAATTTCTCAACAATATGTCAGACAAAACAGGTTTCCATGGTAGTTTAACCTTTGACCAAAAAAATAACAGAAAATATGTAACCATAACCTTACCAGGCAATATGTTGCCGCTCTTATCTACACTGCTCCTATCCCTATGGTTATTAGCAAATAATCGTGTGTGGTGCCGCTTTTGTACTATAATGAAAGTCACTGGCGGTTGATAGTTGGGTTCCAGAGAAGCACATGCCTGTAAGCATTTTACTACTTAGCAATCCGACAAAAACTCCCTCCTTTACATCCAGTAAGTTTGTAATGGTGATAAAGATACAAAATGTATGAAGTCTCACCTTCCTAATGGCATCAAGCTCATAAAGTAGGACTTGATAAAACTGCCCTTCACTTACGCCATCCCTGCTCGGAATTAAATTATATTAGAAAAAGAACAAACCAGAAAAGAAGGAACTGACTACTTGAAGCATAACCCGTGTTTATTACATACTTGCAGTTCCAATTGTCACTTAAAAGTGTGCTAGAACACTTATTTACCTGTAAAATATAATCCTGAGAGGCTTCTGCCCTGTTGCTTTCCTGAAGGAAACCAAAAGATCCCTGCACAAAAGAGAGCATGACGCTAAGATGCATGTATTAAATTTCTTGGGTAAAATATTCAGATGTAATGTTAACACCTCACAAAAAGAGTAAAAGGTAACATGTTTATGCAAGCAGACTATCCAAGGAACAAAATGAAAAAAAATTGGGGGAATATGCTGGCTGTACATAGAGGGAAATAAGAGTAAAGATTCAGAAAATTGCCACGAAAGTAAATGTTAAAGATCCATTACCGGATCATGCCGCCACTGACTGTGCCACGAACAGGGTCCTGCCATGTCTTGTACAAATCTTGTATCAGTTCCTGTCTGTGAGGTTGAGCACAAACTAACCCAGCATATTTGGTCACTTCCGGCCAATCCTGCGAAGCCACTACCTACAAAAGCAAAATCATCAATCATTTGTTAGCATCAATATTTTCAACTCTCAACATATATTCAATTTCATGTGGTAGAGAGATGTACCGCAGCAATAGAGGGACTGGTGTCTTCTCCATTCTCCGGGTGAGTCACATCTGCTCCAAAAATTATGGTTGGCATATCACTGACTAAAGGTATCCTGCAGCTGATAGCATCCAAAAGTACAGTGTTTCTACCACCCATCTGCAGCATGGATGAGTCCAAGAACCATCAGGATTCAGAAATGTGGTGCCAAAACATATACGAAGATAGAGAGTTCAAGACATTAAATAAATCATGTGAAATGAATACAATTGCCTTCCATGACCACATAAAAGCAAATACTTTTGACCTACAGTTGTTAGGAAAAATAAATAAGAATGCATTCTCATACTTTAGCTGGTGACTTTATACCAGGTAGAATGATTAAAATCTCATTCATGCTTAATCTGGTTGGCACTCTTTTCATCTTAAATTGATTTTAGACAGACGGTACTCAATGCACTGAAACTAATTTAGAAAAATGTAGAGTCGTTCACGGATAAGATTTTGGGGAATATACAAACCTTAACATTTATCTTCAGGGACACGTTAGCCAAATACTGTTTGCTAATCTTGAAAACGTGCTTTGTAAGACAGCATTGCGAGATTAATCCAAGATCTGTTTCACATATTCGCTTGATATCACCTAAAATAGCAGAATCAGGTTAGAACTCGATATATGGTCAACTTATCTTTGAGCAAAATAATTAATCACAATATGTATGACCTACCATACAGGGACCCGTTGTTGTCAGGCAAAATAGCCAATAAGAGCTCCAGTTCTTTTCCTTTTGTTTTTTTCATGGATGCATGATATACATGCTTAAGAGCTTTCTCTACTTGCTCGGGCCTGGCATTGTAGATTGGAATTACAGGTTCTGGATTAAATTCCTACAAGACAACGCATTATCGTTATAACCCCATGCAAATATAATGAAAGAGAAGGCTTCACATGCAAAAAGAGAAATAAATACCATGCCAGATACTTGACACATCTGACCAAGTTCACTACAAAATCCACGAGCAACACTCTCTTGCACACTCCGTGAGAAGTTAATACAAGCCCACCGGCTAACTGGCATTCCATTGATCATTTTCTGCAATACATGAATAGCAGGAAATCAGAGGTAGACATTAGGACTGATATCTCCTTCTAATGCCTGATTAACATTAGATAGATGAAATTAAGAAATGCAGTTCTATAAAACAACAGGCTGTATTGAACCAAAGGGGTTTTCAGTGGTGATTAGGATTTGTTTGTAGATTACACATAAACTGTTACAAGCATTACACATGTGATCGACAATTTTTCCATGATTCAAATACATTATATATAGAGTGCTTAAATTCAGCAAGTATAGTACCTTGTTCATCATATTCCACTGACCTACTTGAGGCAAACAATTCTTTTCTTTTCCTGTTTCATGATACTTCAGCTGCAGATGAATTTGACATTAGATGTTGAATGATGAGAAAATATAATTAATTAAACACTAAGTTAGGACTGAAAACATACCCAAGGGAAAGCGTTATTAACCAAACATTAAGATGTTAAGAGGGAAAACATACCCAAGGGGCTGGAAGAATTCGCGCCTCAACTGAAGCAAGCTTTTCACTGATTTTGATCCCAAACTCATTAGCATAAGGGTCTTGGTCATAAGCATTCTGTTGAACGGTCTGCTTGTGTATGAAACCAATAGGATATACCATTACTTGTATGAAAATGACACAAAGGTAACATCCTATCAACAACATTTCATCAATAATATCATATAATGTGTAGCTGTTCTTTTACTACCTAGGTAGCATAGATGCTCTACAGTTTGCATGCAGAAATCTTGAAATGACACCATTTCTTTGCATCAACTTCATTACTATAGTGAACCATATTATTTAAACACCAAGTCATTTTACCTCTATTCTGAATCCACATAGTAAACCAACCTATCAGCCAATTTCTAAACCGTTTTTCCTCACACGCCACCATTGATTACAAAAATAGAATATTCCCTTGTGACGAAAGCAAGGAGAGTAAAATGAAATTTGGCTATATGACTGAACTATAAAACATTACCTGGAGGATATCATTTTCACGATCCCTAGGCCTTTGACATGTAACTTTTAAAAGAGCAGTGATTTGTTTCTCATTCAACCTTTTTGTATATCGTTGCCCCTCAACAATTTTGCAGGCCTGCACGAGTTTTAAGCATGTAAATTCACCACAAAACTTGTGATAAGAAAATTGTGAGTAAATTTTCATTAGGGACAGACCTCCATTGGTAAATAATTTGCCTTCTTCTGATTTCCGCCAACTTGAAGGCAAGGAAGATGTCCATGTTGAATTGTAAAGCCATACATCTCCTGGAAGTATTCAATTACCGATTTCATCGTCGAGTTCTCATCAACAGGAAACCTGACAAAAGATAACATCAGATTATAGGAACTAGAATAAAAGCACTAGTTGATCAAGAATCAAGAAAAAGAAAAGAATTACAGCAAAATGATATACCACATAGAACCTATAAAATTGGTTTTATGTGGTATATCATTTTTTCTATTCCTTTCCATGCAGAGTATCTAAGAGCCTGAAGTGAGCAAATTTATGCTATTGTCAAACTAACACAAGCTAACATCAGTATATAGCAACTAGAATAATAGCACAAGTCGATCAAGAATCAAGAAAAAGAATAGAATTACAGCTTCAATTCCTTTCCATAAAAGTATCTGAAAGCCTGAAGTGAGCAAATTTATGCTATTATCAAACTTACACTAACTCTCTTGTAGGTTGAGATGTCAGTCCTGACACTCGATACTTTCTTCGAACACTTCCTCTGTGGGTAACTTCAACTTTTACACCTCTAAGAGCCTTCTTAATCTGGCAGGCATATAAAAGACATACTAGATTACATCAGATAACAAGGATAATATATATTGATATATTATGTATATATAGTTGCAAAATCACCTTCACACGGTCAGCATCAGACAATGTCCTAGATAGTACATCTTTTCCCAGAAGCTGGGCCACAAACTCTACTACAGGGAGAGGCTCAATAAATGCAGCTGAAGCCATATCTGTGACATGGGATATGAGACAGGTCATTTGAGAATAACCATAAGTAACTTCTGTTTGAAACAGCAAGTTACTCACCAACATTGAGGGAGAGACCCATTTGGGTAGGCCTTATACTTTGGTAAAACCCACACCATGACTCCAACCCCTCACCAAGCCGTTGTGGTGTTCGGATATTAGGTGAAAAAAAGGATCTTCCGATGGGACAGTACCTGCACAAGGGAAGTGTTCATCAGGTGATTAACAAACTTCTATCTTCAAACCAGAAGTGTGTACCGGTCACAAGTTTTATGAGAAATTTTAACCTCTTTGCTGAGAGCTCTCTTAAAACAATGTCAAGAATTTGGAGAGCCTCCTGGGGAGCATCAGCACATTTACCGGCCAGAAACTGGCTCAAATGATACATGTTTGCTCGAGCAACAAATTTAATCACCACTTTATATTCCCTTTCTCTTCTGAAATATTATACACATGTACAGATTAAAGTTAATCCTTCTGGATCAACAATGATAAATCAAATTGCTCATCAAACAAACATTCAATCTAATACATAATCACGATATATTCATGGAAATGTCTCAATTTTTATGGTATTTCTCATCATGTTATAGGGTTCTATCATTGTTCTGTTATATCTTATTTAATCCAACACTGATTTATCTTATCTTATCTCAATCTAATACATAATCACGATATATTCTTGGAAATGTCTCAATTTTTATGGTATTTCTCATCATGTTATAGGGTTCTCTCGTTGTTCTCATATATCTTATTTTAATCCAACAGTGAATTATCTTATCTTAATCTAACTGATCCTAAGATAAATCCTAAAGGAAGAGGGAGGCAATGTACTTACTTTCGGCCATCAATTCGCTCTTCTTCATCACTAAGCTTGATGTTAAACTCCTTCCAAATAAAGGGTAGCTCACCAGCAGTGTACAGACTCTTTCTACCATCATATGCAGGCAGTCTCATTCCTAGGTCAGATTCTCTGTACAGTCTCACCAGTTCCGCCATGATAGCTCTGTTCACAACTCTAGATGTAACTTCAGGAGTTATGCCAACCTGCAAAAGTCAGACCACTGATGGTGAAAAGGCAAACAACATTTAGAACAAAATTAAAGGCCAAAAATTATTCTCATAAATGCTAGTAGAAGAAAAGGACATGGTGAAAACAGTAAACTTTTCAAATTTCCTATGGAATGCAACAGCAACTGTGAAAATATTAAACTCAGATTAAGGCAAGGGGCCCCAAATTATTTTTTTGTCATAGCACATCAATAAACACGTCTTAAATACAAGAAAAAGACCCATCAAAGAAAACGAGTTTACATCATAATGGTTCAAGTCCTTGTCTGGTAACTCTGCAAAGAAATGGTTGGCCTTTACAACACACTTTATCCCAGCTTGTCCATAACCAGGTCTAGGTGCAAAGCTCAAAGACTTGCTGGAAGTGGGAAAACCCATCTCCATGGCACACGAATTCCCACCATTTTCCAATGAGTCATTTGTAGTAGTAACTAAAGGACCTCCTCCAGCCAAGTTTGGTGAGGATGGAATATGAGCCACTGTGCAGTGTCGTGAACTAGGCCTCATGAGAACATCGCCTTGATCGGACTTCCGACCACCTCTACCCCTTCTCCTTCCTCTGTTCTTAGTTGGAGGTGAAATTTGGTTCTGAGTGTTGGGATTTTGAGGTTCTGGGGTTGGAGGGCCTTTGCCGTTCTGGGTGGTTTTTGATGCCTTCTGAACTGGGTTTGCTGAGTTCTGTAAATGGGTTTTGATCACAAGGTGTTGCTCGGAGCTCTCCTTCATTTTCCTGATAGGCATGTTGGTAACTGAAACTGATATACTAGTACAAAGCACAAGCCTTTGTTCTAAAAGAGACCAGCTTCACCAGATTGCACACTAACAGATATCCTTCTTCCCTCTTAGTCTTTACTCAATTCTCCACAGATTCAATACTACCTACTCTGAAATACCCAAAACAAAGCACAGAAAAACTGCACGTCAGCAAAAAATACCGGAAAATTTACCAAAGCAGTGAATAACCAGACACAATAATGAGATTTCATCAGTCCCATACGCCAAGTAATAAGTACGGGTAAGTAAATGTCCAGACTTTACTTTCATTGAAGATGAAAGACATTACTATTCCTTTGCAAAACTGAAAAGAAACCACTATTCACCTCTATTTCAGTAGATTTACCCTTTACAAAATCCACATACATACAAAATTGAAATCCAAATCTACAGACAAGTAACAGCTACAGTTTCTTCTTTGACATGAAATCACATAGCCATCCAACAAAAAAATAACCAATCTCAGATATTTGCAAACAAGATTCACAGAACACGAAAACCAACACACAACTCGCAGCTCAATACCAGGTTTGCAAGTTCAACCAAAATTGAAAATAAAAATGCAGAGGCAATACAAGCCATTACCCAAAGTGGTTCTTCAGATGCTTCTATAAGCAGAGTCCAATGAGCAAGAATTTTCCAGACAACAATAATTAAAAAAAGGAATAGAAACTGGGAAAATGGAGGAACCCAGGAGACAGAACCATTGTTTTCATCCAAAACTGAAAATTTGTGATCATCCACAAAATGAACAAGCCCAAGCAGATAAAAACACAGCAAAAAACAGACAACAAATATCTCATTGATATAATATAATAAAAACAATACCAACTGTTGTAGAAGACAGGATTTGAAGCAAAGCTTGTGAGTTGTGACTTGCAATTAGGAAACCAAGAATAACAACACCCAGAAAAAGCCAAAATTCAAGAACAAAACCAAGGAGAAGGAATAAACATTGAAAAGGGTAGTGAAATCACTATCTCATGGATACCCAAAATTAATGCCAAGAAGAAAAAGCCACCACCATTAAATACACTCTACAACTCCAAAGACACTCACCAACCAACCTCTCATTTAAGCTGAGAAGAAGAACCGAAACTCAATCCAAACAACAAGCAATGCTCTTGAAGACAACGATCACAAGACAAGAACTGAAAGCTGTTGAAGTTGTTAAAAGGGGTTGTGTTGTGAGGGGATTCAGATTCAGCTAGAGAGAGAGAGAGAGAGCATGAGGGAAGGTGGGGATGATGATGAATCTTTATACACGCATGCAACTGCTTTTGGTGGTTTCTTTAATCACGTGTAAAAGGGTCTCTTTCTTTCTAACAAATTTCTCTAAATATTCAATTCTCCACCATGTCTCTGAAGCTCGTTGTGTTTTTGTGAACTCACTCCACACTCACAGCCTCGGGTATGGCAGAGAAGGAAAACAAAGACCAGTTCTTTGTTTGTTTTTCGTTATAAAATAAAGCAGAGGGAGAAATGGGTGTGAGTCCAACAGAGGCACTGAGTGTATCATAAAAGAGAAGAAGAATAATTCGAACTTGCAGACTCTCTTCCTTTCTCACTCCTCACCTCAGTCCCCACCTCCCTCTGTCTAGTCCCTTTTTCCCATTTTTCCAAATTCAATTTCACTCCAAAACACAAATAAAGAAAAATATATAAAACAAAGTACCGGTACCCGATGCACCCGACCCGGCTGCTTGGTGGGTCTCGGGTCCCCACCCGCCCAGCTAGTTTCGAGCTGCAGATTCAGTGTACTCGACTCTATCATATCCCCTTTGTTGGGTCATTGGGACCTCCACAGGGAGGGATGAAAATAGTGACATGATTTGGCAACCGCCCTCATGTTAAATGAATGGGTCATGGTTTTTAACTCAAGGGTAATGATGTCCCATGATGTAACTTATTTCATTTTGTGCTAGTGTGTTTCGTTAGACATTGATTAGCTTTCACTTTTACTAATATTTTGACTCTTACCTGTTAATTTGTTTTTATATTTTTATAAATTTATTTGTTTATATTTTATCGTTATTTTTTTCTTCTTGTATAGAAAAAGGAATCTCATTCCTAAGAATATGAATTGTCTATTTTATTCATACTTTATTAAATTATTAGATTTCAACTTTAATAAATCAAAAGCATAATCAAAAGTTTAAAAATTTAATTATTTACACTGTTTCTCAATTTCCTTCTAACTTTATTAATAAAGATTTTCAATCGGTTTAAATTTGTTTATTACACAATAATTAAACTGTAAAATTAAAAAGGGCAAAACAAAAAAAATGTCATTTTCTTTCATGACAATGCAAAGGTTTCAACGTTAAATGATGGGGGTGATGTGATGAGTGAAGATGGAGAAAAGTACGGTTTTATGGATTGCGATAGGGTTGGATATGTGGGCAAATTTACCGAATAGGGCAAAAACAAGTAGGGAGAATAACATATAAGGAACCAACCAAATTTGTAAACACAAAAAAAATTTGGATATGTTTTTAACGTTCAAATGACCAATATGACCTCTGTTTACAACCAAATTACGCATCCAACTCTATTCCTAACCTAAATTCTCAACTGATACCTCAACTCTATTCATCTCTCCCTCTCTCTCAGAGATCGATGCCCATTCCAGATTGGAGCTCGTTATAGGACACAATGGCTAACATCGATCGATGCCCAGTCTAGATCAGAGCTCGTCATCGATCGATGCTCATTCTGTCATGCCACCACGGCTGTCTTGATGGTGGATTCAGAGGCCCGATTTGCTCACAATTTTGTTTTGGAATCAGATCCAGATCACATGAGCATATCACAGGACAAAAACAAGTAAAATGAGTGTTTAAGACTGAGAATTAGTCTAACTATGCTAAGTAGCATAAAATTGAGTGTTTGTTTGCATTTTGAGTGGTGCATAAGCAACGATGAACACCTCTTAACAATAACATATGTAAAATTCCTTAATATGTTCATGGACATACTTTCAACTAGAATATATACTATTTTCAAACAAAGGCTCACAAGATCCATGACTTTACTTCATTGCATCATTTTGTGCTATTGATTCATAAATCATAATGTTCAAAGATTTTATCACCAATACAAGATAATATTTTTGTAATTACGATACAAAAGTGTGATAATTTTATTTTATTTTATTAAGAGATTTGTGCAGTTGTTATTAAGTCCCAATTAATAAACTTGCTAAATTCATGTACGATAGCTTATCAAAAATAAAATGATATTTACTAAGAGGTGTACTTGCTTGTATAGTTTTTGTAACAAACACATAAATTTTGAATCCAAGTTGTAATGATGTGCAGCAGAAACCAACTACATGAGATCAAACAACTTTAAAGTTGTCTGACTACATGCATTGGATTTTTGTCATAAAAACTTACTGAATCTGAATCATGACTCATGAGCCGTGAGAAGATTCTTGTCATTTGAGTAGCACTACTACTATAAGCAAAAATTTAACCCATTTACTCTCATTCTTTTTTATTGGATGGTTTTTGTAGCAATGCTCACAAAAGTCCACAATACCATAAATGCAGAGAATCATTGCTCATTGCTCCCACTAAGACACTCTTAAAGGAGATGAGATGGGTTTGGAGGAGGAGGAGGAGGAGCATGGGCTAGTTTTGTTTTGGTATAGGGAGGTATTGGAATTTTCCCCCATTTTCATGGTAAAAAAATGGGACAATGGGTACATGGGCAAGCTTTGTTCTTGTTTTGGGGTCATAAAGAATGGGAAATAGAAGAAGGGTATGCGACTGTGTTATAAATAGGAATATGCATCACTATTCACAATGTGGTGTGTTTTTGTGTTGTGGTTGTGGACAAAAACAGAGGGATATTTGATATTGGAGAATAGAAGAGAAGTGGTGATGGAGAAGAGGTAGAGTTAGTTTCCCAAGTGAGTGTTTTTGGGTTGCTTTGGCCAATTGAGGAGGTGGAGGAGAGTGCGTGTGGTGGGTCTTAAACTCCACATATATAACAATATAGAGAACACATTACTCAAGGTTGCATATTTTTGCAATACTGCTCCATTTCCACACCCTCACTGTCTCAATTCTCTTAATATTGTAGGGTGCTTTGGTTGGGGACATTGTTTTTCAAAAGTTTGAAAGATTAGATATCTGATGAAAAAAGTTTAGGTGAGACCTTGGTTACACTATACCACCATCGTCAGGGCATACCTGCAACCTCAATCCTGAAGGACTGACAGTGGATACGTGTCTGTCACACCAGCCTCCAAGTATGGATTTCCACAAGAATTTACAGATCGCGAACCAAACGAGGCATGTTGGTAGCGGGAATCGAACTCAGATGAGGTCTCCACCACAAGTCTATCCTTACCAACTGAGCCAAACCTCGTTGGTAAAGATTAGAATATCAAGGCCAAAAGGAGGGGAGTATGTAACCATGTATAAAGTTTATGAGACCCACTGCAACCCCTATCACCACCTTTTACTTTAGTGTGCATCTAGCGGCATATCCACCATGCAAAGATTTCTTCATACCTATCATCATTTGAGTGTGACCCTCTGCCTATATGATTTTGTTTGGTCGTTACCTCTGCCTATATGATTAATGATGGGGTTTTTTATTCTTACCTTAAGTTGCATTTTTGGATTTTTTTTATGAGAAACATAATTAATATACTACAATGTTGTGAGTTACCTCTTACTTATCACAAGAGAGACTTAAGTCATTAGACTAAATAATATTCAGTGAATTCTTAGAATTTACACAAAAAAAAGACAAATTTTCTCAATAAAAAATTAAAAGCAAATTACATAACTCATTTGTGGAATAATGAAAAATATCATTAAATTAAAATAATAATCATGTTTGATCAAGTCATAAAAAAATATAAGAGACAATAACAGCTACAAGCAGAGAGTTTGTGGGACTATCGCATCCGGGTTCAAGTTTCACTGACACTGATTGAAATTAAAATCTAGGGAGGGGTTCTATTAAATATTTTTTTGTTGAAGACTAGTTGATGACTTTTTCTTTTCATCTTATTTTCGATCACATATTCAAATCTCGATCATCTAGTTTGTAGATATATATGAGTAGATCATCTCTACAAATTATCATACAAATTGAAAATCGTTAAGGCATTCATAAATGTGATTCACCGATTATAAACTTGAACAGTTCATGTTTGACATATTTGGACCATCTATTGATTTGATATATTTTGATGTCTTAATAATCACCAATTTGACTGAAAATTTGTAAAAGTGATCTACTTATATAGTCCTATAAATTGAACGGTTAAGATGAAAAAAATATAATTGAAGAGTGGGTGTAATAAACCATTAAAAAAAAGTCCTCAATAAAAATGTTATCAATGAATGGCACCTCTTAAAATCCAATCGACTCTTCGTGGCTATGAAATATAAAGTTTTGACATGACCTCATCGTGAGATGTATCGAAATAAAAACCCTCTTATTGATCGGACCCTGGGCAGACAAAGAGCGAGCTCTTGACATGCTAGTTTTATATCATCAAACTCAAGTTTGAATCCAAGTGGATAGAAAAGAAAATTAGACCTGATCTGACCTTGCTGTGGATCTTGGCTAGTTTGCATTCGGTCTGCAATCTAGATTGTATGTCTCGTGTATGTTTCTTTCGCGTGATTATAAATTTGTGTTGAAATCCTGTGAACTGTGTGGTCCGGTTGTTATTGATTTACTTTAGTTCCAGTTAAATCTCTGCCAACCCAATAGGTTGTGACGGATTAAAAACCCTTCACCACCTCATCGCGAACAAAGCTCTATGACCTACACATCTCAAAACCAACACAATCAGAGAAACCAATATAAAGTTCATATGCCAAAGCGGCTGCCCCAATTTTCTTCAGTGTATCGTCGTCAACGTGATCTGGCCACCATGGCGTCACCTTCTCATTTGTAAGAGATGCACCGTCGTCAAACCTCAAAACGTAATGTTCTGAGGCTTTCAGAGTCGCTCCGAGTATGTCGGAGGTTCTATGTCAAAGCTTTTTGAGTTTTTGTTGTAATTTTTGTTTCTTGATGAAGTTATAAAAGAAGAATAGATTAAGTGACTGTGTACGTATCAACGACATTCTCAATAAGTGATCATACATGCATGTAACAATAACACAATTTTGATATGCTCATCAATAAAAAGTTATGGTTTCTTTTTCACTTTTTTCTTTGTCTCGGTATCCATACTTCATGTACCAGATGATAAATAGAACATTTATGAAAAGCTACGGATCCTCCTTGTGAAATTTAATTTCAGACCCAAAAAGACTTCAAAAAGGAAATCTCCCATATTTTTCTTCATGTGGACAATACATGCGTATATATATATAAGCCCCTTCTTTTTGTGAGAAGATTGTTTATTGGGAGAGTTGGGAGGGAGATGGTTCAGACTTTACCATTTAAGTATGGTTCAAGGAATAAAATACAAGTGTTCTGACATCCACATAAACTGTGAAACAAGGGAGCTACCGTGGCAATGACATAATGCCCAGCACCAAGCACTTATGTTTTTCGATCCTATTAAGATTTTCATATCCTGTATTAAAATTTATGCTCCATTGCTTTATATTATTCAAGCATTTCCTTGCTACATAGGCATTTTATAGTAGCCGCTTTAAAAAAGTTACCAGTCACTTGACACATAATTATATGAAAATGGGGTATATAATCAAACAATAATTATAAAGTTCATTTTCATAGTTTAGGAGCTGTCCCTCTTCCCAATATGGGGCTAGGGTTTCTTGGCTTATTTCTTTCTTCAACTCGATCATTTGCCAATGCCATGTCTTCCATTGACGCCCAACATTGCAGGCTTGCATTACATTCTACCTCCTTGCCATGTCTTTGTTGTTGGTCGACTTCTAAGTTCTAACTCAATCACCAACCATGCAATATGTTATATGTGAAGATATATTCATATGTTAGATTAAAATATGTGAAATCGTGGTGACGATTCAAATGGTTTTATGTTGAAGTTGAAGTTGAAGTAGAAGTTGAATTTAACTAGAACTTTCTATGTTACATGTGTTATTATTAGGATTTGTCTATTATACAGTTCGGTAAAACATGCAGACTTCTTTTTTGTTATAGTTTTTGGTCTAGCAATGAGGCCATGGTGGTGTGTGGAGTTGCTTTTTTGTGAACTGTTTGTATAACTGACTGTATAACAGAATTTTCTCTATTATTAAGAGAAAGAATAATTTACAAATGGTTAATAAATACATCTTGCCGAAAGCAATGGCAGGAGCAAACGGCGTGATCAAACTTGTGCTATGAAAGGTGGAGAACTTAAACCTTGCATAGTGAAAACCTTGAAGACTGGCGACAAAACAAAAGAGGTAGAAGACGTTTTTTGAATAGATCACGTACTGAAGATAGTAGGCGAACCAGAGCCAGAGCCAGAGCCAGAGCCAGAGCTGTCAACTGTAACAATATGGAGGCCTTTTTTTGGTAAGAATCAATATGGAGGCCTTTGCTTAAACCAAGTTTCTGAACTTTCATATTTGCAGATAAAAACTTTCATTTTGCGTATTTTGAGAGAAAGCTAGGTTTGGCCAAGATGATACATGTAAATGGCGTAGTGTCAGATTATCTTTTAAAACTGCAGGAGCTGTCACAAAACCTATTAGCTTTGTCTCTCATCTCCTTGGGTGAAATGAAAGTGCAATTTCATCGCCAAAAAAATTAACCTTTGAGATGTGCCATTTCAACTGCACAACCTCGAAGCCCCCAACCAGATTTGTCCATTATTGACGAGAATAATTCTTCAAAGCATGAGACAGCTGGGGAGCCAAAACTCAACTTTTTTTTGGCAACAGCCAAAACTCATAACTGAAGGCCGATATAAAATGATTAAAATAAATATAAATTTAATGGGTGATACTATTAACATATTCATACACTCTTTTTATGATGTCGAATAATTATAAATCAACTTTAAAGTAGGGGTGGACGCGGTGCGGTGTAATACGGTTTAAGGTCAAAATCGTAGTGCAGACTGCATTTTCGGTGTTCTAATTTTGCAAACTGCAACTGCTTTTAAATAATGCAAACTGCATTTTCGGTTGAACTGCATTTTCGGTGCGGTTTGCTTTAAACTGCATTAAATAGTTAAACCAACATTCAACATGAAATAAAAAATAGCATGTTGAAACATAGGATGATGATTAATATCAGAGACCGAAGAACAAACATATGGGTTAGCACACACATAGTTGAATTAAATGATGTTAGCATTTATGTTTTAAGAACATACTATATGTAAGTCCATATACATATCTGTGTGTGCATCTGTGTCCAATTCTAGCAAATCAGTTTGCATGATAAATCAAGCAGTTTGAAGCTTGATGTACAATGAATAGTGCACAAAGATTAACAAAAGTAAAATGGAAATACTTTGACTAAACAAACAAGGGAAAGAAAATTCATGGGCATACCGTATAAACATTAAAATGAATCTGTAGAAATCAGAGATTATGTTCAACAAGTACCATGTTCTACTTCCAAATCTTCACGTTTTTCATGTTTGAGCTGTTCCCTTAGCTTCTCAGGTCTAATGCTCATTTCATCATGTTACATTATACTCATTGATTTATGTCTATTCAAATGGCAATAGGAGTAGCGCATATACGTTATTACTATCTCTTCAGTAACCTATTGCCTTCCAAACATGTACACTATCAAATAAGCTGATTAAAATCAAAACAATCCGCATATGTAATTGCATCATTTGAATTCCAACAAGATCAACAAACCTAACACTAAACTAAACGCCGTTTGGTTTGTAAACGGTTCGGTGGGTTTAAATCGGGGGGTTTTATACCCGGAACCGCAACTGCACCGTTTGAAAACGGATCGGTGCGGTGTATGAGCAAAACGACGTCGGTTTGCCTAAATTCGGTTAATAATTCGGTGTGATGCGGGGGGTGACTGCATTTCGGGCTCAATGTGCCCATCCCTACTTTAAAGGATAATTTTATAAATGGGATCAAACTTTTAATATTAAACAAATACATAAGGTGTGTGAATAGTAAAATAGAGTGTGTTAATAGCATCACCTAATTTAATAGCTAAAATTTATTATACTATAAAAAATTAAGTTAGATTATATCTTACTCGTCGTTCCTATATAACGTGAAAGTCATCGTCAAAGATTTTCAAGAACTACTACTTCGGTATTAATCTATGTTGGGTAATAATAAAGAATTTCGAAAGTACAATACAAAATTTAGATTTTATTGATATATATAAAGTTAATTTAAAAGGTAAAAGCATAATTAATATGACCAAATAACTATTTTCTTTGAGAAAAATTTCAAATATCCACTTTTATTAAATTAAATTAACAAGCTAAAAAAAGTCGATGAGATCATGATAGATCAGAAAAGAAAAGTTCAGATTTGTTACTGTTGTGGTGGGGGGTAAGTTACACCGCATTTTGCATCATAAAGTTCATGATCTACAGCTCGTCGAGTATTTGATTGAGCTCCAACCTAAAAGCTCTTCATCGGGTTTGTCCACATTACATTCTGTTCTAATAATTAGATAGTGCTGCTTGTTCAAAGAATCGAATTGGAGCTGGATGAAGTACCTTTGCCTAAGAATCTAGGGGAATAATTCCTAAGAACCCTAATGATTTGTTGGACTATTGTAATTATGACATGGTACCTTTGCCTTTCGGGAAGTTAAAACTTAAAACTTAAAACTGAGGACTCAAAGCATAGGATAGGAGGAAAAAAGTGAAAGTAAATAGAGAATCTACTGCAAAAGTTAAATTTTGAAGGTCTAAAACATATCTGAAAATAGTTTCAAGGTTCAAATTTAATTTAAAGGAGTCAATTGTCATGCATCCAAACTTTATTTACATTGATTTAATTTCAGTTTGAAAAAATGGAACAGTTGAAAAGAAAATCATACATTCCACAACTCATGGTAAACCACTATTAGTGGCCTAAGGGTTCTTAACTAGCCGGTTGTGCTCCCCGACCTCCTAGTAAGAAGCAAGTAGAGTTCATTTTGTGCTAAACATCAAGCCTAAAAAATTGTTATCATATTCCATTTCAATGACAACCCTATCGTCTTCTCAGTTGAGTATTCAGCTTTCCAACTTAGAAGAAAGACACACACATATGTCGGCATCCATAGTCACCATAAAGCTAGCAAAGCCTGTCAAACACAAAACTACTTTGATATCTCCCCTCCCTTTATCATCACCCACCCAAACCCTAAATACTACTTTTCTGTGGAAAATATACAACTAAATTTTTCTTCGTGACAGAAAAACCGATAAGTTAATTTGTCGTCTAGGTGTCTTCTTGGACGCCACAATAGCATCTTCAGAGCTCTTGCCCTCATGATTTTCCGTACGGTGTGATAGCCCAGAGTCGTATATTTTTGACCCCGTTTTGATGATTATGACTTAACCAAAACACATAATCTCATGAAAATTGAAAGCAAAAACCTATTATTAATTTATTATTACTAAAACACGAAAAGAAAAACTATGAGTGACTAGATACGAAAAATAAAATATGAAAAAAGAAACTATATATATATATATATCATTGTGAAAGAAAGTCTTTGATAGGGACAACATTTGAGATCCATGTTTGTTTTATGGAATTTTGTTGAGCATAAGAAAATAATCATTTGTACAAAATTATAAAAATTAGACCTTTATTTAATGAATAAAAACATTAAAAACTCATCTCATTTAATCTGGTGCAAAAAACTGTTTTACTCACTATACACATTTTCTTCTCTCTTTTCATCCAGATTCATAAAGCTCCACATCTCTCTCTCATTTTCCCTTCTCTCATCAACGTACTAAGCTACTCACAACGACGTTCCTCGGCAACCTCGCTCGACGGCGACACTCCTCAGTCTCCTCCGTCATCGATTTCCAGAACTAGAACTACCACAACTCCTAAATCTCCCACCTCCACTACGTCGTTTGGGACGTCACTCCCGACAACTCTACCGCCTCCGCCTCCCTCAATCATAACATGTCCTGAGCCAGAGATGCTTCCTCCTCCTCAGTCTCCATCTACAACTTCTAGAAGCTTGTCCGCTTTGATGTCGCAGATCTCTTCAACAGATCTTGGTTTTCATCGCAGACGACTAACGGTACGGCTGGTTATAGTGTCCTTGCTCGATAATTAGGTGATAGTGTTGTGAAGATTCAGATTTGGTTGACGACGTGAAGATCCAACTCCTTGATATCACACACCTTGATCTGAATTTTGTATTGGATTTAGTTGGGGAAGAGGTGCTGAAGGATTCGAAGATGGTGGTGGATAAGGCGTAAAGTTTTTGATGTTCTAGGTGGTGGATTTTGATGTTCTAGGTGGTTATTAGGGTTAGTAAAGTTTCGACGCTTTGCACATCAAACCAATAATCAGCAAATCTGTAAATTACTTACTGTAGTAAAGTTCACACTTGTGAAAAACCGAGAAACATCAGCAAATTTGTAAACTACTAACTGCAGTAAACTTCACACTTAGTGAAAATACAAGAAACATCTTCAAATCTCTAAATTACTTACTGCAATGAAGCTCACAATTGGTGAAAAATACAGGAAACATCTTCAAATCTGTAAATTACTAACTGCAGTAAAGTTCACACTTGGTGAAAAACATTAATGATTTTTATAACAAATCTGATTCAGAGTCATTACATTATCAAAACAGATATAAATTGTTCAGAACGTAGTCTAAGACAATGTTAATACCTGAAAAATCATGCGACCCATTAATACGTCATTATGACAAAACACGTAATTCACACATGATTCTATAGATTAATAGAATCTTAAATTCATCTTTTATTTTAATTTGCCAAGCAAACAAGCCTTAAATGTTGATCCAAGCCACATTCACGCATTTTTTAGACTTATAGAAGTGGGTGTGGTGTGGAAGGTTACCTAGAGGCATATGGTCGTTCATCGATTTGGTGTCGCAATAATTTTGGTTATGGACCCAAATTCAAGCCCAGCGAGTTAAATTGATAACGAATTTGTGAAATACAAGATAATTGGACTACTTATTCCCTAAACCTAAAACACAAGTACCTTATAAAAAGCCCAAACATTTCCAAAGGCCCAACTCCTTTTCAAGGGCCCAATCTCTCTCTTGCATAAACCCAGATCTTTTTTCCTTCCTTCTTCATATACCAGTTCCTCCCGTTGTTCCTCTTTGTCCCTCTGCAGCAGTCAATTACCCAAATCCCCTCTTCCTCGCAATATTTGAGTACCCAGCAGCCCAAAACAACTTTTCTCAAGATCATAGCCTCGATTGTTGGAAGCAGTCATGAGACTAGTCAAAAGTTAACTCTTTCACCCTCAAAAGACGAGATCGTGGGCTTCGACCATGTTCTTGGTTTTCTGGCTCTGCAGCCTTCCCGTAACTCCCTCTACAGTGAGCTGTCGTCATCCCTCAGATGGGGAATTACATTGTCCAGCAACTCAAACATAGTAACTCATCATAAAATTCATTGATCGAATCCTATAAAAAGAGGAGCTTGGAGCTGCGGAGATCATCATCCAACAACCTAGAAATCTCCTAGTAAACACTCATGTCCTGCTTTCATGCCTTTAACCAAGAAGCCTCACTACCATTTCCCCTCAATTTTTGTTCTAAAACCCAGTCTTTCCTCCAACACTCATACCTTCATCTAGGGGGAACAACCCAAAAAAACCCATCAAGCTCTCCGGTCTTCATCCGATCAAGCAACAAGTCTCAAATCTCTCTAAACACTTAAGCTCTCATGCCTTACCCATTGCCCAATTTCTGTTTTTTCAACCGCAAGTCTTCCCAGCCATCTTCTTAATCCTTGTACTTGAACTCCCATCTTATTCCAGAAACCAAATCCCTAGCCCAATCCAATTCGCATTCACTGCAGTGCTCTTCAGCTCCCACACCATGCTTCATGTTACAAGTCTTATTCATTGTTTAAATCACATACAAGATCTCCATTAATCATATTAGTGGGTTAATTTTTACCTAGTCATGCATAATTCGAAAAGAACCCACACATTTTGACGACTCCACTAGGGACTAGGTTGTGATTCAGGTTATTGTTCATGATCCAGTCCTTCTGTTCAAGCATGCTTCTTATTCACTATTGTTGCAGGTGTGGTAACACAAAGATTCCTCTGTTTACATGATTAAGTTTTGTTTTTGTGTTCTTATTGCAATGTAGGATTTCATATTTTAGTTTTCCTTGCAAAACATGCCAATAGACCTGGGGGTTGATTCAACTCCCAGTGATTATAGTGTATATTCATGTCAAAATGACTATCTCCATTAATTGATAGGTGTTGCAGTCAAGGCTTATTCAGAAGAAGTGTTTATATTCAAAGTCAACTAGTTATCTATGTAGGCTCAAGGACCACAAAATGCCCATTACAAACTTTTTTTAATCTTCTACTGTCATAATGCCTTCTCTGGTATAACACGAGTCTTTACAGCTATATCAAATATTTTTCACTATCACAGTTTGCTTTCATGCCAAAATCTCTATTGCCAACTTCTCTTAATCATATTGAACCATCAATTTATTGCATAAGTCTTCTCTTCCCTACCCAAATCTTCACATTACTATAACCAAACTTCATTTATTTCTATAGCTATTGTTTCCCGCTAGCAAACTTTGTTGCAGACTTTTCATAGATTTTGAACATTCAATGTCTGGTAGTTGTGTTTACTCCACCTTATTCCTAAACTCTCAGTTATGTCATTACTTGATAATCTCTATGGTCTCGCTCTTATTATGGTAACATTTCTCTGCAATAGATGGTTTTTGAAAATTGAAGAAGATACATACAAGCTCAAAACTCATGCTATATGCAACTAACAAGGGTATACTTTTGTTAGTTATTACATTTAGTATACTATTGTTAGTTAGTATATTTTTCTCATATTGACATTTGGGGGGTTAAAAATTGTGGTTTCAACCTATTCCAAAGTTATCTATATGATCACCTTACAAAAGCCTCATTGATAACACCCTCAATTCTATTCGTATGTTTTTCTACTAATACCACAATTCAGTAAAAAGCTTCCATTGCAGCAACCAAGACCTCATTTGTGTACCTACATTGCCAAAAACCAAATCACTCCATTAAAGTAAATGTTCTCACTACAACAATCAAATCATAGTCACATTATTTGAATATCAAAATTTATAAGCCTATAACAAATCACTTTCTTTGTTTCAAGCCTTTCTTAAATATGCTTTAATGTATTGACAAGTTTACATGCAGTGACCAATTATTGATACATTGCATATTTAATAGCTAAATTTGGCTGAAGTCAATAAAATTTCTACTACAAGTATCTACTGCCAGTGTTCTAAAAGGCCCCGCCTAGCACCGCCTAGGCTCTAGGTTGCAACAAGCCGCCTCGTTTTTCTTCAAGGCCTTTGTGTCAGGCTATGGGCAATTAGGCGGCCGCCTAGCCCGCTTAATCGCCGCCTAGAGGCCGCCTAGCCGCCTAGGGTTCTAAGCTCTCCGGCTAATTTTATTTACATTTAGTGGTGGCATTGTTACATTGTGGGGAGCATGCGAGTATAAGAGTAAATGATGTTTTTAGAATTAGAAATATATGTGTTTATTGTTGTTGTTGCTCACTTTTACATAAAGTTATGCTAAATTTTAGCTATAATCTATTTTATAAATAGGTCTAACAAGATTTATGTCGAATAATTTATCCATATTTGACTGTTTTTAAATATTATAGTACATAAAATATATATTTTTAATTAATAAATATGAAAAAAGTAAATCGCCTAATCCCCGCCTAGTCCCCGCCTAGGCTGTCCAGGCGCTAGGCTATGGGTCGTCGCCCGCCTACCCCCTAACACTTTTTAGAACATTGTCTACTGCTAAAGCTAAGATTGTTACAAGCTTCTAATATACAAAACATGTTATCCAAGCTAATATCAAGTTTTCATGTCATCGTGGTTCAAGGCATGAAACATATCTTCACATCAGAGCAACAAATCTTCTTGGTGAACCTCCCTACAACACTTTACAGAACCAGCAAGCCCGCGCATATAAAAAAATCATAGCTACTCCCTTTAGATGCTCCAACATGAAACTCACACCATGTCCCCGATTTATGATGCCCTGATATGCATCTTTACACATTAGAAGACTAATGCCTACTACATAATTCCTTTGCCGAAGTATCCACACTACCTAAATTTAGATTCACAGAAAGTGTCAAGGAATGTATAAAACAAAATGAAGACATGCATTAAGCCAAAAGCACAAATTCTGCAACTATAACACCTTCATCCATAAGCACATGCCAAAATACTTATATGTATGAAAAAAAAGACCAAAAACCGAAACTGATTTCATATCAAGTTTACATCGTAGATGTGCAGCTGCAGTTAGGTTGCCCAACAAATTCATCATGTAAGCATGTACAAGAAGCACATGTCAATAGTCATGAAACGATAAACAACCGAGCCAAAACCATTATGTTATGCAAACAATACTTGTTCATGTAACAAGCAACACTCAAGCAAGTAACAAGTTAAATCATTAGAGAGGCAGTCTAAACACAACCAGGCAGCAAACAATACCCAAATCAAGCCAACATAATTAGGTTAAGCAATCAATACTCAATAAATTAGATCAAGTGGTCACCACTCTATCCAATCAATTTCATGCAAGTGGCAGTGTTTGCCATTGTTCTCAAAAGGAACTGGCATGCCAGATCATGCTCTATATTACTTGGGGGTTAAGTGATAACAATCTTGTTCAAGGTCATTGTTGAAGTTATAGTCACCAATTCATACATGAGATCATCTCATATCAATTTGGAATTTGTATCCTAAGTCTGTCTCCAAGTTAAATATCCAATTGGTACTCTAATAGACGATTTATATCATAATTCTTTTCCCCGCAACTCCCTACCATGTCTCATATTTCATTACCAATAGCTTGTGTTTTCATCACAACATCAGACAACAAAATCTGATATCCACAAATTCAATCATATGCCCATTATGTCTCCAGCAACAAATCTTATCTGCTCAAACACATGCATGTTGTGGTTGTTAACAGATACATATGGGCATGCCATGCATATTCATATACCAAACTTATATATAGACATAACAAGCAACAATGTCAGACAAATCAAGCCAAACCCCAAGACGTGTCATACTACCCCACCCCATCATAATGGATTTATTATCAATATCTTACTCCAAGCATAGTCAATGCCAAACAAATCAAGTCAATCCAAGTCAAACCGGAGTGTGAATATATATCCATTCAAACAAGCAAACAAAAAGAGGCAACAAATAATAATGTCAAGCAAATCAGGCCAATCCAGGTCAAGTCAAGCCAAACCAGTGTATGACATGTTCATTGCCAAGCACATAAATTATTATTCAAAAGAAAACCACATGTCGAAACAATCAAAACACATGCCTAATACATACTCATGCAAGGTTGCCACAAGCAACAAACAATACTTAATCAAGCAACAAACAATGCTCAGGAAGCAAAAACTGTTAGAACATGCAATTAATACCAAGCCTAACTCAAAACATGTTTAATCAAACTAATTCCAAATTTAACTTAAAACATGCTTAATCAAGCTAATTTCAAGTCACATGCATTATTCATTATCAGTCCATAAGAAACATGTTATGACCCTATGGATGACTAGTGATGAATAAGTTCGGGGTTATTAATTGTGAAATTTTAAATGAGCAATACACTCATGCCCGTCCCATTTGTATTTCATACACGTACCTCTCAAATCCTACATCTTGAAATTAATACCCTCGCTTGATATTCCACTTAGTCAGTATCTCTTTTAAGCTATGTTAGCTAATTAACCATACACTTTTTATTTAATATTCTCTGTTATTTCTAAATGGTCTTAAAGTCATTATGACATTTCTATTACAAATCTTTCTCTAAGACAGAGAAGCAATTACTTATTTTCCCCGCAGCTCTAGTTACCCTAAACTACTGCAGAACTCAAATCTCATTAACATCAATCAACAACATTTTATTCTATGCCTAACCAAGCAAACCATTAGGCAAATCTTTTTTCCAAACCCAAATCATTTGCACCATATTCAAAGTTTTACTATTGCAACAAGAAAATACACTACCACAAATTCTATATCATATTGTAGCTTTACTCCTAGTCATACTGATACACTCACCAACATTCTGGTTGATGCATGAATCTGTCCTTTTTAACAACTATTTTTCATCAGAGCATCAAACATTTATATCTGCAAATCCAATTCCATGGTCACCAATTTCCACGAAGCAAACTCTAGCTATCTAAATTAAGAGCTGATATTTACTAACTTAAATGTTTATCATAAGAGCCATGCTTCATGAACCTACTTGTTCTTAATGCCATGCCCAAAACCTCAAAATTTAAGAGCTTCACCTCTATCTCATATTCTCTTTCTCCATATTTCAACAGTTGTTACACCTACCTCTAGTAGTTAACTGCCACTGTAACAAAATTATATATACTACAATCATGCTCGTTGCTCTTAAACTATATATGTTCCCATGCAGTAAGTCACCCAAGCAAAGTTATACTATCATGCAAAATGCACATACTAAGTATTAAGCAAAGAAGCTTTATCGTTCATTTATGCACTCCAAGAATTTACAAGCCTACAAGTCACTGTTATAACTACATGCATATACACTAATACAAAGCATGATTTCAATAATTACATCATGGGAAGAATGAAGACAAGCAACAAACCATGAGTCATCTCATCGGTCATGCCATATGCAATCAACAAGAAAATTCATATATACATTCAAAGAAATTAATGGGTACAAGCAAGTGTACTTACATAGGCTATCATGGAGATGCACCCACAAGATCAATTTCAAGCAATGGATGAAGATGAGATGCCCAAGCCTGGTATAGCGTTTTAGTTTCATTGCAGTTTCTTCAATGCGTTTAGGGGCTGTACAATTGAGACATAATTCATGGCTACTTCCTACAGTGATCACCACAAAGAAAGATGCATGCCTACAATTGAACAACTTGTTCATCGATCAAAAAGTTTCATGCCTCTGTTATCCTCATAATTGCATCGAGCTTTATGAATATAAATCCATCCTATAGCAAAAATCCAATGAGAAGCCAGTTCAAAATTCCATGAGGCAACAAGCAATTTTCCCTATCCAAAATTCATACCTACATGCTATGTTCATAAATCAAGCCTACCCATATTAGATAAAGAACCCCACTGTAATTTCAAGTCTACCAAAACCTAGAGGAGAAAAAATTTGATACCGCAACATTCAGATTGAGCTCATCTTACCTCCTACAACCCAGCCATGAAGTCGATTTTCTCCCAATTTGCTCGTCTGTTACTGAATCATAAAAGAATATGCTCTTGAAAGCACTTATGGTCTTTTTGACCCATGATTTGGTGAGGAAAGGAAAATTCAGAATTGCTTATTCTTTTATCCAAACTCCCATTGTCATGAGTAAAATCTATCTTTGACGAAAAAACAAAACAAAAAAGCCCATGCCGTGTATTTGGCCCATTAGCTACACGAGATAGTCTAAAGAAAGAAGAACAAAGGCCTTTGATAAATCTGTCACATGTTGCATGCCCATGCCTATGCTCAAGTACACTATCTAGGTTTTTTACTATGCCCAAGTGAAATTTGTCACTCATTCATGTATACTACCAACTCACATGCCAAATCATATAATGAGACAAGATATATCATACTCCAACCCCACATCAAGCCGAACACAACCCCATGTGGATTCACATAATCCAAGCTACACGTCCGTGTTAAGCTAAACACAATGCCTAGCGGATTCATGACCAAAGAGGCAAGCAAAACCCAATACAAGCTCATGCCAAGAAAAAAGCCAAGATCGTCAAGGTTGTGCATCTATTTGAGACCCTATAGGAGTCACGCCTAGCTTATTCCTATTAATCATGCATATTTTAAACTCCACGCACACTCCCTTGGTCCATTAATTAAATAACTAAGGAAATCTCAAGCTGAAACCATGCATGCTTAAGCCTAAGCATAGTTGTCATAAACTCAAGAAAATTTAATTCTAGCAAAAGAAAATTCTCATGTTGCACATGTTAAGCACATAATCGGGCATGTATATATAACTCAAACAAAGGAAACATATTCTTTGCTCATCATGCGACTAACTTTTTTGAATATCGTACTTCTATACGCTTTGCCTTCATGCACATCTTTAATTACTCATATTTATTATGTTGTCTATTTCATAGTCATTACATAGTCTACATAATCAAGGAGGCTATTGTTGATACCTGAAAAATCATGCGAACCATTAATATATCATTATAATAAAACACGTAATTCACATATAATTCGATAGATTTATATAATCTTATATTCATTTTTTATTTTAACTTGCCAAGCAAGCAAGTTAAAATAAACCCAAATCTATAGAATCATGTGCCCAATCTCTCTCTCTTTTGCATAAACCCAAATCTTTTTCCTTCCTTTTTCATGAACCAGTTCCTTTCGTTCTTCCTCTTATTATTCATCTTTGTCCTCCCGCAACAGTCAATTACCCAGATCCCTTCTTCCTTGCAGCATATGAGTACCCAACAGCCCAAAACAACTTTTCTGAAGATCATAGCCTTGACTGTTGGAAGTAGCCATGATACTAGTCAAAAGCCAACTCCTCATCCTCAACTCGACCATGTTCCTGGTTTTTTGGCTTTGTAGCGGCCCCGTAACACTCTATAATGAGTTGTCGTCGTCATTCCTCAGAGGGAGAATTCCAATGCCCAGCAACTCAAACATAGCAGCCCTCATAAAAATCATCGATCGAGTCCTATAAAAGGAGGGGCTTGGAGCTACGGAGATCATTATCCAACAACCCAGAAATCTCCCAGTAAACACTCATGTCCTGATTTCATGTCTTCAAGCAAGAAGCCTCACTACCCTTTCCCCTCAATTCTTGTTCTAAAACCCAGTATTTCCTCTTTCTTCCAGCACACATACCTTCATCTAAGGGGGGAACAACCCAGAAAAACTCATCAAGCTCTCAAGCCTTCATCCGATCAAGCAACACACGTCAAATCTCTCTAAACACTTAAGCTCTCATGCTTTACCCATTCTTCAATTTCTGTTCTTTCAACCGCAAGCCTTCCCAGCCATCTTCTTAATCCTTGTTCTTGAATTCCCATCTTTTTCTAGAAACCAAATCCCTAGCCCAATCCAATTCTCATTCACTGCGATGCTCTTCAGCTCGCACACTATGCTTCATGCTACAAGCCTTATTCATTTTTTGAATCACATACAAGATCTTCATTAATCATAATATTGAGTTAATCTTGGCCTAGTCATGCTTAATTCGAAAAGAACCCTCACAAACAAACATTACTACACCTAATTAAAATTGTAAAAAACCAACTGCACCCAAAACAAAATTCAATTATTCCAACAACTGTAAATTCAAAGGCTTTGTACTGCTCTGCTTGTTATGATGACCCATCTTGTTACACCGACAACAACAAATCAGCCTCTTCTCACGTGCAGATATATTCCTCTTCTTTTTAGGCCTCCTAACTAGCCTTTTTGTAATAGGAGGCAGAATAAAATCCTCAGCCGAATAAAAGAATAAGCGTAGAAAACATAGTCTAACTCTATGTTCCTGCATAGAAAACAACAGTTTACAAAGTTTATTATCCCTAGTAAATTATATTAGAGCTAGTAAAATAACTTCAAAAAATATACAAATTACAAAGATTTTTGAAAAAAAACCGAGAGCACTCCAAACCAACAACTAATAACAATACAAACACAGAAAGAACCAGTTTACAAAGTTTACTAGCCTTAGTAAGTTATACAACAACTACTAAACAGATTCAAAAACATATAGAAGATGCTTGAAGAGCAAACGAGAGCACTGTGAAACAACAATTACTCACCAACACAAGACATAAAACATAGAAACAAGCAGGTCACTAAAATTACTATCCACAGTAAACTTCGAAAATTTCTAGAATACTTGAAATAACATTAACACAAATCAGAATTCAAGAACAATAGTTCAAAAAGTTTACTATCCTTAATAAATTATATCAGAACTACTAAAACAGCTTCAAATAATATACAAATTACAAAGACGTTTAAAAAAAACAACCGAGAGCACTCTAAACAACAACTACTAATAATACAAACACATAAACAACCAGTTCATAAAGTTACTAGAAGATGCTTGGAGAACGAACGAGAGCTGCGAAACAACAATTGATCACAAACACAACACAGAAAACATAGAAACAGGCAGGTCACTAAAATTAATATCCGTAGCAAACTTCAAAAATTTCTAGAATACTTAAAATAACATCAACACAAATTAGAATTCAAGAACAACAGTTCACAAAGTTTACTATCCCTAGTAAATTATATCAGAACTACTAAAACAACTTCAAAAAATATACACATTACAAAAATGTTTGAAAAAAACAACCCACAGTGATAAGCATTAAAAATAAATCCTACAATCACAATTACGTTCTCGATGGTAGTATAGGAAAGTAGAGGTCTCCCGCAGAGGATTGTGTCTAAATCACCAATCTAATACGCAATCTAAACTAAAAACCTAATCTGTCCAGTCAGAAAGAATTGATCGGCAGACAGTCCAAAACTACTCTAAACACAACGAAAATTTATAGACACGAACTAGACACACTAAACTAACTACTGACAAAGTTTCACGAACTTTGAGGTTGAATTGCTATGCTAAATAAATTCGACAAAACAAAGAACAAAAAACATACGAAAATAAAAGAATGTTTTTGGGTTTTGAAATAGTTAAGAAAAACAATAGCTTGGAACAACTATACACCACTAGAATATATTTCACCAAACATTTGTCAATCTACATATGCTCTTATTCAATCAAATGTCTTTACCCAAGCTAAACCAATGATGTGTTGAACTTAACCTATCAACCTTCTTTACTTGGTATGTTAAGAGAATGATGTTTTCAACTTAACTTAGCTTTTAACATGGAACCTAGAGTGATGTTCTCGCACTGCTCTTACATAGAAGTCATTAAAATCGAAAAGATTATGAATAAAATTAGGCAATTTCGGTACTGATATTGTCCTAATCAACCTAGATGCCAATTCATATGAATGAGGCTCAAATGACTCATGTGCTACTCTAGATGATATGCTTGACATGATGATCAAAACACAAAATCATTGCAATAAAACCCTAGTATGCTTACTACGTTTGTAACCATAATAAACGAAACTAAAATTTATCAATGAGAAACCAATGAATCAACAAACATTCAATATCCAACAAACAATAAAATAAATGTCAAAATCTTAGTTTACACATGTTTAGGGCTTAGGCAGCCGATAACTATTAAAGACTACTAGAAAAACATACAAAAAAATAAAATAAAACATTAGAAGGGGAATGAGAAAAGGATAGCGGCAATGGACTGATATTGTGCGTCCAAAGATAGATGTCTCCAAACTCCCCCGGAATGATGTCAAGTCCTCCTTTTATATATAAGCAGCTGCTATTAGGGATAGAAACCCCTAATTTGTGTTCATGGACTTGCTTTTGTGATCTGGGCTTTGAAATTGAAGTTTCGATCCAAATCAGAAATTCGGGCAGACTGATATTTTGCCACTAAAACTGTTATAACTTCTTCATCAAAATAGGTATTGACGATTCGTAAAAATTTGTGCAAAGTAGACTCTTGTAGCTTTCTGTTGATACAAAGTAAATCTTCTAGATCGTTGTGAGATGATCACAATCATCTGTCGAAGTTTACTAATGATTTCTTGTAGATTTTTTGATTTCTGTCAAAGTCCTCCTCTATTTTTCTGCTTGGCCATCATCTATTTTGTCCATCTTTTATTGAGCTTCAAGGGTTAGGGAATCATCGGTTCATTAAGAATCCACATTGCATTAGAATTCCTCGTAATTTCTTTCTTTTAGCCTTCTTTTCATAGTTTGTTTCTGACAACCTAATAAACACAAATAAATAAATTATCTAACAATAACACGAAATAACAAAGAAAAGTATAAGGTTAAACATTAATAATGTAGCATAAAAATGTTCCTATCACAGAGCACTCCAAACCAACAACTACTAACAATACAAACACAGAAACAACCAGTTCATAAAGTTTACTAGCCTTAGTAAGTTATACAACAACTATTAAACAGAATCAAAAACATTTAGAAAATGCTTGGAGAACAAATGAGAGCACTACAGAACAACAATTAATCACAAACACAACAAAGAAAACATAGAAACAAGAAGGTCACTAAAATTACTATCCATAGTAAACTTCAAAAATTTCCAAAAAACTTGAAATAACGTCAACACAAATCAAAATTCAAGAATTCAAGATAAGATTCAATGAAAAACAGAACGAAATGAAGAAGAAAAAAAGACTCAAACTGAGAAGGAATGGAAGAGCAAACCAAAACCCGATCTCTCTCCATCAACTACTAGATTCTGCAACAGGAAAACCGATTCTACTAAAGTTGAAACTATGATTCGGAAATTGAAGTCAAAAAATTGGCTTCTCTCTCTCTATCACGATCTCTCTTTCTCTATCAAATACTAGATTATGCAACAAGAAAACTGATTCCGCTACTATCAAAACTCTGATTCAGAAATTGAAGTCGGAAAATCGACTTCTCTCTCTATCGTTTTCTATCTCTTCAAAACAGAAATTTCAAAATGACAAATCTAAAATCACTTATATATGGCATGCGTGAAGGGCATTTTGGTTATGATTTTTTTTTTAAAAATGGGCCAAACAATTAACTTTTGTTCATTTAGGCACAAATAAGACACCTTACATTGGAATGTGCAAAATTCAAATGAATTCAAATGAGCAAAGAGGAAAAAAAATTAGTACTATATGGTTATTAATTGAATTTTTTATTCTTGATAGACTGAAATTGTAAAATATATTTTGTAATAATACATGCGTATAAGATAAGATTCATCGGTTTCTTTTTAAAGAACAAATTAGACGTAGAAAAAAAGGACATCAATATATTGTATCTTTGATTGCACTTGCATGAAAAGACTGAAAAGTGAAATTATGATAATGACGTATCAAAAGAAAAGAAATTTCCCATTATGGGTGAATATTCTTCATAGATTGAACTTTGAGTTGTTTCTTATGAAAACATGCACTTAAGAGTTTGCCTAGCCCTCAATCATGCATGGAGGTAGCAAAAGATTAAGAGATTGTTGCATCATTTTCGTTAAAGCATAGAAAAGGGTCATTGGCTTTCACTTTGAGATGACAAAAGGGTTTTTGTTTTGGGACCGAGAGAGCATAATAGATATGCACGAGTTTGGGGGGTGAGGTGATCTTTTGTTAGACCGTGACAAGACGTTTTCTTTTGGGTGTCTTTTTACTCGTGTACTGTATTTAGTATCCAAACATATGCTTGTGATGATTTGGCTTACAAATTTCTGTAGTTTCATCGAAAAAAATCGAGTAAAATGGTTTTTTTGGAGCCCAAGATCGATCCCTAGAAGTTGGTAGAAGCTTAAGGAATGATTCAATTTGAATGTCGAAATGGCTCCCAGAGTTGGAAAGAACCTTGAGATAATAACATAAGATATCACAAGGGAAAGATCAAGGATGAGAGAGAGAAATATTGAGTACTCGATTCTAAATCCATCTCTTGAAAAAAGGAGTCAATCTCAACGCCAGTTTAGTCTGCCAAGTACCATTAACCAGATTAAAACGTGCCATGCAAGAATGGATATTGTAACTAAAAGTCTGTCTATGTGGGATGTAAAATATTAGAATGTGATCCTAGTATGAATAAGGCGGAATCAGCTTCTAGTCAAGAAATAGGCCGAGAAAGAGGTGGCGCAACCTGTTTTAGAAATTCATCGAGGCGCATCTATTCGACGTGGATCTTGATGTGGTGGAATCAGCATCCTAAGAATTACCATTTACGGTATTTATGCTCAGAAGTTTCGAGCAATGGTGGTATTTATGCTTAGAAGTTTCGAGCAATGGCCAATGGTGTGACATTGGTTGACTAACATGCGTGAACGTCTAGAGCAAAACAGACGCCACCTCTAAAAGGTTGGTCATTCTTTCCAAGATTTAAGTAGAAGTATTGCAGACTTATAGGTGGTGTCACTCGTGTGATAATATTCTGTGCACACATTCTCTGTTCTTCCGCAAAACCTGGGACCTAAACTCCTACGTCGTTTCATCGAATCTCTTAGGTTGTAGCTAACTAGGTCGAAGATCACACACGTCGTACTTACAAGAAATAAATAACACAATCTTCGACCCAAGGAGGAAAGCAAGCCAACTACCTAGCTATTTTTGGAACTTATAAATGTAAGACGAAGATTGATGACCTGCAGTTGGCTTGTGTAATCAAAGAGATGCTCACATAGGCAAAATAAGCAAAGGAAAATACACGACGGGTAACAATGTCTTTGTCAGCTAGAGATTTACACATCTGCATGATCCTGTTGGGAAGTTTCAGAGATATATATAATCTCTGCTGCGCCGGCTACGAAAGTTTTGGACGTCTGAAAGTGCTGATAATGAGAATAATACTAATGAGGAAATGATGATGAAAGACAACCACGTTTGTGTAAATTTCCACAAACAGAGTCCAATCTGAATGAAAAACAATAAATATCACTGTGATAGATACCCATTGTGATAGAAACCATCGATTCTTTTCTGTCATTTCAATCTTGTGCCTTCTGAAAGCATGACCGAAATGGCCAGTACCATTGTGCCCGCAGAGTTGGGGTGTCTTGACGTCCCTCTTAGCATACACAAAAGCATACACAAAAGGAGAAGGCGTTCGGCGTTTGTCACCATTTACTGCTCTAGAGCCTTCCAGTCATCTTCCAGTCAGTATCCGACAACGGTTTCAAACTGTTAAGATATATATATCACACATCGGGAATATGAGACCTTGTCTGAGTTTATAAGTGTTTGGATCACTCTCTCTATTATCAATTGGTTTTGGAGTTAAACCCCAGACTACTTTATCATGGTATCAGAGTGGGTTACCCACGTACACGTGTGAAACCCAAAAGCCACATGAACTCCACGACCACCCAAGTTATTGTCCACGTGTTAGGCTTAAAGATTCGTCACACGTGCGGAGCGTGTTGAGATATATATCCCACTACTTTATCACAAACTAGACCAAAGAACCCTCACTCGGCTTGTCAATGAGAAAAGTCTTGGTAAGCTCCAGGAGTTGGGAGGGGTTGGAGTAACATCAGTTCTCAAAACTAATGCAAAGCTTGGAGTTTGCGGTAATGCTCAAGATGTTGCACACCGTATTGAAGCATTTGGTTCGAATACATATACGACAGCAGCAGCAAAGAAGTTCTTCCATTTTGTGTGGGAAGCATGCCAAGACCTCACAATTTTCATTCTTATAGGCTGTGTTGTACTTTCTCTTGCTTTTGGCATTATAGAGCACAGACTAAGAGAAGGCTGGAGTGCTGGTGGAAGCATATTTCTTGCAATCATTCTGGTGATTTCGGTGTCTGCCATAAACAATTACAGGCCGCACAGAGAGTTTGACAAATTGTCAAAAGTCGGTAGCAAATCCCAAATTGAAGCTGTGAGAAATGGCATCAGACAACAGATTTCAGTATTTGAAATTGTGGTAGCAGAACCGAAGTGCGTCATGTAATAATTGCGGTGGTTGGGATGGTAGGAACTGCAGTTAAAATTGTTGTGGCGGCAGTTCCAGAAGGTTTACCAGTTGCCATGACAATTACCTTTTGTTATGCTATGAGGAGAATGATGGCTGATAATGCAATGGTTAGGAAGCTCTCTTGTGAGATTATGGGCTCTGCTACAACCATTTGCACTGACAAAACAGGAACTCTTACCATGAATCGTATGAAGGTGACCAAGTTCTGGATAGGTGAAAATCCCGTGGAAGAAGCCTACTCATCAATCTCATCAGGTCTTCTTAGCTTAATTCGAGAAGGGTTTGCTATGAACACAACCGGTTCTGCTTCTAAGCGTATCTCAGGAACTGGATTGAATTTTCAGGCAGTCCTGAAAAAGCCATTCTTTCATAGGCATCTTTGGAGCTGCACATGGCCATGGATACATTGAAAAATATTTGCGTCATTCAAGGTGTTGAAGCCTTCAATTCACACAAGAAAAGGAGTGGGATTGTTATCTAGAGGAAGGCAGACAACACAATGCACATACATTGGAAGGGAGCTGCAGAGGTGATTCTAGCAATGTGCACAAGTTATCACAACGCCTCAGGGATACATTAGATATGGATGCTATTGCAAAGAAAGAACTTGAACGTATTATCCAAGGTATGGCAGCTACTAGCGTGCGATGCATTGCAATTGCTCACAGAGAAGTATCCGCAGAGGAGCAAATGGATCCAGAACAGAAGACTTTGCTAAAAGACAATGGCTTGACCCTAATAGGGCTTGTGGGTCTTAAAGATCCATGTCGTCCAGGAGTAAAGAAAGCTGTGGAGGACTGTCACTATGCAGGGGTAAACATCAAAATGATCACAGGTGACAACATTTTTACTGCACAATCAATAGCCACAGAATGTGGGATACTCAAGCCTGGGCAGGACACAATCAGTGAAGCTGTGATCGAAGGTGCGCAATTTCAGAACTACACAGCAGAAGAGAGAATGGATAAAGTAGACAAAATCCGTGTCATGGCAAGGTCATCCCCTCTAGATAAGCTTCTTATGGTGCAATGCTTGAAGCAGAAAGGTCACGTAGTTGCAGACTGGTGACGGCACAAATGATGCTCCTGCATTGAAAGAAGCTGATGTAGGTCTCTCTATGGGGCTGCAAGGCACCAAAGTTGTGAAAGAAAGCTCGGATATTGTGATCATGGATGACAATTTTGCTTCAGTGGCCACAGTTTTGATGTGGGGAAGATGTGTTTACAATAACATCCAAAAGTTCATTCAATTCCAACTCACCGTCAATGTTGCAGCTTTTGTAATCAACTTCGTAGCAGCACTCTCAGCAGGTGAGGTTCCTTTAACAGCAGTCCAGTTATTGTGGGTGAACTTGATCATGGACACGCTCGGTGCTCGCCCTTGCGACAGACAAACCCACAAAAGAACTCATGGAGAATCCACATGTGAGCAGAACAGAGCCTCTCATCACAAACATCATGTGGAGGAACCTCCTACCTCAAGCATTGTACCAGATAGCAGTGGTGTTGACCTTACGATTCAGGGAAAGCACAATCTTTGGTGTAGATGATAAGGTACAAGATACCTTGATCTTTTAACACATTTGTGCTCTGCCAAGTCTTCAATGAATTCAATGTAAGGAAACTTGAGAAGAAGAACGTTTTCAAGGGACTGCTCACCAACAAAATCTTTCTAGGGATCATTGCATTAATAATCGTTCTGCAGCTGGTGATGGTGGAACTTCTGAACAAATATGCAGATACAGAGAAGTTGAATTGGGGACAATGGGGTGTATGTCTTGGAATAGCGGCCATGTCTTGGCCACTTGGTTGTGTTGTTAAGTGTCTACCTGTTCCCCAGAAACCTATCTTCAGCTATTGGGAGGTGAAGAAATATGTAAGAACTCCGGTTAAACTTTGATGTGAAAGAAACCCTTGGCTGGAAGCATCATGCATTGTTAGCAATAACCTCTGTTTATGTACATTAGATATGTTTGATGTATTAGACATAATTTGAATTGGCTATGTTAGAACTAGTGGTGCAAGTATTGAAATTCATCATAAAATTTTAATTTGAGAATGTGGAGAACTGTATTCAGTTTGTTATCTGAAAATGCAAATTTAACCTAGTAAAACATAATAGCATAAGTAATTATTTAAGACATTGAAGAAACATAAGAACTCAAGATAAACTTTGATGTAAAAGAGACCCTGGGCTGGAAGCATCATGCAGTCTCAGGCATAAGCTGTCCACATGTAATTTTGTGGGATGTATCAGAATTCAAGCATTTGATTTGGCTGTATTAGATATTGGTTCTGCAAGTATTGAAATTCATTATAAAGTATACATATGGGGATGCATAGATCTATATTAGTTTTGTTATTTTGAAATGCAAACTTTAACAAGTGAATGTGGAAGAAACATAACAAGCCCTGGAATCAATAATGAAGCTCATCCTTTATATGTAGTTCATATTCCATGGCAGATAATCACTAAACTTAGCCTAGAAGAGCTGTTCAAAACTTCCTCAATCAATATATATTAAATAGTTACAACAATACTTGGATGATTATATTTGACTTCTTAAAAGAACCGGGCTTTTTATCTTCTTTGCAATCAAAACACACATGTATATGCAAAACTTCACAGCATAAACTCACCACGGAATAGTTACAGAAAGGAAAAGCTTTACATATTTTGGAGAACAAACAAAAGGGAATGCTGAAAATCTCAAGCAAATTAAGTAGGTGAATGCAGAAGCTGAAAACTGAGTCTGGGCAATCAATTGAAACAGAGATACAGGAGATGTTCATGCCTGATGAGAGTGAAGATCAGTGGCGGAACCAGGAAGTAATATTGGGTTGGGCTAATTTAAGGGGGAGTTAAAGAAATCTCATAAGTGATTGAAATGAGAAGAAAAACAGTGATTGAAATGAAAAAAACACAGAGAAAGATGAAGAACAAATGAGTAAAAAAATGAAACAAAACAGAGAAAGTAACATATTTTCAATAAATAATGGGAAAACAACAAACAAAATGGAAACTTAATGCTTCTAAAGGGATTCGAACGTGTGAAGGAATGGTTAACAACAAAAATACTTCAACAACTGAACCAGTGTTGGATATCTATAAAAATGCAAGCACATGAATTATATGTATTTTGGGTAGGGCTATAGCCCTACCAGCCTTCTACCTAGTTCCGCCACTGGTGAAGATGCCCAGTTGAAACTTGTGATAGAAAAGATGGTCAAGTCTTGAACTTTAATTTCTTTTGTTCTTGTTCTTTTTTCTGAACGAGAGAAGAACAGTGACCAAGCAGAGGTACTGGCGTTGACGGCACCAGAGATAGAGCGCCCGAAGTTATGAACTTCAACTTATAACATAAAACATTTTTTTTGGTAATATATGACTTTTTTTTGTGACAATTTTTTTGTGATCTTTTTTTTAGAGTAGCCACTAATGTGCTTTCACCGTCAAGCATAAGTAACACCATTTATGTGAGCCCGTAAGCCATAACAAGACTTGACTATGACGTATATCGCGAAACATGTCACACAAGCTATGCAACGACACTCGGAAGTCGCCAATCTAACATCGAAAAGTCACATTGCCGGCCTCTTCAATATGCCCTTACAGAACACATTTGGACCTCCTGTCCCACATCGGCAATGAAAGAGTGGAGTCTCCTTCTTCTATAAATAGGAGACTCCCTCCTTATTAGACATTGGATATTATGACTTGTAATACTTAAGGAAGACAATTTGCCATCCAAACTCTAGTACATGTTAAGTGGACGTAGTCTTACCCACCGAAGATAAGGTGAACCATTATAGATCTCATGTCTTCCACAATTCGTCATCACATATCGTCATAACACACACATTACACACAAGTATCACCGCATGATACACTCCAGTATCAACATTGACGCCGTATGTAGGAACCTGATAAAAATTTCTATGAGAGACACCAAGTTCTCATACATCAACAAGAGGGAAGCAAACAGAGGATTTCAGAAGCAAGCAGCGGATTTTGAAAAGAAAAAAAATCAAATCGCCATTTGCAAGAAAAAAAAAGAGAAGTGGCTGAACTGGTAAAAAAAAAATAATAATAATAATAATAATTCAAATGGAGCGAAACGACGGGAAACCACAAGGCAACACATTCCAACAGAATTCAAAGCCCATTGCCACCATAATTGATGATTTGCGCACGCCCCGAGCGCTCCTTCCTGGAAGTAAGACACTGCCTTTTTTGTTCACGTAAATAATACTCCACCTTTTCATGGCGACATAGGGATCCTTGACCACGGCTGCCGCTTCTTTTTGACGCCGCTCCTTCTCCTTCATCACTGTTCTGACAGACCGGCAACGCCTTCCATGAGCCTCAATTCCCCAGACAACGCCCTCGTAAGGATTCCGTTGTTGGATTTCGCCCTCAAAATCAAAAAATAAATGGATAGACTGAATTTTGTCAAACATAAACCATTCATGTTTATAACAGAACAACGTAATTTTGAGGGCCTTAACGATGATCAAATTGGCTGAAATTTTGTAGAAATGTTTCACGCAATATTATCTAGATACTAGACGGTGAAGATAAAGAAATTCGATCAAAAGTGGTGCAAAAATTAAAATCCCCACCAAAACTATTGATGAGGACATTTGTAGCCAATAAACGATATATATATATATATATATATATATATATATATATATATATATATGAATATTGTGCTTAATTGGATGGAGCACAGGTGCATCCCAAAACTCATTTCTAAATTTTAATCATCCGATTAATTAATCATCCGATTAATTAATCAAGCAACCCACCATTTCACCATTTTTTTAATTAAACAAAATTTCATTTAATAAACTGTAATTAAAAAGCAATCACAGTACCCAACAAGGAATTACAACTACTAGAAAATAACTCTAGCTTCAAAACACTTATTCCCATCCCGAAAAATGAGAGACTGACATGTCAATAAATCATGGGTTAACTTGACCAATATAAGTAGCAATTACTATGACATGTACATTGCCCTAAGATCTCCATGCCCAGGATCTTCTCCCTACAATCTCAACACAGGCTAATAATATGCTCGACTAATGACCAGCAAAATTCTTGGTTCTTGTAACACCGAATCAGCCACCCAAATTCAAACACACATCATAATCTATGAAATCTATCCTACAAACTCGAAAAGAGTAAGAACTTATTTAAGATCTGCTTTACAGATCTAAACACTAAACTGCAACTCAAACAAGTAACTGTAAAAAAAATAAAAAACTACACAACTAGGCCCAACACCTAGCAACAATGTCCAAATCCTGAGACACGATCCAACCCACATCTTTCCCCAAAACCTTCAACATTGTCGACCCTTCCTCTTGTCTCCTAGACAAACCAGTGAGACTCGCATCTCCATATTACAGCCAAGCAAAGCGTCACCACCAAGCTAAATCCATTAGATCAGAAATCAAACAAAATAGGAACTCAAATCAAATAAGAATCACATCTAGATCATCTCTCACATGATATCCGAGTACCAACCAAGTCTTAGATTCGACCACCATTGGTACTGCCCATCGCCACTACTTGAACGACCCACTTCAACGTCGATCCTTACCCGCTCCAAACTTGGATCATAGAAGAGCAAAACGATGAAATTCCTTCCAAAACAAAACCTTCATACCTGGAGTACGCCTCGTCCTTGAACCGGTGCCTTTGGTGTGGCCTTTCATCCCCACTCGGACCGTAACGCAACGACAGGATACCAACGACGTTCGATCGGAAGAGGCGCAGTTCAACTCTGTCTTTTTTTCATCAAACAGGGAGAGACAACGCTGGTGTGAGAGTGGGACAAACATACCCACCATTTTCACTTAAATGTTATTTTCTCGCTCATGTTTTCACATTTTTGCAACTCTCTTTATTTTCCGACCAAGTAAATAAAAAAGATTAATTACATTTTAATTGCTATGAGGGTTAGCTAATTCATAGTGTTAAAGTACAAATTATGTGTGTAAAAATACACGTAATTAGGGAGAAGCGGTGTACATAGTGTTGACCGTTTTGATTGGGACCCAAATGTTATCAGTTTAAAATGAATTTTCTACCTTTGTCGTATTTCACTATAACAATCACATCATATTTCACAAGATTTTCAAAAATTTGATTTCCTTTGTATAATTGGTTCACAAAGTAGACAACACATGTAACATAAACTAAAAAGAGAATGACCTTCCGAAGATAGGGCTCCATGTAAAAATTTGTTTTTGTTCCTTATTTTTTTTCTAACAAAATTTCTGGTTTTTCTATAACTTTGTAAAGCTATTGTTTTTAGCCTTTTACAACGATCTATATAATTTATTACAATGATCTATTTGTAATGCTTCATTTCATGTTTTTTTTATAAACTCATCGTTTTTGTTTAGTTAACCGTTGACTTCGGTTTAATGGTCCATTTCAGTTTTTAAGAGAATGAACCTGGAAATCGGACAAAATAGATCCGGTTTGGTCCGATTTTTTCTTCCGATGCTGTTTAAACGGTTTCGGTTTGGTTTTTGGTTAATCAAATAAATGATTAATGAATTAAAAAATTATTAAGAGAACACTGTGCTAATTCATAGTGTTTAAATATTAATTACGTGTATAAATTATACACGTAATTCATTTTCAGTCCCGAAGTGCCACCCCTATTATGCACACACACACATCACCATTTCATCAAGGGATCCTTTATTGTGGTTTTTATGAGGGATAAGGGATTTGACAAACTTTTCGATCATAAAATTACATCTCTAACGTTTAATTTGTAGTTCTATATGAGTAGATCATCTTTGTAAATTTTCATAAATTTTGATGATCGTTAAGACATTCAAAGTTGCTATTTATAATTATAAGTATGAGCAGTTTAGATTTGACAGATTATGTTCGTTCATTGAACCAGGGGTAGCATTAGGGACCCGTGTCATGGTGGCCTGCATCAAGATAACACTTTGTGTTAGGTAAAGCGCACCGTCTCGACCTCGTTGGTCACCGCAACGGCCCTTGCTGGCTCTCTTTCTTCCACTTCTTTCCCAAAGCTGGGAGCGGCTCTCCGATCATTTCAGAAAAGACTCGGATTTTGAAACTTACTTTTCATTATGGCAGGCGTATTGAAACCAAGAACAGTTATTCACATGTCTTTTGCTCTTTTGTTCTCGGCCATAAAGCCGCCTTATATCCAAAATGAGAACAAAAAAAAAGATAGGAAGAATCTTATGTAAATCACGTTTTCCAGTGAGATTTGTCTTCACATGATTACATAACTTTGTTTTTTGGGTCTCTGTTGTAGGTCCAAATCTAGCATCATACTCTTTGAAACTTTAAGCATAATACGTTTGATTTTAATTTAATTGTATCTTAGGCATCTAGTGTTGGCCCGAATCTATCACCAAACTTTGTAGTTCAGTACATTTACATGTTTACATTAGCGTCCTAACTCTACCTGCCTTGAACACGCCACGACTCATGACCTAACTCCTGCGCTTATGTTGCCCCTATTACAAGGTGGTGAAGGTGGAAAACGTTATCGCGTCGTACTAGTTGAAGTGTCGGATGGCGGTGGCGGGAGTGGCTCTGGTCGTTCCTAAGTACTTGGAACGTGTTTCTTTAGGTAGCGCCCATTAATAGGATTACGATGAATCTCGTCGTCTAAGTCCCTCAGGTGATAAGCGCATTCAGGTAGAATGCATTAAATAACAAAAGGTCCTTCCTAACGTGGGGACCATTTGTCCCGCCTCTCCGTCTGTTCTTCAAAGGGTAGGATCGTGCGCCACACTGTATGTCCCTCAGCGAAACTACGGCCTTTAGTGACTTTGTCATAAGACCGCGAAATCCTCTGCTTTTCCAGGATCAAGTTATTGAGAGCCGTCACCCGTTTCTCATCAACGTCCTCATATTCCTGCCACATTGCTTGGATATAGTTGTTGCCTAACAACTGTTGTTGCTCATGTACCCATAGAGAGATGATGTTGATTTCCAGAGGCAAAACAACATCATGGCCTTACATTAAGGCATATGGGGTCGTGTCGGTAGGGCATCTCTTAGAGGTTTTGTACGCCCATAGTGTGTTATACAATTCTTCATGCCAAACGAGCGGATTGACGTCCAACATTTTCCTAAGGATACTTAGAATAACATTTTTGCTAGCCTCGGCCTGTTCGTTCGATTGGGCATAATAAGGAGTTGAGTGGAGGAGGGAGATGTCATATCGTTAAGGAACGTAACAACAGAATCTGCAGTAAAAGCTGCCCCCTGGTCTTTGACAAGACACTCCGGGATGTCAAAACGGGTGATGATGTTTCGAAATATGAAGCTCCACACCTTGCTTGTTGATGCAACTTTAAGTGGCTCTGCCTAGACCCACTTAGTGAAGAAGATGGTGGCGTCAAAGATAAACTTGTGTTGTTCAGACGAATGCGGGTGTATGATGCCAATGAAGTCCAAAGCCCACCCATGAGCAGGCCAGGGCTTGATAATAGGCTACATGGGGATATTAGGTATATGCTACATTGACTCATGCGCCTGATGGTTTTTGCAACCTTTAGCGAACAGGATATAGTTCTTCAGTATAGTAGGCCAGTAAAAACCATGGCGACGTATCAATCATCGCATCTTTGGGCCTACTTGATGTGAACCATATAGTCCTTGGTGTACATCATGCATCAATTGCGTTGCTTCCTTACCGAAAACACAATGGAAATCAACACCGTCTTCTCCCCGCTGACGTAACTCGCCGTTATAGAGAACATAGTTGAGGGCTAAGAACCTGACTTGGCGTGAAGGTGTGACATCATGGGGATTGCGTAAGTACGCAATAAGTGGTGCCCGCCAGTCCTCGTCCGCAGGTACGAGCTCTGCCACTGTTGAGCTGTCTATATCTTGTGCCCTAGCAAGAAAAGAAAGGAGCGAGCGGCGCTCTACCTAGCAAGAAATTAGGTATAAAATTGATTTTAGACTAAAGTTTAGGCATGAAACTTATTATAAAAAAGTTTAGGTATAAAACTAATTTTAGATCTAAAATTTAAGAGTGTAAACTTAAATTTATTAAGAATTATAGTGGTCGACGAGGTAACCAGTAGAGTAGCGCAGTACACTTGCTATGCTTCTTGTGTATATCAGGAGATGTGCTTTTAGGTGTTTTGCTAGAAAATGATTGCGCTTTTGTTCAAAGTTCAGGCTTTGTTTCTGTTTTGTACCATTATCTATAACTTTGATAACAATATGAAAATTATAAAATACTATACGAAATAAAAAGTAGTTACTCCACATCAAAGTTGTCTCTCTCACTATTTCTCTTTAATCAATTGTTATTTTTACTAGAAGCAAGTGAGATAATAAGTCATCACAGTTAATATAGCAACTCAATAACATGCTAACCCATAAAACATAAAAACCGAGGTCCACAAGAGTATCACACTAATGACACGTTTACTAAACCGTAAGGGGATTGAGGAGGAATATGAGAGAGAAGGAATGAGAAAGAGGAGGAATGAGAGAGAAGATGAGTAATTACGATTCATGCGTTTACTTATTATCAGGAATCAGATGTAGTACCAGGATTGATTAAGATTCATGTGTTTACTAAAATAAAGGAATTTGAATCAAGATGTGTCTATTACAAAAGCACTCTCAATATAATTGACGGGACTGCTCAGGCGCGGGAGCGCCGTGCGGAACGAAACGACGACAGCCGTTCGATGCTTAATGAATTGATCTAACAGACAGGAATAAATGGACTTAAACGGACATGATCAATTCATTAAAGATCGGATGACTGTCGTCGTTTCTTCCCGCACCGTACTCCCGCGCCTGAGCAATCTTGATATAATTGAACAATAAATATGGTTATAGAGGTAGTTTTGGAATAAAAAGTTGATTACCCCTTAAGGAGGAATCAATACCAACTCATCAGTCCAGAAAGAGAAGAGGTGATTCATTCCTAATAAATCAGGTGGCTCTCACACTTTTTTCATTCTCCCTTGTAAGTAAACATGCAAAACCATCGAGAAAGGGAGTGAACCCTGACTTATTGATTCCCATTACCCTTATGTAAACGTACCATAAAGCCAGTAAACGTGCAAAACCATCAAGAAAGGGAGTGAACCCTGACTCATTGATTCCCATTATCCTTATGTAAACGTACCCTAAAGCTAGACTATTCTTTCACAGTAGGCACAGAGACCCGAAGACCCTGGCCTCAAACCTGCTGGTCATGACTAAGACTCAAACTCTTATCAATAGACTTTTATACTAAGTCGCTCGACTAACTTTCTTATCAAAGTGATTTTAAAATTAACTGGTATATTTAGATTTTTTTGAAAGTATTCTTTCAAAGAAAAGGACACTATAGATATAATAGAACAAGGGGCTGCGTGCATTCTTCCCTTTAAAAACTAATGATCACTAAATTGTATAACAACTTTCGTATTGCTTAGCATCTGGTTAACTCTAATCAGTCAAAGGAAATAGAAAACTAATGCAAGAATTCATATTGAGAAAGAAATGAGAAAGAAAAGTCTGTACAAGTTTATGAATGAACGTGGTTTTGAAATGGGCGATGTGCATAATTTGGGGGAGGCTCTACAAATGGTCTAAAGGACGGGGTCAAACAAATCGCCTCTCCAAGATTGTTTGTATGTTTTATACTTTTCTTCGTCTTTGAATCGAATTGAAAAATTATGCAAAGGTCATGGCAAGTACCATCAGCCGTGACACTTGCAAACTACACAAGTGACAAAAAAGGAGGATGGCTGCATTGATACTGCCATTGTCGATTTGCACATCAACATATGCAATGACTTCACCAATAATTACTAGATTGTAGATCAGAATTTAACAAGATTGTAGATCAGAATTTAACAAGGTCTTAAATAGGTAAAATATTCTCGATTTTTTTTTGAAATTTTTATTTTTTATGAGCATTGATATTAATTTTCATATATTTTAGATATTTTATATTTAACTTATTTTAAGTCAAAATATATAATTTTTAGAAAAATTTTCATCAATATTCGATAATTTCTCGATATATCAATCAAGATTTCAATTTTTGAAACTACCGAAATTTCCATGAGTGTCGATATTTTAGTTCTTAAAATTTACCATCATATATTATTTCCTACCTCCTTTTCAGAATGGAGTTTATTGTCAGTTAAATACTCAAATATATATTTTTTTGTTTTGTCCGACTCTCTTAACCCGAGTTGATATTAGAAATACAAATGGCGGCACTATTTGAGTTTCAACTGCAACTTTTCTTGTTATTTTTTTATTATTCTTAGAATTTTCAGGTCGATTTAGTATTTTCGTTATGTCTTTTGAGGATCTTTTCGGTTCGGTGACACAGAAAAAAATTTTGTATGCACGACGTGTTTATACATGACACAATCTTAACCATTGATAACAATTCATATGTTTGACCACCCATGCATCAATATTATATTTTCTAATGTCAACCTTTCATATGTGTCGTATAAATACACTGTCATGTATTAAAGATACTCCCGTAACACAATACTACACTTTTTGAGACCTATTACTGACCGTGGATGGTCTCTTACTTTGCGCTTCAATTGGTTCATTCTCTTGTTATTAAGACCGAGGTGTATCATACCGGAAGAACAAAGTCAGGTTGTTTGATTTTAGATCTTATATCATAATTCCCAAATATAAATTGCATTTCTACCAAATTTGTCAAGCAAAAAAAACTCATTCATACCAAATGCTAATGCCCATTCCGTCACAGTCCCATCTACGCCATATTTTGACCATGACAACAAAAAGGGAGGGAAACCACCTCAAAACCCAAAACTGTCCAGGTTCATCCTTTCAAAGCTCCCCCAATTTTAAACCCCTATAAATCATCTCTCCATGAAAACCAGTCATGCTCTCCAACTCAACCGAGCACCATTCCTCACTTTGATAACATTTCCCCTTTGTCCCTATCCTCTGTTAATCACACTCCATTATCATTATTAACAACTCCATATAAAACCTCCCCATTCCAACCCCAAACAACACAATGGCGTCCATGGCTTCCTTCATCTCCCAAACCCCCTACCCGCATCACGCTTTCCCCAAAAAGGCAATTACCCATTTCGCCCCGCCGGTCAGTCTCTCGCTCCGACCCGTTTCCATCCCCAAAACCCGCCAAAGGCTCCGGATTTCCAGCGCCCTGATCGAACCCGACGGCGGGAAACTCGTGGAGCTTTTCGTCCCGGAGCCGGAAAAGTCGGCGAAGAAGAGGGAGGCGGCGACACTTCCGAGAATCAAGCTGTCAAGAATCGATCTTGAATGGGTTCATGTGATCAGCGAAGGCTGGTCGAGTCCTTTAACCGGGTTCATGAGAGAATCCGAGTTCCTCCAAACTCTTCATTTCAATTCACTCCGACTCGACGACGGGTCGTTTGTGAATATGTCGGTGCCGATCGTCTTGGCCATCGACGACGCGCAGAAACTCCGGATCGGCGACTCCACTAGAGTCGCACTCGTTGATTCGGATGATAATCTGATCGCCATTCTCAAAGAGTAAGCTTTTTTTACAGCTTGTGAATTTACTTTTTGCCTTATGTCATTAGCACTAATCAACCATTTATATTATCTTCATCTCTATTTTAGTTCATATTCTACAATGGTCCATGTGGTCCCACAATTTATAATGTGTGTTGTATTTCTTGGAACGCATGGATCATATAATTGTCTATAACAAATATGTAAGCATTTTTTTAGGTAAGATCGATTTTTTCTTAGTAGTTTATAGAGTAGTAAATATTAAGGATGGTTATTCGAGTAATATGTAGGACAGTAGGTAGGGTTGGGCACTTTGTACCGTGATCCTGTCTCGGTTTCGTACCGAAATTAGCGGGATGAGACAAAATTTTAAAATGGTGGTACCGTCCCGTCCTGATAGCTTGGAAACTGGACGGGACAATCGGGACGGGACATGACCATCCCGAAAGTATAAATGTATTTGTATCTGATCATAACCGTCTAATTTTTAGGGTGTATAATCTTACAATGAACTTAAAAACGCTTAATGAGACGTTCAAAACTTAAACATAAATTCATAATACTAGTTTCACATAGCAAAAGTTAGATAATTCATTCACATTTGGTGCTGATGATCATATGAAAGATATCAGTCGTTATAACGAATCTATGTAGTGATAACTGGTGCTCCTTTGATTTTTTAATTTGGGAGTTTTCTCGAGATCTTAATTAATTAGTTAGATGCAAATTACAAACATTTAGTTAATTGGTTATTGATTCCTTTTTTATCTTTACAATTTTTGTTTTTCTTGTACTTATATAGAGTTCAGAGTTTTGAACTAGAGCAATTATACCATGAAAAACGTAACACTACAGAATATATATATATATATATATATATGAGAGTATTATACACAATAAAACTCTCGTCAATATTGGATGAGTTCATATTGACTTTATAAAAATAGATATAAAATTTGTTCAAGAATTTAAGATTAGTTTATTTTTTTCTATGTTTTTTTTTCTATCGTTGCGGGTCACCGATCCTGTCCTAATCTCATCTTGGTACCAAACGGGATCGTCCTGGGATACATTTCTAAAAATGCAATCCCGTCTCCCCCGATAATATATTTTTGAGAATGTCCCATGCCCAGCTATAGCAGGAGGAGTTTAAAATATAAATTTTTGACTGTGCATCAGATTTCTACTCACTGTGATCTGTGAATAATTTACCTTGGTTTAAGTTGTGGTATTGGACTTATGAGTATGAGCCATCTTTTGTGTGTTACGGTATCTTACATTGCGTGTCATGTTCATGGTGGCTTCAGACACTGCTGGTTCATGCCGTGTTACGACTTGGTTGTTAATTGGAAATTGTCTTCGCATGTCTATCTACTTTTTTTGTTTACTTGAAAATATTAGCCAGATGTTATACCTGGAACATCAGTGGGAATATTCGTGTTAAATGAAAACGATTTTTCTTTAGTTTTATGAACATATCTCTTAAACCTCTCTGGTCAACATCAAACAGTAATTTTAATTTTGGATGTCGCGCTATATTTTGATAAGATGTGAATGGCCTCAAGATTAAGTTATGTCATCTAACTTTGAATACCATTTTGACGTGCCTTCATGAAATTTGATGTTAAGCATTTGCTGGATTATCTGTAGCCTGTGTTGGGAATTACTTGTATTTTATCATTGTTTTGTATTATTATTGTTTTGTGCAAGTATGAGAGCGTGTTTATCTTGTCACGAAAGATATGCACCGGTTGATATCATGAGTTGCCATGAATTTTAATACCTTATTCATTTTTGGTTTACAGTATTGAGATCTATAAGCACCATAAAGAAGAACGCATTGCCAGGACTTGGGGGACTACTGCCCCTGCCTTGCCTTATGTTGATGAAGCCATAACCAAATCTGGAAACTGGCTGATTGGAGGTGACCTAGAGGTCTTGGAACAAATCAAGTACAATGATGGCCTTGATCGTTTCCGATTATCTCCTTCACAACTCCGTGATGAATTCACAAAACGCAATGCTGATGCAGTATTTGCATTCCAACTGCGAAACCCTGTGCACAATGGCCATGCTTTGCTAATGACTGATACACGTCGCCGACTTCTTGAGATGGGCTACAAGAACCCCATTCTCTTGCTTCATCCACTAGGAGGCTATACAAAGGCAGATGATGTTCCACTTACTTGGCGCATGAAGCAACATGAAAAGGTAAGCACATTATGCAAGAATTTTTATTTCCTCCAACTTCTGACTTGAAGATCTGTTTTCCATTACAGATTGATCATATTGAACTGCTTGACCTCATCTGAATACTGATTTTTCTTGTTATCATCTAATGTTTCCTCAGGTTCTCGAGGATGGTGTTCTTGATCCTGAGACGACTGTGGTTTCCATATTCCCCTCTCCAATGCACTATGCCGGTCCAACTGAGGTGCAGTGGCATGCAAAGGCTAGGATTAATGCAGGGGCTAACTTTTACATCGTTGGTCGGGACCCAGCTGGAATGGGCCATCCAATTGAGAAAAGGGATCTATATGATGCTGACCATGGGAAGAAAGTATTGAGCATGGCACCTGGACTAGAGCGCCTGAACATCCTTCCTTTCAAGGTATGTGTACATTTTCTGCCTGTGCTACATTCATGCCTTGTTTTTGATATTTCCCTTTTATTAATTTATTATTAACTTTTCCTTTACAGGTTGCTGCATATGATAAAACTCATGGAAAAATGGCATTTTTCGATCCCTCAAGGGCTCAGGACTTCATTTTCATATCAGGGACCAAGGTATGCATTCTTATATTGTTGTTTCCAACCTTGTTTTATGATTCTCATAATCAACTCTGTAAATTTGTACGAGGCACTAGATTGATTGTATATGTACACGATCATTATAATCTAAAAGTGGCTACAATTACAGATGCGCACGCTTGCAAGGAACAAAGAGAGCCCTCCTGAAGGATTCATGTGCCCTGGTGGCTGGAAAGTTCTGGTGGACTATTATGACAGTTTGGTTCCTGCAGACAACGGGAAAGTCCCAGAAGCAGTTCCTGCTTAGATGGACTGATGTAACATATTGTACTCTGCTTCATTGTGGGAGAAACCTTGATAGCTAATTAGTCTCACTGTGTGATATTAGAATTCATCTTGATAGCTAATTAGTCTCCTGTGTGTGATCATTTTCAAGATCTCTGCTCAGATTTCCAATAAAACCATGTGAGGCACTGGTGCAGAGAAACATTGGCCACTTGCCTCAACCTGTAATTAGCGCCCCTAATTGCATCTTGCATCACTGCATTTGTGCATCGGCGCATTGTACCATAGTGTGGTTCCCTTCTATAGAAGTGAGTTTGTGCAATATTTTCAGTTTACTTTAGATAGTTTCATGTTTGAAGATGTTGGTTTCATTGGGTCACTTGAATCTCGGAAACGTAAAAGCTCCATTGTCAGATAAAAAACTAGTTCGTTTGATAATACAATGTTCTCTGTTTCACTCCTTTGAAGGCTATGATGTGATTGTATTATCCTTCCTTAGACAACTGAATATCGGCTTGGCAGGAACTGGTATGAACTTGACAACCCAGCTGATTGGGCAAGATATGGCTGAAATTCCAATGCAATCACCCCATCGACTCCAACTTAACCTCTGTATCTGCAAACCTCTGCAGAAACTCCACCATAACCACCTGAACTACAATGGTTATACCAACGATCACCCAAAACAACTTGTTCTTTAGAATCCCTTTGAAGACGTTGAAGATCAGTGTTGTTCACCTTGTCACTAACTCCAAAGATTGATTTGCCTTTGAATTGCAAGATCAAGAGCACAGCTACCTGGAACAGAGCTTGTCCGAAAACGTTCCTCCACATGAGCTACGAGATCACAGGCTCAGATCGAAGCACTGGCGGCTTATCTGTGGCAAGAGCCATAGCAGCCATTGTGTCCATTATCAGATTCACCCACAGCAACTGGATTGCTGTTAGAGGTACTTCACCAGCTGAAGCTGCTGCCACAAAGTTGACTACAGGAGTGGCAACATTTATTGTGAGCTGGAATTGCACAAACTTCTGAATGTTGGCTTACACACCTCTGCCCCACCTTAAAACAGTGACCAAAGTAGCAAAGTTGACATCCAGGATCACAATGTCTGAACTCTCCTTGGTCACTTCGGTGCCTTGATTCCCCATGGAGAGTCCTATATCGGCCTCCTTCAGCGCTGGTGCATCATTTGTGCCATCACCTGTGACAGCAACCCCATGCCCTTTCTGTTTTAAGCACTAAACCATCAGAAGCTTGTCAAATGGAGAAGACCTTGCCATCACACTAAATCCATCAACTCTCTTCATTCTCTGCTCGTGTGTGTAGTAATTCTTCACCTTCTACTACTGCTTCCCTTACCATTTCCTGGTCATCAGGCCTCAATATCCCACACTCAGTTGCTATGGCTTTAGCCGTGAACACATTGTCACTGGTGATCAGTTTCACTTGAACCCCGGCAAACTGGCAAGTTTCTACTGCCTCTCTCACCCCCGGCCTACATGGATCCTTTAAACCGACCATGCCTACCAGAATCCAGTTGTGCTCTTCCAGCATCTTGCTATCTTTCTCTTCTTTGTGTTTGCTTTCTTGAACTTGTTTGTGTGCAAAAGCAATGCATCTGATCTGAGACTGCTTGCTGCCATACCTTGAACAATTTTCTTGAACTGTATCCTTTCATCATCGGCAAGATCATTGGTAACACCAGAGGCATCATAGTAACTTGAGCACATTTCTACTATCATCTCTGCACCTCTTTTCCAATGCACCTGCATTGTATTGTCTGCCTTCCTTCTCACCAAAACCCCGCTTCACTTCTGTGACTTGAAGGCCTCAACATGTTGAATGGTACAATTTTTCTTCTACTCATCGATGTCCATGTTGACCTCAAGTGCTGCCCATGAAAGAATGGCCTTTTCAGTTGGACTGCCGGAAAACTCAAACCCTGATCCTGATTTAGGCCTGTAAACAACTAAACACTTCCTGTTGTGTTGAAAGCTACCCCTTCTCGGATCAAATCAAGAAGACTACTAGGAATTGATGAATAAACAGCACCATCTCCCACACTTTCCTTTCCAATCCAAAACTTCACAACTTTCATCTGGTTGAGTGTTAGAGTACCAGTTTTTTCTGTACAAATTACGGTGGCACATTCCATAGTCTCGCAAGCTGACAGCCTCCGAACGAATGCATGATCCGCCATCATTTTCTTCATCGAGTAAGCAAGAGTTAGAGTCAGCCAGTGGAAACCCTTCTGGAATTGCAATAACAACAATAATGACAGCAACACCAAATCCAACAAGGCATTGGCCGCATCATCAATCCTGGTCTTCTTCCACCTCTTACAACATCGATGGGAATGTCATCACTTGCTTTGGACAGCTTTTCGAATTGCTTGTTCTGTCTGCAGGCACTAAAGGCAGATATAACAACGATGAGAACAACAGCAATAAATATGCTTCCACCCATGTTTAAAAAGGTGAAGGCATGAGGCGAGGCGCCGAGTCAAAACATTGAGACGAAAAGACGAAGCCTTTCATACACTCTAATATTTTTAATAAAATTAAATTTAAAATCAGGAAAATAATAACATACATTGCTACACTAGATACTGAAATATTTCAAAAGGTCCAATTCTAACAATGTGTTACTTCAAATCTATTGTTGACAATGCTTTATGAGTCTAAACCTATGGTAATGCTCTACAACTAATTAAGGTAGGACTTTAGAAACAAGGAATTGTTTACTATGAGTAGGAAGTCTAGCGTTTCAATTATGTTTACCAGACATGACGCAAGTATAATCTATCGACTCTATTCTAGTCTTCTAGACATTCAATCTCATCGAAACAGTTATACCATGAGATCTCATAATGTAAACAACAATCTAGAATAGAGCAGTTCTATCTGAATCGAATTATCATTCTCCTAACAAACATGTTTTCGATCTTCTAAATCACTAAAACGATCTGAATCAACTCTCAATTCAACACTAATTATTCATGTGTATAAACTAAATCTTTAAGTTCCCAGACCCTTTCAATTCAACAAACCAAAACCCAATACCAAAACCAAAAAAAGTTCCAAACTTTACCAAATTCAAAACCCAAAGCAATCGAGAAAACACAAGAACAAAGAAGCACCTGAAGGCCAGCTCGTGAGGATCGGGAGGTGGGTTCCGATGACGGCTGCAGAATTGTCTTGGAAGATTGGCGCCTCTCGGTCTCGATGGTGCTGAGAGAAACAGAAGAGAGGAAGTGAGGAACAGAGCGAATGGAAACCCTTTTTATTCCTGAAATCCCAAAGGAAAACGACGTCATTTTGCTACTTACGGGCTACCAAAAAAACACAAAAGGCAGCGCCTCGGCTCGACTTGGATCATCAATGCACGCTTTTTTACGCTACAGAGTCTGAGGCGCTCTATTTTAGCACCTTTAGAGTGAAACACCTTTGGGGAGGCGCCTTGAGGCGAAAAGGCTTTGCTACGACTCGCCTTTCACTTGAGGTGCGCCTCAAGCTTACCTTTTTAAACATAGGTTTTACTACCAGAATAAACATTATAGCTGGCGAAAAAAAAAACAGGCCGACGAAATTTTTTTTCGTCGGCTAACGTCCACTTTAGCCGACGAAACAAAAAATCGTCGGCTAAATTAATTTTTCGTCGGCTAAAATGGATTTTAAGCCGACGAAATTTTTTTTCGTCGGCTAAAATAATTTTTTCATCGGCTATAGTCTGTAAACTATAGTCGACGAAATTTTAAAAGTTTAGCCGACTATATTTTCAGATCTAGACAGTAACTCATTTGAAGAAAAAAAAACAGGAGAAAATGTTTGGGTGTTGGCGAAATTGTTGGGTGTCGTCGAAATCTGTCCAAAATTAGTTTGTGGCGCTATATATAGGTATATATATATATATGTGTATATATCTTGTTAAACTCGTTAGTGAAATCAATTTGATACCAAAGGAGATCATTTTTAAAAATTTCTCTCTTTTCATAAACCCCACAAAATAGGGTTTATGTATATAGCCGTTAAACTCGTTAGTGAAACCAAGCATGTACAGGTTTGAGGTTTCTTCACCCATACCAGTGCTTTTAGGAACCCTTAAATTGAATCGCCATTTGGGTGCTTCTGCTTTTATGTTACTAAATATAGAAGCTTTACCAATTCTAATCTATTAAGAGGACGTTTGGTACCCAGGACTATCTTAAACAGACTTATTATTTATAATAGTCCTATACTCTTTAAGCATGGCTTATGCTATATAGCACCTGACCCATGTTTGGTATTGCTTAGGACTAAATAGCAAAATAAGCAAAATAGTCTCATCCCATGTTTGATGATGTACTGGACTATAATTCTGAGAAATATTGCTTGAAAATATTGTTTTCTATCAAGTAAGAAAATGACATCAAATTATACACTTGAAATATGGAACTGAAACAGAAATGCAAAAGTGAGAAAATGACATCATTAAGCTCCTCGAGGATGATCATTTTACAATCTACAAAACTTCCCTCTCAGTTCATGTTACAACATTACTTACCAGTTAAAACTAAACAATCAAAAACAAGACCATTACAACATGTTATAAACTTCCGGTGTCGCAGCATTGTCCACCAGCAACAATACCAACCAGTATATTCAACACAGATTTTTTCTTTAAAAATGGTCCATAATAATAGTAATTTGGTGCCTTTTATTCCCTGTGTTCTTATGCCCTACTCTCACCTCCATGACAAGATGAAGTAATTATGTTTACAGCTATATCTATGTATTCAAAGCAGGACTAGTATCAGCTGTGAAAGTAGGACTTCAAATGAAAACTGCAGCAAATGAAAAATGCAGAAAAATAATTGAAGGGATATATACAATACTTCATAATTGCATGGAAAAAGAAAGGTAGTCTGTAGGGAAAAATTGGAAAGGACACTACTATTGAAAATAGAAAACCATAACTGGTATTGAAAACAAAAACCAAAACGGTTATAGAAAACAAAAACCATACCTGCTATAGAAAATATACAACACTGGTCAAAATTACAACACATATTAGAAACAAAGAAGAACAAGGCATATTGGAGAAGTTCCCAACTACTGGAGCATCCTTTCCAGTTACAGAAACAAAACATATTAGTTTAACAATGTCAGAAACAATAATCTAAAGAGATAAACCACAAATCTTTGTACAACACAGAATTAATAAAAGGCTTCTCAATCAGACGCATAAGACAGCTCATAATAAAGAAAAGAACAAGGAGAAGAAGACCCAGACATAATAATGATCGATTTTTAGCAAATCAAGCTACTGAGACCAAGAATACTTAATCAATCGTTCAAATACATGCAATAACCAATATCGATGTAATCGATCATTTTCTCAATTCCAGATAGAGAAACAAAAGATGGCAGAGAGGGGTTGAAGATGAGAGAGTAGATCGACCTGGAATCGGCGACACGAAGCAAAAAGATGATGATTTTCGCACCAGGAAGCAGAGGAGAGAGACACTGACTGAGACGAAAACTTGGAGCAAAGGAGCGCGTTTTTCCCATTCCACAACCTGAGCTTATAGAGTACCCCCAATTTTGGGGCCGCTCTGTAAGGAGGTGTGAGGGGTTTTTGGGACTGCGTAGTTTCATTTAAAGGAGTCCCGGGCTGAGCCAAATATGAGACAGACTTGTATTGTTATTTAAGCAGTCAATCCCATCCGATCCCCCTAACGTTCCCTAAAGGACAGTACTCAATAGCATAATGTAACCCCTTGGCATATACTACAGCACTGTGCATCCCAAACAAGTGAAAAAGGGAGACAGGGAAGAGTAAAAGGTGAAAGCATCCAAGTTGGATAGAATTCCCATCAAGTTGAAGATTTCAACAAGTTGGGTGCGGATGATGTAGGGAGCTGTGAGCCTTAGCTGTCAAAACTAGCAATTCATGACTATGCCCACCAACTGTTTGATGAAATGCCTCAGTGTTTGCTCAATTCTCTGAGGAGAAACTATTATCTATTTCGAGATATTTGTAGACCGAAATCAACGAATGAATCTACTTTGCATGTCATTTAACTTGATCTATATATTCAGGTGTGGAGGAGTTGATGGAAGATGCCTTTATCAGAATTTGATGGAAGATGCCTTTCAAGTACAGTAACAGTCCTGCTCCTTTATCAGAAGTTGCCAAAGAAACTGAGCAAAATGTTTGTTTAGAAATATTATAAATATATAATAACATAAATTTATTATAATTAAATAAATAATTATAACTAAAAACTTATAATATAAATATGATGATAAACACCAATGTTACCAACTCAGATTCAATGATAGGAGGACGTTGAAAGAAGTCGAGTCGTGTGTCTCACACATTTTCCTTAAGACAAATTATACATCCTCTTCGGTGCAAAGGTTTGATGACACTTGTCTCTCAGGATACAACGACTGCTTGTCCCTTGAAACTGCACTGTTACTAAGGACACTGAACGAACTTGAAATACATTCGTCTATCACCAGAACACAACTTAGAGAGGGAGAGAGAGAACTCAAGTAAGGAGAGATGCTTTGAGTTGGTGTGTTTAGAATGAGGGATGAAGTCACCTATTTATATTGGTGGGATTGGAGGAAAACTTGAATGCCATGAATAAGGTTACAACCTTTCATTAAACCACTACCATGTCATTGATTCATGTTGTTACAAAAAAACAAAAGACAAGGAAGTTGAAAGATCAACTATTACATGCATTACTCTGGTGACTAGTTTCATTCACATTTAACTATTAAAATGATTACAAAAAATCTTTTATTTCTATCATTTTTCCAACACTTTAACTAGAGGCCACAGAACATAGGCATGGAAATATTGTAAAACAATATCCAGAAGTTCATCCAAATAATCGTGGGTCAACAATAATTGTTTCTGCCTCTTGCTGCTACAGAAATCAACTCAGCTGAAACTGTAAATTGCGTTGTTAGTCAACTGATCCAATTTCATTTGTCTATAGTGTTTTTTTGGTCAACTGTCTATATAGTGTTTATTTTCACGATTATATACACACTTAAGGTTTATATGATTGCATTTGTTTATCTAATAAAAGGTTGTTAAAGCAAGACATGGTCATTACTAAACTATAGTTCCTATCACCAAAAAGATATTCATAAGTTTACAATATGAACTGCTCAATAACTTGCATATGCCTTATGAGATTACATAATCGTTGTACAATACTAATGACTGTTTATTGATAATAAAAAATAAATTACTAGTCATCTAATAAAAGAATGAAAGTAATACCATATCTTCAGAGCTATGCATAAACTATTTATGCTTCATGATTGTTATCCAGCCAGTTTATATCAAGCGGAATGCTTGTTTTTCTTCATCTTCAGATAGCTGAATATGGGTTTCTCTGGAACCGGCATACACTTGACAAGCCAACCAATTGGCCAAGAGATGACTGCAATCCCAATACATAAACCCCATTGTCCCCAATTCAACCTTTCTGTATCTGCAAATTTCTTGAGAACCTCAACCATCAGGACCTGAAGAACAACTGTCACCCCAATGATGCCCATAAACAACTTGTTGGTGTGTATTCCCTTGAAGACATTCTTCTTCTCTAGCTTTCTCGCATTAAACTCATTGAAGATCTGGCAAAGCACAAAAGTGTTGAAGATCAGTGTGTCCTTCACCTTATCACTCACACTGAAGATTGCCTTTCCCTTGAATTGTAAGATCAAGAGGACTGTTATCTGGTACAGTGCTTGAGGCAAGAGGTTTCTCCACATGATGTTAGTGATGAGAGGCGCTGTCCTTCCCACTGGTGGCTTCTCCAAAAGTTCTTTTGTGGGTTTTTCTGTGGCAAGAGCAAGAGCTCCAAGTGTGTCCATGATCAAGTTTACCCACAATAACTGAACTGCTGTTAGTGGGACTTGACCTGCTGAAACTGCTGCTACAAAGTTGATCACCAGAGCTGCAACATTGACGGTGAGCTGGAATTGAATGAACTTCTGGATATTATTGTACACACATCTCCCCCACATCAAAACTGTAGCCACTGAAGCAAAGTTATCATCCATGATCACAATATCCGAGCTCTCTTTAGCAACTTCTGTTCCTTGAATCCCCATAGAAAGTCCAATATCAGCTTCTTTTAATGCAGGTGCATCATTGGTCCCATCACCTGTCACTGCAACTACATGACCTTGCTGCTTCAAGCATTGCACCATTAGAAGCTTATCAAAAGGAGAAGACCTTGCCATCACACAAATTTTCTCAACTTTCTGCAATCTCTCTTCTGGTGTGTAGTTGCGAAATTCCACACCTTCTATCACTGCTCCAAGCATGTCCTGACCAGGTTTAAGTATTCCACATTCAGTGGCAATGGCTTTTGCGGTGAAAACATTGTCACCGGTGATCATTTTGACATTAACCCCTGCATTTTGACATTCTTCAACTGCTTTCTTCACACCTGGACGACATGGATCCTTAAGACCCACAAGTCCCAATAGGGTCAATCCATCTTCCTTTAGCACAAATTTCTGGTCTGTGTGTAGTCGCTCTTCTGCTGAAACTTGCTTATGTGCAAACGCTATGCATCTGAGGCTGCTTGCTGCCATGCCTTGAATAATCTGCTCAAATTTCTGTTTTTCATCCTCATCCATATCCTTAACTAGTCCAGAGACATTGTAGTAACTTGTGCACATGGCTAGTATCATCTCCGCTGCTCCTTTCCAATGTGCATGGATTGAGTCATCTGCTTTTCTCTTCGCCAGAACTCCACTTTGTTTCTTCTTTGAATTAAAGGCTTCAACGTGGAGAATGCTACAACTCTTCACCACTTTCTCCATATCCATCTTCGACCCATGTACCGCCCATGAAAGAATAGCCTTTTCAGTTGGACTGCCTGATATCTCAATTTCGGACTCGAAGCTAGGCTTGTACACACTACCAGTTGTATTGAGAGCAACCCCTTCTTGGATCAAGTTGAGAATATAAGGAGAAATAGATGAATAAGCTTCTTCTTCCACAGTTTCATTCCCCAACCAAAACTTAGTCACCTTCATCTGGTTCATGGTCAGAGTGCCTGTTTTGTCTGTACAAATTGTTGTAGCAGATCCCATGGTCTCACAAGCAGAGAGTTTGCGCACCATTGCATTATCGACCATCATTCTCTTCATGGAATAAGCCAGAGTAAGAGTCACAGCTAATGGTAGACCTTCTGGGATTGCTACCACAACAATTGTAACGGCAGCTGCTACAATCCCTATGACAGCGTTTATCATGTCATCCGATTTTGTCTTGCTGCCATTGTACTCTTTGTTTCCATTCTCATCCTCGGTATTCCCTGTGAAGTATCGGACCAACATGACTACAAGAACAAAGAAAGCTACTGCCAAACCAACTTTACCTATTGATGAAGTTAGCTTGTCTAGACGTTCTTGCAGAGGTGTCTTTTCACTCGTGTCTTGGCTGATTTGGCTCATCATGGCACCCCAATTGGTGTTCATGCCGACTGATGTGACTAGCATCCGACCATAACCATCGGCGACTTTTGTCCCAGAGAACAAGAATGGATTCAGAGCCGCACTAATCTCAACATGGTCACTCTCCCCGGTCATGCTTGATTCATCTACTGATAAAGATTGACCATCTAGCAGCAATCCATCAGCTGGAACCTGATCTCCAATCTTCAAGCAGATGACATCGCCAACCACAATTTCGAATATTGAAATCAGTTGGCGCCTTCCATTTCTCACAGCTTCAATTTGGAGATTGTTACTGACCTTGGATAATTTGTCAAACTGTCGGCTTTGTCTATAGTTGCTAATGGCTGAAACAGAAATTACCAGAATGACCGCGAGACAAATGCTTCCACCGTCAATCCAACCTTCTTTCAATCCATGCTCTTTGATACCAAAACCAAGAGAGAGGGCAGCACAGCCTAATAGAATGAGAATTGTGAGGTCTTTGAATGCTTCCCACACAAAATGGAGAAATCCTTGCGTTGGTGGTTTCTTGTATGTGTTGGAACCAAATGCTTCGTGTCTGCGCGCAATGTCTTCGGCATCATCACCATTAATCCCATGATCTGCATCAGTTGTGAGAGCTGATGCCACTTCTGCCACCCCTCCAAGCTCCAAAAGCTCATTGAGATTTTTCTCCTTCACAAGCTCAGTGAGGCTTTGTTGGTCTGCTTTGAATCCATTAATGTTTGGGACGGTGATTGGCTCGATCCTAACAATGGAGTAAGAAAGTTTGCGAGATATGAATGTGGAGTTGGTATGTTTGGGAAGAGTAGAGGGTTGTAACGAGAGGAAGGCTCTAGAGCAGTAGATGGTAATGAAAGCAGAATGCCATTTTCTTTTGCTTCCCAATTTTTCATGCAGGGCAGTGAAGGTTGAGCTACTCATGCTCCTTCGAAACTGCAAGGCGTTTTACAGAAACTACTGCGACTGATCAATTGCAAGCAAAGATAGTGTCGACAAGATGGAAATGGGGGTAGATGGAACAATTGTTTTAAGAATGCTGTTTTGTTGTTGTACGTATATAGCACTGAAAGGATGCAAAATCGCAAACCTAATGTTTTGGTATGATCTTGCATGCATTGCGTTGCGTACTTATATATGCAGCAACTTGAAATCAAATATGAATGAAGGTACCGCGTACATGTCTATGTTGATGCTGTAGCATTTTCCAGGAAGGCTAGGAGGAAAGAATGAACATGAAGGAATAAATTCATTAATCAATTGCTTTAAGTCGATCAGTTGCCAAAAGGCCAAAGCTGGATCATCTCCATTAAGAATAGAATACGCGTAATGCATACGGCAAACAAGGAATATTTCTTCAAGACCAAGAAATAATGTGTCACATAAAGAAAGCAAAGCTGTGTTTACCACCAAAAGGGGTCATCGAATATTGTCGTGCGTTCTTACTAGCATGCAACACAAGCAACGAAAGAAACACGCCCACATTTCAAAATAAATGGCATGGTAATTCATGCTACAACTTCACCATAACAACGTTGGAAGGACCCTAACAAACTCGGGAAGTACTGAACGGGTCGCCTAGTTTTTCAGTCTTCCATATTATGGTTTTTGTTTCGTGCCTTTACGTTTGTATTTGGGATGAGTCGCATTTGTTCAGGATGATGCAATCACCGCAATATAACAACAAAGAAAATTAAAGAAAAAAAAAGTGTATGAAAAAAGCCATGATACGTTGCAATTGCATATATGAAGGGTAAAGGTGATGAATCTGCTACCAATGCCAAAGGGCACAATTTTGTGGAAGATGAATCTGATGCTTAATTCACCATCTACAATTAAATTCTATATACTAAAATAATAAGAACAAACTTACTGTTCATATCTTTGCTTAATTATACTTTTGCCCTCAGTTTGGGCTAATTGTGTTTTTGCCCCGGTTTGGGTTAAATTGCAAAACTGTCATTGTTAGTGCATGACTCGTGTGTTTTACCCGGTGTTGCGTGCTGTGCTTCCATTAATCGTGGTTGTCTTATTTAGGTTATCTTTGTGGTTCTAGTCGGCAAGTGTTTCGGGTTTGGTGTGTCATCAACGCTTTTGGGTTTCCTTCTGGCTTCTTCTGTCTTCCGGGTCGTTTTCTCCATTTCTGTTTGCATGTTGGTGTTTGATGTGTTCTGCAGGGAAATTGATTATGTCTTCCAGCCTTGATCCTTTTCGCAGGTAATTCGATGTTGGGTACTTTTCAATTGGTTTGTTTTGATAGTTGTGATTTGGGTTTGATTCTGTGTTTGTTGGGCGTGGAACCTTTTAGTATTCTGTGGAGCTCAACCTGTTAGTATTCTGTGGAGCTCTAATATTTTTTTTGTTGCAGCTAATATGTAAATATGATATTTGTGTGCCAATCAAACAAATTGGACATGTGCTCACATATTCATCAATGATCAATAATGTGAAATAATGCCCAAAAAATGTTTTTGTTGTTCGACCCACATGCCAACAGAACAGAGGGTTTAACCTCCATCTGTATTTAAATGATCAAGAGCATCTGCTCTGTAAACATCATTTTTCTGCATATCAGTATGAACAACAAATTACAAGTGAGATGAGTTTATTAATCTTCAATATTTCAAAGTTAGATTCACAAAAGTTAACTAAGAAATGTGAGTCATATACGGTGGGACATATTAACTAAGAATGAATGTAGGTGTATGGTTGTTGGATATGTGAGCACTTGTTTATTTTCATCGTTCTGTTAGATGAGTAAAATATTCTGTAAATATTTATTTTCTTTTTAGGTGCAGGTTATATTATGATTGTATGTCTATATATACCATCTTATTTGAAGGAGAATAATATTTCGAAGTTTGCTGAAGTTTTGCTTGATGGAGTGAAGATACGTCTGCTGTTTATTGTTTTGTGTGTCAAGTTCAACACTGGCTTTGTTGTATTCAAAACGCTGAGATATATAGCCTGCTTGTTTGTGAATTTGCATAACTAAGACCCGGTGAAAAAATCAATTTGTTCGTGAATGTGTTTGGCATACCCGATCGTCCCTTTTATATTACCTGCGCTAGTCTTTGTACTCAAAATTGAGATAATGATTGTGCTTGGAAAGAGTTTAATTCATTTTGTCACATTATTTGAAATGCTCAACTTCCATTATTTGGGGTCTCAATGGGTTTTCATGTGTGATGAATAGTAATGATTGCTATCTTGAGTTTATTGGTCAGTAACTATGCCGACGATAACCATTCAATTGCTGGTTTGTTATTATGTATATCTTCTACTGGCGTTTGTGGTTTTTTTTGTTTTTGGTCTAATCTTGGCGTTTGTGGTTGAATTAAAGACTAGCTGGTTCATTTTTAATAAAACAGATTGTAAGAAAAGGTGAATTTGATAACCTAACAGTAATGATTCCCCCATGGAAGAAATCAGGTTAATTGTTGTTTGCCCTTTCTTATGTCTTCCGTATAGATGATTCCATATAGGTATCTTTTCCTCATATAAGAAGTAATAATCACTCTTCGGTTTCTGGTTCTATTTTCAAGACATCTTGGAACTAAGTTTCGACTTGAATGCATGATGACAATGATGATGGTTCTGCTATGAAAACTTATGAAAGTAGTTGCTAGCAATAGAGGTCACTTGTTTTTTGACGCTGAGAACGTTAGCAGTAGAAGCTTATTACTTGCTGCTGAAAACGTCAAATCGATTTTAGCACCAAGTAAAACGTGCTAATCAGAATTATTCATTTCAATGTTTTTCATTGTTGAATTTTTTCATTGTTGAGTAAGTTATTGCCATGCTACTACAAATATAACACTAATCATACAGCAAAACAAGAGTCGCCTCTTGTCTAATAACTCCTCTTTTAGAGAATCTTAGTTTAGAACATTCGTTGTGTTAATGACATGAAATTGAAAAAAAAATTAAGATTTATGCACACAACACATGTAAGTCGTTCTGTTGTATAATAAATCATCGTTTGCTTTCCCTAGAATTAGTGTAAGATTTTCTGATTCAATGTACAACAGTTTTAAATATATTTTTTGTGTGACCACATTTCAATTTTTGCTAGGTAGCACCTAGTGCAACATGAGAAAACTTGTACAACACAAATTATGTGTTTTGTTGTATGATGAGGATGTCATTTTTTCCAAATGTGTCGAATTCATTTTTGTTGTATGCCAAAGCGGGAAATTTGGCTCTAATATTTTGGCTTTCAAAATTGATTTTCATAAAAACACACAATAGTGTTAATGTAAATCGTTGTATGACGATGTTTCCATTTTTACAAGGTGCTACTAAGAAAGAAAATGTAAAACTTGCATAACAGTTTATTCATCATCCGTTGTGCAAAATCTAACTGGAAAATTAATTATGTCAATTCCCCAAACATTGAATAAGAGCATTGTGCAGGAATATTGCCTCCATTTTGGTTTTGAAATTTCGTAGTATTTACACTTGCACAAGACAAAAATTGAAATATTTGCACAACAATTTATACATTTTCTCTTGTATGAATGATAAATTTGTTAGAAAATATGTCAAATATATAATAACATATTATAAATTCATTATAATTAAATAAATAATTATAACTAAAAACTCATAATACAAAAATGATGATGAACATCAATGTTACCAACTCGGATTCAAGTTGAAGGAAGTCGAGTCGTGTGTCTCACACACTTTTCTTAAGACAAATTATGTCCCCTCTTCAGTGCAAAGTTTTGATGGCACTCGTCTCTTAGGATACAACGACTGCTTGCCCCTTGAAGATGCACTATTACTAAGGACACTGAACGAATTTGAAATACTTTCGTCTATCATCAGAACACAACTTACAGATGGAGAGGGATAACTCAAGTAAGGAGAGATGCTTTGAGTTGGTGTATATAGAATGAGGGATGAAGTCACCTATTTATATTGGTGGCATTGGAGGAAAACTTGAATGCTATGAATAAGGTTATAACCTTTCATTAGCCTACTACCATGCCTAGGGCTGGGTATGGGACGGGACGAGATTGCATTTTTGGAAACGTATCCCTAACGGGATCGGGACGGGACTGGGATCCCGCAACGATAGAAAAAAATTTAAAAACATAGAAGAGATAAATTGATTCTAAATGCTTGATGAAATTTTATATCTATTTTTATAAAGTCAATATGAACACATCTAATATTGATGCGGCTTTCATTATAAATTCATATATATATATATGCTTGATGAAATTTTATATCTATTTTTATAAAGTCAATATGAACACATCTAATATTGATGCGGCTTTCATTATAAATTCATATATATATATATATATATATATATATATATATATATATATATATTCTATGGTGTTACTTTTTATGGTATAATTGTCATAGTTCTAAACTTTTAACTCTATATAAGTACAAGATGAACAAAAATTGTAAAAATGAAAAGGGAATCAACAACCAATTGATTAAATGCTTGTAATTTGTATCTAACTAATTAAGTAAGAGCACGAGAAAACTCTCAAGTTTAAAAAATCAAAGGAGCTCCAGTTATCACTACATAACTTCGTTGTGGTGAGATATCTTTCATATGATCATCATCATCATCAAATGTGAATGAATTATATAACCCTTGTTGTATGAAACTAGGACAGTGAATTTATGGACATGAGGAAAATCTCCACAGTGATCTAACATGGTCTCTACAGTTTGGTTGTCCCTTTTGAACCTAGATCTTAGGATCTCCAGTCAGCTAGATTGGATATCCACTGCAAAGATTTTTAATTCATGGGCTTTTGTCTCATTTCCCTCGATGATTTATCAACTAGCTCTCTGTTTAACCCTTTGGTTAGCGGATCCACAATATTATCCTTTGACCTCACATAGTTAATAGAGATAACTCCAGTAGAAAGTAGTTGCTTAATGATATTATGTCTTCGACGAATATGTCTTGACTTACCATTGTACATCGTGCTCTGTGTCCTACCAATTGCAGATTGACTATCACAATATATTCATATTGCAGGCACACGTTTTGTCCATCTTAAAATATCCTCTATGAATTGGCGAAGCTATTCTGCCTCTTCCCCACATTTGTCTAATGCTACAAATTCAGACACCATCGTGGATCTGGTTATAATTGTCTGTTTAGAGGATTTTCAGAACACTGTTGCACCTCCCAATGTGAACACATACAAACTAGTGGAATTTGAATCTTTCATATCAGAAATCCAATTTGCATCACTGTATCTTTGACGTAAACACATTTATCACATTCATTGATCTTAAAACCATTGGTGATCATAGCGTTGTCAAATTTCTCTTACCACTGCTTTGGGGCTTATTTTAAGCCATACAATGACTTCACCAATTTGCACACTTTCTTTTCTTTACTAGGAGCAGAGAAACCCTCAAGTTGCTTCATATAAATTTCCTCTTCGATATCTCCATTAAAGAAAGCGGTCTTTACATCCATTTGATGAACTTCTAGTTTACGCAAAGCCGCGATGGCAAGCACCATCTTAATGGATGTTATTATCGTCACAGGAGAATATGTGTCGAAATAGTCTAGACCTTCATTTTTCTTGTATCCTTTTATAACAAGTCTTGCCTTGTATTTGTTTATGGTCTCATCTGCTTTTATCTTTCTTTTAAAGATCCATTTGGAACCTAAGGGCTTACACCCCGGTGGAAGATCCACCAGTTCCCAAGTATGATTTGACAGAATTAAGGCTATTTCACTCTTGATCGCCTCTTTTCATAATGGCGCATCAGTGGACCTTATTGCCTCCTTATATGTCTGAGGTTCATCCTCAAGCATATATGTCAAAAAATCGAAGCCAAAGGAATTTATCTATCCTTGCTCCGTCTAGGTTCTACCTCTTCAGGATTTATTTGTGCTTGATTTTCGTGAGTATTTGACTCAATTCTAGAAGAACTTGATTCTTCCTCATATTTCTATGGAAATATATTTTCAAATAATGAAGCATTTCTCGATTCTATGATCGTGTTCTTGTGTATATCCTTAATTTCAGATTTTTGCACAATGAACCTATATGCGTTGCTATTTTTTGCATATCCAATGAACACACAGTCAGCCGTCTTTGACCCATTTTTACTATCTTAGGTGGAGGAATAACTACCTTAGCCAAACATCCTCACACTCGTAAGTAACCATAGGATGGTTTTACTCCTTTCCATAATTTATAAAGAGTCTTTTCTGCCTTCTTTTTGGGAACCTTATTTAAAAGGTAATTAGCGGTCAGAATGACATATCCCCACATGTTAGGTGGCAGCCCAGAACTTAAACGCATTGCATTCATCATTTCTTTTAAGATACGATTTTCCTTTCATCCACACCATTTGATTGTGGTGAATAAGGCGCAGTTCTTTGATGTATAATCTCATTCTGAGCACATAAGTCAATAAATGGTGATTCTTACTCACCTCCATGGTCACTTCTTAGTACTTTGATTTTCTTATTGAGTTGATTTTCAACCTCATTCTTATAGAGAACAAATTTCTCTATAGTCTCGCTTTTATTTTTCATCAAGTACGCATAGCAATATTTTGTGCTATCATCTATGAACGTGACAAAATACTTGTTACCACCTCTTGATTCTGTTGATTTCAAGTCACACACATCTGTGTTTCTCATCACTGTTTGAAACGAGGTTCTAGTGAGTTTAGCTTCAACACACGTTTCACATTTATCATTAGAGTCGATTTTAAACGTTGGTAAATGTTCCATGTTAATTAACCTTCTCAAAGTATCATATTTAACATGTCCTAGTCTACCATGTCACAAATTGGAAGACACAATCATGTAAGCAGAAGATGAAGCTCCAACTCCATTATTCTTGTTGACAATAGTCATTACATTCATTTTGAACATCTCATTAGAGATATATCCCTTACCAAAAAACATGCCACTCTTGGACAAAACAACTTTGTCAGACTCTATGATAATGCGAAACCCATTGGTGTTTAGCAATGCACCAGACACCGGGTTCTTGCGTATCTCTGGAACATACATGACATTATTCAGGGTCAAGTCCTTTCCAGAGGTTAGCTTGAGGATTACCTGTTCTCTCCCCTTTATTGCAGAGGTAGCATAATTCCCCATATATAGAATCTCCCCTTCCTCAGTAGGCTCAAAGGTGGAGAATATATTCTTGTTAGCACATATATGCTTAGTGACCCCAGTGTCCAGCCACCAGTTCTTGGGGTTGGAGTCCACCATGTTTACCGCAGTCACCATAGCACACAAATTAATGTCGCCAACATCTTTGGTGACAACTTCTAGCAGATCAGCCTCACGTTTCTTGTTCATTTTCTTCTTGCAGTCCACATACTTGTGGCCAACTTTGCCACGATTGAAGCACTTGTCTTCTTGGAAACACCTCCTCTTGGGCCAAGTTTGGACCTCTAGGCCTTGAACTTTTTGGTCCTTAAGTTTTGGTCATGTTCAACAACATTGACCTTAGTAGTGTTCATCCAGTTCCACGGTTGTCTTCCTCAATCCGAAGGCGGACCTCCAAGTCCTGCATACTTATTTCATTTCGCTTGTGCTTAATGTAGTTTTTGAAGTCCTTCTGAACGGGTCCAGAAAGGCTCATTCCTTCACTTTGCATCTCATGCAAGATCAATTGAAACTCAGAGAATTGACACATCACAGTCTTAGAGTCCACATTTTCCAATCAAGGAATCGGCCCACACTAAACTTTTTGGCCCCAGCATCCTCAATCTTATATTTTTCTCTCCAAAGACTCCTACAAGCCTTTAGCGGTCTCTGAATAAATGTACACATTGTACAAATTATCAGACAAACCATTGAGGATGTAGTTCATACACAAATAGTCAGAGCTATTACATGCATTTACAACAACAACCTTTTGCATGTCAGCATTTTCCTCATCAGTGAGCACCGGGGCTGTCTCAGTAAAGAATCTTGCAAGATACAGGGTGGTCAAGTAGAACTTCATCTTTGCTTGCCACTTCTTGAATTTCAATCCAGTGAACTTCTCTGGTTTCTCAGCATGAGAGACGGGTAGTGCGGGAACAATTACAGTCTGAGGTACCACTGTTTGCATGGTGTTCTCACCACCATTGTCACCACCTGAGCCATTTCCTTTTCCATTAGTCATTTTGGGTTTTTTTTTCTAAAATTTTTAACAATACAAGTTAATATTGATTCATATCAACAATATTCGCAATTGGTAACACAAAATAAATGCAACATCAAAATTAATTTGGCTACTCCTCAATCCGTTCAGAAATTCCAGTCAGACACGACCAGGTAAGAAGATGAAGCTTTAGTGGAGCGTGGCTCTCTTAAGAACATTGCCTCAATGGTTCTAGCTTGGACATCATGTCAAACTGAGTACGCCTAGTTGGAAAGATTCATAACCAAAACAATATTAATTTGTCTTAAGATTGTTAGAAAATATGCCAAATATTACAAATATATAATAACATAAATTCATTATAATTAAATAAATAATTATAACTAAAAAATCATAATACAAAGATGATGATAAACACCAATGTTACCAACTCGGATTCAAGTTGAAGGAAGTCGAGTCGTGTGTCTCACACACTTTCCTTAAGGCAAATTATGCCTCCTCTTCGGTGCAAAGTTTTGATTACACTTGTCTCCCAGGATACAACGACTGTTTGTCCCTTGAAGCTGCACTGTTACTAAGGGCACTGAACGAACTTGAAGTACCTTCGTCTATCACCAGAACACAACTTAGAGAAGGAGAGGGAGAACTCAAGTAAGGAGAGATGCTTTGAGTTGGTGTATATAAAATGAGGAATGGAGTCACCTATTTATATTGGTGGCATTAGAGGAAAACTTGAATGCCATGAATAAAGTTACAACCTTTCATTAGCCCACTACCATGTCATTGATTCATGTTGTTACAAAAATCAAAAGACAAGGAAGTTGAACGATCAACCATTACAGACATTACTTTAGTGACTATTTTCATTCACCTTTAACTATCAAAATGATTACAAAAAATCTTTTATTTCTATCATTTTCCAACAAAATTAACTAAAAGTTTGGTTATGTGAATCCCCCTCTAAGCAAATTAAACAAAGACATTTGGAGAGAATTTTCTCTCCTTAACGAATTGAAACTTTTTTAAAACTTTTGTGATTATGATGATCAAACTTGACAAATGAAAATCTGACCGTCAGATATTACCATCTTGATAAAATACATGTATGGGAAAAAATTCAGCTTGATCTGCAACGTTAAAGGTATGACCCGGACAATCAATCGCATAACCCCTAAACGCACGGAAACAGTTATTTTGATCGTCTAAATTATGTATTTTAGTCGGACTTTCAACTGAAAATAATTTCAAATCGATGAGATGTAACCAGTGGTATAAAAATTTACTAAAAAATAACCATCGAATATAGAGTTACCCATAGAGAGAAAAAATGAAAAATTTCATTGACCGCAACTATCGACACCTATAATTTATTAGAATTACGTGATTTTTCAAAAGTAGATGTATTTCACTATTCCGGTCCTATCTTATTTCATGACATTTTTACGTTTGAAGTTTCTACGTAGAGTTTGTTTTTGAGACGGAACATTTACTTAAAACTTAGTAAACAAGTTATACAACTTTAGTAGGCATGTTGTGATTCTAATTATCAAACTTGACAAATAAAAATCTGACCTTCTGATATAACCATCATGATAAAATACATGTATGGAAAAAATTCAACTTGATCCGACAACGTTAAGGGCTTGATCCGTACAGTCAATCTGGTAAGTCAAACCTCTAAACTCACGGAAACGGTTATTTGACTATCCAAATTACGTATTTTAGCCGGACCTTCAACTGAAAATAGTTTCAATTGATGAGATGCAACCATTGGTATTAAAAATTACTGAAAAATAACCACCGAAGATAGAGCTACCCATAAGAAGAAAGAATTAAAAATTTCATTGACCATAACTATCTTCACCGAGAATTTATCGGAATTACGTGATTTTTCAACCATACTCATATTTCACCATTCCGGTCATATATTATTTCATAACATTTTTGTGTTTGAAGGTTCTACGTAGAGTTTGTTTTTGAAACGTAACATTTAAAACTTAGCAAACAAGTTATACAACTTTAGTATGCATGAAGTGATTCTGATGATCAAAGTTGACAAATGAAAATCCGACCGTCAGATATGACCATCATGATAAAATATATGTATGGAAAAAATTAAACTCTATTTGACAACGTTAAGGGCTCGATCCGGACATTCAATCCCGTAAGTCAAACCCCTAAACGTACGGAAACGGTCATTTGACAATCTAAATTACGTATTTTGATCGGGCATTCAACTGAAAATAGCTTCAAATCCATGAGATGCAACCAGTGGTATAAAGATTTACTAAAAATTTACCACCGAAGATAGGGCTACCCATAGGAAGAAAGAACAGAAATTTGCGTTGACTACAACTATCGACACCGAGAATTTATCGAAATTACGTGATTTTTAAACAGTAGACGTATTTCACCATTCTGATCATATCTTATTTCAAAATTTTTTTGCGTTTGAAGGTTCTACGTAGAGTTTGTTTTTGAAACGGAACATTTACTTAAAACTTAGTAAACAAGTTATATAACTTTTGTAGGCATGTTGTGACTCTGATGATCAAAGTTGACAAATAAAAATCCGACCGTCTGATATGACCATCATGATAAAATACATGTATTGGAAAAATTCAACTTGATCCGATAACGTTAAGAGCTCGATCCGGACGGTCAATCCCGTATATGAAACCCTTATTAAAAGCACGAAAACGGTCATTTGACCTTCTAAATTACTTATTTTGGCCAGGCTTTCAACTGAAAATAGTTTTAAATTGATGAGACATAACCAGTGGTATAAATATTTACTAAAAAATAACCATCGAAGATAGGGATACCCATAGGGAGAAAGAATGAAAAATTTCATTTACCGTAACTATCGGCACTGAGAATTTATCAGAATTACGTGATTTTTAAACCGTAGACGTATGTCATCATTCCGGTCATATTTTATTTCATGACTCTTTTTTGCGTTTGAAGGTTCTACGTAGAGTTTGTTTTTGAAGCAGAATATTTACTTAGAACTTAGTAAACAAGTTATACAACTTTAGTAGACTTGTTATGAAATGATGATCAAACTTGACAAATGAAAATTCGGCCGTCTGATATGACTATCATGATAAAATACATGTATGAAAAAAATTAAATTTGATCTGACAACGTTAAGATCAATTGATAAACGCATTTTACGCTATGTTATTAACGTATTTCTTACCCTATTTAGTTATGTTGTTCTCTGAACAATGTCATTTCTAATTTGTTTTGAGATTGTAGAGGTAAAGAGAGGAAAAGTAGAAAATGAAGCTAAAACCAACGAATTAAAAAGGATAAGTCGTTTAGGAAACTTTCATGTTTCTAATTGGGAAAGTTGCTTATTTCATTTCAAGAAACTTTTTTATTTTGATTTAGAAAACATACTACTTGTGAAACTTTCATATTCTGACTTTCCTAATCCATTTTAAGAAACCTTCTATTCTTAAATTAAGAAAATTACCGTTGAAGGAATGAGCATTAAATGAAGATGATGATGCACATATGGAAATTAGAAATTTTGAAAGACTTTATCTTCATCTGCTCTTTTTAGCAGGATGGCTGGATCAACAGTATGTGATCTGTACATATCGAGTTCATTCAATTTGGATTTTAAATTTCTAAGGTGTTGAACAAATGAGAGATTACCTTGTTGAAGAGCTGCAATGTCCTTCTTGAGTTAAAATACTCTTGCTGCATTGTTTAAGTTTCCATACATATCACTGACAGCCTCCCAGAGATGATATGATGACTCTGAGTAGCTGAAAATCTCTTTTAGCTTTAGCTCCATAGAGTTAAGAAGCCATGACATGACAAGCTGGTCTTTGCACAACTATCTCTCATACTCAGGATCTTCAACATCTGGAATTTTCTTGTTTCTGATGAAGCTTAGTTTTGATTTGCATCCTAGAGCTAATGTAATAGCTCTAGACCATGGTAGAAAGTTGAACTCATTGAGAAGGGCAGAAGTAAGGCTTTGATTTGGATTTGTCACCATGGAATCACATTTAGCTGTAACTGGATTGGTAGCATTTGATGTCATGATGTTTATGAAAAATAAGGAGTGGAAGACGAGACAATAGCAGGTCCTATGAGAATCACTGCTCAGATACCATAAAGAAATAAAAAGATGAAGAACAGAAGGAGAATGAAGAACAAACTATGAGTTTGAAGTAACTTGGTTCATTGTGTGATCAATTACAGAATTCATCTCTTAAATAGGAGATGAGAGCAAACAACATTAACCAAAGCATGCTATCTACCAACTAAACAACAATCTAATTTCCAGATCTACACATTTACAGATGTTGAAAATGACTTAACACAAAGAAAACTTGCTGCGCAAGTCAACTGTTAGTGCAGCAGTTAAACTCATTTAGAAGCAAATTGATCTTGTTGCAGCACAAGAAGCTGATATTGGAACTTGGTGCAGCTTCAAAGAAGCTGAACTTGGAACATGGTGCATCTTCAAGGAAGTTTGATCTCAACACTCCCCTCAAGCTGGATCAAAGGAGTTTCTTGATCCAAGCTTGAAAAGTGAATTCTCAAAATGCGCGGAAGCAAGAACTTTGGCCAAATGATATCCGAAGCAAAGACGTGAGAGGGAACTGCATTTATTTTGCAACAAACAATATAAAGTGTTTCCATTCCTTGGAAACATATATCAATCAGGAGATTGGTGTTTTCAATTTGGATAAAAGAAGCATTCAACGATCTTTTCCTAGTGTAAAGGTGTTTGTAAGGCCTGAACTCAATTGGTTTACTCCTAGCTTATAATGATCTGAGACTGCTCCATGTACTCCTAGCTTATTTCTTTGTTTGAATGATCTATTTTGGCCATTTTCCTTTGTAATTTAATAATGGTCGAGATTGTGCTCTATGTAATCTTAGCTTATTTCTTTGCCCATATATATATATATATATATATATATATATATATATATATAACAACAACTTCATATATATTATCAAATTCAAATCGATCAACTCAATCACACTCAAAATTCAATAATTCAACTCAAATTAAAACTCAAAATCAATATATATAACTCAAATAAAACTCTTAAATCAACCCAAAAACAAGATATATATACACATATACGTACCTATATATAGCGCCACAAACTAATTTTGGACGGATTTTGACGACACCCAACAATTTCGCAAACACCCAAACTTTTTCTCCCGTTTTTTTTCACATGAGCTGCTGTCTAGATCTGGAAATATAAGGACTTTTAGCCGACGAAATTATATATTTCATCGGCTAAACTTTTAAAATTTCGTCGGTTAGAGTTTACAGACTATAGCCGACGAAAAAATTATTTTAGCCGACGAAAAAACATTTCGTCGGCTAAAAATCCACTTTAGTCGACGAAAAAAAATTTCGTCAGCCTGGTTTTTTTCGTCGGCTATAATATTTATTCTGGTAGTGATTATACACATACCCACATTTTAAATGAGTTGGTTTTGTATCATATTTATGAAATAATATAAATAATCATATTTATGAAATAATATAAATAATCTTAAAAGAGAATTTCATGATTAATTTATGATGTTATCATCTTATATTTTATCCTAATTTCCTATTGCCATTGGATGTTATCATAACCAGTCACTTGCCAAAATCATTTGTTTCTTGATATGAAATTATGGTGTAGTATGATGATAATGTCAGTTTATGTCTATCGAAGGGGTAGTATTACATGAGTGGTATGGTTTGGGGGCACGGTAACATCTTAGAGTTTATGGTACTAAGCTTCCTGCCATTATCTTACAAACTAAGAATAGGTTTTTTGGGTGTGGGTATTATATGGGTACCCATGTGTATTACCCGTATCCAATTCATTAAACCCATGAGTTTTTAAAAAACTCATACTCACTTATTACTGAAAATGGGTATATATTTTATCCAAAATTTAAAACCCAATACATATTTTACACATGGATACCCATACCCATGGGTTTTAATGCCAACTTTAATCGAGGACTCACATCGGAGGCGTTGCTAATAAGCTAGCGGAGAAAATCTCCTTGCTGCTGAATGTATTGATGAGCCCGCGCAGTCGTTTTCGGTGGCCACTCGATCCCCACTAGAAAAGAGCCTCATACTCTTGAGCAGAGTGAGAACTGTCAATTTTCATATGGCCAAGTGTCGCGTGTTTATTGGTCGGATACACCAAATCAACATGTCAGCTGGTGTGGTGTTTCGGCCACAACAAATAATTTCGCTAAATATAAATAGAAATTAATTAATTTTAATTATACAAATGTAGGTTTTAATTCGTCAAAGATGTAGGTTTGAATTCGTCATACGTTTGAATCTGTCAAATTAAGAAACCTGTAAAGGGATAGGTTCAACCTATTAGGTTGTGTTCTTCCTCAAAAGTCCCCTCCCTGGTTGTATCACTATGGCTTCCACGAAGCCTTCTTTTGAATTTTCTTTAGTTATAATCATCAACATTCAATCATTCATCCATCCATCCCTATTGGTCTTCTCGGCGTCGGCTGTGAAAAATTGTTCTGGCACACACGTTTATACGCTACGTATAGAAAAGCTTTACTCCATCATTCTCATGATCACATCATCCATGTACTACTGTATTACATATTGCATAATCATTTGGCTTATATGATAGATAGACTAAATACTAGTAATACGTAGAGACTATTCTATGTTCTGTCTGACAGTAATGTCTGTCAAGAATAGAGAGCTAGAGACTCATATCTGTCGGTGAGTCGGAGTTGAAAGTGTCAAAGTAAACGTACAACTATAGTGTGACCTAGAAGAAGATTCGAAACGTTTGGATTCTTTTTCACTCTCAAAACAGCCTATATATATGCATTTATATATCTAATATCTTAGACATTCGACTCATATATTCCTTGCTAAATCAAAATGATATGTTTATAACTGCATCTTCAGTTCTCTTCAATTTCATCCTATTGCTGTTCCCCTTTTACATCAAAGTTGAAACTATTTCTACCCAAATTTGCATACATCAAACAACCCCAATGCCTACTATTTTCCATTTTAGTGCTAGAAATTGCGTTCCCCAGTTCATGGTGATGTTGTTGACCCACCAACTGGTTGATAAGTTGCTTCAAACAAATACAAGAAATCACCAACATGAGGGGTTCTTGCAATTTTTGTGGAATTTCATAAAATTAGTGGTGAGCTTTCTCTTGGTTTGGAATGCATATTAGAACAGGTTTTGGTATTGAAGCCAAGCTTACATGTTTTTCATCGTTTCTGTGACAGCTTCACCAATTGTCAAAGCCTAAAGTCAACAACACTTTCTGAATTGGAGATGTGAGAGATGACCGGCAGCACAAGATTTCAGTATTCAAAATTGAGGTTCTCTTTCCAGTATGCTAAACATTGGAGATTTAGAAGGCTACTCTTTACAACTAGACTAAATCAAGCATGTGTGGCTATTCTTTGCAACTGCAGTTACTCTTGCTGTGGTAGAAATTCCAGGTCAATATGCTAGGATATCTGCTACCAGAAGCTTGAGGTGTAGGGTATAGCATTCTCCTTGTTCAGGACTTCTATTCAGAGACGAAGTCAAATGGTATTTTTATTAAAAGGATGGCATACAATAGAATCCATGTACATTATAGAGCTGCAGAGATGATACCACAAATGTACACATGTAAGTACTACAATGCCTGCTGAGTTTTTAAGGATAAGGATTCCTATAAAAAAAGGAAGTTTGAGCAGATTATTCAAGAAATGGCAGCCAGCAGCCTCTGATGCATCGTGTTTGTACATAAAGAAGGTCCAGCAGAGAAGCAAGTTGACGTAGACAATAAAGTTTTGCTAAAGGAATATGCATTGACCCTATTGGGACTTGTAGGTCTTAAAGATTTATGTTGTTCAGATGAAGAAAGCAGGTGAAAACTGTCAATATGCAGGTCTGACCATCAGAATGAGCACTGGTGGAATTGTTGTCACTACAAAAGCCCCACAGCCACCTAATGTGGAATACTTAAGCCTGGTCAGGAGAGCTTGGAGCAGTCATAGAAGGTGTCAAATTTCACAGCTACACTTCATAACAGACAGTGGAGAAGGTTAAGGCAATTTGTGTAGTGGAAAGGTCTTTCCCTTTCGATAAGCTTTTGATTCTACAATGATTGAAGCAGAAAGGCCATGTAGTTGCAGTGACCGGTGATGGCACCAACAATGCAGCGGCATTGGAAGAAGCTGATATAGTCCTTTCTGGATAGGGAATTCAAGGCGCAGAAGTTGCTAGAGAGAGCTCAGATATTGTGAATTTGTGATCATGGATGATAACTTTGTTTAAGACATGGTTTTCAGATGGAGAAGAGGCGTTTACAATCAGATCTTAAAGTTCATCCAAGTCCAGGTTAATGTAAATGTTGCTGCTGTTGTGATCAACTCTAGCCTAGTTGCAACCATTCATGACTCATGAGGTACATTCCTCAATCTTTTTATGACTATCGAGTTTCACCTAATGATATTGTAGAAGCATTTTATTTTATTTTAAATTTCCTTCGTCTGTGCTTATTTTTTTTAGTTTTTATCAAAACCCATAATAGCAAAAACTAAGCAACTTCTGTGCCTTCAAACAGCAACTGAAGCAAAGTTATCTTCCATGATCACAATATCCGAGCTCTCTTTAGCAACTTCTGTGCCTTGAATCCCCAAAGAAAGTCCTAATATCAGCTTCTTTCAAAGCCGTGCATCATTGGTTCCATCACCTGTCACTGCAACTACATGACCTTTCTGCTTCAAGCATTGTACCATCAGAAGCCTATCAAAAGGAGAAGACCTTGCCATTACACATACTGCCTCAACCTTCTCCATTCTCTGCTCTGGAATGTAGTTGTGAAATTTGACACCTTCTATGACTGCTCCAAGCTCTCCTGACCAGGCTCAAGTATTCCACATTATGTGCTTGGGGCTTTTGTAATGACAAGAATTCCACCGGTGATCATTCTGATGGTCAGACCTGCATATCGACAGTCTTCACCTGCTTTCTTCATCTGAACAACATGGATCTTTAAGACCTACAAGTCCAATAGTGTCAATCCATCTTCCTTTAGCAAAACTTTATGGTCTATGTTAACTTGCTCCTCTGCTGGAACTTTTTCATGTGCGAACGCGATGCATCTGAGGCGGCTGGCTGCCATACCTTGAATAATCTTCTCGACTTCCTTTTTCATTGTAACTTGTTCCTGAGGAATAATCTTCCCGAGGCATCTCAGTAACTTATTCACATTGCTAGTAAATATATCATATCTACCTTTAAATTGTATTTGGACTGTATTATCCACCTTCCTCTTAATCAAAACTCCACTATGTTTCTTCTTTGAATTGAAGGCCTCAATATTGAGAATGCAACAACTCTGCACCACTTCCTCCATATCCATCTTCATATTATGAACCGCCCATAATAGAACCACCGTTTCAGTTGGACTTTGAAGGTCCTAGAGGAGGGGGGATTGAATATGCCCTTATAATTTTTTTGCTCTATCCCGCACACAACGATAACAAAGATTTGACTACCATGTTTGTTGTGAGACTAAGTTGTGTATATAAAGATGCAAGTACTAAAAGTAAAAGATATAACATCAGTACGTTTTTTATACGTAGAAACCTTGCACACAGGGAGAAAAACTGTGTGTCTCTAACTCTTGAGAGACAAACTTATCCATTATGTAAAACACACTTTTTACAAGACTCACAACTCAAAGGATGACACAACGCTTAGCTATACTGCCTAGTTTAACTACTAACACTTAACTGAACTTGCTCGCTTGTCACTCAAGTGTTTTACACAGCACTATTCTAAGCTTCTAAGCATAATTCAACTAACGCCTTTAGCTAATTCTCAAAGACAGTTTCTTCGGGTTGTTGCATCACCTAGATAGACCTCAAGGTATGCAATGCACAATAATATGAGTTTGAAAAGGATTTGGTTCTTAACTCTAAGATTTACAGTCATAGGGAAGACTTAGAGATAAATAAGCAGTTAGTAAAATGCTAGATTTAAAGTGAAGAAAATAACAATGACAATTTTCAACACTAAAACAACTGAAAAGCAAGAGGAGACTTGTTCTATATTTACAAGTGCACATCTATGTGGAAGCAAACACGTTAGCTACATCATTGTTAACATAGGGTGTAAACCCTCCTCTTGTGCCGGAAGACGGACTTATTGCCCGGTCACTGGAAGTCATTCTGGCCTAAGCATTGCCTCTGGCGTAGCCCCAAACACCTGAACTCCCAAAGTTGAGGCCAAACAGACCCTACCAAAGTTTCCCTGGATAAGGTCGACATAATGGACGACCCAAATGATCCTGAGTCTCAGGTAGAAACTGATCATTTTCATTTAGGATAAAATTCTTCTGAGCTCGCGACAGCAGCCAATTCCCCCATCAACGCTGAGGCATACCGTGACCGGATCACCAAACTCAAAAAAGCACTTCTTGCTACGTGCCACCTTGGAACATAGGAACACGTATAACGAATACTTGGAGCGAGCAAGCGAAATGTCAGCACGCCTAACCCAGCTACTAATTCCTTTTTCCACACGCAGCTCATAGCCACTCCAACCTCTTGGGAGATTTTCATCAAGTCATCTATGTTGGTCATCATCTAGCTCACCCCTCTTTTCCCCAACCAGCCCTACAACCTATATTGGAAATAGAGCGCGCCTAATCCCGCCTCTGACCAACCAGGCCCCTCACACTTTAATCCTGGTCCTAGCACATCCAAACCCTTGCCCAACCCAGGGTCATTCCTTGACATGCAAACACACATTCTTCTCCAGCTCATCAATTATGTTTCCTAACTTACCTCCTGGGTTGAAAGTGTCAAAACCGCAATGCTTAACGTCCTCCATTTTCTAACTATGGATACAAACAACCCCCTTCACATTACGGGTGCAATTGGAAAAGCGGCCTCCCAAGTCTAAGCCCCTCAAAATGAAAAAGTATAAGGGTACCGGGGACCCACATCTTCATTTAGAGACATTTCTTTCCCTTTGTGGGTTCACCTACTACACAAATGCTATGGCATGCCATGCCTTCCAGTAAACTCTTGCTGATGATGCTCTTATTTGGTTCCTCAATCTCCCCTAACTCCATTGACAACTTTGATCAGCTCTCAGAATGGTTTCTTGGCCGCTTTATATTACATGCCAATATTTATAGTAGTGTCGACTCTCTATTTCAAATCAAGCAAGGAAAGGGTGAAGGGTTGCATAGCTTGTTATCGAGGTGCAAGTCTGCAACTCCCCGACGTCACAATCAGTGTTCTAAAAAAAGGTGCTCAGGGCCACCTAGGCGCTGGACGGCAGGACACCGTTCCGATTTTCCTCGAATTGGCAAAGCTGGGCGATGACGAGAAAATCAGACGCCTAGGCGGCCCGATTAGTTTTTTTAATTATGAAATACATAAAAGTCTATCTAAAAATGAGTAAAATCAAACATAATACTATACTCTAAAGTCTAAACAAATGATACACTATTGTATTTTTATTATTTCTAAGAACATTGTTGTTGTATTATGTATATTTTTGAAGTATTTTTGCTATTTTGGAACATAAAAGTGTTTTTTATAAATTTTATTTATATAATTATATTTATTAAATAAATAATAATAGGTAAAATATAAAACCGCCGAGGTGCCGCCTGGGCGCTAGCTGTCCGCCTTAATAGCGCCTAGCGTTTTTTAGAACCTTGGCCACAATATGGAGCCCCGTGTCGCTAAGCAGACCTTCCAACAAGCTCTGTTGTTAGGAAATTTCTTGCTTGAGATCAACAGAAATCCTTATGGATCTTCTGATTCCCTGATGGACTTGGCCATCTAATAGGCGTGTGCCGAGTACGCCTATCTTTGGCGATTCTACAGTTGTTGATACCTGTCGCATTCCGGGGCTATTTTCAGCCTCGGAACACAACCGTAACCGCCGTAATTCCGGTCTAGAGAGAAATCAATACATCATTTGACGTATTAATAACTCTCCAGACCGAAACCACAAGGCTAAGAATAAAATTATCAACACACAAATAATATGAATGTCAAATATGAAATGATAAATGCGCAGAACAACATACAAATATTTTTACAAGCAGAAGGTAGCAAATGAAAATACCCGAGACAAATATAATACAAGGAAAAAGGTCTCGAAATAACAAGCATGAATAATGTCTCAAAGTACGAAGCAGATTATAAAGAAAACACCAAATACGAAAATCATAAGATATGGAGCCCACACCAGAACAGGTGTCCCCGGAAGTAGAAGTGCATGATGACCAACGTCGCTCCACGAACTCCTAGGCCAGCACCTCCAGAGATGGGTGCTGAAGACCTGAAAAGATGTAGGGTTGAGCAACTCCTCCTCGCTAACCCAAATGGGGCCCAAAGTCAACCAAGTCAGGGTTTAAAACCCATGAGAAAACATATAGCGTATATATGTAAATATACGTATAGAAATACGTTCAAGGCATTTAAAAACATATGCAATAGCCACGCACATAAAGCTCGAGTAAAACTTGCTGACCACACAAGAAAGAACTCTCAGGATCCACGTGGCCGAAATCCCGAGTTTGTCTTCACAGCAAACCGGGGCCAACTACCTATGTGTCTGTAAACGAATAATAACGAGAGCGTCCATTTACTACTAATGCCCAACTAATCTCTCGTAACAGCACACCGCACTTACGTCTCCCTTAACTTTGTACGAGACGAGCATAAGTGGGATAATTAAAATAAACATGGCATTGCCCCTCTGGAGGTTCACAGTCATCTACACCGTGGGAAGCATAGTCTAAATACTAGGTCTCATCGCTCTCAGGCCAAGCACCGGAAATCAGGACAACGGTACTACTCTTTGATCCAAACACACACCAAATACTATGGTCGTTTCTTCGTGTTTTTAATTCAAAAACCTTTAAATCATTTAACCGCAGTGATCAAAAACGTAAAAGTAAGTGTTATACTGTAAAAATCAAAAGTCAACTGCATAATAGTAAAAGTCAATGATCAACATTAAAGTCAACGGTCACAAAGTCAACTGGTGAATAATGAAAAGTCAACGATCAAAAGTCAACTGGTGAATAGTGAAAAGTTAACAGACAAAATTCAACTAGTGAATAGTGAAAGTCAACAGTCAAAGTCAACAGGTAAATAGTGAAAGTCAACATTAAACAGTAAAATAGTAAATGTAATTAGTAAATCTGCTAGGAGTAATTTGGTAACTTTACCCCTCGGTAAAACTGACGTGGTAAAAATCAGAGTTTTTACCGCGTTGGTTCTCGACCGACTGTGTCGCCGGAAAAACATCGTTTTTCGGCCAAATCAAGTTATCCTAAGCTATCCAACAACACCAAAATCACAAGAAATGGTCGAGTTTTTGCACCTCGAAGATTCTCCTCTGTTTTTTTCGATAGACCTCCTCCGGCGGAGCTCTGCTGGCCTCCTCCTCCTTCCTCTTTGCTCGTGGGCAGCTCCTGGTGGTGCTTCGGAGCTTCCTTGCTCACCAAATGGCCTGGTGTGACTCGATCTCGAATGTACAGTGCTCCCTCCTTCCCCTCGCTTCTGGGCGGCCTTGGCGGCGGCCTTGGTGTCACTAGTGACCTAGGCTAGGTCGTCGGGGCAGTGCGAGGCCGATGGTGGTGGCGGTGAGGGTCGACGTGCGTGGGTGGAGAAGCGCCTGGGTTGGATGTCGAGGAGAGAGAGAGTCTAACTCTCTCGACGGAAGCGGAAAGGAGAAGAAAAGGAAAGAAGAAAAAAGGAAAGGTGAGGAGAAAAGGAAAGAAGATAAGAAGATCGGAGAGAAAGTGGGTTTTTAAAGAAAAACCGACAGCCACGATTCGATGATCGAATCAACGGTCACGATTCAATCACACTTTGAAAATAATTTTCAAACCAAATTCATTTTCGAAAACTCATTGAAAAACAACCGTACGTCAAATTAAATCGTAAAAATTGTACGAAAAGTACGTAAAGTTCGGGAAAATATTTCGTAAATACTTCCATGCATATGGCGATGTGTGTCCTAACGTAAAATCGTTAGACAAAATTTACGACGTACCGAAAAATAACCGGAATTAAACCCTAAATACGTCAGAAAATTAAATAAAATTATCCGGGTCTCATAATACCTGTCACATCCCAGAACTTTTACTGGCCTGAAATACGACAGTAACCGCCGTAATCTCGTTCTAAAGAGCAATCAATACGTCGATTCGACGTATTGACCACACACTAGGCCGAGACTACAAGGCTAGGAAAAATAATTCTAGAATCTACAATATTTTATTTTTCTTCCTTTTCACGGGTGAAAACAAAGTTTACAGTGGAAGTGTGGAAAATAGTGATAAAATATGGGCCAACTTTGAAAATATGCGATAACATATAAAACATTCCACATACACGGAGAACATAAGGATAAACGAAGTGACATTTAAAACAATTTGAAAACGTCATGAGACGTAAACATAGACTAACTCGTTGTCGATACATACACATCACTTTTACAACTGTCACACTAGGCATTGAACGCCAATGTTCTCCTCATGAAAGGATGACAAATGCTACAATCCATCACAATAGGCGAAACTCGTACGTCTCTCACACGTTTCGAGATAAAAGAGAAGTGTACTTTCTACACTTGGCCTTGAGGCCATGGACGTATCATCTCATGCGTCAAACGATTAATCATCCTCATTTCTTATTCCTCGCACCCTAACTTTCGATCACGGGGCTAGAACGAACTCGCGACAGTGCGATCTTAAAACTATCACTCTGGCTGATGAATCTGCTAAGCGAAACACCGGAGGACAAGCCCTGGCCTTTAGCTAAGTCGGAGACACCGTGACAAACACCAGCTGAGGAGGAGAGAAACACCGGAGGACTGCCAGTCGAGTTGGGTGTTGAACTAGGCCGGAGGAGAGCTAAGGAAGTTCCACACAGTAGCAGGAGTTGCCCAGAAGCTAGGAGGAAGAGGAGGGAGAGCGCTTGAAACACCTCGCTAGAGGAGATCGGTCGGGGAAAAGTCACTGCTCGAGATTGAGGTATAAAAACCTCCACCTTCTCTCGTTTCTTGCCTTGTTAGACAGCATCGGTTGTGTGAACATAGATATGCAGGTGGAGAAGCTCGGTTTGGCCGGGAAATCTTGGTTTCTGCCCGAACCAGTCGATTGGAAAAGACATGGTAAAAACTCTGAGGACAAATTAAGGTTGACACTAATCCTGAGAGATCAGTTTTGCTTTTTTATCATTTTACCATGAGGTGAAATTACCTGTTTAATCCTGACAGGATTACTTTTATTTTTTACAGGTTCACTTTTACTATTTATTGTTTTACTGTGTTGACCGTTGACTTTTTATTGTTACATGTTGACCGTTGACTTTTACGGTTTCATGTTGACTTTAAATGTTTTAAAGTTGACTTTTGACTTTTACTGTAGCAGACTTACTTTTTTACATTTCTACCCTACGATTAATTAATTTAAAGGTTTTAGAATTACCAAAGGGTTTGTAACCTTTTACTAAACCTTGTTTAAAAATATTTTAAACTAAATAAGCGACGAAACAACATAAATACTGAATAGATAACAATCCTGAATTCTCGCAAGTTCGAGAATCAGGGTATCAATTAATTAGACTCTAGTGTCGGAAAGACAAACGAGAAGTTTATCAAGTCGTAAATTGTAGATAATAAATCCTCAAAATACAGTTACCTGACTATGTCATTTATACCTCACAAATAGACCCAGGAGCACATCATCGCCGGCCTCAAGAGGATCAAGAGTTGGAATACAATCATCTGCTTCGTCATATCAAGTAGTAGGGGGCTTTTCTTTTATTATATATATGTAAAGATATAAGCTGCATTGATTTACTGAGTAACCACACGCTCTTACTAGCATTTGTGTGTGTGTGTGTATTTTGGATCAAAAAGTAGTACCGTTGTCCTGATTTTCAGCGCTTGGCCTGAGAGTGACGGGACCTAGTATTTAGACTACGTTTCCCATGGTGTCGATGACTGTGAACCTCCGGAGTGGCAATGCCCTGTTTATATTCTTCCCCGCCTACGCTCGTCTCGTACAGAGTTACGCGAGTCGTAAATGTGGCGTGCTACTATGAGTGATCTGTTGGGCATTCACTAAAATAGACACTCTTGCTACTATTCGTTCTCGGACGCATAGGTAGCTGTCTCTGGTTTGCTGTAAAGACAAACCTTGGATTTTGGCCGCGTGGATTTAGAAAATCTTTCATGTGTGGTTATCGTTCTATTACTGAAGCTTTGTGTGTGACCATACTGCATATGTTTTAAATGTCCTAGACGTATGCTTATATGCGTATATCTACATATATGAATTATATGCTTTCACATGAGAGCAGTTTGAGGAGTTGTTCTTCGATCAGTACTTCCCTCCAAATATGAGAGATTAAAAAATGACTGAGTTCTTTAACCTGATGCAAAGGAGCATGACAATGCACGAGTATGTTGTGCAATTCACCTCGCTGCTCAAGTATGTGTCAGGTCTTACCGAGAAGGTGAAGGCTCAGAGATTTGAGTCTGGTCTTCGTGATTCCATCATTCACGAGTTACTCTACAATACCACTCGCACATATCAGGACATTGTCAGTGCTGCCTATAACATAAAGAGTGATCATGTGACATATTTTCGGAGCAAAGATGGTCAGGGCAGCAGTTCCTACTCTTGGAATAGAGATAGTAGGATGATGAGGAGGAGCAATAGGAGGTCTTTTTGCGGCAACACTGGTGCCAGTAGTAGTGGTCGTGGATCATCAGGGGGCAGATCTGCACCATATCCATGCTACAACTGTGGTCAGCAAGGGCATACCCGTTGGCATTGCCCTAACATGGATCATGGCACATCTTTAGCATTAGGATCCTCTAGTCGTGCCCAGCCATAGGTTCAGCAGCCGTACCACAAGCTTCTCAGCAACAGTTGTACCAGCAAGCTTCTTAACAACAACCTTCCCCGAGTCAGGGCAGCCAAGCCTTATGTGGCAGAGGTCGTAGTGGTCGTAATGTCAAAGGACGTCGACAGGTCTATGCATTTGCAGGAGGACAGCTAGCTTTGGACACGTCGACAGCACTTGATGGTATGATTCTTGTGTCTAATTCAGAAGCTAGAGTTCTGTTTGATACGGGTGCTTCGCATTCTCTCATTGCAACATGGTTTGCTGATGCATTGGACCTAGAGTCAGAATCCATTTGAAGTACTTACTTTTTCAGCTCTGCCCTTAGAAAGGGGGCGGCTGCAGATAGAATTTTTCGCAAGTGTCAACTGCTAGTTAAGGATGGGAAGCTACTGCAGATGTATACTCATTAGATATTGAAGGGTATGATTTGATCCTTGGTATGGATTAGCTTGAGAAGCATCGAACCCTCATTGATTGTGAGAATAGGACGGTTACAGTGAAAATTCCAGGAAATAATAGAGTTATGGTGATCAAGATGGAGGAGTGACTCACACAGCCAAGTCCACTCTTGCGAGCCTGTTTTCGTGGGATAATGACTCTAACTTGTTACAGTATTGTGAGGTGAACGAAGGAGAAAGGTGAATCTAGTGGTGACAGATATATTCCGGTAGTTGATGAGTATCCCAGAGTATTTCCTGAAGATTTACCTGGTTTATCACCACACTGTGAGGTAGAGTTTCAGATCGACTTGGTCCTAGGAGCCACGCCGATTTCAATTCCACCTTACGGTATGGCACCAGCATAATTGCAAGAATTGAAGTTACAGTTAGAAGATCTTATGAGCAAGGGTTTTATCAGGTATAGTTCATCATCGTGGGACCCTTCGTCTCTATATAGATTATCGGAAGTTGAACAGTGTCACTGTGAAGAATAAGTAACCACTTCTGAGAATTGATGATTTGTTCAACCAGCTTGCAGGAGCTCAGTTCTTTTCCAAGATTGATCTGAGGTTTGTTATCATCAACTTTGTGTACGAGAGGGTGACATCGAGAAGACAACTTTTCGCACACGCTATAGGCACTTCGAGTTCCTTGTTATGTCATTCGGATTGACGAATGCCCCAGTAGCTTTCATGGATCTCATGACAAAGTATTCCGACCTTACTAGATTAGTTCGTAATTGTGTTCATCAATGATATTTTATTCTACTCCAAGATGCAAGCTGAGCATAAGTATCATCTTCGCACCATTCTACAGACATTGTGAAAACACCAGCTTTTTGCTAAAAAGTCAAAATGCGAGTTTTGGCTTTCCGAGGTGAAGTTTCTTGGTCATGTAGTCTCAGCTTCAGGGTTGTCAATGAATTCAACAAAGATTGAGGCAGTTCTAGATTGGGAACATCCTCAGAATGTTACATAAGTGAAAAGTGTCCTTGGTCTAGCCGAATATTATCGTCGATTTGCCAAAGACTTTTCAAAGATTGCCACGCCACTAATCAATATGACGAAGAAAAGAGCAAAGTTTGAGTGTGGTGACATGTGTGAAGAGGCCTTTACAGAATTGAAGAGCCGTCTGACTATCGCTCTAGTCCTCGTTCTCCCCAATAGTGTGGATCTGTACCAAGTGTATACGGACGCTTCAGGGACTGGTTTAGGTTGTGTGCTTATGCAAAATGGTGGAGTTATGTGTTATGGCTCTAGGCAGTTGAACCGCATGAGAGGAATTATCCAACTCATGATTTGAGTTAGCAGCTGTTGTTCATGCCTTGAAGATCTGGACGTATTATCTCTACGAAGCCACCTTTGAGATCTACACGGATCATAAGAGTCTGCAGTATATCTTCACTCAACATGATCATAATCTATGACAGCAGAGATGTATGGAGTATCTTATTGATTATGAGTTCACTCTACGATATCATCCAGGCAAAGGAAATGTTGTTGCCGATGCTTTGAGCAGAAAACCGAGGTATGAGCTTGCGAGTATTTTTCTTTCTCGCATGGAGGCTTTGGAGACAATGGAGGACTATGATTTAGATGTGCAGTTTGAGGATTCTTAGCAAGTATATCATTTAGGCCTCACATCCTGCAATAGGTGGGAGAAGGCCAGTGAAATGATCCAGAGAGGCACATGCTTCGAGCCCAGGTTTACGCTGGTGAAGCCGATAGCAAATGGAGTGTATGTGGTTATGAACTTATCAGGTACAAGGGACGTGTCTTGTCCCTAGTGATGATTATAACTGAAGACTCGTGCTGGATGAGTCACACTAGACCAATTTCACCATGCATTCTAGAAGTACAAAGATGTATCAGGACATGAAGCACTAAATTTGGTGGAAAGGCATGAAGCAGAGCATTGGTGAGTATGTGGCTGCATGTGATATGTGTAAGTAAGTAAAGGCAGAGAACAGACATCCAGAAGGACTTCTTGAGCCGTTAGCAGTTCTACAGTGGAAATGAGATCATATCACCATGGATTTCGTCATCGGCTTACCCTATTCACGGGGAGGTCATGATGGGATATGGGTGATCATTGATAGATTGCGAAATCTGCTCACTTTCTTTCTGTCAAGATGAACTCACCTACTCAGTATTTTGTTGATTTATACATTAGTGAGGTGATTAGACTTCATGTGATACCAAAGAGAATCATCTTAGATCGTGACCCACGTTTCACTTCCAAGCTTTCGAAGTCATTGTAGAAAGAGTTGGGCACTGAGCTACACTTGAGTTCAGCATATCATCATCAGACAGATGGACAGTCCGAGCGTGCGATTCATACCTTGGATGACATGCTTTGAGCATGCATAGTAGATTTTGGTGAAAAGTGGTATGAGTGCCTGTCACTTGCAAAGTTTGCCTATAATAATAGCGTATGTTGTTACATTTCTCAATGCGTATGGCATCTCCCTTCTTTACTCAACTTCTTATTATGTCCAATCGAAAAGAAAGGCCGAGGCTAGCAACAAAGTTACTGAGTATCCTAAGAAAAATGTTGGACGTCAATCCGCACGTTTGGCATGAAGAATTGTATCACACACTATGGGCGTACATGACCACTAAGAGAAGCCTTACCGACACAACTTCATACCTTAATGTACGGCCATGATGTTGTTTTACCTTTGGAAATCAACATCGCGTCTCTTCGGGTACAGAAGCAGCATCAGTTGTTAGGCAACGACTATATTCAAGCAATGTGGCAGGAGCGAGAGGACCTTGATGAGAAGCGGGTCAAGGCGTTCAATAACTTGATCCTGGAGATGCACAGGATTTCGCGATCCTATAATAAACTCACTAAAGGCCGCAATTTCACTGAGGGCAGACAGTATGGCACGCGATCCTACCATTTGGGGAACAGACTGAGGGACATGGCAAATGGTCCCCATGATGGGAATGACCTTTTGTTATTTATCGCATTCTACCTAAAGGCGTCTATCACTTGAAGGACTTAGACGACAAGATTCATCGTAATCATATTAATGGGTGCTACTTAAAGAAACACGTTCTTAGTACTTGGGAATGACAAAAGCCGTCACCATCCCCGCCACCGCCATCTGACACTTCAACTAATACGACGTGGTCGCGCCTTCCACCTTCGTCACCTCGTACTAGGGGGCAACATAAGCACATGAGTTAGGTCATAAGTAGACGCGTGTTCAAGACATTTAGAGTTAGGACACTATATTAAACATGTAAATGTATTGAACTGTAGAGTTTAGTGCTAGATTTGGGCCTACATCAGAGGCCTAAAAAACAATTAAATTAAAGTCGAACGGACTGTGCTTAAAGTTCCAAAAAGTATGACGCTAGAATTGGGCCTACAACAGAGCCTTAAAAAACAAAGTTACGTAATCGTGTGGCTGGATACAAATCTCACTAGAAGATCAATGTCTTGGAAAACGTGATTTACATAAGATTCTTCCTATCTTTTTTAATGTTCTCATTTTGGATACAAGGTGGCTTTATGGCCAAGAACAAAAGAATAAAGACATACAAATAACTGTTCTTGGTCTTAATACACCTGACATAATGGAGAGTAAGTTACAAGAACCGGATCTTTGTCTGAAAGAATCTGAGAGCCAGTCCCGGCTTTGGAGAAGAAATGAAAGAAAGAGAGTCAGCAGATGCCTCACCGCGCAGCAGGGGCCATTGTGGTGACCAACGAGGCCGGGGCGGTGTGCTGGACCTAAGACAAAGTGTTGTCTAGGCGCAGGCCATCGTGGCACAGGCCCCTCATGCTACCTTTGGTTGTAGAGGACTAGTTGGCAATCCGCCGTTCACCTCAAGGGTGATGGAGTTAATTGGTTCTGCTAGACTACACCTTCGGAGCACGCCGCCAAGCCAATTTAGATTGTTCTGTCATTCCCAACCAGCTGCTTGTTAACCATATAAAGTAGAAGCAAACGCTGACTCTTTGATCCCCCACAGTCGAACATGACAAACAATGACAGAGGATAGATCTTTACCAAAGTGGTTGATCAAGCGTGAGGGGCACCTAAGGATAGATTTTTGAACCCACCTTCGGCTTAAGGATAGGTTTTAGAACTTAACGGTTGGGGGCATAAGGCCGAGACGGTGGAAGCCATTGAAGGAAGAAAAGGAAGATGAACAAAAGTGTAAAGCAACTCATGGATAGGGTTGAGAGGCCTGAAGATTGCTAATGCCCGGCCTTGCATTTTATAGAAGGGAAAAGCAGCAACTGCTTGCCGCGTGTCGAACATGCTCAAATTTGCTCTGAGATCCGCACCTTTGTTGGGATTCGGGAAGATTCGACAGCTCAATGACAACACGGTTTGAATGAAAAAGTGCTGCATGGGCAAAACCGAGTGGTTCGATCAAATTTTGGAAAGATTTTCACCTAGGTAGTTTAACTAAGGATCTCGAAATATTTTTAGAAGAATCCAAAAAACAGGCGAGAAATTTCGATCTAATAATTATAATAGCCGTTTGTTTCGGTATACATAAGGACTTATTGTTTTACAAAGGATGGGCTAGGCCTAGACCTGTTTACAGGCCCGGTACAAATCGATCCTAAGTGGCGCCAGGGCTAGCTCGACTGCGTCGGCCTCGTCTTGGGTGGCATTGGCGGAGGCCAACGCCTTTTAGATCTCCTCTACGGTCTGAACTCGAATGACAACGGTAATAGCCCAGTGACGGTTCGTTTATGCCTCAGCAAGGCGGTCTTGCAAAGCTAAAATTTGCACCTCAAGGTTCTCTATCTCCTGATATAGGCCTCAGATGGCTGGGGGCACCGAAACTTCTAAGTCAGCCAGACACTCTACCATGTGGTTGTCAAGGACATGGTGCACGTCGTCCTAGGCAATCGCTTGGGCCCCTTTATTATTAGCTCGCCTTGCTTGACGTTCTAGAGCGCTAGTGACCTCCATGAAATAAGCGAGCGACGCTTGGTTGCCAGCAAAGAATCGACTCAGCACGCCTTGGGCCTCATGGGTTTGGTGGATTAGGGTGAAAGTATCCAAGGCTGACCCCTGGTATGCGAGGCCACGAAGAAACACTTGCGCCAACAAGATAGGCTCCAGTTTGGTTGGAGGGGTAGCTTGGGCTCGAAGGCGAGCGGCCAGGTCTACTGTGTCACGAGTGGGAGTGGATTCCTCTAGGAACGGCGATATTACCGTGGTGGACAGCTGGCTCAACGGTTGGTGACTGAGGTGCAACCTCCACTGTCTCCTACACGTAAAGACAAATGTTCTAAGAATCCATAATATTATCAGAACATAGTGAGAGACTACAAGGAAGGCATACCGGTGCGCTGTCAATCACAGGCAAGTTGACTTCGATGACCTCCTCCGAAACTACCTATCCTTCAGTAGCCAAGTCTATGGTGCCCTGATCCAGCAACAACAGCGCTAGGGGAACCTCTGATAGGAGCATAAAATGCGACATTCTTAATATATTATTACCTCCATTTGTACCTTGTTTATCTCTTATTATCGTAGATTAGAGTCATATTGTAGCATCGAGAGTTTTTGGTAGAGTCGTTGAAAAACATGTTAAACATAGAGGAATAATGTACAAAATTATCAAAACCTGATTCGTGGAGTTTTAGAGATGTTTTGATGATTCTGTGAAGCTTTTACATTATCATAAATTGATTTAACTTATCTTACACTTAGGTGACATGTAGAATAGTTCATAGGAGAAAGAATCAAGAGAATCGGAGCTATGGAAGGCAACAACATCAAAGGGGCCGAGAGCAGCAAAAGCAAGAATTTCGTGGGCACATCGCCTAACTTCAAAAATTTCTCCAGGACGACTCACAAGGAATTAGACGATATACCATATATGCACAGAAAGCTGTGTGAGTCTTGTTTCTAAATCTTTTTGAATCGCATCAATCCAATTGTGAGGAAGGCGTTATGATAGAAACAATGGCCGGAGGTCAGTCTACCAAAACAGGGCAGCTTATTGCTACCGAGAGGAAGTGTTCCTGATGGACCTAGGGAAGCAAAGCAGCTGATCCATGAAGCCTAGTCCATGACGAGAAGTCCAATGAAGAATTAGAAGCCCAAAATTCGGCCAAAGAAGCCTCTAGAATCTCCAAGTCTTGTTGACCAAGCAAACCAAGTTCAAGAAGGAAAACCTAAACCTATTTGGTTAAGGACTTGTGGCTGCCGACCCTATGTGTATTCCTCTATAAATAGGCTTTTATTTAGATAGGAAAAACATATCACTACCTTGCCATTACATAGCCGAAATTCTACCAAACCCTATACTGAAAAATACTTAGTCGATTCATCCACCACAAGTCATACGAATCGTTCCATCTTCCCATGAGAAAATCACACTCAATGTAGTAAGAGTGTGATTTTCTCATGGATATTTATATTATTTTCTGTATAATTTTGAATTCAATTGTATTATTTTGGTTTTATTTATCAAACATGGGTTTCGAATTTCTTTGTGATCTTTGATTGTTCTATGTTTTGATTTGTAACTTCTTGAACATATGATGATTTTGTGATTTAGGTTTAGGGTCAGTAGCATGTTCTTATGTGTTCTTGATTTCTAATTGATTAATTGTCATGAATTCGTGCATTTAAATCAATCCTTAAGGTTGCCTTGGCCATGGCTGTCCTTAGGGTGCGATTTCATCTACCATAATAATTTTAGATCGATTCATACGCAAAGTTGTCTTGGTCTTTGTTATTAACTTAGAGCGGATATAATTCTGATAATTTGCATGCTAATAGGATGAGTGATACCATGCCTTATATCATGTTTCTGATTGACTCTTGTGCTTAAGTGTTTTCTTGTTTAATCTCTACGCAACGTGTCTTTAAATGAGTTAGCATTCATGTTTAGGATCAAGCGTAAAGATGGTTCTAAATACTTGAGAAGTCTTAACGATTAGATAACCGCAACGGCTCTAAATAGAATTGGAATTGGTTAGTGTCTAGGATAATTTGAAGATTGATGCCCGGTCTTGCATGAAATTGTTATGTGTTCTTGAGGGTTTTTCGTGTTATGTGTTGCATGAGTATGTTGATCACTTGTATATAATAATCTTAGATTTAATTTTTGATTAGGTTATTTATTAGATAAATCAATCTTAAACCCCCAATATTTTGATATATATACTTGTGAATATTTGTCGATTTCATACTTGTACATAACTGCTAGGTAGCTATCACGTAACTGTTAGGTAGCTATTATGTAACTATTGTGTAGCTGTTATGTAACTGTTTCGTATATATGTGAATACTTTTTAATAAGTTGTTTTTTTCTCTTCGTTCGATCACCCTTTGGTGTCCCCGGCTAGAACGATCCCTACTTGTTCATACGACTAACGATTGCAGAGTAATTAAATTGAGAGTTGTCAGACCCCGGTCAGGCGTCGACGTCAACCTCCACTTCTAATGATGGCGGCATCGGCAAAGTTTCCATGGGTAGCACTGGTTTGAGGATAGTAACTTCTTCTGCCACTGTCTCTGGGGATGGCGGTGCGACCTCCCTATGACGTCAGAAGATGGAGGGAGATGGATTATCACCTCTAGAATCATGGAGCTGGAAGCGATCGGATGACCGTCTCCATCGTAAGGGACTGGCTCTCCAGGGAAACAGGAATTGTCATGGATGATCCCAAGCAGGGTCGAATGTGCCAAATCTGCATAGAAAGGATTAGCAAAACTAAGTAATAACTTAAGGAGTGCCTAAGGTAGCGAGGGACTTACCAGTCCAAACTACTGTTGAAAGGCGCGGTCCTCTTCCACATCTGTAGCATCTTCATTTAGATAGGGGCCACTTGCAAGAACTTTCTCCATCGAAAGCGAGGTAAAAGCCGGTAAGACAAGTCCAAACCTTAAGGAAATTGACACAATGAAATAAAGTCCAATGGTGGAGTACTTACTCTCAGGGGCTTAACTCGATTTGTTTCCTCATCATCTGAATCCTCTGGTGGGTTCACTAAATTCTTTTATTTTGCCTGGCCTACTGGCTGTGCACCTTGCCTTGGACACGAGGGATTGACCGGAGAGTCAGCGGTTAGCGCAAGTATAAGGAAAATAAAGTGAAAGCGGTAACAAGACAATTAAGGAGGTTACCTCTTTTGGATTGCTTTCCTAGATAACGCCGTTAGTCGAAGGGCGCAGTACTTCGCTGCGAGCGATAGGAGGGGTGGCAGCAACTTCTCTTTCTAGACACCGGACGCAGATGATGTTTTGCTCTATCTCGCTCAAGGAATGAAAGAGGCGAGAGAACACAGCGGCGAAGATGATTTCATCTGAAGTCTGCCAAGCGTTGTCAGAAAGTGATGCGGGGTCAATGCTGAAGGAAGGCCGAGGCGAGCGGGAAGAGGCCGTTCATCGGAGTGGCCCTGTCCACATCGCCAGTGCGTCGCCAGGAAGTATACTTAGTGACTGAATAAGTCAAGTGGTATAGAATACCTTGAGTAAACCCAAGTTGACGCGCGAAGTGGTTTGGCGCGTAGAGCTCAAACCCTTCGTCCTGATCTAGAAGTCAAAGATCAATGTAGGAAACCACCCTAGAAAAGGTGTCTAAGGCGTCATGTCCGGATTCAGGGCGAGGAAGAAACCCGCGATGAATGATCACTGGATGGTGGCGCCACGCCACAAGATCAATGGTAGATGGTGGCTCCAGCTGGTTGTACAGTATGGCATGACTGGCGTAAAAGGAAGGAGGTGCTTTGCCTGGAGTGTTTTGATTCACTTTAAACTCTAACAAGGCCTGCTCCTCTTGAATCATGGGCGGCGAGCGGCGGAACTGTGAGAAGTAAATCTGCAGCCATAGGTCCAACACCCACAGCGGGTCGGGTGAAATCTGGAACGGGTTTAGAGACAGAGTCTGAAAAGCCAGATGCAGCGCCGCAAGCACAGGTTGCCCTAAACCAACCTCCACGCCATTATAAAGCGCTTCGGCTAGTTTAGTCCATTTGTTTGTAGGCTTATGTGCCCCACCACAAAATACAACCTTATTTAACCAATATTCAAGGAAAACGATACCTACTTCGTGCAAGGGGCAGTATGGATGAAGTATCTCTGCCATGCTTGGAACGATAACTTTAATGGCCTACGGATTCCAAGATTGATGTGATGCTCGAAACGGTGTAGGCGAAGTCACCAGGGGTGTAAGGCCAAGCATGGATGGGAAGTCTGATAATGGCCAGGACATCGAAAAGCGTGATGCTCATCTAGCCAAAGGGGAAGTCGAGTGTGTTGGTGGCACTGTTTCATAAGCAGGCCAGGACGGAGAAAGGCGCTCGGTCAACAGTTGGGGGCAGAGAGAAGCTTAGTGCAATGGCCTCTGCGATGCCGACTGCTTCCCAAATAGGTTGGTCGGTAAGGAGTCGAGCTTCATACCAGGCGTGATCCATGTCAATGGCATCGGACCATTCGACGATGCGGATGTTGGTGTGAGACCGCGGTGAGGCCCTTGAGATGAAGTTTCTGGCGTCTAGGCGGTGTGCGAGGATCGAGCGGCACACCGAATCGGTATAGTTGTTCACAACAGCGTGCGATAGCTGCTGGGTCAGGGTTGGTCCGAGCATAGCATCGCCATTTTTTAAGAAAAAAGATATATCATGGGCGCGGCGGGTTATCGAAAAGGAGGTGCTCAAACCTGGTGGCCCAGCTGATGGCGGCAGTGATGTTGAGGTTCAAATCACGAACTGGATTTCTCATAGGGGCCATGGCAGTGTTTGCTTTAGGTCAGAGAAGAATGTCGGAGGTGAAGGTGAAGAAGAAGAAGGGGAAAGATTGAAGGTGATAATGACAGAAGTCTTGTCGCTTTTTATAAGCTCGAGACGCTCCTTTTGAGGCAAAACGTCACCCTATTTTATAGAGATATAATGTCTAAAATGTCAGCCTATTTCGATTCGCAACCGGCAAAACGTATCAATTAGACCTTTTTGTTTGGCTTATTGATTCGAAGCGGCGCACAAGGTCTAAAGGTAATGTTTGAACCCAAATAATATTGGGTCTAAAATTAAACAATTTTGGATGACATTTGGGCCAATACTAGTGGCTCAATAAGAAGCTTTTTCAGTTTCGGCCCAGGAAGGTAGGCGAGGCGAAATTTAGATGCGAATACCGCCTCACATGCATGTGCAGGACTCTAGAAATGAAGTCTGCATGGGACTCTACAGTTCTATTAGATCAGTACCAGTGACTTAGAGGAAGCCGGTTGTGATTGAGATTGCATCACCCTAGTTACTTCATTACCAAGTAAAACGAATCTTTATGCAATTACGGTATTAGAAACCTACTTAGATTGAACAAAGTCTGCATCATTATTAGTTAAACTTCGAGTCAGTATATATAGAGGGCTCGGAGATTAGACTAAACACAAAATAATTCAATCAACAAACTTTTACAAACAAAATAGCCCTGCAGCTACGAACAAAATCCGACCTCGTTGATCACAACCTGACGCTAAAACATCTCGCCTTAGCATCCAACAATTTGGTTCTCCGGAACCATCCTCGACACGTGGCTCACATCTCTCCAGTGGTTCCCCACCCCGTTTTTTTCTTTTGGTTGCTCTGCTCATCTCTACACGAGTATCGATAGAAAGAGTGGCAGACCGCTCGTACATTATTCCTCCATTGTGACGTCTGTAACCTACAGTCTTCTGAAGCGAAGCCAGGTGGTGCGTAACCTCTTTACTTTTCCACATCCGTATGGTGGCACGCCCGCAACTCATTTACTTTTCTGTAATTTTAATTTTAATATCTGTGCTACTTCCCAACCAGCTGGAAGCGAGACCAAAACAGTTTCGGTCAATAATTACTTTTGAAGCAAGTTTCGCAATTGCAGACTTGTTAAATTATTCAGCTGGTCTAACACCGACACCCCCTAGAGCTTTAGGTTTACAGATATCTTTCCAAGCCACATGAGCTTGCTTCATATCTGAACCCCACATGAAATTTCTTTCTTGTTTGTCAATTTCTTTGGTCAACTTCTTTGGCCATCGGAAACAGGAATTGACATGGTTCGGCATAAGTGTAAGTTTACCTTCCCACGAGAGGGTGTTTTGTCTCCTTGGATCAAGTTGAGAGCACAAGGAGAAATAGATGAATATCTTTTATATCCTTAACCAAAACTTAATCACCGTCATCTGGTTCATGATTAGAGGGCATGTTTTGTCTGTGCATATATATTGTTGTAGCAGACCCCATGGTGTCACAAGTAGAGAGCTTCTGTACCCATGGCAGACCTTCTGGAATTGCTACTACAACAGTTGTCACTGCAGCTGCTACAAATTATGTCATCAACTTTTGTCTTGCTGCCATTGAACATTTTGCTTTTATTTTCATTTATAATCCCTTTTGAAATATAGAAAAAACATGACTACAAGAACTCAGGAGGGAAATCATTCTACATGCAGCCCTTTATTAGGCCACATGTATGTTGAGATTTGGAGGATGATATTTGTGGATTGGTTGTGAATTTTGGGTTCTTATGAGGGAAGTGTTTTGTGATCTGGTTTACTCCTATAAATACATGCAACTTATGGGAAGTTAACTGCAGAATGGAGTCTACGGATGGAAGTACCAAAACCGAAACGCATTGTTTTAGTGCAGGTATCACACGGGGTAGTTTTGACAGTCCAGTACTAAAAAATGCAATAAGACAATAATCAAGGTACCATGAGGATTTCCCTTTTAATTCATCTCAAGGAGATCATCCACTAGTCAATAGTCAAGAGGCATTGATTATAACATATTTACCTTCAATAGTCGGAAAATTCTTGTATGCACGACGTGTATATACACGGTGCAATCTTAATCATTCATAACAACTTATATGTTTGACCAACCTTGTATCAATATTATATCATTTAATCTCATTCTCTCATATATGTCGTGAACATACACGGTCGTGTATTGAAGATACTATCATAATCAAAGTAAATATGTTATAATCAAGGCCTCTTCTACATACTCCATCCTCCCCTAGGTACCCTTTTTATGAGCGAGAATTAAGATTTATCTAACAAACTGTTCTTTAATCAAGCAAATATTCTTCGCCCCCCCCTCATTAGATTATTGATGTTTAAGTTCCCAAGGTTTTATTTTAGATGGATCAACTTTTGATGCTCATATAGTTAGTAACACAGGTGTGTCTCTAGAAAGAACAACACCAAGCCGCATGATGTACCCCATCTATCCTGGATTTCTGCAACACACTTTCCATATACAAATGCCATTCAAATGCTTTGCGCCGCGCACATTATAGAAATGGCTTCTTGCTCGAAAGGGTTTGGTTAGGGTGACCTTGACCTAGATATTGCAGGAATACCAGTAGTTTATAAGTTGGCACACATTTTAATCATAAGTGCAGGTCATCAAAAGGCAACATCCAATTCATCTTGTACAACAGACCACGAACTTTGTTTCGTTATGACTGTCCCATGAACTTTTCAAGTCTCAAATTTTCAATTTTAGGTACTCATGCATGTATCGATTATGCTGACAGTTGAGATGGCCCAAATGAGGCTTTTGCTTCAAGCAAAACCAGTGAATATCCAACATTACCATTATAATCTAGTACTGTTACACCCTGTCACGCAAGCATAAAGAAAGCAGGCGTTAAATGTTTATAACTGCATCATCAACGTCTCCATGGTATTAGACTTGGATTTTGGGTCCCTTTTCTTTTATGTACTGCTATCAGAAAGAGTTGATCTTGTTTAATAGACTCTTTGATCCTGGATTTATGCTGCAGGATTTGGAAATTTGAACATGGGAAATGAGATGGGTAACAACAACACATCAGGTCTGAAAGGTATGGTGATTTGATGTTTTTGAAAAGTCAGATTAGTTTTTTGTTTTATTTTATTACCAGAATCATGAACAATGTACATTGCCAATCTGATGTAGACGAAGAGAACACTACAGTGGAAACTTGCAAGACATCTTTGGTAGATACTACTCAAGAAAATGATACAATTGAAGAGCATCAGTTAGTACCTGAAGTTGAATGGAAAGGTTTTCATGAAAAACTTGCCAACTTAATTTCTGATGATCCAAAGAGAATAGGAGATCGTTGCGTCGAAAACCAGACATCAAGTATAGAAGGTTAGCATATTTTCCTAGATTGTGTCAAGTGTATATCTATGCCATTGAAATTATTAAAAACTTACATATATTTGTTGTCACTGATAACTTTTGAGCTTAATATTTGGCATGTCCATAGAGCACCAAAATGATGAAGTTCATCCTCTAGGTGAAACTCCAAAAATTACAACGGAATCAACTGCAGCAGAGGAAAGAGACAGTAAACCGCAACCAGATACTTCACTGAATGATGAGCCCGGACACGAGAAGCCGATACAGAAAAATATGGAGGAAAGTGAGCTACAAGGAACAATGCAATATCAGCTTGAGAAGCATGATTCTTTCAAGAAAGGTATGTTTATGCTAACCTCATGCTCCATGTTTGCATTGTATAATAGGTTTCTCTATATATGTCTCAGTTTTGAACAAACTTTGTTCGAGTGTACTAACAAAAGAAACCAGTGTACTAATAAAATCGGCCGCCCAGCGCCTAGGCCTTGGAGAGGAACGACATAGACGAAGGAGCCTTTAGGCGGCATCTGGGCGGTCTAGGAGGGTCTAGGCGGCATCTAGCTAGGTCTTCTAGGTGGCCTCTGGGCGCTCTAGGCGGTCTAGACAGCCTCTGAGCCTGTCTAGGCGGCCTGTGGGCGGTCGAGGCGGGCCGGTCTAACGTTTTTTACAATCTTGAAAGAAACTAGAGAAGAAGCCACCACATTTACATGCTGTTAATTAACTTCACAGAGGATGAGGAAAATGGGACAATATCCAGAACAGATGATCTAGAACCTAAAGAAAACGTTACAGCTGAAGCTTGCCAAACGTCTTTGCTAGATAGTACTCCGGAAAATGATACAAATGAAGATAATGAAATAGTAGCTGAAGTTGAAAAAAAAGATTTTCATGAAAAAGTTGCATACTGGTCTACTGATGATGGAGTGATGATAGAGGATCCTTCCATCAAAAACCAGACATCAAGAACAAAAGGTTAGCCTTTCTCTAAAATTGGGTAATTAGTCGATATCTGATTTGATTAGTCTATGTTTGTGTATAATCTTAATTTTTGACTTAACCATAGAGCAAGAAGATAGTGAAGTTCCTCCTCTTGGTGAATTTCCACAAGAGACAATGGAATCAACTAAACCAAGGGAAGAAGACGGTAAATTTCAGCTGGTTACATTATCGAGTGATTCAGGACATGAAGAGCCAATAGAGAAAAATAACCAGAAAACTGTAATACAAGTAGGAAAAATGCAATACAAGCTTGATAAGCCGGACTGTTTGAACAAAGGTATGCTGCAAGTGTTAATCTTATTACATATTCCCACAGCAGTGCCAAAAAATTTCTTGATTATTATGTCTTAGACTCTCAGTACAAGTAATAGTCTTCCAATGGTGCTTCATTACATCCTTCAATTTCATTCTGCTTCAGTATGAGTAATGTCATTGTCTATTTACTTAAAGAAACCACCATGATATATATTTATTCTATTAACTTCTGACAGAGGATGAGGAAGATGGTACAATATCGACAACACATGATCTACAAGCTAAAGACTCTAAGATTTTTGAGTCAAATCACCTGGTGTTGGCCACAATTCCTGCTGATCAATCTGTAGAGGGTGGAAGTGGATCGTTACTAGGGAGTATGGACTGTCAAGGAACAAGTTCAACTTCTGATTTGGAGGCGTATGGTCATGTCTTGAACAATGAGACAATGAAAAGCATGGAACTCAGTGCTGATTCTAGTTCTGATCCATTGCAAGCAAAAGGGGATGCCTTATCACTGAAGCGAAAGGCATGTGAAGAACGACTGAAGTCCTTGGAAGGACAGTCTGAAACAAAGGATGGAGAAGAAGTTGAGATTGGATTCAGCAACAAAACACTAACATCATCATATGATCATGTTGGCTTAGAAAACAAGTGCAATGTGGAGCATCCATCTGAGGTGAATTTGATTGATAACACAAAGTCAGAACCAGAAGCCCTTCTACTGAGTAGCTCTCATCTTGAAGTTCCCGAACCGAAGGATAAATGCATAGTCGTTGAAGAAGAAAATAGACTATCAGGAAAAGAGTTGGAAAATGGAGACGAAAAGCATTACACCAACCAAATTCAACCTTACCTACAGTTGAGGATGGAATCAGAACCTGACGGTGACAAATCAAATGAAGCTACAATGGTTGAGCCTGCACATGAGAAGAGTGAAACGGTAAGTATGATCAATCCTTTACGCAACAAGGTTTGTCAAACCGAGGAGCCAAAGTTTGTTGAGGGTAGTAATCTAGTTCTCATGCGTCTCAATAGTCAACATGAAGCTACTGAGGACCATTACAACCAGGAATCAGAAAGGAAACTTGAGGTGGTTCAAGAACTTGGAATCATATCAACAAAATCAGGCATTCCACATTTCAGCCACAAGGAAGAAGAATTAGTAAGGAAGACAAATGTTCAAGAAAGAGAGGATAATGCAGAAGCAGAACCTTCACTTGCCATTGAAATGGAAGAAACAGAAAGAACAGGACAGGATTGTTTGCCTCCAGAAGAAAACACAGTATATGGAAATGAGACTATTCAGAGCATCAATGACTCAGTCACAGAATTGAAAAAAGAGAATTCAGGTGATTTTTTTGCTACTGAAAATCCAAAAATTGATTTTACAAGCTGGATCGCTGAAGCATTAGTCTCCATGAATAATTTGGAAGCTGAGATGTTTGGCCAACAAGCTACACAAGATAATGAAGTACATCATGCCAAAGAAGCAGCAGCAGAATCTAAAACTTTTGCTGAAGTAGAAACCTCATCTTTATCTGTAAGTTCTGGTTCTGAAACACAAGAAACTGCTGTGGGGAGGTCCAGCACAGTGAGCACTGAATCTGATCCTGATAACTTGAATATTGTTCATGCTCAGATACAAAAATCCCCGAGCTTTAGCCTTGACCTCAAAAATGAAGCAAGGACTGAAGAATCAGATAGTACTCCATTGTTGTTTCAGGATAAGGCTGAAATAGAAAGCATACAAAGCCAAGGTGAGACAGTCATTACATTGGAGCGAAGCGAGTCAGAAGAGTCAAAGACTCCATTTCTTGGATTTCCGAAGGAAGAGAAAGAAACGAATGCTGTTGAAAAAAACATACGTCAGAATCATTCTCCTGCTGAAAATTCAATAAAGAATCTGGGTGGCTCACTTACAAAAAAAGCTACTACAACTTCATCAAAAGGTAAAGAGAAGCGCAGACACCGTCCTTCTCTCTTTTCCAACTGCTTGTGTTGTGCCACTGTGATCAACTAAAGGTCTTCTTAAGATCTTTGATGTTTGTTTACTCTTTGTTTGGTTTTGGAGTTTTATGAGAAATGGAGTTTTGATTTAGTTTTGGTTGTTTATGATGTTGAGTGAGTATATAAGCTTGTGTAACATTATGAAAATCCAGTTTGTGGTTCTTTCAATTATTCTGTTGTATGAAATATAACATATGCGTGTGTGCATTTGGTCTTATACCGTGTATATGAGATTAGCCCATGGGCCTTATGGGTGTACCCTAGTTGTAATAAGTTTACATTATGAACTTAACCCAATCCATGTAGGATTGGCCCATTGTACTTAGAGTGAGTCTCTATATAAAGAGCTCCTCCCTATTCAGAATAAGATTGATGTGAATCATTTTCTACTCATATTCTACAAGACGTTATCAGCACGTTAACTCTAGAAAACCCTAGCTAATATCGGCCGCCGACCACCACCGAAAAAAACACCCAAAACCCTAAAGTTTTTTTTCGGCAGATCCTTCCTAGAATCGCTGCAGCCCCTGCCTGCGCACTGCCAGGAGCACCGACGCGCACCCCCAGTGCACCACCGAGCACCCACTGGGCACCAGAGCGCACCGCTGCGCACCGACGTGCACCACCGCGCACACCGAGCTACCGCTGCCTTTTTGCTGCACACAACCGCTGCCCCGAGCATAAAAAGCTGAATTTCAAGCTTCTTTGGAGAATTTATAGAACAAGGTATGTACTTTGAAACCCTAAACTCGTTCAAAGTTCATTAAACTTAGGGGATAAAGATTTTTCCTCCTTTCTTCATCTCTCTTCTATGCTTGTGACGTTTGTCTTTGCAGGTATAATTTGTTGAATAAAACCCTAGATAGAGTGATTGCATATGCCTGTCATGCTGCTGTTGTGCACTGCCGAGTACCGATGCCGGGGTCTGCCCCTATGCGCGGGTGCACGCTGCTGCTGGGGATTGGCCCTGTGCATGTGCAATGTTGTCAGGCACCAGACGTGCATCGGCTAGGCTGCTGCCGGGGATTGGCCCTGTGCACACACACGCTGTCGCCGGGCACCGCACGTGCACCTACTGTGCACCTGCCGAGCACTACTGCCGAGGCTAGGCCTTGGCACGTGCATGCGGCTGCCAACATGTACATATGCATTGTATATCCTCTCTAGGTCAGCATGGTGTGGTATCCATGGCTGTTTTGATTTAAAAATTAAGCATCGAATCCAATTGGTCTCGAACTAACTACTTGAATTATTGTATGCAGAGTCAATGGACATACACTTACAGTTTGATCCCTGGACGCCCAAGTCCGTGAGTATCATCGCTGGGTCCTCGACATGAGGCAGACTTTCATTGGCAATGACTATATCTCCACCATCGATCCTCCCACAGAACCCCTAGCAGAGGGTGTAGAGCAGCCGGACGAAAGAACAAAGTCCAAGGCGCTTATGTTTATCCGTCGACACCTGGATTCCACATTGAGGTGGCAATACCAACAGGTAGCCGATCCGCTGGAGCTGTGGAACAAGCTCGCGACACGATTTGGTAATGTTCATGTTGCGCTTCTACCGGAGCTGCAGGCTGAATGGGCTTCCATCAGGCTAATGGATTACAAATCTCTAGAGGAGTACCAGACAGAGATGCTTGCAGTACGTGCTCGTCTGCATTTTTGTGGAGTTGAGAAGTCTGAGGATGATCTCATAGAGAAAACGTTGCTCTCCTTCCCCAGGTCGTCAGCTACTCTGATGAAACAGTATAGGCATGACTATAAAGTTGAGGATTTTCGGGAACAAACCGACTTAGATGCACCCGACTTTTAAAGTTGTTGAGCTCTTGTTTGTTTTTACCTCCATGAAGTATTGTTTTTCCTTTCAAGCATATGTAATAAGGCATGTTTATGTCATGTTTAGTTCGATTGTTCTTGAGACATTTGGTTGTAAACCATTATGCGTGTAATAAAATTTCGATGTTCTTAACTATTGTATTCGATATGTTTATACAAACACTTGACAATATCTGATGCACTTGACCATTGTATGTCGCTCTAAGACTCTCCAATGGAGTTTAGAGCTGGGCAACACTGTTTTATGTCTAAGGCAAGCAGCTATTGAGTGCTGCCTAGGAGCTCTGAGCGCTACACACGTTGTCGGCATGGTTGCCAAGCTGTTGTGCACAGCTGCCGAGCCCATGTGCACCTGGCTACCAGCTGCTGACAGTCAGGCGCCTGTTGCTGCCCAACGTGCCTGTTGCTAGCCCTATATGCTACCTACTGCTCCTTGATTGTTTTTGCTCCAATTGTGTGTCAATTGCCGCCCCTGTGTGTCAATTGCTTCATATTGTGTGAGGAATGTCACCACCTATGTGTCAGATGTTGATAAGTTATGTGTTTGTGTTTTGTGCTCTACACATGAACTGTCATGTACTATGCATTAGGTGCTGAGCACTAAGCACTAGATGTTAGCACTGAACACAAATGCCTGTGCACTGATCACCAATTGATGTGCACTTACATCAAGGACAAGCATTAAGTGAGCTACGTAGCACAGAACACTCGAGGCCATGCACAGGACACCGACTGCCGAGCACTAGGCACCAAGGTCAAGCTCTGGGTAGCAGTTGCAGAAGCTCTATGCACCTCATGTTGTGCACTAGTGATGAGCTGCCGAGCCCCCTCCTAATTGCCCCATACTGTGCGCCATGGGTGCCAAAGAGTGTGCAGCCACCGAATGTTGCTAAGTGCTCAGTGTACCGGCATGTGTGTGGCTCCTCATGCACTACCTTAGGATTGCCAAGTGCTTAGTGCAATGACATATATGTAGATGTAATGTGCTGCCGAATGTTGCCAAGGGCCTCAGGCATTGGCATACGAGCAAGCTGCAATTCAGGGCATTCAAAAACGAAAACAGTAAATCTGCCACTTTCTGTACAGAAACTTCTGAAGAGCTTTGTGAATAGCTCCGGATGATTTGGAACGCAAACCACATATCACTGGAAAGCTACGTCTGTCTAGTTTCCAACGGTTTTCTTCTTCATATCCGTCCTAACGAAGGAGTTATGACTGTTTTAGTGAACAAAGGTCAGGGTTAAGGGTGCTGCTAAGCAATGGCTCCTGATACCATGATAGAAAACATGCTGAACAATAGAGAAAAGAGTTTGTATGTAAAACTTGTGTATTCTCAACTTGAATTGATGGTTACAATCTATCTTGTTTATATAGCTACAGTTGTTGGATTGATGTGAGATACAGGTGTATGATGACCCATGTGTGAGTACAAGTACTTGAAGGATGAGTGGCTTGATTTGTAGTAGTACTCATGATCCTTCTCTTGATGTATTTGCAGTAGCATGCTTATGGGCAAAGTTCACATCTTCAGTCTGTTCTCGTAGCACAGAGGTAGTGGTGGAGTGTGCTTTGTCTCATGATCCATATCATTGTTTGTATGTAAGCTAGCAGAGCTGGTGTGTTGCCATATTTGTCTTGGATTGTCGTTGTCTTTCACTTCCAAATTGGGACTGTGATTGGATTCCAATCCTATAGATTTAATAGTAGACACTAATGGTTGAAGACCATGTGATGAAGCTCTATGATCAATCTTTCGTTGTAGCAAACGGGAGAAGTAACCAGTCATCGAGAACAATGAGGAAATTACAAGTCATCAACCTATCATTATTGACTACTTTAGGACCACTCTACGTAGAGGGAGGCAACCCTAGAGCATCAAAAGAAACCTAATTAAAGACCGAAATCAATAACTAAGAAAATACTCTAGACTCACAAACAGTCCAATCTAAAGTCTAAACTATTAAAAACAATAAAATAGAGCAGAGAACCACGCTAGGCCCACAAAGGAGACCCAACCCAATCATCTACCCAAACAGATATCAAGAGCCCACAAACAAGGCCTAACCAAAAGATCAGAACAAGCGGGCCGAACCCAACATTCCATCCCAAACTTTTTCCTAGCCGACGTTTTTCCTTCAGCCACTGTTGTTGCCGGAACAGTGTCTGATGCCCTCGTCGTTGGATGGCACGTCGAGCAACACCAACCGCCCCAAATAGAATAACCAGAATCAGATCAGATCGAAATCCCACTTCACCCTACAAACAATGTCCGATCGAAATCACACTTCACCCTACAAACAACGTCTGATCGAAGAGCACGGACCCAACCCACCTAGTTCAGCTAGGGCTGGGCATAAAGCCCGTCCAAGAAAAAAACACCCAATAAAACCGACCCGGCTCGGCCCGTCCAGGTCAGGCTTTTTCACTGTTCTTATAAGTTATTTGGCCGAGCCAAGCTTTAACGGGTTCAAGCCCGGTCCCTATTTTTGATAGATTTGTGCGGCCTGAAAGCCTAGGAATATAATAAACTGTCCAATTATAGGTTATTTTTCATGGTTCTACACTACTATTATAGGTTTGGCTACATAGGATCTCCTCTATTTGTCTTTATATAGAACCCACAACTAGGGGTGGGCGTCGAAACCCGAAAACCCTGCCCGAAAAACCTGAATAAACCTGATTCAGGCCAAAATCCGAAGCCCTAATGTCAGTTCGGTCCAAAATCCGGCTCGTTCTCTAAAACCCGGTTCGGGTTCGGGCTTGAAATTTAAAGGGACCGAAAGCCCGGCCCAGCCCGTTATAATTCTAATTAACCATTTTAATTATCGTTCTCTAAAAAACCGTTCGGGTTCGGGCTTGGATTGTATCAAACTTGTGGAGTTCTAATGTTTATTTAATTATTTTAGAACTTGTACATATTGAATATGATAAAATTTAGGAGAATATTTGGAATATGTGAAACTAGATATTTGGGCCCGAAAAGCCCGAAACCCGACCCGGCTTTGCCCGAGTTGTGTTTTGCTCAGGTTTAGATTTCATAAAGCCCGAGCCCGAATCAGTATGTTTAGTTCGGATTCAGACTCGGATCTTGAAAAAAACCCAAGATTCTGAAGAGAAATTGATTATTTATTATATAAACCCTATTATTTTTATTTTTATAGCAGGGGCAGTAAAACTAAACACGCATTATTTTATTTCAAAAAATCCTAATCTTGTATGTAAGGATGAGATCGATTCAATCCCCTCTCATCTCACATTCAGTTCTCTCCTCTCGCTTAAACGAAGTCCTTCACGTTCAACTTATGTAGCTTTGGAAAATTCTAGGGTGAGTTGATGCATAGTATGCATCAACTTTGTTGTTAAATTGTAAAATGAGTTGTTAAAGTAGTAATATTTGTTCTTAAAGTGGTAAAATGAGTCCTTATAGTTGTAAATTTATAGTTACAACATTAGTGCTTATATGTTCTTAAAGTAGTAATTGAGTTGTTAAAGTTGTAAAATTGAGTGTTTATCCCATTGAGGACTCATTTTATAACTTTAACAACTCATTTACCACTTTCAGAACATATAACCATAAATGTTGTAATTACATCTTTAAGAACTCATATTACAACTTTAACGACTCATTTTACAACTTTACAACAAAGTTGATGCATGGTATGCATCAACACATCCTAGCCTTACCCTATAGCTTTTGCCTCTCCAGTCTCCTATTCATTTTATCCAACCTCAATTCCCTTATATTGAAGCGACGATGAGTTGTTTTCTAGGGAAATTGATGAGAGCTCTGGTCATATTGTAGAGGAGATTGAGCACTTGAGAAGGAGACTTGTGGTTTGCGGTGGTGGTGGCGGTCTTTTTGATGGTTTTGGGTTTTGATATTCTCTCTCTGATTTAGATCTCAATTTGAGTTCAGTCTTTGTGGGCAAGTGTTCTTTTGGTTCAGATAGTCTTTTGGGAGATGATTTGCAGATTTGTAGCTTAATTTTTAGATCAGCGACGCCGAAGAAGATGAGTACTTGCAGTTGTTGGTCGGGCTGGAGAAGACCCGGCAAGACCGTCGGGTTTTGGCCAGTCGGGCTTTTCCTCTGCTACCAGTCTACCCATCTCTCTCTGATTCTATGAAATCTGAAGTGGCCAGGAAATGAGAAGAAAGGACTTAGAGCAGATGATTAGAAGTGAAACCAAGCCTGATAACTTCACTTATGCTTGTCTTATACTTGCCTGCTCTAACAGTTTTGATTTAGATGGAGTCACAGATTCGGGTTGGGATTGGATTCCATTTGTAGTATTGCACATGTTACTGTGTATTCAAAACTAGGTCTTGATGATAAAGCAAGTAGGGTGTTTTATTTCGAGTAATGAAAAATTCGGGTTTTGGGATAAAAGGGTTGGAACTGTATAGTAGGATGAGATGCATGAAGTAGTCCCTGGTAGTGATAAAGTAGTCTGGGGTTCAACTCCAAAATCAATTGGCAATAGAGAGAGTAGCCCAAACCCTTATAAACCCACAGGCAAGGTCTCATATTCCCGATGTGGGATATATATCTCAACACGCCCCCGCACGTGTGGCGAATCTTCAAGCCTAACACGTGGACAACAACTTGGGTGGTCGTGGAGTTCGTGTGGCTTTTGGGCTTCACACGTGTACGTGGGTAACCCGCTCTGATACCATGAGAGGAGGCATTGTCTAGATGCTCTTCCTCTGTAGTAGCAACGGCAGCCTTGTCCAGATTCTTTCGTCTCCAACACTCCCCCTCACGTGCAACCTAACTTTTTAGGTTGACACGTGAAATTCATTCAGTCCAATTCCCACATCAGAAATCGGTACATTCATGCGGTCCAATTCCCATTTTGGAAATTGGGGTATGCGATCCAAGACCCACTGTAGGCACTTGGTATGGTATGGGTCAATCAGAATTTTTTCCGACGGCAATATGATTCAATGAACCCAAATTTGAGCTCATTATGATGGGAGACTTTCCCCCGTTATGTTGGGAGAAGTAATTAAAGAGAAACCTGGTTTCTTTGTGTTTGGTACTGAGTTTTGGAATTTGGGATTCGATGTTTGGAAATTATGATGATTTGGGGTTTTGGTGGTGATGTGGGATTTGTTTGGATTTTGGGATTTAGGTTTTTGGTGGTGATTTGAGATTTTGGTACGGTAAACAGCGGAATACGAATACGAAATTTGAGTTTTGGCTTTTGATGTGGGTTCATGATTTGTTTGTGGATTTGAGCGGATTCAGGATTTGTTTGTGGATTTGGATGGATTCATGATTTGTTTGTAGATTTGGGCGGATTCATGATTTGTTTGTGGATTTGGGTGGATTCATTATTTGTTTGTGGATTTAGGTGGATATGAGGGATTAGATGAATACGAAGGGTACGGAGATGGAGCGGGGTAGCCTGCTGGTGGAGGCGGTGCATACCATAAGGACCTTGAGGTGGAGGGTAAAAGGATGAGGCTTGTGGAGGTGGTGGATATACTGAAGATGGAGGGTATGAAGCTGCCGGAGGGGCACCGTACGGGGATGATGGATATCCCCCTGGTGCTGGATTTGGTATGGTATTTGATTCAGTAACAATGCAGCGGATTTGTGGTTTTCAGATGCAGGATTGAACCTACTCTGATACCAAGATAATGTAGTCTGGGGTTCAACTCCAAAACCAATTGGCAATAGAGAGAGTAGCCCAAACCCTTATAAACCCACAGACAAGGTCTCATATTCCCGATGTGAGATATATATCTCAACAGGTGGATATATATACATTTATTGGTTTGCTGAGTTATGAATAGAAGCACTCTTATCTCATCCTTGCTTGACAGAGTTAGGAAAACACGAACTCATTTAGAAAGTTCATGCCTCATATTTCAATAAATTCATACGACCTTCATAAAATATTTAATTCTCATGAAATCTTTCCCTAAAAGTGATGACTGACAAGAAAGGTTACAATGTACGTAGTTTCTGCATCCACACGGTTTCAGGAAAGTATGAAATGTTGAACTTCTAAGAAAGACATGATAATTGGAAGGGGAGGTCATTGCAAAGAAATTCAATGTGAAAGTAACAGCTGAACAGAAGTTGGTGAAATTCTAAGAAAGGATACAATATCCAACCAGTGATCTTGGTCAAAGTCTGACTTGAACCAAAAGTTGGAGAAACCTCAAATCAAGCAGCCCCCATCAGACTTGCAAGATAAACTAAAATAGTTCTCAAGAAAATAGAAGAATTAATGGAATACCAAAAGAAAAGAAAAGAAAAAAATAATAATGGAATAGCTGATGCTGTATGATGCAGCTAGCTGTTAAATTTTAATTATTTAAAGATGAATATATATATATGACATTGGGAGCTTTGGTTTTGAACCAGAGAACACACAATGATATATTACTAGAAGGAAAAGAATACAGTGTAGAATTGAAATATTGAATGAATTGAACAGATCTCAAAAGGGTACTACTAGTCAAGCCCTGCTGCACTTTTGGTCATTGACATGGTGTACATCTTAGGGTACTACTAGTCAAGCCCTGCTGCACTTTTGGTCATTGACATGGTGTACATCTTTTTATTCCTTACGGAGGATGGAGCAAATGAGGATGGAGCAAATGAGGATGGAACGTCTGAGTACTATTGTATCATCCAATGGTCATCATCATCTTCACAAATTCGTCGTAGTTTACTTGACCGTCGCCATCCAAATCGGCCTCCTTGATCATCTGCTCGACTTCTTCGTCCGTCATTTTTTCTCCTAGATTGATCATTACATGCCTCAGCTGATGAGAGTAGGCAGCAAAAACAGACATGGATTTGTAATGTGTTAGATTCTGTTGGCACTAAAACAACAATGTCAACTAAGAATTGTTCATGTTCATTGCACTGGGAGAGGTACAGGGAATCAAGATACGGATGGATACTAACTCATGCATATAAAAACTTGAAGGGTTAAAAACCATGTTGTTTAGGTAGTGAAATGCGATCTGGTGCAACACTATGCGCAAGAATTCAATTATTTCAGACAAGAAAAGGATATGTTTTCTGAACAAAATTGACACACAAATAGAAACGTAGCAAGTGTGTGTAAACTGTTGTTTGATTGGAAACAGACTGTTTTGGCAAGTGCATCCTAATTAACAAACGCACACAATTAGATGATAATATTCAATGGAAATCATGAAGGAAATTGTTTTCCTACCTCATTAGCTGATATATATCCATTCTGATCCTTATCGAATACCTTGAAGGCCTCTTTGAGTTCCTCCTCTGCATCAGTTTCCTGTCTCACATATACATAAACAAACATATTAAGGTATTTACATGAAATTAGTTAAGATTAATTAAGTCTATTTAGGACTTTAATTACAATTAAAAAGCCATCCATACACAAATACTGAAATACCTACCTTCATTTTGTTTGCCATCAAGTTCAAGAACTCGGCAAACTCTATTGTCCCATTTCCATCAGCATCAACTTCACTTATCATGTCCTCAAGTTCCTCCTCTGTTGGATTTTGATCCAGAGACCGAACGACCGTAGCCAATTCTTCAATAGTTATGCAACCTGCACATTCAGACATTCTAATTCAATCCTCATTTCATGAAAATGCGTCTAAAGTTTTAAACAGAATCATATAACATAAAGAAACTACTTCTAAATACCATCCTTATAGTTGTTCCTCTGTTTCTGGGTACACTCATACATATGAGAATCAGAAGTATAGAAGAACAGCTAGAGAATAGTACTAACTAAGAATTGAGGACATAGTAGTATGAAACTCACCGTCTCCATCCTTATCAAATAGACAAAATGCCTCTTTGAATTCAACAATCTGTTCTTCACTTAGTAACTCTGCCATGCTAAATGTTTAAATAAAAATCCCCTGAATAAAACCTCAAGAACACTCAAAACCTTACAGAAGTCTCAAGAGAGAGAGAATGTTGAGTATAGCTCAATCTTAGCTGGGTTTATGTAGTAGTCCAATAGGGTGCTTGAGAAAGTCCAACACATTTTGTTATCATGTAATAAACAAAGTTATGTTTTTGTTTCCCTTCTAGTAAAATAAGAACCAGTCAAACTTCAAGGCACGTTTGTTGTTACAGTCATGGCTTTATTGAAAAGAAAAGAATCATAAATTCAAACACGACCTTTCCCCTTTGTTTTTCTAGTTTCTACATGGACTTTAGTTAAAAGGGTTTTATAGGAAACAAACAATGCTTTACTCCAAATGCAGCATGAATAGTATATATAATTGATGGACAACACTAAAAAGACAGCTGTGAAGGTAAAAAGGGCATTCAAAGAGAGAGTGTCGTTGCTTGCACGAGACGTGAGAAAAAGAGAGAGATGACCAAAGAGCTAGAAAGCGTGTCCTGTTACTCGTGTATGTTCAACGCGCTTATATGGTAGCTGAAGCATGTTTCGCCCTTTAGAAGAAGAAAAGGGCACTTGGCAAACTGCAAAGGACAAATCTCCCAATTTAACACGGTATATGTTTCAATAGAATAGATTAAAAAACACATAAACACGGTATATGTTTCAATAGAATAGATTAAAAAACACATAAACACGTTTACTAACTTGGAATGAAAATCGTCATAAATCGATTTCAACAAGAATTACTATCAATAGATTCAACATATGCAAACTGAATTCTTCCTACAAGTTGAGCGCTCTATATCTTTCAGAGTGTATCGAGAAGTGAAACCCTAGGGTTTCTTTGGCAACGACGAGATCTCATGGTCTCCGGATTATGCAAGAGACTTGGTGGCGTCAGTAAGGGTCGGGTGGTGCTTCCCGTTTAGTGGCAATGAAACCTGGTTCGACAACTTTGGTCGTGGATTTGTTCGGTGACTGGTTTACTCTATTTGTTAACTTGGTTTTGGATCGTGGAGGGAGGCTTTCGACTTCGGCGACATTAGTGACAGTGTGATCGAGTCGCGATAGAGTGAGGTGGCATAAGGGAATTGGTATGATTCTGACGGTGTGTGTGAGTTAGTTCATGCATAACCCGAGAGAGAGCCACATGGATGTTGTTGTGAGAATCTTAAAGTACTTGAAGTCGGCTCCGAGGAGAGCAGTAATGTTTTCTAAACACAACAATATTCTTGATGTTTGTGGCTTCACATATTAAGATTGGGCTGGAAATATTACAGACAAGAGATTTACATCAGGTTACTTTACCTTTGTGGAAGGTAATTTGGTTACATGGAAGAGTAAGAAACAAAAGGTTGTCGAACGATCTAGTGCTGAGGCTGAGTACCGAGGTATGACTCATGGAGTATGTGAGTTGTTGTGGCTGAGAAATCTGTTACGTGATTTGGGCATCAAACCCAAAAGTGCTATGCAATTGTATTGTGACAAAAAGACAGCAATTGATATATCACAAAACCCAATGCAACATGATTGTACTAAACATGTGGAGGTTGATCGCCACTTTATAAAATAGAAGTTGGATGTCAATATTATTAGCTTCCGTTTTGTTCCTACTGAAGAGCAACTTGCAGATATATTCACCAAAGGAGTATCCAGAAATGCGTTTTATGACTCATTAAACAAGTTAGACATAATTGATGTATATGCGTCAACTTGAGTGAGAGTGTCAGCGTGAGCTATGATAGGAATATAATATTGTAATTATATCGTAGATTTATATTTACTAATTGTATTTATTGTAATCTCTTATATAAACTTTTACTGTGAGATGAATAATATATTAGACAATTCATTATCTCACACTAGTTATATTTGAGTAGTGGAAGCATATAAATGTTCCTTTCTTCCAAAGCCCCTCTAATCTGAATAATAGGCACTATGATCTCAAGGAGATGGCCGTGCACTTCGATCATAGGAGCAGCGAAAGCGCGGTATATTGCAATGGCGCATTTCATTGGATAAAAAAGAAAGAATTATGAAGCAACCTTGCCATTTGGTATGGGATTTGAGTAAGTTCATAAGGAAGGATAGTGATGTGATGCACTATTTTGACATGGAAGAAGAACGCTTGGGGCTCGTGTCTACTGCTACTCCTGAGAATTCACCTAGAGGCTTTCCAATGCAAACCAAATCATCGAGTTTGATTCAAACTAAAAGGACTTTGTCTCTTTGTCTTTTGTCTTCTTTCATTCTTCATTTTCAATTTGAAGAATTGATACAGTTAAACCCCTTTTCACTACCAGAAAAAAGACTTTAGCCGACGAAAATTTTTTTTGTCGGTTAAAGTGATTTTTTTCGTCGACTATAGTCTATGAACTTTAGCCGACGAAATTTGAAAAGTTTAGCCGACAAAATTAGGGTATTTCGTCGGTTAAAGTACCTTTTAGTTACAAAATTGCACTACGGATGTTTCGGTGTCCGATTGACTATTGCGATACCGATCTGGAAGCAGAACCGCCTTCCGAGTCAAGCTCAGGGCTAATGCCATGATATATGGGCTTTTTTGGCCATCCAAGTTCGTTTAAGGCTTTAAAATGACGTTTTTCTAAACACTTAACACACGAAAATGCTCATATCTACATCTATATGAGGTATTTTGGTCAAACCTTTAACACAACAAACACTCACCATAATGAGACGCAAATGGCCATCTAAAAATTTTGAGACATTTACCCCCTCTATGATAGGGCTCCCTATATAGATAAATAATGGTAAATAGTAGGCATGTTGTGATTCTGATCATCAAAATTCATAAACAAAAATACGACCATCAGATATTATCAATATGTTGAAATATTTCTATGGTAAAAAATTACACTTGATCCGATAAATTTAAGGGCTTCATCCAGAAGGTCAATCCCGTAAGTCAAACCCCTAAATTGTATTGACCGCAACTATCGGCACCAAGACTTTACCGGAATTACGTGATTTTTCAACCGTAGACATATTTCACCATTCCGGTCATATCTTATTTCACGACTTTTTTGCGTTTGAAGTTTCTACGTAGAATTTGTTTTAGAAACGAAACATTTACTTAAAGCTTAGTAAACAAGTTATACAACATTAGTAGGCATGTTGTGATTCCGATAATCAAAGTTGATAAACAAAATTCCGACAGTCTAATATGATCATTATGTTGAAATATGTCTATAGAAAAAAAATTCAACTTAATCTGACAACGTTAAGGGCTCGATCCTTACGGTCAATCACGTAAGTCAAACCCCTTAACACACGGAAATGGTTATTTGACCGTCTAAATTACGTATTTTGCCCGGATCTTCAACTGAAAATAGTTTCAAATCGATGAGACGCAACCAGTAGTATAAAAATTTTATGAAAAATAACTACCGGACAAAAAAATCACTTTAACCGACAAAAAAATTTTTCTTCCTCCAAGCCTTGCTCCTCCTCTTCTCTTCCAATCCTCCTTTTCTCCTCCTTCTCTTCTCCTTCTCCACCACCGGTGTAGAAACGAAAAAATATGCAAAAAATAAAATAACTATAGCCGACGAATTTTATTAAAATTCGTCGGCTAAAGTTTAAAAAAAAATTAAAAAAAATAACTATAGCCGACGAATTACCCTAAAATTCGTCGGCTAAAGTTAAATAATTAAATAAAAATAATAGCTATAACCGACGAAATTTAATACAATTCGTCGGCTAAGATCCAAAAATTCGTCGGCTAAAGTCCAGAAATTAAGCGACGAAAAATTTCTTCGTCGGCTAAATAAATGACTTTAGCCGACGATAAACGGTAATTTCGTCGGCTAAAATCTTGGTCGACGGCTTTTTCCCGACGACTTCTTAACCGACGATGTTTCGTCGGCTAAGAATTTAGCAGACAAATTTTAGGATTTAGCCGACGAAAAAATTTCGTCGGGTAAAGTAGTTGTTCCGGTAGTGTTTATTTTGTTTCCGTTGTTATTACTCTGATTGACCTTTGTCTCTTTAGAGATAGACTAGTCTTGTCCTTTTTTTCAGATCAAAAGTTCATCAGCGTCCTCAAACAGATCGAGGTATTTTAAAATACCTCAAACTGGTATATATTCCAAAGACAGAGAAGGCCATCATCATCATCATCATCATTCATCTCTGCCATTCGAACCGGTTACCCATCCTGCATTTGGACTCCTCCACCTAAGCCAAGACAAGTTCGCCGGTTCTCCATCTCCTTCATTAAATCTGTCAGTTCATCATCTACCTCTTGTAACAAGACGCGGCCGGCTGCCCTTCCTCCGACATCGGGATTCCTGATCACCTAGTCCCCACCTCCATCTCGATCTCCTAGTCGATCTCCTTGTCGTCTGCATCCGCTGCCCGACACGGCTGCCTCATCCTTCACCTAGACCGTTGCTGCCCGACCCGGCTGCCTCTTCAGCTCCACCTAAATCTGATGCGGCTACAATAGACTCACCCAAAAAATCCAGCACACCCAGCAGGTCCAGATCCAGCCCAAAAGTTGACCTGGTCTAGCGTTCGACTCGATCCGGTCCAGATCTGACCTGACCTGGTCCAGATCTGACCCGACCTGACCTAACCCGTATCTAATCTGACTTGATCCACAATCTGACCTGACCCACTGCCCGCATATCTCTTTCACTCTAGTTTGGACCCGAGTCCAAAACTAGACCAGGCCCAACACATCTAATTCAGTGTATCTTCACCTAAGTGCATTTTCACTTCAGTGGAAGTCCACCTAAGTGTAGGTACACCCAACACGTTGTTCCAGTCCAGCTTATTTATCTGGTCCATCATCACTGTCTTCATACTTACATCTTGCACCGAAGGTTGCCCAAATCAAATTTTGCAACATCAAGTGTAGTTCCACCAACACACGTATTCACCAGAATTCAAAAAAAATGGCCCGTTTATACATTGAAAATTTGAGCCATTGGGTGTCAGAGGAAGAGCTCGATAGTGTGTTCTGCAAGTTCGGAACAATAAGGAGGATATGGGTTGCAAAAAAAACCATCAGGTTTCGCTCTCATCGATTTTCATAACAGTAGAGATGTTGATGATGTCATTCGTGAATTAAATAGCTACAATGGCTGGAGGGTTGAGCTTTCACATAACTTTATATGTGCAGTGAGACACGGCTTCAATACTGGTAATACTTTTGTGACTAAAAAACCACGAGGAAGTGGTAAGATCAGTATTGCTTTAAAAATCTCTAACTTTGTTGGTTCTGATACTTGGATTATTGATTCAGGTGCCACTGATCATATAACTTATGATAAATCTTATTTAACAATTGTCTTCTCTTCTAGTGTCATATGTCACTAATGTTAATGGTGAAGTCTTTCCTGTGTTAGGGAAAGGGTCGATCCGTGTCACTCCTACTTTAGAGTTACATAATATTTTATATATACCTGATTTATCTCATCACTTGATTTCTGTTCCTCAATTGAATATTGAGTCTAACTGTTATGGAACATTTTATCCCATGTATGTGATTTTTCAGGATCTTCTTACCATGGAGTTTGTCGATCGGGGTATTTGAGGGGCAGATTGTTTCACTTGGACCAGAAATATGCAGGAGAGAAACCTACAGCACAGCCTCGCACCGCTTTGACTTCAAGCTCTATCCGGCTAAGTGAAATCTGGTTGTGGCACCGCCGCTTAGGGCACCCAACATTTAGCCATATGAAAAAGATGTATGCCTTCTTTATTTATTGTTGTAAATGAGTCTTCTCTATGTTGTGAAACATGTGTCTTGGTCAAGAGTCATCGTGCTACATATTCTCCGAGTTTTTGTAACATCCCCAATTTTTAAATTTCTCAAAATTGATTTTTCTTCTTAAAAATAGAAAGTAGAGGTCGCCACAAGTTCGCCATATTTTTCGATGAATTTTTCGGATACCCAAGATATTTGTAACGAGTTTTCAAAGTTTCGAAATCTACTCAAGATGACGACGTGACACTTTTGTCTTTGGTTAGTTTCCTTAGTCATCAAGTTTCTGTGCCTGTCAGTTTTAGTCCATGAATCACCTGGACATTCATCAATTAGAGGAACAAAAAGTTGTGGAGACTTTGGTGTGTCACAACCTCCCAATTTACATCAAAATTGTGACATTAGGCCAATTCTTATTAGTTGTCTCATCCTATAAATAGGACCAATGATAGGAGCATTTATGTGACGTTTTATAGTGATTAATATTATAGTATTTTGGCCATATTTCTTATTTATCTTAGTTATTTATTTGATTTCTCGTATTTCGTAGGTTTCGGGAGCAAATATGGAGAAGTTGGCTTAATCCGTGACAAAGGAAGGAGTTTCAATCACTTGAGGAAACCTTGATGGACAAGGAAAACCGAAGCGTTCACATTTTAATCCATTGGGCTTTTCCTTGGAAGTTAAGAAGTCCACGACCATTAAGGAAGAGTCTAGGGTTGAGGAATCATATAAAAAGAACCCTAATAGCAGCTGAGGAGGGATTATTGGCGGAAGAAACTTGTGACAGCCGAGAGAAGGAAAGGAAAAGGGCAGCAGAGCACCAGCGCCCAGTCGCTGTGCACCCAGACATGCACCTCGCGCGCACCCAGCAGAGCACCAGCGCCCACCCAGACGTGCACCTCGCGCGCACCAGCAGAGCACCAGCGCCCACCCAGACGTGCACCTCGCGCGCACCAGCAGAGCACCAGCGCCCAGTCGCTGTGCACCTCGCGCGCACCAGCAGCAGCAGGGCTGTGCACCGGTTCTTCTTCCATCTTCATGTATTCTTTTGGGTTTTCGTTTACAGTCATGAGTAGCTAAACTTCTTGTGGTTAGGGCTAGATTGAAGCCCTAGACATGATTACCTTGATGTTTTGATATTCGGATTTATATAAGTGTTGTTTCCCGGATGATAACAATTTCATTGTTCGTAAACTGTTATTCTCTTATGTGTTTCTTTGATTCGCGACCTTAGGAGCATGTTTTAGGATCGACCAGCCATAAACACATGCGTGACGACCAGTATCATTGTGTGTTTTATTTGTGGTGCGACAAGAGCTGCAGTGCTTGTATGAAATTGTTTCAAGGATACTTAGGATACATACCATGTTCTAGGATTCTTGCTATGTTCATATTCTCTTAGAACTTAATGATCTCTGATGTGTTAAATCTGAGCATATACCAAGCAGGACTGCATGTTAGAGAATAGGTTATGACATTCATACCAAATGCTTAACATACTAAGTAAGAGAGAATGAATACGAGAGTGCATCCATATACCAAGGACCTTTCGTGAGCATAGTCATCCATGGGAATTCACTACTTGTTAATCTGAGTTCATGATGTTGATGTATGATTGTTTGGTGGTGGATTTCGAAACCCTAGCTTCTCCATTTCATTGATTTATAAACCTTTGCCAATTCTAGTTTTTATCATTTTCGTCAGTTTTCATTGTCTGTTTTCTGCTCAGTGTTAAAAATATCAAATCAATTCAGAAAAATCTAAAACTTTGTCAGTAGTTAGTTTTACGTGTCTAGTTAGTTGTCTCCAAATTTCAGGTCATTTGGAGTAGTCTAGAGTCGTCAACTAGTCAGGTTCTCCTGACTGGTCAGTTCTGTCGTTTTTATTTGTTTTGAGTCATTGTAGTTGCAGCTTTATCCCAATCCCTTGCGGGTTCGATCCCTACTTTCATATACTATCTTCGACCATATATACCTTGTAGGGTAATTCATAAGTTATTTTTATGCACCTTAATTGGTGTGTGAAAATTCCTTTATCAACCAACATGCACATTCCTTCCACCTTCCATATCTGATTTGAAATACTTTCTCTCTCTTCATTACTCTCTCTCTCTCTCTCTCTCAACACATTCTCACTCTAGTTTATGTTGTTTTTCTTTTTAGAGTTGCGACTAAACTTCGACGGATCATAACTTTTGATCCGTAAGTCCAAATTTTATTCCGCAAAGGGCTACGAGTTCGTATCGATGTACTCATTCTAACCGTTGTGGTTGGGTTTTTAGTCGTGGTGATTTTTATGATGACCCGCTTTAAGAGGCTCGGTTTACGATCGGTATCCTCGGTAGGGTTTCAATATTATCAAGATGAGTGAATTCTTATAATATATTTAAAATATTCTTATATGTTTTAAAATAGTCAAGAAGCATGTTTTTGATCTTTTTAGAAATATTTCTCTATTTTATAGTGAAGCATGTCGGTTTGCGAAATATGTGGTGATTTATATTATTATAATATGTTAGATCCATTGTTTGACTAGTCATGGAACATGTAAAATTCTTGATTGGTTATTCAGAAGTAAGGATGTGACACACAGTGGTATAGGACTTGAAGGTCATTAGGTTCCTGTAGGGGATCAATAAATTGAAGGATAACTAATAAGAACGGATTGTGCGATATGATGAATTGCTTGATGCGATGTGTATACGATATACGTATTTTTGTTGCATGGGTAAAATGACATGACTTTTCGGGCATATTACATTGGTTCACTCACTGAGCGTGTGGGTATGCTCATCCACCCATATCTGATATTTTTTACAGATAAGTACTTAGATTGTGCCGAGCTGGGAAAGGGTAGCCGATGAGTCTATAAGATAGTGCTTTTATTTACATTCCACTTTGTAACAATCGTTCATACCTAGAAATAGCGCCCAGTGGTTAAAATATGTCGACGTCGGGACTGGGGTGTGACAATTTTACTAAGAGTGGTGTTCCTTTTGAAATAATTCATTCAGATGTTTGGGACCTTCTAGAGAGCCTACTATGTCGGGTATAAGATACTTTGTCTTGTTTGTAGATGATTGAACATGATTGTCATGGGTTGACCTCCTTAAAACCAAAGATGAAGTATTTCAAGTTTTTCGTACTCTTGTTGATACACAGTACAATAGTACCATAAAAGTTTTTCGCTGGGAGTATGTTAATCGTGTTTTTCCACAGTTTTTCCAAACACATGGAATTATTCATTAGACTACATGTCCACAAACCAGAGCAAAACAGAGTATCTGAAAGAAAAAACCGTCATCTCCTAGAATTGGCTCGTGTCATTCTTTTTAGTACTCATATGCCTAAATATCTTTGGGGTGATGTAGTACATGCTTCCGCTTATCTTATCAATCATCTTCCATCTAGTGTTCTTGATGGAAGGATTCCTTTTAAGGTTCTTGCATCTCATGTTCCTATTCCCTCATTTCGTAATCTTCCTGCCTGTGTCTTTAGTTGTGTTTTTTGCTCATGTTCCTAAAAACCAGAGGTCTAAGCTGGATACCCGGGCGATTAATTTTGTGTTTGTTGGCTATGGAGGACATCAAAAGGCTATAAATGTTACCATCCGCCCACCAGAAAGTATTATGTCACTATGGATGTCACTTTCTTTGAAAATATGAGTTATTTTTCTTTATCTGATACTTCTCTTCAGGGGGAGAATTCATATTTGAAGAGCTGTATCACGGTAAGGGGGGAATCAGAAGAAGTGGAAGAAATCACGCTTACAAGAGATACAATGGCGGGTCCAGTTGAGATCATTGTTCAATCAATTTCTAAAGCAGAGGTTCATCCGGAAGCGGAGCCTCAGGGAGAAACAGATGCACCGGTTCCAAACACTGAAATTGTAATTGAAGACACAACTACCCCTCTTGTCATTACTCATACCCCTAATCCACAGCTCGTTGGTACTGAAGATCACACATTTGAGGAATGTCACCTTAGTGATACTAGTAATAGTGACTGATAGTGGTCAATATGTGTTACCAAACAGGTCTACTCGAGGTCAACCACCCAAAAGATATGAACATATTTTTTAAGCCAAATCAAAGTACCTAGTAGTACACTACATGTCCACAAGAGGTTATCTAAGTCATATGCATCATTTGTGAATCAAATATTTGTTGTATGACTTCTATCAGTATCTAACAAAGTGCAGGATGTATTGAAAAATCCAAAGTGGGGGAAAACAATAAAAGAAGAAATGGAGACATTACAGAAGAATGATGCATGGCAACTTATGCATCAGCCACAAGGCAAAAAGGTTGTAGGTTCTCGTTGGGTGTTCATTATGAAATACAATGCAGATGGGTCAGTAAATTGATATAAAACACGCCTTGTGGCAAATGGATTCACTCAGACGTATGGAATAGACTATGATGAGACATTTTCTCAAGTTGCCAAAATGAATACTATTCGGGTTCTACTGTCTTTTGCTGCTAGCTTAAACTAGTCACTCTGACAGTTTGATGTCAAGAACACTTTCCTGCATAGAGAGTTAGCTGAAGAGGTGTACATGAGTCTTCCACCTAGGTATGTAGCTGGTTCTCCAGGTGAATTTGTGTGCAAATTGAGAAAGTCTTTGTGTGATCTGAAACAGTCACCTCGTGCTTGGTTTGGGAGGTTTTCGCTATTCATGCGTAAGATTGGTTACAGACAGAGTAATTCAGACCACACTTTGTTTCTTAAACATCAAGGTGAGAAGTTAACAACCGTAATTATTTATGTTAATGATATGGTGATCACTGTTAATGATACTGTTGAGATGACTAGATTGCAGAAGCAGTTAGCCTTGGAGTTTGAGATGAATGACTTAGATGAACTTAAATACTTCTAAGGTATAGTGGTAGCAAGAGGGAGAGAAGGGATCTACTTGTGCTAGAGGAAGTACATCTTGGATCTGTTAACAGAAACAGGTATGTTGGATTGCACACCTATCGACACACCTATTGAGCAAAACCATCGTCTAGCAAAATATCCGGATCAAGAACCTATTGATCGAGCTCGCTATCAGAGATTGGTTGGGTGCTTGATTTACTTGACCCATATATAATAGACCAGATATTGCATATGCTGTGAGTGTGGTGAGTCAATTCATGCATAACCCGAGCGAGAGTCACATGGATGTTGTTGTAAGAATTTTAAGGTACTTAAAGTCAGCTCCAATGAAAGGAGTAATGTTTTTTAAACACAACAACATTCTCGATGTTTGTGGTTTCACTGATGCAAATTGGGCTGGAAACATTACAGACAGAAAGTCGACATCAGGTTACTTCACCTTTGTGGGGCAAATTTGGTTACATGGAAAGAGTAAGAAACATAATGTTGTGACACGATCCAATACTAAAGCTGAGTACAGAGGTATGCCCCATGGAGTGTGTGAATTGTTATGGCTAAGAAATTTGTTATGTGATTTGGGTGTTTATCCCAAAAATGCTATGCAGTTGTATTGTGATAATAAAGCTGCAATTGATATATCATAAAATCCAGTTCAACATGATTGTACTAAATATGTGGAGGTTGATCGACATTTTATAAAGGAAAAGCTAAATGCCAAAATTATTAGTTTTCCCTTTGGAGTTGGAAGAGCAGCTTGTAGATATACTCACCAAAGGAAAACGACATTACGGAGCAATTTAGTCATTTGACAACAGTGTTCTAACATAGTTTGTTGTAGAGTTCCATATCACAACCAGTGCCTAGATTTTCACTGGTTAAACTGCAGAAAATGGATGCGAATGGTAGCAATCCTTTCCCGTTCCTAACTCCCATTTCAGATAGGTTTGCCCTTTGGAACTATTTGATCCTTGATCCACATGTAAATGGGAACCAACACATAGTAAGCTCCTGCAGTTGCTCCAAGAATAAGCCGGAAAAGAAACACAAATGGATTGACAGGCTTCGTCACATCCTCAACCTTTGGACCAAGCTGCATCAAAACACATATCAATTGAATATGACAAGTGAATGCATCAAAGGGCAGGAAATATAAGCCTCCTAAGTGACCTAGTGTTTAATCCTTGAGGTCAATCACAATATGTAAATCCTTGACCTAGTCCAGTTCTAGCGTAAAGGGCCGTCGTCTGATTCAAATGTACTTAACTACTAACTTCGCATAAAACAGGTAATTCCAGCCTTCTCTGGCACTAAATACTTGTATAAAACCTCCAATCTTAGGTTTACTGAATATTCCTTTAGAACTGGATATTGCCTTGAACCTGTGTATTGCATGCTTAAACACTATGAATTAATCCCAGTTTAAAATAAGAGCACTGTAAATATTACTTACTTTTGGATAAGCTTGTAGTTTGCATTCAAATTCTTGTTACAGTTGAAACCTTTATAGATAGAAGTATTATAGTTATACTGCCTATATTTATGTCGAACTAGTCCCTTCTTATACACGAAAGATTAGAGCACTGTAAATATTACTTACTTTTGGATAAGCTTGTAGTTTGCATTCAAATTCTTGTTACAGTTGAAACCTTTATGGATAAAAGTATTATAGTTATACTGCCTATATTTATGTCGAACTAGTCCCTTGTTATACACGAAAGATTCTCATTCTTAGTATACTAGGAGAATATACGGGTTCAATAAGAAGGCTACGCAGGTGATTTAATTTGTTTTCTGTGATCAAGTTCAAAGATATGTACAAGTATTCTGCATAATTAAGATTAAAAGACACTGCTCAATCCTATATGTAATTTAAACGAACACAATTTCATAACAAGCTTTGATCTGGCATAGTCTACTGTAATGTTCCTAAATTAGTTTCAATCTAACAGAAGGAGTGTTATGTTTTCTGTTCTTGTAACCACATCGACCACCCTCAGTGTCACCAGCACCATCATAAGTTGTCTTTGCCACTACTGCAACCCTTACAATGGTCACAATCACTAAAATGACCACTACAATGGTCAGTATTCCACCAAATATGGTTGCTGCTGCCATTTTCCAAATGACATACACTGCCACCCACTGCTCGCACCAAAATCAATCTGCCATAGTCTCCACCACTACCTAACACTCCCTACCATCAAGTTCGACTTCTGTCAAAGTTTCTAAAAATGTGACGATCACTACCTTCGCTATTATATAACTAAAATGGACTTTGCAGGTTATCCAAAATTTCCTTGAAAGGAGAGCATTTCCAGCTAAACTATAGAGTAATAAATCACAGAACTGGTCAACTAAGCCATGCTACCTTCTCTCAAGGCATAATGACAAGCAACAAATGGATTGTTACCACCTCCTAATCTAAACGTTTTAAGAGTATAATAACTTGCAAGCCTCTAAGTTATTGCATGATGCTCCTCTGGATGTGGCAATGTTTGTCAAACAATATACCAATGATATAGTGATTCTGGACTTCATTTTCTAATCTGAGAAAAGAGCTTTACTTTAACTTTCTACCTTTTTAAGGGATAAAGAATAATGTACCTGAAGAGGGGAATCTCCAGTTAAGGGCTTCACACCTGTCACAGAGCAACCCATAATCAGGCCATGCCGGCGAACTCCACGGTACCACTTTGGACCAATTCTTTTTAGTTTAACATCTTTGAAACCTGCCTTTTCGAACCAATCAATGTATTCTTCCTCTGTTGGGAAGAGCATCCACACGTCTGCAAAAAAACGAGACAGCCAGAAGGTCGGGTACACAGGGCCTATAAGACAGGCTTTTCCTCCAATTTTAAGTACCCTGTATGCTTCCTTGATTCCACGCTGTGGATCCGGCCAATACTCTATACTGAGGAACAAAATCATAAGAATGCATAAGATATAGAGTTACTAACATTGTTGTATAAACCTAAACTGTATAGTATTACAGCTTGCTATGCATCGGAAAAGCCCCAATAAACCCAACCATCCGAAAGCATAATACACTCCCCAATTAATTCTTAAAGTTAAAAAATTTGCCATGACAACTAATTTGGATTTCTTTCATTCACCTCAATGATAAATCTGAAATAAAGAACACAGCAGCATAACAGGAATGAAAGTTTCTAAGATCAGATTCCACTTTCATAACACAAATCTCAATCCTCACTTGCATTGCCTTCAAATGGAACTACATTACAGCAAAGCAATAGCTGCATATATATATTTTACCTTCCAGCAGAGACATATCTATCCGCATAATCAGTTGGGAAAGGCAGATCCTCGGCATCACCTTCGATTATCTTGCACTCTTTCAAGGGCTCCTTCTCCTTAGCCTTGGCAAGCTGGTGTGGCGATTGGTCAAGAATTGTAACATTTTTGGCATCCACATGCTTCACAATCCCCAGTGTTGTGAACCCAGTTCCACCTCCAACATCCACCACTGTCATGTTGCTGTCATAAAGATGAGCCGGCTCGAGAGCATCGTCTCTCATGTCCTCAGTCCAATGCCCAGGGTTTATCACATGATCATAGACTATAGATAAGAACCTATAGAACCAAAAAGCTTCTTGCTTGTGCTGTATGAACCTAGGCTGAGAAGCAGGCCTTGAGGATGAGACACTGCATATGGGTCCCATAGTTCTAGCCTTGGAATTTCTGCCATAACTAATAGAACCCTTTTTGGGGAAAGACCCATATTGAAAATTTCCGCCTGAACTTAACCCAGTTGGTGCTATGCCAGACCCAAGTTTCAGATTCTGAACTCCAAAGAGCATTGATATAGCCATGGTATGATAAAGGGAAAACAAAACCCACAAAATTAAACTCCTAATTTATACGCTCTCTTTTTTCCACTGATTACTAGAAACTGAAATCACAACTCTATCAGATAACTTGGGGATTCAGAATCAGACTGAAGTCAGCAACAACCATGAGGATTCAGATTACCCCATCATATAAATATCAAAGGAGAGGCTTACCAAACACAAGTGGCTTACCGACGGTTGTTCTACGAAGGGAGATAGGAAGAGAGAGTTTTGATGGCCACCACAGGCTGTAGTGGTAGTACTTGGGTCAGTGATGTGGTAGCTGTCAGACACCTTAAACGTACCGTTTTGGGTCCACCAGACAAGGCTGGTGCTTTTATTAAACTAGGGAGCTTAGGAGTTAAAACCTCAAAGTTGGATTTGTCTTGCAAGAAAATGTCAAGCTTACAATCTCTACTTCCAGTCATGGTTATTTACTACAATCTGGAAAACTACAAATTACACTCTTATTGGATGGTCAATAATGGACCAAAAAACCTGCAAAACTAAAGCCTAGAAAGAAATACTGTACTATATACTGCACTCTCATTATTCAGATACGGGGATCAAATTATGACTATGTATATAGAGTGCCTTCTGCAGCTTCAGATTATGATTTATGACATCTCAGATGCCACCTCTGATTGTCTCTTCAGGAGAAGCTCCGAAGGCAACTCAGATAGACTGTCTGGTGACATGCCTGATAAAATTTCTGAAGGCGTCTCTGATGCAATCTCTAAAGGTATCTCTGACGAAGTCTCAGTAGGTATCTCTGTTGAAGCCATGGGGGATATCTCTGATGAAGTCTCTGAAGGCATCTCGGACGAAGTCACCGAAAGCGTGTCTGATGAAGTCTGTGAAGACATAAGTTCTGATGGAGTTCGAACTTCCCTGAGCTGAACTGAGTTCTCAAAGCAGTGATAGAAACCGAAGTGGGGGAATCTCTCATACCAGGTGACTTCCTGTTCATGTGTATCCCAATGATCACCACTGCTGCTCTTCCCATACTTGTGAACCCACCCTGAACCATTGTGGCCTTCTCCCCATGTTTTGTTCCACCGCTCTCCATACTTGCCTTCCCACCATGTTTCACCCTGCTTCACACCATGGCCATTTGGATCAAAATGTTCATCCCATTTGTCACCCCATTTCGACCAACCATCTCCCTCGCAGCGTTCTGCCCATTTGTCAGTGTATTTATCACTCCCACCATGTCCATCATACTTTTCACCCCACCTGCAATAGAATGAAACAAACTGAAAACTTTGAAAAAGAGCTATGTTCAACCAGAGGGAGAGTAGATTCATCGAGACATATGCACAAGTATTAGTATGTGCAAAGCAACTGTCATGTGGAAGATTTTTGGATTCCTTGTAACAGTTTAAGTTAATATTTGGTACCTTTCATGCCAAATATGAGCATGACCAGCATCAACCGGAGTGTTTGGATCAATTGAACACCACTTATGAGCCCACTTCTCAGCTTGGCCTGAAGCATCGTAATGCTCCCACCATTTCTCTTGCCATTCATCGCCTCTACCATTCTTTCCCCATTTGTCTGCAGATTTCTCCATATGCACAAGTCCACAGTTCTGCAACCGAAACCAAATTCACAGTTCAGTTTGTCTAACAATATATGAAACATTTGTCAATACTCATAGATTAAAATAAACTACACGAAGTTGATAGCATGAGACATGAATTTGGACGAAAGCTTGCATTGCCTATCGGTGCAAAATAATTAATGCATATAGAAGTGCAGGCAAATAGAGGGCCAAGGTTGAACCCGATTGAAGAAAATGCACATACATGGAGGAGTTGTGCTACCAGTAGGTGCAGGGATGCAGACATACGAGAATTAGGTAAGGGTGATGCATTTGAATATAAAATACATTTCTACAGGGAACACAGTGACTATTCTTTCTCCTTTACTGAAGCAAGTAAAACATATTTTACTACATAAACTCTAGCAAAGTTGCTGACTTGCTTTCTAAATCCAATTGGAGATATGGTTCACAAATGTCAAGTTAATAAACTCTACTAGCTAGACAAACAAGAGAAACTAACGAAACTAATAGGAACAAGGCAGTCACTGAATTTCACAATTCTTTTTCAGAATAGTTCTGACACACGGATGTTAAGAAGTCAAGGACTACAAATAAGTTAAAAATAAGGACTTTAGTATGGGAATCTGGTTGGTGAAATACAGGATTACATTTTAGGGTATTAACTTTTACAAAACATGAGTTGCAACTTGCAAGAGGATAAAAAACAGCTTTATAAGATGAATCTGACCTATAGTTCTTTCAATCCCTCTATAAAAGTCCAAAAGTTTAACAAAGATTTTGAAAAAGGAATCTAGGAATGCATTCACTATAACCCAATTATTGTTCCTGACCCAAAGATTATGGCTAATAAAAAGAATCCTTATATGTCAAGGAAATTAAAAAAGGATGAAGCATTAGCGGCAGTTTTAGAAGCAGCCCTTGATGAGATTAAATGAAAGATAAGTATAGTTAAGCCCAATAACCTGCCACATAGCTTCTTTCCAATGTTCACGCCAGACATTTCCATGTGCATCACGTCCCAATTTTTCGGAACCAAGCTCCTTGTGGCCTAACTCATCTGCAGCTTCCCAGTACTTCTCTTGCCACTCAGTAACTTGGTCAGCACTGACACCTCTGATCATTGTCCACCTGCATGTCACACCATCCGGCCTTTGCTCAATTCCAGATTCTTTCCACCACCTAGCTCCATCTGTGTACACACCAGATAATGACTCCTCATCCACCTTATCAAGAGCACGAGCAGCTTCTGCTGCATGCACTGAAAACTCATGTCCAAGTTCATGTTCCTCTTTTGTGGAAGTAGACTCTGCGACATCCACTTCCTCAACCTGCTTCAGTGACTGCAGAGGGGGAAGACGAGGGTTTGACAGATTACTCTGAAGAGGAATTGAGAGAACATCCAAGGATCGCTCTTTCTCCTTCAACGGAAGACTCAAGTTTGGACTTGCCAAAGGCTTTTTCGCTGCCTGCAAGTCATCTGAACCATCACTACTCGGCGGTGTCCACGACCAAAAATCTGGACCTGGAGTCACGGCTCCTGAACTACCTTCTGACAGAGGCACAATTACACTCCCATCCTGCATTCCTATCAAAACTAAAAGAGTTCAAGTCACAGAAACACTAAACTAACAATCTGCAAGTACCAAAGAGGGATACAACTTATTTTGAATACTCTTGGAATGGAAAATTTCCAGTCAAAGAAAGTCAACAACACACAAGTTGAGCACAATTTCAATAAAATCAAAAACTTCAGATGTTGTTACTAAAACAGGAAACCGCTATCTCATTACTCTCTTCTTAATTATGCGCATATCCCCTATTGCAAAATATACCTACTTCAATAGCAGCTCTCACAATTTGACAGATGCAATCTCCAGAAATCAAATAAAGCCAAAATTCAACACTAAAATTTCCATAATCATCATTAGCATCCAGAAATTTAAACTATCAAACTCCAAATAAAATAGACAAAATAAAAATTTCAAACCTTTACCTTCTTCTTCTACAGTAGCCGCGCCGTCCGGCTCAGTCCTCAATCCACCTAACTCCGGCTTACTTTCACTCCTCACTCCACCCGAACCGGCCTCGCCTGAACCGGACTCCTCCTTCTTCAAGCCGCTCTCTTTCAAAAGCGCGCGGGCCGCCGCGATCGCCGCCGCGGCCCGATCAACGACTTGCATTCGCTGAATCCGATCCCTCTCCTCTTTCGAAACCTCCAGAATCTTCCCAAACTCCTGGCTCTTCTTCTCCAAATGCTCCCCAATCCCCTCGCCTTCCGCCGGAGCTGGATTCTCCGCCTTCTTCCACATTCCGAGGAACGAGTCCCCGCCGCCGCCGTCCGAAGACGACGCTCTCGCCTTCAAGCTGACTCCTCGGTTCCCGATTCTCCCAAACGGCTGCTCCGTAAGGATCGGGCATCGGTACCTGTGGCGGTGTAAGTAGAAATGGGAGGCGCGTGGAGCACAGGATCCGAGATGAGACGACGCCATTTTTGTGAGGGTTTGTGATCAGTGAAGGAGTGAAGAGTGGAGGAGAGGAAGTAACTGTGAGCTCAGATATGTCTCGTTTTTAATTATCTTTTTTTTAAAAGGAGGGAAAAGATCATGTGTTTCGTTCCGTGGAATTGAAGGAAAGCTTGTGATGCGGATTCTGTTTGATGGGAACACGTGGCGGGAATTGTGACGTTCTGTGCCCCGAAACTTGGAGCACAAAACCTTTGAGGTTAGCCTGGTTAGTTGAGTCAAATAATTAACCAATATCTATATGGGGATTCATTGGTTTCTCTTCCTAGTTACTGGCGAGGTATTTACAATCTGCTCGGCTATTGATACTGGTAAATTTGTCTTCACATGGATTCTTCTCTTGTAATAGGGTTGTTCGGCAAGAACATCCTCTCTCTCCTCTTTTATTCTGTTTAGCAGAGGAAGTATTGAGTCGTGATCTTAGTAATCTCTTTGCCACAAGGAAAATTAAGTCGTGATCTTGGAAAGCAGCAGCTGAATTGTTTATAGAGATATGGTAAAACAAATATTGGAGCTATTTTTGTTGTAATGGCTGAAGCAACTAGTCTCTATGATTGAAGGGTTACATATTGTTTGTCTACATCTGTCAACACTCCATTGTTGTGATTGAAGATGAATCCAAGATCTTGATTGAGATTATATGACCAGCAGATGTTCCATTCCTTCATGTATTCATCAGACGTTGGTTCAAGACATCATTTAATTTGATAGCTCCCTAACTATCTTTGGTTGTGTGCCGACATGTGCATCATGATCGAAGCCAATTTTGTGGCTGATAGAATTAGCTAATTTAACTCATGACTCATAATCCATATGTTTGGTTTAACAACATTTCCTTCTGTGTCCTAAGTGTTTTAATTGGATGGAAGAGGAGTAGAAAGAGGTTTTGTTTCTTTATTACCTGTAGTCGACTTAAAACAAAAAATAAATACTTAAAACAAGTGCGAGTAGAATGAGTTATTGATTGTTAATCATTAATCGTTTGTTGTTAACTTTTTCGTTAGTTCTTTAGATCGCGTTTATGATAACTGAAAAATAAACATTATGTAATAATTAAAGGTGCTTACTATTAATTCTCCAAAAAAAATCACAACCAGATGCATAACATTAGAACCAGTCAAAATTTAGCTAGTTATGAATCTGAAATAAAAGAGAATGTAATAACATTGCTAAGCTAGTAATTAAAAGATGCATAGTATTGGTAAGAAAATATGACTGTAGATTCTATTTTTGTCGTACGCGGTTCATGCACGCAGCTGCAAATAAGTCAATATATATGGCATTATTAATAATATGACGCTAGCAATTTGAGTTTTGTTTTTAAAATGAGAGTTCCATATATAATTGTCAAAGTGTGGTCATTTTTGTGTCTTGTCCAAATGCTATACTTAATACCACCTTTCATTTTAGGTAAAAAAACATGAAGGCAAATGCGAGTACCTACCTGGTGAATGCATAACATCTCCAATGGAAATCAAGTAACTTCTTTCTATATAAGAATGCTAAAGGAGCCTATATCTTCCCTTTAAAATTAATCTGCTCTCATTCTCATTTCTCAAAACCTACCACAACATCCATTTGTTGCAGTTCGATTAAGCTCGCTCTCTCTAAAAAAATCTATATATTTCTCTCTAAATATGTTTTCGTCAAGCTCCTCGATCTCTTCACCATGGTCGGAGCCATCATTTGAGACTGTATCGTCGCCATCTTCGTATGAGTCGGAAATGTCATCAGTATCCCAATTTGAAATAAAGGGTTCATCGAAACTATTTGATTTAGAAAACTTCGTAGATCACTTTCCACCGACGCAGATAATTGACTACCGGGAGATACAAAAAAACCAAGGGATCTATCCTTCTTCTTCTTCTTCTTCTTCTTCAAAGGAGTTGGTTCTGTATAAACCGCAGAGACAACACCTTGAAAACCTGCAAGAACGACTCGAAAAAGTTGTCAAGAATGTTGTTCATGTAAGATTGAGTACCTTAGAAATCTGGTATTACATTATTTTATGATAGTAACTTTACATAAACTTCAACCAGTTGCCTTTATGCAGAAAGAGGTGAAAATGTTACTGTTACAAGCAAAGGGGGAGAAAAAGAAAGAACAACAGCCTGAGCATGACAATGAAACTAGCTTGGTTATTTTTCATTTCGTTCTGTTTTTCCTAAATGTTATACATCTACATCTATTTTCATTTTATATATATCTAATTTTTTCATTTTAATTATATATTTTTTATAAACTTTGATAAAACAAATAACATTGACTAATTTGCTATTTATTTAGAAGGAAGAGGCCACTGATTCGACGAATGAAGACGATAAACATACGGTAGAGAATGCTCAGGATGACAACGAGGGCCGTAAAGTTTTAGACAAGGTGATTCAGTATTTTTCAAGGATGACAGTTTTTGTTTGTAATTTTATTGTATCAGAACCTATTAGGTTGAATTTCATCCCATGAATATAGCGGGATGCTTGAAACCATAAACCAATCAGATACTATTTGCCTAATGTAACAGGACTTAACCATGGCTCAGAGGCAAGCTCGAACGACCACCAAGCTAGTTGCCTACAAACCGGATGTGTTCTTTGAAATACCTGAAGATTTCAAAGTTGACGATGAAACTGTAAACGAGGTATGTTATCTATATTTTTTGGTTTACAACATTATATTTCTTCGCTTGTGAGTAAGCATTAGGAGGTGTGTATATTATGGATCTCATGTTGTGTTTGTTGGGTTGATGCATGCAGTTTGTGCCCAAGGATGATATCCTTAGGGAAATCATTGCTCAATGTGACAAAAAGTATAGTTTCATAGATAGACTTCATGGATGGGATATAGAATGTAGGATGCGACTAAGTGGCAGCCAACAATTTGATAAGGTAATTTTTCATTAATTTCATTTAACTAATGTTAATATCTTAACTTAATATAGTTGAAATTGTTCGAAGATAGCTTACCGGAGATCAATTATTCAAGAACCCTAACATCAAAGTTTTACTTGAATTGTTCCGTGCAGTATTTCACGCACTTAGAATCTGGGATTGTGATGCGATCAATTCGTGAAATTATGAGGTTCATCTTTTATGAGGTGAACCCTAAACAAATGAAGGAAACAACGAGGAAACGCAAAGCGATAGAATTAGGGGAGTGAAAGATGCGCTCCCTTTGTTTGTCTTATTAAAACCTATGAGTGTTGCAAGAATCTGGCAGACTCTATCTGAACTGTCCTGCAACATAATTAAAAAGGTGATAAATAAATAGCAGAAGCTCTTTCAGTATTGATCTGCATTATAATTAGGGACAGGCTCATACATGAGAGACCTAAATAACAAATTAACAACTCATTACTTGAAGGGATATGTGAGCATTTAGCTGATTAGCAGCCATCATATCAGCCTCATTTCCACAGCCCCTTTTCCGGGACAAACCTTCACGGCCTTAAAATTTTTATAATGAATCTGGAAAATCACGGAAGCATCGAAACGTAGCATATCAATGCTCTGGTTGTATGAGGCTCAAGTGATGAGCAATTGTGATAAGTCATGTTTGTAATTTTGTAACTTCTAAATCGTAGGAAGCACAATACTGTGAAGTCATATTTGTATTACATTTACACGACTAGCGACTAGCCGTGTAAAACTCGAGCTCTGAAAAGTAAAACTCGAGCAGCAGAGGAAATTAGCCGCAAAGAAGCTTGTGATGCCCTGGAATTGTTATCAGTAAGATGACTTCGCTAAAATCAGAATTGAAATACGTGTGACTGTTGGTCACAGCTCTTCTGTGTATCTGAAGAAGCAAAGCTGACGAGTTGAGATCGACCTCATCGCTCTAATAGTCATTTGAAAATTCCAAATCATGATAAATATAAGAAAATCTGGCAAGAAGAGTAGAGCATCGTATGCAAGAACAGGTTGCTGTAATTGGTATTTGGGATGTGCCTGGGAACACAATACACGGATTCAATTCGAATTAGCAGCTGTTATACACTCTTAATTAAAGAAGCAGATCGAACTGCATTCCACGTACGTAAATCAGTTATATATAAATTATCACTCTTAATTAAAGAAGCAGAACTGCATTCCACGGATTCAAGTCAAAGTTTTTTTCTTATCACTTATCTAAATTATCAGTTTTCTTTATATATGTATATATATATACATATATATATATATGTATGTATATATATTTCAACTGAAAAAAAAACAAAGAACACAAATCCTAAATCTAAAAAACACGATCGAACAATAAAAGTGATGATAGAGAGAAAGTTCTAGGAGAAAAGAAAGCTGAATTTGAGGAAAGAGTCTGAAACCAATTTGTTATGTTTGCTCAAGAAACCCTAACGTGAGGAAGAAAGAAGAGGATTATGAAGAGTTTTCTGGGTTATGATCATGAAGCTTCCTTAACTTGTTGAATGGTTAATTAAATTGGGCTTAAGGTTATTTATTTTGTTTGATTTTGGGGTTCAGATCATGACATAGTTATTGACTGAGCAGGAGATCTCAGAGATGCGGCAGGTAGATCAAGTGGTGATGTACGATGGAGATTTGAAGGTTGTGGTTGCCGATCTCGTTGGTCCAGCTCTAAATGACATTAGTGATCTAGTCGAAGAAGAGAGTCACATGAGAGAGAGAGAGAGCACTTAACCGATTTGATCTTTATTTTTTCTATTTATTTTTTTATTTTTTTATTTTTAGGATACATGGAATCTCATCTAGAGATAGTCCATCAGTTTCAGCTAAAAAAGCAACAAACTTGCCTAGGAGTGCAACTTTGTTTTCCTCATTACTTTCAGTTCCAACCTTCTTTAGTTGAAGGTAAGCTGCAAAATCATTTACAATGCAGTAGGATTTGTGGTGAAATCCACTAATCCTTCATTAGCAGTTGCATGGTTGACCTTGAAAGTGTGGCTAGATGTTGGCTTTTTCTGGAAAATCTTAGCTTCCCTTGAGAACGTTTGCTCCTTATCAAACTTTGACTTTAACTCGGGATGTAAAATCCAGCAAGTTTTCTTCAGATGCCCTTGATGCTCACAGTAAGTGCACCATAGATCAGACCTCTTCCCTTTGAATCTGAAGCACTAACTTTGGAATCTGCATTCATGACCTTCCTCCTGACTTCTTCCCTTTGAATGGTAGAGTATATGCTCATTAGGGTTGGTAGCTCAGAACTCATGAGAATATGACTTCTTAAGTCTTCATATTTTGATCCCAAGCTAGCTAGCGATTGGAAAATTTTATCTTCTTATGCTATTTGTCGTAACTTTTTGGCAACACTAGTATGAGGTCTATAGATATTGAGCTCATTTAACTTGCTTTTCAACCTTCTAAGGTGATGGATGAAGAAGTTACCTTCTTGCTGAAGGTTGGAAATGTCTTTTTGGAGTTGGAAAACTTGAGCAACATTATTTTGATTTCCATACATCTCTTCTACAGCCTTCCAAAGATCCATGGCTGATTCTAAGAAACTGAAAATTTCAGCAACAGCAGGTTCCATGGAGTTGAGAAGCTAAGACATAACGAGCAGATGCTAATGAACCAAAAAATGTCATTGTCACAAGAACCTTAAGCATTCATTTTAAAATACAAAAAAAACATGTTTTACTCACCTATGAGCCATCATCGACCAAGCTCATCATATATTTTAAATCAAAAAACATTGAATCATCAACATGACCATAAACAAAATTTATTCTCAAATGGGAACCTTAGTAAGATTTACTCACCTTGACAATCCCGCTACGTTTTACAAACACAAAGCTAAGCTCAAAACAAACTCCACAAATCACCTAATTAACACAAATGTTAACCTCAGTAACTATACAAATGAAAGATTATCATTGCATCCCTTAACCCAAAACTTAGCCCAGAGGTTTTTCCAAAGGAGGACATTCTTCCTTCGAGACCTCCAAAGGTCGTCAATCACTCACAAACAACTCTTGTAACTGTCAACTATGACTTTCACAAACTCAACAACGTCTCACAAAAACGAACTAGCTACAACCTAATATCTCTTACAAAGTCATAACCTAGTTCGAAAACCATATCAATATGCTTGCAATAATCTATCTATGCTCAACATGATAACCCACTTATTAGCATAACAAACGTGATGTCAAGGCCGCCTCAGGGGACGGTGAGTGTCCTCACGTGCCACCTCCTAACACTTAAAAAATAACAATTCCACTACCTTCTAATCCAAATAACTGGCCATTCAACTTACCAGAGATAGAAGCCAATTCAACCTCAATCTGCCAAAACTTCGTAAAGCTCAACCGCCAAATCTGCCAATTGAGAGCTCAAGGTATTGAAACAAATTCTAATTCTAGCTAGCCTAGCAATAGCCAGAAGAGAAAGGGCCTCAGAACTTACCTAGAATGAACCACTGTCACCGTCGAATTGGAATTTTAGGCCAAGGCTGTGTAGTAAGCCTCCCTCTACTCTAATTGCTTCGAAAGAGGAGGACGACACCCACTGGCTAGCCTCGTCATCGCACGTCGTCAGACGAGAGGGCTTTGACCAGAGGAGCAACGACAACATGTGCTTCCTAGCCCGGTTACGCCTCCTACGTTCGTCGTCGACGTGAGAGACTGGCGTGGTGGTGTAGGCCGGAGTCAAAGCAACTCCAGCGTGGTGGTTACCCAACATATCTTGATATCCTCCTAAAACACTCCTCTTAATGCAAGTCAAAACAGGAGTTATGATTCCCCATAGTGATAGGATATCAAGATATGTTTCTTTGTACAACACCTATTTGTGCTATATAATTCCTATATAAAGGGCATCCTATCAATGAATAAGATGATGATTCTCTATTCTATATGCTCTCACTCTCTGAATAGTTTCTCCTAGAACAAAATTCATATTTTGTTTATTTTTAGCAAATTTTATTTTTTAAAAGTAAACAAGAGGTGTAAAGACTAAAAGAAGTGAAAAATACGAAGGTATTGACCGTATCGTTACAAGAACCTCTTGATTGGAGTCATTATCACTAAAACAATACGTGAACTATCACAACTTTCTCCGTCCTAATCTTTTTGTATCCTATTTCATGAGTAGTTACATATTAAAAAATCGTCATTTTACTTAAATTTTTGCCCTAAACTTGTTTAGAATCTGCACAAGGTTGATAAGCAGGGGCGGATTTACGTTAGGACGAGTCTAGGCAGTTTCCCAGGTTGAGTTTTGGAGTTTTCTTTAGATTGCATAGGTTGGGTATGACAAATTATCTGAAAATGGCAGAAATTTAGGGCAAAACCAGGCAAATTAGGGAGGAAGACGAGCTGCAGCAGCCAGCTGTCATTCTTTTTTGTTTATTGACTTCTCAAACGATGTCGGTTGGGATATTCTACTGTACCCATATGTTTTTAACAATAAATAAATAAATAAAAGGAAAAAAAGAAATTAATGTACAACAGAGTTTAAACCAGAGAATGACATTTTTATCAAAAATAAAAAAGAAATGAATGATATACAAAATGATGCAAAAATGAGAAGAGTTCAAATAGACAGATTACACAATTTCTCTTCTAGATTCCTAAATAGAAGAACTTTAACATTACTCTTTATTGAATTTCACTTTGGTAATTTTAATTTTAATTTTAATTTTTATATTACTTATTATTTTTTCATTTTACACCTTATTGTTGAGCCTTTAGCTTACCTTCTCTCACCGGTGACAAGGGCAAACACAGTGTGACAGTACACTCAATCATCATCAACGACATGTGTGTACTTGCCTTTTCTAAAATACTAAAACAAACTCTTTAGGCGAATTCTTGTCCTGTCTACGGTTCCCAACTCCCATCATACGCGGGTTGAAACTTCGCGTGGGACTTGGCCACTGCAGAAAGTAGCACTCGTACAAATAGACCTCTTTGGACTCCTCACAAAGAATAGAGAGAGAATAAAAAGAGGAAACTAGAACATAAAACACAAAAGAACACCAGCTTTCATGTGAACAACCCACAAAAGTCTCTCTCTTTTCTCCTTTCCTATCATTCCCTCGTTCAAAAAGCCAAACCCACAAAGCTCTCTGTGACAGATCCATCTACCCCGCAATTTTGGTTTAGGAATTGGAAATTGCCTGTAGGGACCATAGAGATTCCTGGGTTGTGGTTAGTTTCTGCTGTAATGGTCAAGCTTTGATGATCAATTCTGTGTCTTTGTGATATAGTAAGTTGGTTTTGCAATTCAGTGAGATAAAGGGTTGATGCTTTTTTAGTGATTTGTGATAAGATGCAATCGGACGGGTCTGAATCCTTGAGCCTGAGTCCAACAGCCCAGAGGGCGCAGCAGTCTCTGTCAGCCTCGGATACTAGAGGGAAGCATCGGATTCAGGCCGAGTTGAAACGGTTTGAGCAAGAAGCTAGATTCTTAGAGGTCAGTGATGGTGTTTTTAGTTGTTTTGGTTGAGATTTCTGTCGTTGATTTTTTTGCATCTTTGTATTTGTTATGTGGATGGATGCATGTGTCAATCAGATGATTGAAATTGTAATTTTGAGAATTTTGAAGTTTATAGGTTTGGTAATATTGTACGGTCATCGAAGTTTTCTGTTTCATTCGAGTTTGATGGTTCTAAAGGTAATTGATGGAGTATCTAAAATGCATTTCAGAGAATTGTTAGCTGGTTGAGCTGTTTGCTGAACTCTGGTCCTGTTTCGTTGAAATTGATGGTTTGGTAACCCAATTTATGATTAACAGGAGAGTTTAGCAAGTTTTATGCTGTCCCTTTTAAGTTTAATGCTAGCTTTGTTTGTTGGTTTCGTGCCCTCATAAAAATTTATGTTTCGGAGTGTGAAGGTTCGAATATCTGATATAAGTGTTGAATGTTATGGGTTAGTACTTGAGTTGTTTGTTAAATGCTGATCCTATTTTATCAAATCAGTGGGTTTGGTTTCCCAATTAATTCAAAATGTGAGTTTGGCAAGTTAAATGCTGACCTGTTTGAGTGTATCTCACCTTTGCTTGTAATGTCCAAATTTATTAGGGTGGTTATCTGTTTACTGTTACGGTCCTTCTATGGAAATGGGTTTGTTGGTTCAATTTAGGTGATTTGGTGTTCCCTTGTGATGATTAAATTTTAGTCGGTTACTTGTTTACTATTGTATCCAAGGTGGAGAAGGGAAACTCTGTTTGCAGCGGATAGAGAAGAAGGGAAGTAGTTGGTTCAGACTTTTTGGTGTTTAGTTGTACTGTGTTAATGAGTACATGATTCCTCTGATGCAACTGATTAATGTTGTGACTGAGGAAGCAGACTGGCCTTATCATTTACCTTTTATAACTTATGCAGAGTCAATAATCTTCATACGTTATGTCAGGAAATCTCATCAAAATTTATATTTTTCCCCCTTGAGAAAATTTGATGTCAACGCCGCTTGGGTTTTTTTATAATTATATAGAGGACTTTTATGTTTGGTGAATGATGGTAGTATGGTGATATGATAGTTTAATGCGCAATGATATTCATTCTGTATTCTGTTTTCTGATGGAGGCATATATCATTAGTCTGCTCGAGACATCTTCCAAAATAGTTTTTCAAACATGTAGTTTGTAGTTGAGTCACATATCCAAAAGCTCAATTTTGGATTCATCCAATATTTTGCTATATTGAAACTCATTATGTGTTTTACTTTCTTATAGAGACATATATCATTAATAATCGTGTGAAACTATCGTTGCTTGAAACCTCTTTGAATGTAGCTTTTAAGACGTGTAGTTTGTCGTTGAGTTGATTGAAATATCCAGATGCTGGATATTGGATATATCCTGTGAATCTTCGGTCTATAATTGCTTTCTGCACATTAAATGTAGCACTTTGAGTGGTGTAACTGATTATGAATAATGCTGTTAGTGGGTGGTTTGGATAAATTGATGAGTAGGTTGAGTAAAAAGAGGGTGCAGTGGGGTTTTGGGTTTGTAAGCGAAAAACTCAGATATACTGAGAATAGAAATGCAATTATTCCTTTCACAACTGAACTAACTAACTCTTATTATGACATTTGTTTCGTGTTGACACTTGAAAATAACACGTTGTCGCATATCTGCAACAATACCTCGCTGTGCACTTATTTCAGGGCCTCAATCTGTATCTTACTTCTGGTGCAGTCACTCAGTTATGATTTTCTTTTTATTATGTTGAAATTTGTGCATCACTGTGTTGACACTGTTTGTTTTGGATTCTCAAATATTTCTGTGGTACACCTTACCAAGTTTGGTAACCAATGAATCTGTCTCTTCCTGGAACAAATTATCTGATCACCCATTACTCGTCATGGCATGTTTCAACCTCCCATGATCTTACAATGACGTTTCCAGCTTCTCATGATCTGGGTTACCTAAACCATTCAAGCATCTTGTGACATTTTTCACATTTGGATTAGTTGGACCATTGTTCTGGTTATTGTTTAATTTACTTTCCTCTCTTTTTGGCTGAAGGAATTCCCATGAACTACATTTGTATTTTGGTTATCCAAGAGGCATTGTGGGTGTCGCTCTTTTAGACTTGTGTGCAACCCCAAAATTTAATGTTATGACACTCTATGTTGGTCTTTAAATTGTTGTAGAGAATCTTCTTGCACAGCATAGAGTGCTGTCTACAAGTGCTGTAGTACTAAATAATACTGTTGTATGCATTTTTACTGTTTATGTTATATGAGCAGGAAGAGCTGGAACAACTTGAAAAGATAGACAAGGCCTCAGCTGCATGCAAGGAGTAAGTGTGACGGATATTTGATTGCTTGATTTTTATCTAGAATCCCCAGGTTTGACTAAACTAGATGTTGATTGATTTTTTGTTTTTGTCTACTCCAGAATACTGAGTAATGTAGAAACAAGGCCAGATCCACTACTCCCAATGTAACACTTCTGTCCTGAATCTTTGCATCAGTTCCCAAATCTCTCTGCCTCTGCTTGCATTTGTGTGCTTGACTTCCTATCCCAGCTGTTTATTGTAAATCTAAGGGTCTTTTTGGGTCCTTGTGGCTGAACCATGGATTCATAGCCATTGGATTTGTAATATACACAGCTTGGATTAGGATTGATCCAAGAACCTCTAAGCAGATTTTCAATGTCTTTGATTTTCCATCAGTTATCTGATCATGTTAATTTTTCTGGAGGACAGAACCCATGGCCCCCTTAATCCATTCTGGGACAGATGGTTTGAAGGCCCCAAAGACTCGAAAGGTTGCAGATGCTGGATACTTTGATGGTCTGACTAGCAGACCTCCAGAACCAATGGTTCAGAGGCATACGTTCAAACATTTCATAGATTCAAGAGTTTACTTTTGTTGGTCTACGTTTTATAATTGCGCTTCCCAAAAAAATGCTTCCGTGTGCAGATGACAATTTATGGTTAAACTTTAATTTCCACGCCTCTAATGAAGGGCAATTGTGCAGTGTAAAAAAAATTCAATTAAAATGATTCAGTTAAAATGTAATGGCAGAGCAGAACTTTTTTTCCAGGCATATCATATTGTTAGTGACATGCTTCAAGATTCATACTGTAGAATGTATAAAGCATTTGAAATCAGAAACAATCTACAAATTTGCCAGTAAATAGCTTTACTGGTACAGACTGTTTTTACATCACTCAGCCTTGAAAAATCTTGTTCAGACAAACTTTTCAACTGGATGCTTTCCCGGTAACTCGTGAGGCTATCCAACCGAGGCCATCGTACAACCCCTCTCCATTGAGGGCACAACATGCTTGGATGTGCCAGTCATGATTCTTAATGCTGTGAAGAGATAGAGTATCAGTGATCTCAGCTGGGGTCATGGCATCCTTGAGATCTTGTTTATTAGCAAAAACCAGTACAACTGAACGTTGAAGATCCTCATGTCCAAGCAACCTGAAGAGTTCATCCTTCATAATAGAAATTCTGGCCCTGTCTGTGCTGTCTATTACCACAATGATGGCATGAGTTCCACGGTAATATGTCGCCCAAGAAGTCCTCAGTCTATCTTGCCCACCCAGATCCCATACCTGTTATTTACATGATTGGCAAGCGTATTCCTTAGCTCGTTATCATCCAGAAGTAAAGCTAAACATGTTGTAATGAGGGGAGAAAATAGAAATGAAACTATAAAAATTAAATAGAAGAGGTTTATGAGGGACTTCTAAATTGAGTATCTCAATAATATCTCAATTTCTTCAATGAGTTAGAATGGATATAACACCCAGACCCACAGATGTTAACAGACAAAGAGCCTCGGAGTACTTTTGATTACAATATTCAAGTTCATGAGCTTCTAATCATCAACATTGAGTAAAGTACATTCAAGTTTCATGCCTCAAGTACCTATAAATGAATCATTCATATTGTTCCCTTACATGTTAAGTTTCTAAATAGAGAATCACAAATCATCATGTCCTCTATCTGAATCAGAAAATCACATGTTTGTAATTGTCTATGCATAAACGATGATACATATTAATCGCTCAGTAAGTAATTTATTATTAGGTAACGATGAAAAGAAACATTCCCATAACACCAATATATATGTACTTCCATCTTATCTCACCACACGCACAAACCCTCAACTAGACCAGAACTGTTTGAAACATTAGATTGACAGACCATCATATCTCCCCAGCTATGCCTGGCTTATTTCTAACTCTCACCACGAACAAACCCTCAACTAGACCAGAACTGTTTGAAACATTAGATTGACAGACCATCATATCTCCCCAGCTATTCCTGGCTTATTGTCTTTTCAGTGTAAGTTTAGATTTTTATATCTTAGGTCTTCATAAATGAAAAACAATCAGTTGTCAAGGATTTTTGGATTCTCTACGACAGACTATGAGGTGGGCCTCTTCATACCTTGTTAGCATTAATCGTACCAGAAGGTCAATCTTTGGCGAATGAAGAAAGCCCTATTTCCTGCTTACGTTATTTCATCAGTTCCTTCCAACTTCAACTCTACACTCGACAGTTTCTTTACTCTTAAGATATTCAAGATTAACTTCTAAAAATGACAAGGCATATGTCAACCCCAAGCTGCAAACACCTATGATGCACTAGTACGGGTACGGGACACGGATACGGGTTCGATACATAGATACGTTTTTTATCGAAAAAATAGGATACGGGTACGTTTTGATATTATATATATTTAATATAATTTAAAAATATATAGATAATTTTAATAGAAAATAACACGAAAGTAGCCTAATTTTACTAGATCTATCACACAAAAAAAATATAATAATAAATAAATTCCAAATAAATCTAATCTAAATCATCTAATTAAGGAAAATACAGAAGAATATTCAATTATAATCGTGAAAGAGTTAAAACAGAACAGAGATTGCTACAAATTAGATAAGATATTACTACAAAAAGTCAATAACCTAGTATTAATTTGGTCAAAACCTCCCTAAATGATCTAGGATACGTTTGAATATCTTTGGGTACGTATCCATGGCGTATCCCGTGCATACCCGTATCAGATACGGGTACGATACAGCATACTAAAATTTTTGCCGTATCCGTGCATCATAGGCAAACACCCCTATCATCTTTTCCTCATCCACATACAATTCATGCCCAACCAAATACAAAACCACACACAAACACATACCAAGAAATGGTAATGGTTTCAGTACCTCAAAGCGAATGTTCTTATAGACAAGCTCTTCGACATTACTGCCCACAGTCGGGTTCGTAGTGACAACCTCTCCCAAGTGCAATTTGTAAAGAGTAGTTGTCTTCCCAGCATTGTCCAACCCAACCACCACAATCTTATACTCCTTTGCAGGAAACAACATGAACCAAAACTTGGAAATGAATGCCCCCATCTTTTATCCCCCAATCAAAAAAGATCAAATCTTTCACCTAAAAAACCAAACTTTATCAGAAAAACAATACAACCCAAATCAAAAAACACCCGAATATTGATAATACACATCATATCTGATTACCCAAATCAATATCGCAGAGAAATGATCACAAAGATAGCTAATTTATATGTGTTTAATCCGATTAAGCAGATCCCATCAACGAAAAATTTGCAAGAATTGAAAAGTGAGAAAGGAAGATGATCGAACCTGGAAGAAGATGGACGTTGAGATTGATCCAGAGAAACCCTAAATAGAAATCGGGGATTCGATTTGGGATACAAGTTTTGGGTTTTTAGTGTGGGAAATCAGAGGTTGCTTCTTCTGGTTAGTAGAGGGATCGGTATATATAATGGGGTATATAATCAGATAACCGGATATGCTTTCTTTAAATCTTTAAAATTAAATGTTACTCATTCATTTTCTATTCTACTACATCAAAAAATTGGGTTTGTTTAAGGATAATTGGACATGTATGTGTGCCTTGGTCCATGCTATGTATGTGGGCTTTATAGACCCTATTAGAGATATGATCAATGTACTAGTTTCCTAATATGACTATGTAAAGTCTCTATATAAAGGGCTCCTATCATATGAATGAATAACAACAAAGAGCTGATTCTCTATTCCTAATCATTATAGAGTTTCTCCTAGAACACGTTATCATGCACGTAGCTCTAAACCTCAAAAAGAGCAAGTAGGCCACTGAAAAATTTTTGTCGTTCGCCCGCTTGTGCACTGGGCGCGCACTGCCGCGCACCACCACTGCGCACCTCCTGTGCACCGCTTCGCACACCACCGTGCACCACCTGGGCACCTTCTGCCCACCACTGCGCACCCCCTGGGCACCGCGTGCACCCCCTGTGCACATGCGCACCAATAAACCCTAAAATCTACCTCAGGTTTCAAACGCCAATATCGACAGAAACATTTCCGAATTGGCTTTCGTCACCAACAGAGAAGTTGAAGATATTGATCATACGCTTCCAACGCCGCCGGTCTCACCCCAAGAACCGGCCGGAAAGGAACCGAACCGGCCGCCGGAATCCACAGACCGGCCGAAATATTCAAGCAACCGGTTCGGGAACTTTCGGAACTCCGATTTCAGCAAAATTTGGAGAGGTTATGCACAAGGATGTCAGGATCCTCCAGACAAAAGGAAATCCCCAGAACCGGAGTAAAAGTGGGTAAACCGGTCCTCGCAATGGCTTCAACGCATATAGGAATCACTTTTCCTTGAGGAAAACGGGTTGTATTCCTAAATTCTCTTTGAATCCTTCATATTGTTGATGTTTTTCAAGATTTTCTACTGTTTTATGGCAAGATTAACTAACCATATGATTTTCATGTGTTTCATGACCTTCACCTGCGACAATTCATGATGGAATTGCGCGAACGATCACCGAACGCGTATGGACTTGAGCATGGAAGTTTGGAGCAGCTTATATAAATGCAGTCTATTTGACAGACTAGCAAGTAAGCTTTATGTTTTCTGTAATTTCAAGTTCAATAACCTCGGGGAGGATAAAATCGGTACCTCCCTTTTCTCCCATCTCCTTCTATGTTTGGTATTTGGTGAGTGCAGGTTTTGAAAATCCCGGAACTAAGACTGTTTCTGGGTCCACGTTGTCTGGTATCCAACGCCGAGTTTATTTTGATTAAAATGGTCGCTTGTTAGCACCTGCGTTGTTGGACAACGTTCCAACGGGTTGTTAGTATCAATCCGAAGGACAAACCAATAAAGCATTGTTTTGTGACCTCTATTGAGTCTCATCACAGCTTGGTTTTGTATGCAAGAGCAAGGTAACATTCTGCTCATTTGAGTTTTGACATACTTAATGCCGAGATTTCACATCTCACGCGCTCCCATTTGAGGTTTGAGACGCCATTGACATGTGCTAACGGGTATAAAGTCCTGTTGTGCAATTAGTTCCGTGGCTTGATTATCACTGGTTTGACTACGTTGTCAATGATACACTTTGTGGCATTGTCTAGAAGAGAGGGGGAGGCACAGCCAACCATAGTGGTGGTGTTCCCGGCCTAGAACCCTAGACACCAAACTTGTCAAAACAAATCACGCCAGCTTAGAACAATAAAACGGTTGTGGATCTCAAGATCACCGGTTTCAAGGATTGTCGAGTTAATTCGTAAGTCGTGAAAGCCTACAAAGAATGTATAAAGAGTGTACGGGAAATCAAACATGAATGTCATCCTAATGATCGTGAACTTCACCGTTTTCGGATCTAACTCTGGAAACCTCTGACATTGACGTCATTGAGGAACTACGTTTGATCTTCTTTTCAAGCAATATGTAATTTGAGACATCGATGAAATCGTTGGCACAATGTCGAAGAATTTTTCATGTTGGATTGAAAGTATTCTTCCATTGTCTACTATAGTTCGACACCACGCTTAAAAGCTTGACATGACTACGCCGCTCTATGTCTTTCACAAAGACATGAGACGTCGGCATGGCATCCTCACGTAGGAGTGCGCGTGTTTGTGGCTCATATTCCCCCTCCCCTATGTTATCTTCCCATGGACGTTTAAACTTATGATGCCCTCTCACTGCCGCCTCCATACGTTGCATTTGGCCTGAGAGTAGTACTACAGTGTCATATTGAAGTTTGAAGCTTCGTCATGTCAAAATCTGTGAACAAAGCAAATCTGTCCATTTCTGGGCAGTAACTTCGTCTGAGCATTGTGCATAGATCCGGATGAACTAGAACACAAACCGTATATTACTGGAAAGCTCTTTGAGTCTAGTTTTCAACGGTTTTTGCGGTTCGTTCATATCCATCCTGACGTGAGAGTTATGGCTGTTCCAGTGCGCAAAGGTCATGCTGCACGGAAATTGAATTGCACTCGGGATTGCATCTAGTTTTGCATCTTCCCAAATAGATTATCGGTGACTCTTTGATTGTGTATCTACTTTGTTAAGGTGGATACATCTCATAGAGACACTGAGTGCAACGCAGATAGTGGACTTATTCATGAGATTAGGAACCAACACCTTATTCGGCCGGCCCTAATTCAAATTTTGTGTCTTGGGATCTCTTGTGAATAAGATGATTGGATCATCACCGGTGACACGGGTGAACTTAATTGTTGATGCCTTATGACACCATGATCCAAGTCACATATGCCCTCCATGTGTTGAGATGCAAACGAACATTGATATGTTTAAGAACATACACGCCAACGTGGTAAGAATGGTGTGAACTTTTGTGTATACTTCTCATAAGTGCTAATGAGAGGGCATCATGAAGAGAAGCATGAGTCAATCTAGTGGACTATATGTCACTATGATTCAATGATCGAATCCTATGATGGATTTTGGAACATTGACTCAAACAAGCTAGGCTATGACACAAAAGATGACATTTCATCCTTACAACCAATCCAAAGAGGGATTGTGTAGACAGACACAACCAACGTACGGACACCGCTTATGCTTTTATGGTGTTGGTTGAAGTGTTAACACACAGGTCACGTGTTACACCGTCGTCAACTAAATGCTGCTTATACTTTTCTGGGCTCACTACCCATTGAGAAGTTTTATAACCTATTTGGTCCAACGGAACTCGACTACGGTAATAGTTTTGAGGTCGGTAGATGTGAACCAATACATTCATAAAGGTTATACCGTATGCAGCATTACTCATTCGTCCACGACTTATCATCATTGAGTTATTGCACGACAACTTGTAAGTGTGTGCAAGGATTGACATGGAGTTGTAATCCTTGAGCTCGGAAGGATTGAAACGGATCTCCAAGCCTTGAGCTCCACAATGTGCCAAATTGCACCGCCATAGTGCCTAATGATGAGTTGTGTGGGATGAATAAATTCTTAGGTTGGATATGAGTCTCCACCTAAAGTTCGGTTATGTTTACTCCTTGACATACGATCTCTTTGTCACTTTGAGACTGTCTTCCCGCCGTTAGGGGGAGATATGAACACCAGTGTTCAAGTGGAACGACGTGAATTGTCGTGGTTTGTCACCACTAAGTCTCATCTTGATTGCTTAGAGGAAAGTGACGAGATCAATACTGCATATATGTCTGTAAGGAATGATGTCCTATCAAGAGGACATGGCACGACCAAATGAGGTGGTCTTGAAGCCATCACCATGCCAAGTGTTGGGACTGATTCCGAGTACTGCTTCGGCTGCCGAGTATCAGTTTTTCGAGCACTGTGGTGGGGTGATGTGACGCCATAATATGGAAACATGGTGTCACAGGCCTTGTGGCTCCCCAGTGGTTAGGGTGAGGCCCTTAGGTTCGATAACTACTCGTACTAGAGAGAAAGCGAGATTGACACGACTTGATCCATTGATCAATGATACTCAAATCCGTCTCATGAAGTCTGAACTCTACAAAGTATTACACTAGTGTACATAGTGTACATGAGGACGTGGAATGATGAGTCTATCGAACCGCACTTTGTTGATGAACATAGTTGATTGGCCTAATGGAAAGATTCGATCCAGAACAATGAGATAGGTCCTTGGGTAGGTGATGCCGACACCGCAAGTGTAAACCCTGTCACGCACTGAGATCGACTACGATGAGATACGCTCTCGTAATGGATGTCATTGCACTCCACTACTTTGTCAGTTTAGTAGTTTCCGAAAAACTGAGCATGCAGCCTATGAATGTGGTCATAGTAACATCTCTATGGGATTAGAGATATGTATGAAGGTCTTGAAGAGACTTCATTCACCCAAATCAAGTGGAGCATGCGTTTGCAAGAGATTGAGACGCTTACTATATAACTCCTTGATTTGGAAGGGATATGATGAATAATGCCCTTGCGTATGGACTCCGGATTTACATAGTCTTGATGCAAATGAGATGCCGACATGTATTGAACATCCGATGTTAGAATGAAAATTATTTTGGGAAAGACACAATATCGTAATGAGTCGATGATTGTGTATTGATGATGTTTTTCCATCAATCGGCATAGGTGCTCTATGAGGCCTACATATACTCTCATGATTAGTCAAGATCTTTACTCTAAAGAGAGAGTGATCTGTGTCGTCTAAAGATAGATGATAAAGAAAGACTTGACCTCTCATTCATTGAAAAACTAAGTGTCGCTTTGCGCCCACACAGTGCCAATGGAATGGCTTAAGGACATCCCTTGAATACTTAAATGTATTTGGCTTATTCAGTCTCTGAGTAGTATACAGCATGATAGAATGATTCTATCGATGCGTTTGCTTGCCATGCATGAGTAAAAGATGCATTGAGAGCGAAATCAGAATCTGCCAAGTTTCTTAGGTCGACTTCGACAGGACCTACATGAATACTCACTCCCTGGAAAATGGTGAAATTGGTACCATTGGAAAGGTATATGTGTCTAGTTTCCAGAGACACCAACCATGTGATCATATCTATCATATTGAGTGAGTTATGGCCATTCTCGTGAAGGATGACGGATCTGTCCGAAATCTGATTTTTGTCAAACAGTCAGCTAACTTCGATAGAGCTTTCTGGATAGCTCCAGATGAACCAGAGGGTGAGTGACCCAAAGTTGGAAAGCTATGATTGTCTACTTTCCAGAGCCATTTGCGGATTGTCCGTATCTATTTTCTACATGAAGTTAGATCTGATTTTGTACTCTAAGGTCATGCTGCGCGAGAATCTGAATCTCTGCGTGAACTTGTGTTTTAAGATTCTTGAGCATCCTTCTCCTCCAGGTCTAAGTGAGAGATCATGTTGAGGACAATACGGCATGATATAGTCATTGCCTAATGCCACATTTGGAGACATGTTAAAGAGCATTGATATGTCAAGTTATCGATACTTCCGTGGTTACTAAGAATCAGGAAGCTCCTTATGATTGGTGTTAGAATCAGGGGGAGATGCAGACTTGAGAGAGAGTCTAACATATACATGTCATGATCAAATGTGAAGGGTGTGGTTGTTTGTGTCAACCATGTTGTACTCTTTTTCCCTTAGTCAAAGTTTTTTTTGTCCCACTGGTTTTTTGCTTGGCAAGGTTTTTAACGAGGCAACATTGTATACACCGCTTGAGGTTCAAGAAGGGCCGCAAATGAGTGCGATGTCCCTGAGGATCTCGGCACTAGATGGTCACGGGACCAGGCTTCTATTACCACCATCGTCGACACCGTATCTGAGAACGATCTCCATCTCTGCTCACGGCATCACCGCTATCTCCTATGCTGAAACTCCAAGACGTTCTCAAGAAGCATGTGAAGAGAATTGGAATGCGGAAATTGTCAAGTCTCACCGACTAAGTCATTCGTCAGGGGGAGCCTCACATGGTGGAATTCTCAAAGAAGCAGTTGGTGCGTTGTACTCTTTTGTTCTTCGACCAAGGTTTAGTTTTTCCCACAGGGTTTTTGTTACTTGGCAAGGTTTTGATGAGGCAACACCGGATGCACCATTTAGCATGAAGACGCGCGGCACAAGGGGGAGTGTTCAAGGATAATTGGACATGTATGTGTGCCTTGGTCCATGCTATGTATGTGGGCTTTATGGACCCTAGTAGAGATATGATCCATGTACTAGTTTCCTAGTATGACTATGTAAAGTCCCTATATAAAGGGCTCCTATCATATGAATGAATAACAACAAGGAGCTGATTCTCTATTTCTAATCATTATAGAGTTTCTCCTAGAACAGGGTTTTCATTCTCGTTATGATTTTGATTATTTTTAAAAAGTTTAGAGATTACTGATGTGTTTAGCTACTGACAAGAAATATTTTTGATGGGTCTCATATCAGACACGTCATCAAACAAACGACGTCGTGACGAAAAATGACCTCAGGTCTTTCGTTAGTAGCGAAAATAAAGTTTGGGTATCACATTGGTAGTTTTGTACGTTTAGTTATCACTTTAACCGTGCTACAAAAATTTAGGTATCAGCACTGCTAAAAACTGTTGGTTATGTGATGATGGTAAGAAAGGAGGGAAAGGAAGGGAAGCGGTCCTTAGAGCATCTGCAACGGTGGAGATTTCAGCACGAGCAAGGCCAGAAATCAGCGGGCCACGTCAGAGATAGCACGAGCAAGGGAGAAACCGGCGGGGGAGGTGGAGGCCGGCGACCGCTCGTTGACGTCGAGCACCAGCGCGAGCACGAGCAATCCTTGCTCGAGCAGCAGCACGAGCTGTCCGTTGGGCCATGCGCCAGACAAAAGCCTTCCTCTCTGGGTTGTTCGATTTGGGATCTCTGGGTTTCCTTGATCTTCGATTCAATTTCTCTGGTTTCCTTGATCTCTCTCAGAGATCGCTTTGTTAGATTCGAATTGGGTGCCAAGGATTGGATTTGATTGAAGGAGATTGAAGGAGGAGGACGATACTGCCCAGTCCACAAACCCAATGCTTACCTATGGACGAAAGAGATTGAAGGAGGATGACGATACTGCCTCGGTGAAAATTCTGACAGGTCTCACTGGTGATTCGACCTCGAAGGTCTTCTGAATGAAGACGAGATCAAACACCGCTGCACGAAAAACAGAAACTGCACTTGCACTTCCTCAAACAGTACCTGCACCTCCACAAAATAAAAGGAGAAAGCAAAAAAACCGCTGGGCAGACGCTCTTAAGAATTATATATTGAGTTGTTGGCTTCTGCTTCGTTAGAGTTGTTGGCTTCTAATGTGTCGGTAGAATCCATGTGAAAAACGAATTCCCCCTCCATTATAAGCCACGTCACCGAAACGACTCACTTTGGAGACTCCTCCCTCCAAAGCCTTGGGTTTCTCCGCCCCTCTCCGCTCTCTTAAATCCCCAACCTTTTCCTCTCGCTCACAGGCTCACAATGTCTCACTCCCTCCACCTCCTCAGCCCAACCGCCTTAGCCTTCCCCAGTCCCAACCTCCACTCCTCCTCCGTATTCCTCGCCCCCTTCTCCGCTCCCAACCGCCGCTTTACCGTCAAAGCCTCCGCAGCAGGTTCCGATCAACCTCCCTCCGTCCTCGTCTCCGCCAACGGCTCCTCCTCCGTCCTCGTATCCTCCTCCTCCTCCATCGAAGTCGACGCCGTCACCGAGGCCGAGCTCAGAGAGAATGGATTCCGCAGCACGCGCCGCACCAAGCTCGTCTGCACCATCGGCCCCGCCTCCGCAGGGTCCGACCACCTCGAGGCGCTCGCCGCCGGCGGCATGAACGTCGCGCGGCTCAACATGTGCCACGGCACGCGCGACTGGCACCGCGACGTCATCCACCGCGTGAGGAAGTTGAACGAGGATAAGGGATATGCTGTTGCCATTATGATGGATACTGAAGGGAGTGAGATTCATATGGGCGATTTCGGCGGTGCTTCTTCCGTCAAGGCCGAGGTCAGTTTCGGCATTTCACCCTTTGCCTTTTGGTAATGATGACGGGCTTAATTTGCATTCTTGTGTTTGCAGGATGGTGAGATATGGACTTTCAGTGTCAGAGCTTTCGGCTCTACTCTTCCGGAGCGCACCATCAACGTCAACTATGAAGGTTTCGCTGAAGGTAGTTAAAGCAGTCATCTTTGAATTTTTAGTGTTTTTGGACTTGCAGTGATTGATCTGTTATAATGGTGCAGATGTGAAAGTGGGGGATGAGCTACTTGTGGATGGCGGAATGGTGAGGTTTGAGGTGGTTGAGAAGCTTGGTCCTGATGTTAAGTGTAAGTGTACTGATCCCGGACTGTTGCTGCCCCGGGCTAACTTGACTTTCTGGAGGGACGGGAGTTTAGTGCGCGAGCGAAATGCCATGCTTCCAACGATTTCTTCCAAGGTTTCTCATTCTTTACCTTTTTCCTTGAATTTTGTTCATTACTGAATGCTGAATTGCCAATGCATCTGAATCTATGGTTTGTTAGTAAAGATTAGAGTATATGCATGCCAATATTGTGAGGACAAAGCGTAGAGTTCTATTCATTATTGCATGCAAATTGTCAATGCATATGAGTATGAAGTTTTTTTAGTGAAGATTAAAATACTTTCATGCCAATGATCTTGGTGCAGATGCATTTAGTATATTACTGAATGCAAGTTTCCCACGGCATCTGAATCGAGTGAAATCTAAGAAATCTTTGTAAAAATTAGACTGACTTGCATACCGATGACCTTGCTGAGGACAAAGCATAGTGACATATCATTACCAAAACATACGCCGTCCCCAAACAAATCAGTACTCTCACAAGCCTTCCTTTGTTAACTGGCAATAACCTTAGCATGCAGTTTACCCTACTTCAGCTTCGGATGGGTCTGAAGTATTTACACAGAATGCTGGGCTAACAAGGAATAGTTTGTTTTAGTTTAGTTTTTTAATTGATCATGCAAGTTTTAGTTTTCTATTGATCATGCGAGTGTAATAAGCACCTTCACAATATAAAAGGGTAAGACGAATCACATTCCAGTGTTTGGAATATATTTACTCACAACTTGCATATTTGTCCTGGATATTGGTGCTTTATTTTCTTTTGTTGAGGAACTCATTTGGTGTTCTGCTATGAAATATTTATTTTGATAATATTTAATATATCCCTTGGTTAAAAGTAAATGGTTAAAAGAAGTGAAAGGTCCTGACTTTGGTCTTCTGCTATGAAATATTTATTTGGTAATATTATATATATATCCCTTGGTTGAAAAAATATATAAACGTATTGAAAGGCCCTGGCTCTCGAACCCTGTAAATTTTTTTTGTATTGGGTGTCTGAATTCTGAAGGCTGGCCCTGCTGAAATCGGGCTAGAATTTGTTAGTAAAGATTGGAGTATTTGATGCCAACAATCTTAGTGAGGACAAAGCATTAAGTTCTGTTCATTACCACCTGCAAAATTGCCAATGCATCTGAGTCGAAGTTTGTATTCGGTGAAGGGTAAAATATATGCATCTCAATGATCTTAGCGGGGACAGAGCATAGAGTTTTATTCATTACTTAATGAAAACTTGCCAATGCATCTGAATTGAGTGAATCCTAAATTTTTTTAGTAAAAGTTAGAATGACATGCATACCTTGCTGTGGACATAACATAGAGACATCATTACAAAAACATACGCCATCCCCAAAACATATCAGTACCCTCACAAGCCTTCCTTTGTTTTAAATTATAGTAGCACAATAAACTTAGCATTCGATTTTCCCTACTTCAGGTTTGGATGGGTCTGAGGTATTTACACAGAATGCGGTGTGAGATTTTCAAAATAGCCATAGACGTTTTTCATTGCTTCAGACTCGTCGTGGAGTACCATCTGTGGTTCTTTGGAATGGATGTTCCCTGGGACTACGCAAACTAGGCCCAGGCCTTGGGCCTCCAATTCTATGGGCCTTGAAGATGAAAATTTATGTTATAAAGCCCATAAAAGGAATGCCAAAAAGAAAAGAAAAAAAAAGAACATTTTTGTAATTGTTCTGTTTCATTAATTGATGTATTCTAGTGTGTAGATGTTAAGGTTGTTTAGATTTTCATCTACATCAACTTATTATCTCATCAAGTTGATGCAATTAGAAATGTTTTGTTTTTGTTTAATTTATTCGTTTGATCATGCGCCTGGATTGAGTGAAGTCTAATAAATCTTGGTAAAATTTAGAATGACTTGCATACCGATGACCTTGCTAAGGACAGAGTATAGAGAGACATCAATATCAAAACATACACCCTCAGAAGCCCTTCCTTTGTTATAAGCTTTATTGATTCAATAACCTTAGCATGCAATTCACTACTTCAGGTTTGGATAGTAAACGTTAGAATGACTTACATACCAATGACCTTTCCGGGGATAAAACATAGAGAGCGATCATTACCAAAATATATGCCATCCCCAAAACATATCAGTACACTCACAAGCCCTTCCTTTGTTTTAAGCTATATTGACACAGTAACCTTAGCATGCAATTTACCCTACAAGTTTGGATGGGTTTGAAGTATTTACGCAGAGTGCAGGGCCATATTTTCAGTATATTCGCAAACGCTTTTGCTTGCTGCAGACTCTTCATGGAGTTCGTTCTGTGACACTTTGAAATGGATGTTCCCTGGGACCAGGTGGACTAGGCGCATGCCTAGGCCTCCAATTCTATGAACCCTGAAGAAAAAAGTTATGTTACAGAGCCCATAAAAAATGCAAGAAAAAACAAAAGAAAATATAAGTTTTTTTGAATTGATATGTTTTCATTATTGTTGTAGTCTGGGTTGGGTTGTCCTGTACATTTTCTAATTGAACTTCACTTGGTTTGTTTGTCATGTATTTTAGTATGTAATATTAAGGTTTAGTTTTTCATCTTCATCAACTTATTATCTTATCAAGTTGTTGCAATTAGAAATGTTTTGTTTTTTTATTTATTTTTTGATCGTGCGTCTGAATTGATTGAATTCTAATAAATCTTGGTAAAATTTAGAATGACATGCATTCCAATGTCCTTGCTAAGGATAGGGTATAGAGTGACATCAATATCACTACATACACCGTCCCTAAAACATATTATACCCCCACAAGCCTTCATTTGTTATAAGCTTTATTGACACAATAACCTTAGCATGCAATTTACCCTACTTCAGGTTCGGATGGGTCTGAAGTATTTACACAGAATGCCAGGCCAGATTTTGTTTAAGTGCTGTGAAGTTTTTCATTGCTGCAGAATCATCGCGGAGTACCATCTGTGGTTCTGTGGAATGGATATTCCTTGGGACAAAGAAGAACCCAAGAAAAAACAATAGAAAATATAATGGGTTCTTTTTAATTGATGTTATCTGGGCTTGTCCCTTTGGTGGCCGTTTGAGCTCGTTCTAATTAAATTTCACCTGGACTGGGTTTAGTTTTGATGTGGGGTAGTGGGTATTTGTTGAGCAGTCGAGGTTGTTTAGTTTTTTTCCGGCTTAAACAAATTGTTTTTATATCAAGTTGAAACAATAAATAAACAATAGTTTGTTTTCGTTTAATTTTTGTTATTGATCACACAAATTTTAATTTCTTTTTATTGATCATGCAAGTCTAATAAGCACCTTTACACTAAATGTATAAGACGAAGTGTATCTCATTGTTACTTTGGAATATATTTTCTCACACATTGCAATGATTGCATATTTGTTCTGGATATTGGTATTTTTTATTTTTGTTTGATCAACTCATTTGGTCTTCTGCTATGAAATCTTTATTTTAGTGGTATTTTATATATCTCTTGGTTAAAAATAAATAGTTAAATGATTGAAAGGTCCCGACTTTCGAACCCTCTGTAAATTTAGTTTGTATTGGGCTTCTGAATTCTCAGGGCCAGCCCTGCTGGAAGATGGCCTGAATCTGGTTAGAATTTAAGATTTGGTAGTAAAGATTAGAGTATGTGCATTCCAATAATCTTAGTGAGGACAAATCATAGTCTATCATTACCACATGCGTTTTTTTTCATTGAAGAGAAATATATGCATGCCAATTATCCTAGTGCGGACAAGGCATAGAGTTGTATTCATTACTGAATGCAAATTTGCCAATGCTTCTGTATTGAGTGAATTTTAAAAGATCTTAGTAAAAGTTAGAATGACCTGCATACCAATGACCTTGCTGAGGACAAAGCTTAGAGAGACATCAGTACCAAAACATACGCGAAATCCCTAAAACATTTCAGTACCCTCACAAGCCTTCCTTTGTTATTAGGTCAATTGACACAATAACCTTAGCATGTGATTTACCCTACTTCAGGTTTGGATGGGTCTGAAGTATTTAAACAGAATGCCAGGCCAGATTTTGTATAAATGCTGTGAAGTATTTCATTGCAGACTCATCACAGAAATGCATCTGTGGTTCTTTGGAATGGATATTCCCTGGTCCCCAGCAGAACACAAGAGAAAACAAAAGAAAATATAAATGGGTTTTTACTTATTGATCTGTTTTCATTAGTTAATCTTGTACGGGCTTGTCCCTTGTGGACTTTTCAATCACTTGGTTTATTTTTGATCTATTGTAATGTGTATTTGTTGAGGTTGTTTAGTCTTTTGTCTTAATTAGTTTGTTTTATCAAGTTGATGCAATACGAAATAGTGTTTTTGCTTTAATCTATTTATTGATCATGCAAGTTTATTAAGCACCTTCACAGTATAAAAGTGGAAGACGAGTTGTATTTCAGTGCTACTTTGGAATATATATGCTCATGGATTACATCTTTGTTCTGGATATTGGTGTTTCTTTTTTTTTCTTTTTTTTGGTTAAGGTTTGATTGAACTCATTTGGTCTTATGCTATGAAATCTTTATTTTAGTAATATATTGTGTATCACTTGGTTAAGAATAAATAGTTAAATGTATTGAAAGGTCCCGACTCTCGAGCCCTTTAAATTTATTTCATCTTTGGGAGTCCAAATCCTCAGGGCTGGCCCTGCCGAAATCTGGCTTGTATCCTATGGTGTCCTCGCTGACCTCCTAAGTGATTGCCTCCTATGCGAGTGCAAGTCCCACCATGGGACGCACCACACGTATCACTCAATGTTAGAAAAGAAACTCTGATCGAGCCTTAAGTACCCTTTGAGTTTACTAGGGGAACTCCCTCTTATAGCTACCCTGCTGGCGACACTTTTAACATTTCCAGCTAACTACTTGGCACTGCCCTTCACGATAACCACCACAAACACAACATTGTGGAAAGTCTCCCTGATTAGCAAGTGTACAAAATCATCCACTAAAGCTGCTGATGTCCACTAAACCAACCAATATTGTCCCCAAATGATCGCTCACTAAACCAACCACGTCTTGTGTCACAGCCTCTGAAACTCCATCTTGTAGACAAATATTATTATAAAGTGACTTAGGAGCTTATTATACAGTTATGCTCTTTTCTTATATTATGATACATTTGATTTTATTTAGTAGTGAAGCCTCTCTCAACACAGATTAGGTTATGGCTTGACTTGGCGAGAAAAAACTTTTTCTGAACTGTGGTGTGGTCAAACTTTGCATGTTTTTGGAAGGCATATAATGATTTGATAATTTTGACTTCATAATAATGGTGCATATTTGCAAAAGGGATAATTTTTTCACAACAAAGAACTGGGTTTTGGTTCAAGAAGGTGGTAAAGCGGATCCTATACTTTATTAATCCTATGGGTAATCCGTCTCATCAAACTTCAAATCTCTCACAAAAGCATATACGATCATTAATTATAACTTGGAAAGCCATTGTCCTTTGCTAGTATGTTCCCAAGAAGACATGTACCGTTGCTTGCTGAATGAATTGCATGTGTGTTTTCTGACTTTTCTCCATTGTCACAATTAATGATCTCATGCTTTCATTTTATTCAGGATTGGTTGGACATTGATTTCGGGATTGCAGAAGGTGTTGATTTCATTGCTGTATCTTTCGTCAAGTCTGCTGAAGTGATCAATCATCTTAAAAGCTATATTGCAGCACGGTCTAGGTAAAGAATTAACTTTTAAATTCCACACTGGCACACATAATACATCTAGACACCCATATAATATATATGCATACACACACATGTACACAGTATGTTCATTAAGTTTTTTGGGTCGACTGTTATCAAATGATCGCAAAATCTCCATTTCCACTGTCGTTGAGTCTCCTTCCCGCACCTGATTGACTTAATACTACCGACTGCTCCTTAATAGTTCTGTTATTGTTAATGGGTCTGATATATATTGATTCAGTATGTATATGCTAATATAATCTGATATTTATGTCTTTTTGCTGGTCAATCTGAATTATTTGGTTTTGCATTCCTTCTAGTTCAGGAAGTAAAGAATATAGTGCTATCACTGTTCCTTTTAGTTTGGCAGTTTTCATTATGTCCAAGATGGTTAACTTGCATCTCATGAGATTTTTTTCATCATGTTGGTGCAGCGATATTTCTGTGGTGGCAAAGATAGAGAGTATTGACTCTCTAAAGAACTTGGAAGAGATCATCCTTGCATCAGATGGAGCAATGGTAGCAAGAGGTGACCTAGGTGCTCAGATACCATTGGAACAGGTCCCATCAGCCCAGCAAAGGATTGTTCAAGTATGTCGGCAGCTAAATAAGCCAGTCATTGTTGCTTCTCAACTACTTGAATCTATGATCGAGTATCCTACTCCCACTAGAGCTGAAGTGGCTGATGTTTCTGAAGCTGTGAGGCAGCGAGCTGATGCTCTGATGCTTTCTGGTGAGTCAGCTATGGGCCAGTTCCCAGAGAAGTCATTAGCTGTTCTCAGAAGTGTTAGTTTGAGGATTGAGAGATGGTGGAGGGAAGAGAAACGTCATGAGCCTATGTTACTCCCAACTGTTGGATCATCATTTTCAGATAGTATATCGGAGGAGCTTTGTATTTCTGCTGCCAAGATGGGTAAGCATTCTTTGATATCTGTTATTAGCTTTGGTAAATATGTCTGTGATTCAGCTGAATGACTTGTCCCATTGGTAAGTACTTTAATGTTCTATGGTATTAAGCTCCCTGAGTTGGTTGCATATATCACATAACATACATGCAGTAGATGTGCATTAATTGTCTCAATAAGAAGTCTTATTATCTGCTAGAATGGATTTTGCACCAGAGTTTAATGAATATCATCAAAATCTGTTGATTTTACAACCTTAGTGTGGAAGGATTATGTAACATAGTCAACAAATTACAAAACCCACACACATGAAACGAACTTTGAATGCTCATTTGATTATTCAGAATCATTCATATGTAGTTTGTCCGCATGGTACCCATGGTTTATTCCTGACAATTCCTTCTATGTAGAGGATAACGCACCAAGCCTAGTTGTCTAGAATTTGGACTAACATTTCCAAATGACATATACTTGGACTTTTTCCACTTTATATATTGTGGCTCCATCTATACTGTATGTTTCATATTGCATGTCTTTATATCCTTCTCTTGTATATTTTTGCCGTACATACTTGTTCTCTTGATGGGATTATCATTCCACAACTGCATGTATTCATGAATTATTGTTACTTGTGTAAAATTTTTAATTTATATGCAATGACGTTCTCCTTTCAATCGTAGCATATCTTGATATTGCATAAAGAAAAATTAGTACTGTTATTAATAAATTCATGTGCAATGTTGAACTGTGCCCTTCTTTTTTTGTAATCTTGCTTGTCTGAAGTCATTATTCTCCGATTGCCTTACTCATCACTAGCTCCACAAAGGGACCTGTTGCTAATGCATTTAAAGGCCTGACTTGTCAAATAACTGACCATTGCTTTTAGAATTCATTCTTCTTCAGATCCTTAGAAAAAAATATCAAAATTTCTTGCCATTGTATTCTTGCATGTGGAAACCTTATCTTGATGTCAATTGTCATTTTGCAGCAAATACTTTAGAGGTGGATGCTCTTTTCGTCTTTACAAAGACGGGCCACATGGCATCTCTCCTGTCTCGCTGCAGGCCTGATTGCCCAATCTTTGCTTTCACCAACACAACATCTGTACGGAGACGTTTAAACCTACAGTGGGGGCTGATACCATTTCGTGTGAGTTTCTCTGATGATATGGAAAGCAACCTTCACAAGACCTTCTCACTGCTGAAGGCCAGGAATCTTATCAAATCAGGTGACCTTGTCATTGCTGTCTCAGACATATTGCAGTCCATTCAAGTTATGAATGTTCCGTGAATACTGAATTGGTTAGATTCCAAGCCTCTTCTTGATCCGACTTGGTTGTGTTATCTATCAAACTGCTATATTTGTTGTTATCGTTACTACAATTTGTTTACGGTGGAAGAAAGGCAGGTCATTTTGGGAATAGTTCAGTCGCAAGTTATTTACTTTACGTCCCGGGTACCCTGTTTTTAAATCTCACCATAGTTTGGAGGGGTTTATGCCACCTGCTCTGCCTGTTTTGCTCACAGTACTTGCTAGTTGTAACATTAATTTGCTGTGTAAGAGATGAAAGGATGTGTATCCTTTAGACATGGTTTGTCAAAACATAATAATATATCCAAAATATTGTATTACCTTGTTTAAGTGAATGACACTTATGAGATTTGATCATTCATCAACAAATATAGATCCATTTAGAAGTTGGTTTACATAAGTAATGGAGCACACAGGTTTAATCCCGTAAGAACGGAAGATGTTCTTGAAATGGTGATTCACGTCTGAGATTTCGTTCACCTCACAACCTATTCATCATGCTTTACCGAGTCCCTAAACTAGCTAGATAGATTACCAACTACTAAGGCAAGAGGGTGAGAATAGTAAATCTACAGTTTAAATACCTACAAAAATATAGCATCGTATCCTGGGAATTTCTTTCAGCAGGGATTGCATTTTTATATGGTAGGCAAGGTCGGCAAATACCTAGAGGACTCTAAAGCCAAATATGCATAGAGGCATGTCTCAAATGCTCTTAATAATATTATTGATGAATAAATAGAAGGTAATTAACCTAGCTCATATGGATCCTTTCATTATAGACAAAGAAGTTTTGCTTTTACATGGAATATGTGTGGTGTTGCAGGCCTAACTGAAACAAGACACTAATAAGAAACAGTGCATAACAACCCTACTTGGAGCTACCCGGAGCTTTTCAAACTGTTGCATCTGCATTGGGAGACAGCTACAGAGGCTCCTTTTGTCCACTCTTTCTTGTTCTTCTCTTGTTTAATTATTCAGAAGGCTTGTTAAATCACTATATTAATGTGGAGTGCTGGGTATGCTAAAAGCAAAGCAGGCCAAGGATTTCAATGGCATGGTCACAGTATATATGCTAATGAACTTTGCTTTCAGCTAGCCTTTTCTTCAGTGCAAATCGCAAAGAGGTGGGCTCGGACATCATACTCAAACTTCATAATTCAACTTGCCCCCACTCCACTTCATAATTGAAAAAGTTTCGAGGTGACTGAAAGCTCTTGGGAAATAACCTTCTACACAGGCAATTGTGACCTTTCAAATCTGATGACACCCTTCTACAACCAAATATAACCACTAGTTATGTGATCGACGTATAGGAGTGAAAGTGTAAACCTACATTTTACCCCTCGGGCTATCAAAATTCAAAAAGATAACAGTTCATCAGTTAAAACTTGAAATGCTGTAGTTCTATCCTCTGGTAAACTTTCCTGTCATTATAGGGACTATTTCACAACCTACGATCCGTAATGAACATCCTCATTGTATCTCTAACAGTTCCAAACTCTCAAGTAGTTCCAATCTCCCATTTCTATATGATGGTAGGAGAGTTGGTTCATAACTTCCTATACATAAAAACCAGTGTTAATGTTAAAACTCTAGCCAACCTAGCTATGAAGTAAAATCATACATAATAGTTTATAAGAACGTATGTAATTCTGATCAAATATATATTAGTCCTAGGCATTAGAGACGTATCAAGAAATTAATTATGTGATGGATATGATCCTCGATGATCTCTGTCTTGGCATCGGAGAATAAGCTAAACACATAATGAAGCAGTTAATAAATTATTCAATTATAGTAACCTTAGTACACCAGACCTCGTCATCAAGAGTAATAAAACAAATAAATAAAAGAAAACAGTAACAGAGCAAATTGCTCAGTACAGCTTTTGCCTCAGAAAACTGGAAAAATAAGAAAGAAGACCCCAGCGGAAGAATATAAACCGGAATAGTCCAAATAGATGGGTTCTGGTGTTGGGTGGACAAAGACAAAGCCATCATTTCATCTATTTAGCGTTCCTTAGCAAGCAACTTTATGTCCTCATCAATCATTTAAACAAAGGCTAAGAAAGAATTATAATTTGAGGCACCAACTTGTTGTAATTGATAAATAAAAACAAATGTATCGCTTTCTTATAACCTTAAATACTGAGATGATGCACCAATTTCTCATCATAGATGATACACAAGAGGTGCTATATGCCCTCTGATCTGTTGACAATGTCAAGCAAAGAAGCTTATCCTTGTGTGTTTGCAACACTTTGCATCATTCAGTACTATCCTGATGGTTTGCAGTAATGACTTCTATGTATGATGGAGGTTGGAATCCTTACGTTAGTTGTTTCTTGTAAGATCATATATAGAATGTATACACGACTGCTCAGGCGCGGGTGCCGTTTACGGGACAGAACAGGACAATCGAACGACAGTCATCCGATCTTTAATGAATTGATCTAACGGACAGGATTAAACAGACTTAAACGGACATGATTAATTAATTAAAGATCGGACGACTGTCGTTTGATCGTCTCGTTTTGTCTCTTAAATGGCTCCCGCGTCTGAGCGGGACTGAGAATGTATAACCTATTAGAAGAGCCCGTGATTATTTGAAAATGAGATCCAGATATTAATCCAGACGCAAGTAATTTTTTTATTATACACATGAATTTCCTAAATTTAACCTGTAACGGGAACATTTCATAAAAACAACGGTGAAGATTGAATTGTTTCAAAAGAAGGAAAAGATGAATGATCGAGTTCCACGATATATAACAATGCGCACCAGTAGTAATCAAGATCTGCTTTGCCTTGTGAATATGGGAAAGCTAAGCTAAGCAATCATATCATATCATATCATATCGATTATACATATATAAGTACAAGTGTTTGTGTGGTTGGTTAGACTATAAATTATGATCAAGCTAGCTAACTAGCTTAGCTATTTGAATAAGAAAGATATAGATTGGACTAGTTTAATATATAGGAAGATAAGGGTTTGGTAGGCCAACTGATGTGGCCTTTCCGTCTTCAAATGAAGATACATTAGTGACACTAATGTAGTGCATGTGACATTGTGACATATGCCCTCTATTCAAGTGGTTAAATAGTAGATGGGGCTTTTTTCAGTAGGTAGGTTCGATCTGCAGGATGGTAATCAACATTGGTACTCTATTTAGCTTTAGGTTTAGTGCAAATCATAGCTAGGGTTTAGATAATCATATACCCTTTACTTGTCCTCTTCTCCGATCCTTTGACATGTTTTCTTTATTTGTACACACATTATAGTTTATGGGGCTTGTTTATTAGTAGGTAAGCTTCTGAAAGATGCATGATTGCCAATGTTGGTAACCCTTATATGTTAGCCTCCGTTCGTTTTAGAGTTTAGGATTTATAGTTTAGAGTCCAACAATGCAAATCGATCCCCAGTTAGTTTGGGAAAATAAGATCGTAACCCAAATGTGACTCCCATCAAAATTGAACTTAACTTGCGAAGTACAGACTATATTGTCTAATATTTTGTAGTTGAATCTTCCCCAGCATGGTGGTTTGATTAATACGTATGACCTCAGATCCATTATTGAAAATCAAAGTGGGTTAGAGGAATTGGTCAGGTCACAGACACAGTAGTGTTGAAAGTCATCTAAACAGAAAAGAAAAGGGGATCACCGAGCTTGCTGGGTACAAGACTCCAAAGTCTTGTGCATGAACCACAAGCATGATATCATCTGTAGAAAAGAAAAATAGACTGGGGAGGATTAGATCAACCTTTCCAAGTAATACAAGTAGATGTACCATAAAAAGGGAGTCTCGAACTCTCAGATGCATAATGAATAATTGATGGGGATCATGTGAGATGGAGGAAACGGTTTAGGAGAGTGGGTGTACCTTAGGAGATTTTAGGAGAGTTGTTATACCTTATGTGATTTTGCTTTTAATTGCATTCTTCTTTTGCAAAAGTTAGAGCTCGCAGCACGACCTTCCCATGCATGAGCATGAGATGATCAGAGATCGATCCCTTCTTGTAGTTCAAAACAAACAAATGTAGCTGCAAAAACAACCATACAAGAATAATTTCTAAGAGTCTTGCTCTTTTTTCGATATTGTAAACTCCGGCTGCTCTTTAGTTTAAAAGAACACGAAGAAACTCGTTATACCAGAACGATCGCAGCTCTGTGCATTTGTCTCAACTGTCAAGATCACAAGCTCTGTGGTACCCAGGTTTTCCAAATCCCAGAGAATTGTGAATAAGATCAGATTGTGTTAGTTGTTTATATCAGTAATATAGTAGTACAGCATTATTGTAGGGTTCGTGCATAAGGATTTAGACCTCCCATCTAATCTCTACCAGGAAAATAAACATGAAAGACACACAGAGCCCCACTTCATAAAACTCTCATTCATACACCTTCCTTCAACTGTCATGACTAAATGGAAACTGGAAAATGACATCTATGATTATATTTCAGTGCAACGAAATTAACTAATTAATTAAATCAGATCATATCCAACTCTTTTTTTCTTCTTTTTCATCTTTATTCAGCAACTTGCCATTTCATCAAGCTTACTGTATTGGTGTTTTCTATTGGCCGATCTTGTCTTTCTTTACAAATAATTGAGTGAAAACTATTGGCTTCCATGCATAAAAATCTTCAATTCAATGAGGTATGATATGAGGCTATGAGCTGAGATAAAAAAAATAGATTCCAGCTACTACTACCATAGAAAATCTATAGAATACCAAATTCATCCAATTACATTCTTTGTAACCAATCACAATCCTCTCCTTATATTCTATGGTTTCTAGCCCTTTGATTCAAAAAAGAAAAGAAAAAAGACCTATCATAGTTTTGTAAGAGATAAGATTTGGGGTTTTGCTTACAAAAGTGCTTACAATCAAGTAAAGTGCTAAATAGTTTGTTTAATTGAGTTGCTCAGAGCCTCTTGGGTGCATGTTGCTCTTGAACCAACTTAAATGAACGGGTTAGATTGCATTTATGACACTATTTATTTTTTTAAATAAAAACTAAGTATAATTCTCAACGGTTGAGATTTTCTAACAAGTGTTTGGTTCACTTACATCTTGATACATATAAGAATTTTCGCCAGTTGCTATGTCCTCAAATAAAGAAAATCTGCTACTTTTCTCAAGTCACAAAAATGTGGCAAATTCTAATTTCTAAATTTAAAGCATTTTGAATCCCAAAAGCTAATAACAAGCCCATGTTCCCAAAAGCTTTAAAGAGAGAATGATGAGCTTCTAAAAAAAGAAATTCAATTATTGCATTTTGGACATCATCAAAAGAAGTTCACTAAAGAGACATGAATTGTCTTTGCCTCATTAATTAATGTCCTAACATAAAGAAATTAAATTAAAGGGATATTAGTCGTATGGGAGATGATTTTGTTGCACTAATTCTTTTAAGAGTTGGCTTTTCATCATCTAAATCATAAAGGAAAAAGGAAAAAAATAAAGAAGAGATGATACTCTCACAGTATTATTTGACAATGGAGACTTTCGAGCTTAAAGACATGAAGTTAGGCCTCAAAGGATGTTTAAACCTTAGAGAAAGGAGATACACTGATGCTAACATTTGAAAGCTTTGGCACTCGGATGTTACTTGCACAGGAATTTAGGTATTTTGTCGGCTATAAGTTTACAACCTTGAAAAGGATCATGACGATGAATACCATTTTTCACATTATAATTATGTGTGCGATTGCGAGACATGGTAACAAAGGCATACGTAGTGCATTGGATGGTATTGTCACCATCTTGATCCATTGTCTATAAGTTTTATGTACCTTCTCTATTATTACATGGTGGGCAGTGGCGGATCCAGGATTACGATCTTGGGTGGGCTTGAAATTTTTAACTAAAGAAAGAAAAAATGTGGAGAATCTCGACGCTGCGAGAGAAATTTATTGATTGAAAGAAAATGATACATCTAGTCAGGGGAGGACATATATAATAAGCATTTCCCCTCCAATGCATATGCAAAATTATAATTCAAACTGAACAATTAAACTAAATATGCAATGTGATACAATATGATAGCATAAACTAACAAAATTTAACTCTACGAGTCGATGAAGCTTCAAACTCTTCAATCACCTCCTCATTAGTAATAGATTCAGCATACTCTTCTCAATATGAAGGACCATACAATCATCAAAAAACTCATCTTCCATTTTGCTTCTAAGTTTATTCTCAATGATGTTCATAGCTGAAAATGCCCTTTCAGTGGTTGCTGTAGAAACTGGAATAGTCAAAACTAAACAAATCAATCTATGAAGCATAGGAAAAAATTCAGACTTCCTTATTTGAACCAAGGTGCGACACAAGTCAGCAATGGACTGCAAATTTTGGAACTTAATTTTATATATATATATATATATATACTTAATTTTTTTTAACTCAAAATTTTTGGGTGGGCTTGAGCCCCACCAAAACAGGGCTGCATCCGCCCCTGATGGTGGGATTTTAACGAGGACTATTTGGTCAAGAATTTTTAAATTAATGACTTAATACCTTTATTTTCAGTTAAATTAGTGATCGTTAAGAAATCAAACTAAATTAAATCAATAGATAACCTAAATCTATCAAACATAAACCGTTCAAGTTTAGCCAAATTTATTAAACCATAATTTCCATGGTTTACAATTATAGGAGGTTAGGTTCTTGAAATTTTAGCTACAATCAAATGGAAGATCTATAGTGATCGACGTACGCTTTGTATTTTTACGACTTTGAAAATGATTCAACAAATGCCTCAAAGTAAGATCCATGATTTTTATTTTGGCAGGAATGAAAAGAATAAGATGAACGGATATACCTAGATAGCAGTGATTGGCCAGATTGGGGAGAAAGAATGGAATACATGTTACAAACTATGAAGGCCCCTTCGTTGGCTCTTATGTATCGATTTCAATACGTTTACTCATTTAGATTTGTCCACTTTACTTTTAATATAGTTGTACCCCAAAAAAATCTACATGAAATTATTAGCTTTTGTATCCACATTTATAACATATAGTTCAAAATTGACCAGACATGCGTACAATAGAAGAGTCATCATCGATGTAAAAAAATTCTAGATTCAACTCTTTTTTTACTGATCCTGCAATAATACCATTTGTCAATTTTGTCCAAAGTTAGTTTTATCATTCACATTGTTTTTAAACCTAGCTCAATCAACCTAGTTGAATCATTACGATATTGAATGAATTTGATGTATGTCAAGCCTTATATGTTCAAATCTTAAAGAAAAGAAATGGTGCAAATATGTATGTGGTTATTGAAGAAAATGTACCTAGGTTTACAAAGGATGGTGGCAAGTTTGGGTCTCATTTTACTCACCAGATTCTGCGAGTTAAATATGCATACAGATAGAAATCACAATACTTAATGGAATGGAATGGAATGATTAAGGGGTAATCATCAATATCATGTAGAGGTTCTTAGCTTAGTGAATGGTTAATGGGAGTGCTTTTACCGAGAGGATGTATTGGTTGAGAAGGTCAGCTTCTAAGAGCATGTGCACCGGTTTTTGGAGCAAGCACTGTTTGAGATGGAGCAGACAATTGAATGTGCAGTTTATATTTTTCAGTGTAAAAAAATAGCACCTTTTATTACTGTTCATGAATTAATTGTTTTTTTTTATAATTATTTCTTGTGTTGATTTTCAACCAATATGTATACGACACGTATCCTTATCTCTAAATAATAAGATTCCCTGTGAGATTTCTGACCAATCACTGGATGACACGTGTCAGCTCCACGTGTCGTTATCGTCTAAATAATTGGGTAAGATTTCCGGTGAGAATTCTAACCAATCACTGAACGACACGGTGAAATTTTGTAGGGTGTTATTTGTAATTTTTTTAAGGATTTTTTAGTAATTTTTTAGGGTTTATTTTCTCAAAAATGGAATCTGCCCGTTTTTTACATTAAGTAGCCGTTTCCTTTGAATCTGGGCCGTTCGATCGAATTTTGGATTCGAAATGGACTGTCCAGATCAATTTGACTGTTGGGGTCGAAATCTGAAAAAGGGTTGCACAGGTGACGCGCTCCTATTGGTCCTCTTTTTTTTCTGATCTTTTAATGGCGCGTGCATTAGACGCGTCGAAAACAAACAAACAAAATAAACCCTGGAGTCACCCACATGCGTGGGCTCCACCAGGTCGGACGAGCAACTGAACGAGCAAAGATTGCTCGAGCAGCTGCTCGACCTCCCCGTCAACGAGCAGTCGCCGGCTCCTCCACTCACCGCTGCACAGACTGCAGCGAGGTTGCTCCTGCTATTTTCCGGCTGGCCCACCGTTTGGCTCCTCTGCTCGTGCCCAAAGCAACACCGGTGCAGGTGCCCTAATGAAAGCGGTTAGTAGTTCTGGACTTTTGCTATTGCCTATGTCCATGTGTTAATTGAGAAGCTAAGAGTATAGTGGTGAACTTAAAATATTGTTTTATTTAACAAAATATTTGAAATTTAGGTATCAATTTAACAATAATACATCAGTAATATTTACTATTTATTTTGTTTTAAAAAATGCTATAGTGATACATGATCAAAAGATGAGACAAGATTTAGCTATTATTTTAGTTATGCATCAAATAAATTTATTAATTTTATTTAGCAATTATCTAGTTTAGTAATGTTTTATGCATTATGCTAGAGCATCAATTTGCCAAAAAATTGACAAATTTTATTTTTATCAATGCTCCTGGAAATATCCTAACTATATAACTCGACTAGATAGGTGTTATTCATGGTTACGGGTTAGGTCTCATTATCTCATGGATACCACCATCATCCATTGGTGACAGACCCTTAATTGTATGGAAGAGTGGGAAATCTTGTTCACCACTGAATTTCTCATGTTTGGTAATTCAGTTTTTTTTAATATCTATATTAAAAAACAGTAGAAAATATTTTCGCTTAAGTGCTTCAGATTGTCCTACCAATGACAACATTAGTGTAACAACCCGAGAGGGGGAGCTACAGTAGCCACGATTTTAAGCCAATAAGAAACCAACACGTCTGAAGGACGCGCCGACAACTTATTAACCTAAAGTCGTAGACAATTTAGCAGGGAAAGTAAAATTTTAAACTTGAGTGGCAGCACAAGAATTTCACAAAATATATATATATATATATATATATATATATATATATATATATCAGAGTTTGAATAGGATTGACCACATTGACCAAGTTGACTAACCAATTCCTTTTTGTGACACATTAACCTTTTTAGCTTGTTTTTCTGATTATCAACTATTTGCTTATTTGTCGGAAGTCCAGCTTAACTCTTAAACTTTCCTTAACCATTTTTAATCCGACACTAGGTAGTCACATAATAATTCATTGAATTACTATGGACACCCAATACATCACATTAACCAAGTTATTTACTAAGAATCGATAAACCGATAATGTGAATCACCCATTTTACTTAAAAAAGGTCAACTTGACATTTTCGGATATAGTTCCGATAACAATTCAACATTCAACTAATTGTCGTCAAACTCCAATCTTTTTACTAACTATTTTCCAAAAATGGAAACTTTCCCAAATTAGAAACTTTCCATTAGTGGAAACTTTCCAAAAATGAAAGTTTCCTAAATTAGTAGGTTTCCCAAAATAGAAAGTTTCCTAAAATGAGAAAGATTTCAATTACGGTTAGTTTCCGTTTTTAACAAGTTTTCTTAAATGTAACTTTCCAATTGTTTTAACTTTAGTTCCTTACTAACCAAACCACGCATCTTATGTCAATTCAAAACACCACACACACATTCTCAGGTCTCGATTCTACCATACATCCTAAAAGCTCAGAGATTCACCTTCCAAGTAAAAATGGTGAGCTGCACTCGGATTTACTTTCTACATCCGAGGATGTGCTCTTCACACCCACGCACCAATTCAAATGCCAAGAGCAGCTTCTCAACTCCTCCTATACACTTCATTGTCATTTCATCTGCCAAATTCCAAAACTATATCCATAACTATATCAGTACACTAGCAACACAGAACCTTACACAAGGGTCCGAGATTGATTACCAATCTTACCTCCACTTACTCAACTTCGAGACTCGCCGGAATTGCTCTCCACACCCTAGCAAGGTCTCGGCTGCAATCAACACAGCCTCTGCTCTGCAACAAGCAGAGTATCACCACCTCTAGGTCCTTCTTTCTCCATCAACTCCAAAACCTCAAAAAACACAATAGAAACATAATCCAAACCAAAAAAGTGAATCAACAACCTCGTTCATCGTTTAATCGGGAAAACCCAGAAAAAAGCCCACTTGAACAAAAATGATCGAGGAAGAGGGATAGCTTACTAGCTGCCTATGAGTGATAAACAAAACCTTCTTGAGCTTGAAAAGCAGCCCAGAATCTCTTGAAAACCGTTGTCGGAGCTACCAACCTCGCTGGGAATACTCATTGCCTAAAACCAGAAATTTCAAAACATCACCGATCGAGTAAAACGAATACAAAAACTTGTAGAACTTGTTGAGGAGAGTATTAATCTTACCACATACAAAGAAATCGGTGGCCAGAGGCCGGAGAAATCCCGCGGTAAAACTTCGAGTTTGAAATGGGATTTCCTTCAAATCTCCGTGTGTGTGTGATTTTCGAGAACATGATGGATGGGCTTGAGGAGTGGAGTGCAATGGTGCCGGTCACGCACACAGCTGTGGACTGACAGCGAAGATCGCGACGGCGATGGCGGAGGGAGAAACGACGTCGTTTGTCGTCGAGACTGAGGTTAAGACGAGGTTTGACCAGTGCTGACTCGGGCTTCCCTTTTATACAGGGATGGACGGTCCAGATCCGTTCTCATTAAAATCCAACGGCTGAGAACAATCTCCTTCTTTACTATTTACGTTTCTGATTTACCAAAAGTAATTTCTCTTTTACTGAAACTTCCGAAATTCACAGAAAACAAACCGAGAGTCTAAAAAATATTCCGAAGATACCCCGAACTCGTGTCGACATGCACTTCGATATCGGTATTTAAGATCACATATTTTGACCATTTGATAAAATCTCGATATTTCACCTTTGCATCTTAAATACAAACTATCAAGTGCAGTTACTATCATTCGGTAACTCGTCAAACTCAGTAAATTTTACACGAGACGCTATAATTAGGCCAGATTAAGTTCATGATTGAGAATCAGGAAAATATGTCAAAATTCAATATCCCAAAACCAAAAGCAATGCCTCATTCAACACTTGTAGGATACCAAAAACAAGACAATAGCAACTCATAATTCCCTCCTCCTTTACAATGAATTTACATAAGAGCGATCATCCTCATTCATGCAATAGAAACTTATCAAAATTTTAAAGGGGTGGTCAAAAATACACAAGGTGTAAAAGCAACTGTGTCGCCCTCTTTTTGCATCACATGTATTTAGTTCATATTTTTACAGTACGAATTAGAAAACTATTGAAGAATTTCTAGTTTTCTTATATCTAAAAACAAAGTAACAAAATAAGAAAATTCAAAAACCTTTACAAGAAAAGAGTTCAAAATTCATAATTTGCTCCCCACAATGGACACTACTCGATTATATATACACCAAAAGCAGAAGCGTCTCTTTAATAATGAAAGGATTCCTTCAATTGATTTTTTTGTCCTATTGTACCCTAACTTTGGTAAAGTAACATTTCAGGAATAATTTACCTAACTTTGGTAAGGTCACTATCAGTATCATACACGATGGTTACTATTTTTTTAACTATTCTGATGTAACCAGTGAAGAAAACATGAGCCTAGTAGGTGAATATATTTCATCTTGGAATGGAAACATCAACTTTATTTCAAACTTCAAATAGGAATTAATATTTTTTAATGTAAATACAAGACTGCATTTATGCAATAACAGAATGATTAAAGTTTAGATTTAAAACCAAATCTACATAATTGTCATTAGATCGGTTACTTAATTTTGTGAGATGTGTATATATGGAAGTCTGAAATGTAGCAAATTGAAAATGAAATTCGTGTGACATTGTACTCGTAAGGGATCATCGTTCATTCTTCTTCTTTGTGCTTGAAAACGTTACTTTTATTACGTACTTGTGGTTGATGAGAATTTCATTTCTTAAAATGAAAATAAGAAAAATAAAAATGAAGAATAAGAAAACTTTTGTTATATAAGTCGTTCAAGATATTTTTCCTCGTTCATAAAACGGGAGTTGATGTAGCTCAACTGCAGCCCTCAATTCTAAAATCTCAGCAGTCAGAACCGTCCAAAAACAATGACGTCGTTTTCACCCGGCACGGTTAAAATCACGAAATTCCCAAAAAACCGAACCAAACACCCCACCACACGTGTCAACCCCACGCCTCTCCAAACCCGTAACCTCTCTCCCTCACGACTCCCACGCTTTCCCGAACTCTAAGCCCAAGGGTACATCCGTCATTTACCACCCTCCCTGCGTGCGCACCCCGCCATGTCAGCAAAAACCGTAAATTCCTACGTGGCACGGTTAATCCACGTCAGTAAATACCGGGCCCCACTCATTCACCTATATAACCCCCACACCCATCCCCACTCTCTTCAGTCTTCACAAAACCCACAATACCGTTCAACACACGCAGAAAGCTTCTTGTCTCTGGTGTTCTCAAACCGAAACCACCACCGTCACCGGCGACGATCGGCCGCCGGGAATGAATATTCCGGCCACGGTATTGTTCATCTCCATACGCAATGTCCGTATCTCCGATCATCGCCGTCACGTCTTCCACGAAAAGCCCTGATAGGAAGCGATTCTCTTTCGCTTAATTTTTCCAAGCTATTCCTTTTTGTTTCTCCAAGCTTTTTGTTCTTGATGGCTGAGACGAGAAAAGCATTAATTCCAGAATTGAGTTGCTGCAAATTTTGTTTTTGAATTTTTTTGAGAGAGCTTTGATTTTTTAGCCTTAAAACCCTTTGAGATTTTTGAATTACCGGAGTTCTTTCTTCTTTCCATGCCTTTTCCGATGAAGATCCAACCGATCGATATCGATGCGCTCCGGATCGACACGGCGGCCAAGCCCGTGTTGAAATCCCGGCTCCGGCGACTGTTTGACCGGCAGTTTCCGAGCGTGCTTAAAATCTCCTCGTCGGAAAAACCTCCGGCCGGCGGCGATTTCAACAAGGACGTCGGAGGAGCGATCGCTGCCGCTTCGGAGTTCGAGCCGAGCTCGGTGTGCCTAGCGAAGATGGTTCAGAATTTCATCGAGGAATCCAACGAGAAGCAGCAGCCGACGAAATGTGGCCGGAACCGTTGCAATTGCTTTCACGGAAACAACAATGACAGCTCCGACGACGAGCTCGACTTCTTCGGCGGCGATTCCACCACCGGCGGTTCCTTCGGCGGCGACGCTTATGATATCCTCAAGGTATGAAACGACGCCGCTTCAACCGCGCTTTGTTCCTTTTCGAATTGTTTGTTTTTTCTGGATAATCTTGTTTACCTGCTATTCCAATTGTTGTTTGCTTTTGAAATTTGCAGAGTCTGATTCCATGCGTGAGCGTCGCCGAGAGAAACCTCTTAGCCGACACCGCGAAGATCGTCGAGAATAGCAAGAATCTGAAGCAGAAAGACGAGCTCAGAAAGATCGTCACCGACGGCCTCGTCTCACTCGGCTACGACTCCTCCGTCTGCAAATCCAAGTGGGACAAGTCACCGTCCTTCCCTGCCGGTACTGCACCGTAAAACCTCTCCCTGATTTTTATTTTTAATAATTTCTTTTCGTTTTTGTTAATTAATTAAATTAAAATTTGGTGTTCAGGTGAATACGAGTACATCGATGTGATTGTGGAGGGGGAGAGGCTGTTGATTGACATCGATTTCCGATCGGAATTCGAGGTGGCACGTCCCACTGGGGCCTACAAGGCTGTCCTCCAGTCCCTGCCGTTCATTTTCGTCGGCAAATCCGACCGTCTCGGCCAGATCGTCTCCATCGTATCGGAGGCGGCCAGGCATAGCCTCAAGAAGAAGGGCATGCCGTTTCCGCCGTGGCGTAAGGCCGACTACGTCAGGGCCAAGTGGCTCTCTCCTTGCACCACCAGAACCACCAAGCTCAAAGACGACGTCGTTTCGGCGCCGGAGGGTAGGACGGTCATTTCCGATGATCGGACAGACCACCTGAGCGAGTGCGGAGAGTTTGAATTGATCTTCGGCGAGGACGCCGCGAATTCGACCGATTCGTCGCCGGAAGTTGAGGCGAAAGCGATCGGAAATTCTACTGCGGTTGGGCCGTGGCAGCCGCCGGCGGTGAAGCCGAAGAGGGTTGAGAGAGGAGCGAGGGTTGTGACCGGTTTGGCTTCATTGCTAGCAGCAAAACCGTGAAACAAATTTTGGACTTTTTTTATTGGTTTCTAATTTTCCCCCAAACGACAAAAAAATGAAGATAAATATAATATAAGGAAAAAGAAAAGTATAATCGGCGTCTTTATAGTAGAGCAGTAGTTCTGGGACTTGGTACAGGCTTTTTAACTTTTCCTTTTTTTTATCCCACTTTCCCTTCCTTTTTTGTTAGCAAGGGCACATTTGTAAGAACCGAGTAAATCACCTTATTATCTCCTATGTAATAAAAATAAATAGTACAAAAAAAGAGTTTCTTTGTATTGAAATATCTAAAGTCAAGAAATCGATTAGTGTTGGATTATTCTTTGTTTGCAGACACATCTTATAGTGTTTTAGAGTATGAAAATTCTGAAACCGATAGTTGTGCTGAACGAGTTTCCGGTGTGTTTCGTAACAAGTTTGGAAGGGTTCCGAGCTTCATAATTCTACTACTCGTGTCAAGTATGAGCTAGTGATAAAATATTTGGGGTTCGGTAGTGTTGTTTTTGAGGACTTAGCAGTACACAGTGACGGTTTCTTGAAAGGGGAACAAAGTGGGATGAGGCTCTCTCTCCTTTCTTAAATTTCCCATCTTTTTAGGAAAATATTTACTTTCTTCGAAACAAGTTAAATGATTTAAAGTGAGAAAAGTGATGGGGAATAACTGACGACGACGATGAATTGATGATGACGGCAAAGAGAGGAGGGGGCTCGTGGAGTCTTGAAGGCCGTAAAGGTCAGGGGAGAAGGGGTAAAAAAATAATAGTAAATATGTACGAGTTTCACTGGGATTGCGTGATATTCCCTCTGCTTGTTTTGATTTTAACAGTATGAATAAAGTTAAAATTGTGCTCTGGGAAGGGTGAAAAAACCGGCACTCCATTTGTGTGAAAAGACTAGTCTTTTTAATTTATTTTTTAGAAATATTTTTTGGTTTGAACGAGGACTATGGCTTCCTGCTCACGAGTCATGGGGACTCATCTATTTGGGAAGATGAGTTAGATTTTGACTGGGTGGTGCATTGTGTAGCACTCAAGCTTTTGGGATGTTTGCAAGTGAAGGCATACAAAACCCAATACTATGCTTTGGTCACGTCAAACAATTTTGCTACTTGCGTTCCCCTCGTGCGTTGCCTTGTTATTGGTGTGGTAAAAAGAGTTACCAAAACAGTCGTTCTTTTCACTTTTCACCACCGGAAACAAATGTGGATATGAATAAGAGATGTCTTTGTTGGCATACTATATATACTATACCACCAACCATAATTGACACCCTATTTGTGAGCCCATGAGACGTAATGAGACCCGACCGTGGTATGCATCTTGAAGCCTGAAGAACAAGCTACGCAACGGTACCAAAAACGTGTCAATCCGTTACCCAGAAGTCACCTACTCGGCCTCACCAACATGTTTCATTACAGCACATTCAAAAGCTAGCAAATGGGACTCTTGTCCCATATTGAAGATATTGTAAAGGAAGAAGCCTCATTCTCCCCACTCACTCAACACCAACAACATTATCATTACTACTACTACTACTTGTAATACTTTAAGGAGCCACAAAGGCACCTAACACATAGTACATATTAAGTGGGTGTGGCCTTGTCCACTGATGACAATGTGAACTACTATAAACCATGTCCACTATCTAATCCCTCTACTAACATACACGTAGATACAACTGTATCAACATTTGCGCCGTCTGTGGGAATCGAACCCACGACCACGTGGTTCACATTTACTTGATCGTCAAGAATGCATAAGTACACGAATTTCCCAATAAATCTAATACATTTTTGGTCGTTAAATCTAATACATTGATCATGCTAGAATTAGATAATGTAGATCTAAATTGGGAAATATTTTCTCTAACAATATGATTGAAATATCACATAAAGAATTATTACTGAAAACTATTACTGATAGACATGAACTACGTGCCTTCATCATCCAGCCAATTCTGATCTCTTCCTCGAATTGATCAGTGTTTTCCTCCATTTTTCTTCGATTTTTTAGTTTCTTTGTAAATTTCTGGTGGCGAATTCACCGTTTGTTTTCTCTGCCCTTCCACTTGGATCTGAAGATGTTGTAGCGTAAGCGTTCCAAAGTTGATGGTAATTTATGGTTTGACTTACAAGATCTCAGGATGGAGGATCTGGTTTCAGATTCTCATAACTCTGAGTCAGCTAAGCCTCTTCTGTCTTATGCTAACACCCTTATCAGTCAGGTGGGCCGTTTCAAACAGACCATGATTGAGGAGTTTGAGTTCAATGAGGAGGACTGCTCCTACACTAAGGGTAAACATGGTATGAACGTTTCTTTCTCTGAGAAAATTCATAACAAGCTTGATTTTGATTGGAGATGTGCTATTGTTGTTAAATTGATGGGAAAACCTAATTCTACAAATTCCAATGATTTTATTCTTCGTGGTTTAAGACGCAAATGGCAAGTCAAGGGAGGTGGAACCTTATTGATTTGCCAAATGATTTTTGGGTTGAGAAGAAGAAAAAGAAGGAGGTTTGGACTTAGTCTTATAAAGGAATAAGAAGTAATGGGCTTTGAGTTTGAGAGTCTTCTTTTGGGATTGTATTGTAGTCCAATTCTCTTTTTCATCAATTTCGTCACCGATTTGAGTCGTTGAGCTTGGTTTCCGAGCCCAAGACCTGAACAATTTAACAACGTTAGACCGTGAAATGAGCGTTATATGTCTCTGTGGCCTTCCACACCATACCCACGTCTACAAGCCCCAAAGGTGTTTGTATGTGGCTTGAGCCCACATCAATGCATGGATATGCTTGTTCGGCGTGTTAAATAGATGATTTCATCCAAGATTGCATGAGTTAGCGTGCGACGAATCATTAGTTAATTGCTTGATTTTTTGGGTATCAACAACGATAAATCCAAATTGGATTATGTAGATCGATACAACCAACTTGCGAAAACCTTTTAAACTTTATAGTGATTGGTTGAAGTGTCAACATATTGGTCAAGTATTACACCATTGTCTACTTAAGCTGCTTATACTTCTACAGACTCACTACCCATTGTTTATAGAAGTTTATCGAGATAGGATTAATGCGCCTCATACCCCATGTCCATATGCAATACGGTCTCACCGAGCCTACGATCAAGCAACTTCAGCTTGTCCCTTGAACATTAATGATGGGTACCAATCATACTATTGTGTCATGTGACTATATATTTTTTGCATGCAACTTACTATTCATCTTTGACCCATCATCATTGAATATATTGCACAATAGCTTGTGACTATGTGTGAGGATTGACTCAGAATTGCTATCCTTGAGCTCGGAAGGATTGAAATGGATCTTCAAGCCTTGAGCTCTTCAATGTTCTAAATTGCACTACCACAATGCCTAATGATGAATCGTGAGAGATGAATAAGTTCTTAGGTTGGATTTGTGTCAATGTGATGACCTCCACCTACAATTCGCTTACGTACAAACCTTGTCAGACAATCTATTTAACTACTATATTGCAAATTGTCACTTTTAGACTATATTCCCACTGTTAGGGGCAGATACGAACACAAGTGTTCAAATGGAACAACGTGAATGTTGTGGTTTGTCACCTAAGTCTCATATTGATCCTAAATTGCTAAAAGTGTTAAAGTGACGAGATCACATGCTGCAAAAATGTCTGCAAGGATTGATGCCCTATCAAGAGGATATAGCGCGACTAGAAAAAGTTAGTCCTGACGCCATCACCATTGATGGTGATATGGTGATGCCATAATGTGGCAACATGGTGTCACAAGCCGTATGGATCTCTAAAAGAGAGGGATGCCCTTAAGTTCAATAATTACTCGCACTATGGAGAAAGCGAGCTTTGGCACGACCTGATCTATTGTTTAGTGATGCTCAAACCCGTCTCATGATGGAGCCCGAATTGTGGTTATCATTGGGTGACTCCTTAATATCAAATCCAAGGATATGCATATAGAGATCTCTACAAGTACTTACACTAATGTACATGTGGACATGGATTAATGTTATAGAACTATACTTCGTTGTTAAATCAAAGTAGTATATTGGCCTAATAGAAAGATGCAATCCATAATTAACAAAGAGATAAGTCATTGGGCAGGTGATACCGACATCGTAAGTGTTTTTTTGTTAGATAGCGTAGTGAGAACAAGAGCTTAGACTCACCTTATGGAGAAAGTCTCACTAACACGCACGAGGATCGACTACGATGCAATATGCTCTCATAATTGATGTTATTAAACTCTACTACTTTGTCTGATTTGTAGTTTCTGAATAACTGAACATGCAACCTATGAATATGGTCTTAATAGCATCTTTATGGGATCAGTAATATGCATGAAGTTCTTAAAAACTTCATTCACCCAAATAAAGTTGATCCGGACCACAAGAGCATGTGGCTTGTAAGAGAGATTGAAACACACACTAAGTAACTTCTTGATTTGGAAAAGATATGATGAATAATGTCTTTGCGTGTTCATTCCGGATTTACATGGCCTCTTGATTCACAAGACATGCAAATATTTATAGAGCATCCAAAGTTAGAATGAAATATTTTGGGAAAGACACAATCTCGTTATGAAACTCGACGATTGTATTGATGTTGATTATCCATCAATCGGTCTCATAATGGAAGTCAATGATTGTGTGTTGATAAAAATTTTCCATTAATCGGCCTAGGTACTCTAAGAGTGACGTCTGTAGATGCTCCCATGATTAGTCAAAGTCTTGTCACTAAAAGAAAGAGATCTATTAAGAGATGAAATCTCATCTAAGTGCAATAAGACACATCATATACTTGACACAATACGAAAAACTTGACATCTCATTCTTTATAAAGCTAGATGTAACTTTTCCCCCACGCAACACTAGGAATGTCATAAGGATAGCTTTTCAATACTTAATGTATTTGGGCTTATTCTATCCCTACATAAGAGAGACACAATTGAAACAGAAATCAGTATTTGCTAAGTTCCCTAGGTCAACTTCCACAGAACCTACATGAACGCTCATCATTGAAAATCAGTAAAATTGGTACTGTTGGAAAGACCTATGTTTACTTTCTAGAAACACCAACCATTTTATCATAGTTGTCATATTGAGTGAGTTATGACTATTTACGTAAAGTAGGACAGATCTGTCCAATAATCTGATTTTGCCAAAATAGTCAGTCGACTTCAACAAGACATTATCAACAGCTCCGGACGATACAAAAGGTGTGTGACATATGATTCGAAAGTACAGATTTCTACTTTCCAGAAATGTTTATGGATCGTTCATATCTATTTCCTACAAGAAGTTACATATGTTTTAGTTTCTAAAGGTATGATGCGTGAGAATATAACTTTCAACAAGAACTTATGTTTTGAGTTCTCAAGCAGTTTTCTCCTTCAGGTCTAAGTAAAATATCATGTTAAAGATAATATGACATGATATAGATAGTCATCGCCCAATGCCACATTTGAAGACATGTTTAAAAGACATTGATATGCTAAGTTATATGAAATCTTATGAATAATCTAATTATCAGGGGCAGATGCAAACTTCAGGAGTAGTCTAGCGCATACAAATTATTATCAAATTTGAATGGTGTAGTTGTGCTCTTTTTCTCTTACACCAAAACTTTTGTCCCACACCTTGATCAAAGTTTAGTTTTTCTCATAGGGTTTTTGTTACTTAACGAGACAACATTTGTATAGAGGCCCGCAACATAAGGGGGTATTCTAGGATATTCTGTCATGTGTGTCATGACCTACTGTCATTAGGATACGTACCTTGAATATGACTGTGTATTCATTCCTATTATCATATTGGTACTTTATAATACCCTGTATAGCAGGTCTTCTTTCAATGAATATGATGATTCTTCTTTATACTATCTTCTCGTTCTTATTTTTCTTGCCTAATAAACTCATGAGTAAATTTTAAGAAAGGTACATGACAAATGGTCCACTGACAACTTTGGTGTTTCAAGTTTCAAACAATCAAAATGGTACATGAATTTGTAGTTTCAACCGAAAATATGTACATACCGTTAAATTCTTCGTTATCTAATTGTTTTATGTTAAACTTTAAGGGGCAAATTTGTCACTTTTTAATTTAGCAATAATAAATTATTAAAATTAATAATTAATAAGGAGAGGGAAATAAGAAAAAAGTATTATTGTTTCGTTCCGGTTCAAACCTAGCATACACAAAAATGATGATCGAGGTATACAACTGTAGAAAAAATACAGACATGGTAAGCTACAAAAACAACGAATAGTAAAGAAAGAAATCAAATCATGAGAAAACAACAAAGTTTTTGAGAATATGGTCTCATTGGTATGAGTTTACAAAATTAAAAAGGTATATAAATAGAAGAAAAAATAAATAAATAGAAAATATAAAGAAAAAAAATGGAGGAAACCTAAAACTGTTATTTGAAAAATGAGAAATTACATAAAGTTAACGGTGTTACTAACGACATGTACAAAAAGTATGTCCACTTACAAACATCATGTATCATTTTGATTATTTTAAAACTTAAAACATCAAAATTTTGTTATGTATCTTTTTTAAAATTAACCCTAAACTCATTGTATAATATTTTTTATTTTACAAAGCTCTCGGTCTCTCAGAAGAGGCCAAATTAGAGGATCATTTTCTTTTTTATGTTTCTTAAACAATTATTTTTGACGGGTGATAAGATTGATGCTGGGGCCTTTTCAAAACAAAAATATAACCACCAAAATTAAAAAAATAAGAAAATAATAATTGGGCTTTATGAAAGCAACATGCCACCTACCCTCTTCGAGATTGCTTGTGATGTGTAAATTTGGATTCACCTCGGTTTGCCCAGACCACACGCAAACAAGTCTTAATGATTTCCATTTTTACTTCCATGAGATCGAGAGCGCGTGGCGTCGGATTAGGATACTTTCGTAATACTAGTTTTTTTTGGTAATCCCGTAATACTTGATTTACTACTTGAGGTAAAACATGTTCATAAGTAAAAAGAAAAAGAAAATACATTTCACAATTACTCTCAGGTGTCACTTAAATGTTTGAGAATATCTTCCACTCTAATTCTTGTATTTTTTTTACAGTTTTAACCTTTAATTTTAACTAAAAAAGTATAGTCTTAGTCTCTTAAGATATCTCCAACAGACTATCTATTTTTAAAAATTTAGAAATTTAAGAAGATTTAGACTAAATTTTATCTACAATAGACTACATATTTAAAAGCTAAATTTAGTCTTAGCTAAATACTCTAGCTATTTTTAGCTAGAGAAGATAGAGAAATTAGCTCTAGCTAAACCATCTCTTATTTTAAAAATTTAACTTAACTAAATATTAGTTATCATTGTTGGAGTACAAATTCTAAATTGCATAGCTAAATATCATTTTTACCTATTTTTAGCTATGCAAATATCTAACATTATTGGAGATGCTCTAAGACATAAAACTTTTATCGTAAAAACTAATTAGGAATTTTAAAATTACTCAATTTTTTGATCACAAATTCGCAAATATAATAGTTAAATATTTAGACATTGTGCGGGGGGATCAAGTGCGAGTGACATTGGATTGTGAGCACAAAATTGGAGGAAGAGTGGTAAAAAGATGTGTGCATGGGCGGAGCCATCCTAGTATTGACTAGGCTAGAGCCCAGGTGAAAATCTGTAACTCTAAAAAAATCAGTATCATATTAGAAGAAATATATATGTGAGGTTTATGTAGATCGGGGACTTCGTGTCTGATCCATAAGGGAAACCAAAATTTTCTTCGAAATGCGTCTAGCAGCTAATCCATGGAAGAGATGAAGATATATAAGGGCGAGAACTCTCTGTGAAAAAGAAAGAAGCACATAAAGATTGAGAGGGAAGAATAGTGTCTTTATCAGCTTTTCTGCTTTTGAATACATATTGATATGGGGAGACTTGGGTTTAGGGAACGGTTTCTCATACAATGAAATAAGATCAGACTTTAAGAGATGAGATAATCCTACATGTTATATTCATCTCCATCCATTTTTCTTCTATAAAACAAGAGCTGAAAATTTGTTATAGCCACCGATTGATAATGCCAAACAAAAATAACATATTGATTTTTTACAATAACGATTACTGGTTGTAAACAATTGGAGTCCCTAGCCCTTAATGGTGAGAGTTGGAGTAGTGCATGCAAAAGCCTTGTTAAAGTGGTTGACAATGATGGAATGATTTATGAATTTAAGCTTTAGGGTCGTATGAAAGGTTTAATTAGTTTTATTTATGTGTTTCTAATAATAAGACGTATTGTGTGTCTCATGTTGCTTTTCAGTTAATGCAAAAATGTGTAATGTTTGCTATGACATTCTATATATGTGTTGTTTTTTGCCATGACATTCTATATATGCATTTCAATTTTTCTTTTGTTACAATTTAATTTCGGTAATATTTTAATCTCGACTCTGCCATTGTATATATGAGAATTGTAGTGTTCATGCAATAACCATTAATAAAACGTAAAATATAAAAATGAGACATAAAATTGTAACAAAAAAATATTAATTTTTCTCTTGTTACAATTTAATTTCGGTAATATTTTAATCCCGACTCTGCCGTTGGATATATGAGAATTTAGGTGAAGGTAGTGACAGCCTTATCCAATGACGATGTGGACAGGTCTGGTTCCATACACTCGCAATAGGGCCCCTCTGCTTATATGACATGTCGTATTACCATAGCCTCTTAGATGTTATGTTTTTGTTTTTCAGTTTTTTGATCGAATTTTGTTTTTCAGTTGATCGACAGAGGCACTTAATTCAACGACGACGACTGTAAGTCGATTTGTTTGTCTTCAACTTTGACGGAGGAGTAGTACACCACGATCGGTTTCCACAATTTAAAACGATTATTGTGTAATTCGTGTTTCACATTTATGTAGACCATAATGGTTTTACGGACGTCTTATGTCAAAATATATTTTCGACAATGTTACAGATAAGAAAATGAGGGATTATGGTTTTTGCTCATGTATTTCAACAAATACAATGTTGATTGATTCATAGAAAAAATGTCATACAACATGAGTTCATTCTTGATTATTAGGAAACGAGTGACTTAATCTTCAAGATTCAGATTATATATCACAGTATAACTTTTTGAAAGTTTCTGATTAATAATATGAAAACCTGGAAAGGAATATGTGTCCATTTTCCTTCCATCCTTTCCCCTTTCCCCATTCTTCCTTTTTTTCTCTTTGAGTTTGTTGTTCTCTTTGGGATTTAAAGGCATGAAGGCACCCACGATATGGATAATGGGGACCAAAGTTCAAAGCTTAAAACTACACATCTGGATTTCTTTGTAACATTATTGTGGTGAGATAGTGTGACCACCCATCACAATCCAAATAAACACAATGAGAAGTTGAGAACATAAATTGATTCATCTTGAAAGATATATGTTTGCTAATTGCTTAATAGTATCCAAAGGCATATGCATAGTTCTTTGTTGTTCCACAAAATCTTCTAATTTAGCATATCTTTAAGTTAGCTTTCATCGTTTTAATGTAGACAGATGATTTTTATGGACTTAAAGATAGTTCTTTGCTTAACATTTAGCTTAAAATCAACACGAGTTTACTTCATACATTTTTTGGCTAACTCTATATTTTACACCACACTATGATTCACGAAGATATTGATTCTCTTCGTGTCAACTATGTATAACTAGAAGAATCGATAGCGCCTACAATGTGCCAAAGGCAATAGGGTGTCAATCATTTTCCATAGAAATTGATGTTTCATGACTTTTGTAAGGGACAAAAAACCTACCAGAATAACTCTATTTTCTTCCTACTCAGACTACTAGAAACAACTTTTGTTGATTGCAATTGGCTTACCCCGAAGTTTATCATCGGATAGTTACATGTTAGAAAATGAAAAAAAGTCAATAATGTGCCTAGGAATTGAGAAGGGCATGTTGATGCATTGCAACTAGTTTAAGAAACGTTCACAAGTTTTATAGAGATCAAAAACGTATCAGGGCAGATCATATATAGCAGGCTCGCCAACTATGCTTAAGTTGTAGTTTATATTTCCATATAATACGGTTAAGTTCAATCGAGAACCTTCATGTTGATGAATAGTTGAAAACTTTTTCATTTAATGGTTTATTATAACAATTTTTCAATCACGTTTTTTTATCTCAGCCGTTTAGTTTATAGATCTATATAAGTAGATCACTTATACAATTTTTCAGCCAAAATTAGCGATCGTTAAGGAATCGAAATAAATCAAATCATTAGATGATAGAAGCATTTTATGCTACGTTCTTAATATGTTTTTATCCCTATTTATGCTTTGTTTATCCATTATTAGTTTAGTATTGTCAGTTATTTATCATAAGGGTTTTTCTATAGAGCAATGACTAAAATGTGTTTAAAGCAGAGAAATTATGAACTAAAGTGTTAAAAACTGAGTTGTAAAGTGTTTGTGATATTTCTTATGATTCTGTAAATTTATACATTGTCATTATTTAATTAATTTTCTTTAATATTTAGATGACATGTATATGGACTTAACGGAACAAGAATCATGTGAATCGGACTCAGGAAAGATAGCAAAAGAAGCAGGAGGCCGAGAGCATGTTTGGAGCAAAAACAGAGGATTTTCAAAAACCATAACTCAACGTCAAAAAAATTTCTAGGATGATCTAGGAGGAACCAGGAAACGTGCCATATATGGATGGAAAGCTGTGGATGTCTAGTTTCTGAATCTTTTGGAATCGCAGCAATCCAATTCTGAGGAAGGAGTTATGACAGAAACAATGGCCGGAGGTCAGTCTGCTGGAAACATGACAGATTTTGCTGAAGTTGTCTACCGAGTTTGTGAGTGTGTTTCTTCACTAAAATTCTTCCCAAACATGCCAAATGATTGATGAGGAGCTTAATGAAGATGAAGGAAGTTGTCTAGAAAAAGAAGAATCAAAGAAACCATCAAGGAGAAGCCGAAACAGTAGCTAGGAAAGTCATTCTGGTCAAATCAAGATAACTTGTTCTACCGAGCTTATGGATGGCATTCGGCTGTCCTAGGGTTACCAAAACGTGTAAGGGAGTCATATATTGATCTCTTGACATGTAGGCGAGTCTAAGAAATCAGAAAAAAAGTCCATGAATCATTATCAAAGTCAACAAATTCAAGAGTCAAAGTTATGTGCAACAAGGAAAAACAAAAGCTCAGTCCGTTATGGACAAGGAGTGTGCCGACTTTGCCCTAGTTTCTTTCTATAAATAGACATGTAATAGTTTAGTTTAGAGTCGTCAAACAATTTACTTTTGCTTAGAATAGCCAAGCTCTATCTAAAAACCCTAAACACTGGAAAATTCTCAAACCTGCCGCCACCACTTCACCGCCGCCGATCGTCGCCAATCCTCCATCGATTTTCAACCATTCCTTAGCCGATCTAATCTAGGTAGGTTAGGTATGGATATTCATAAGGTTTATGTAATTTTACTGTGTAATTGTGTTTTATTTTTAATATTCATCTTTTGATTTTATCGGTTTTACATTCTATATTCAATTGCATGTTCTTCTTTGTGATTTGCATGTGAATGTGTGTAGTATGTAACGTTATGTTGTGTTTGTTGGTTTTATGATTGTATTTTATGTTTTTATGCATGTTCAACTTTAATTGATTAATCACCACCTGATCATGTAATCGAACCATAGGATAGTCTAGTGCACTGATGTTTTCAAAAGAGGAGTTTAATAAGCCGTAGTAACCTAGGATTAAGTTCAGACCGGAAGGAAGTTCTTGGTTTTAGTTACTGCAAAGGGTTGTTAGGGTGAGTCATTTACATGCTATTAGGATGAGTAACACCATACCTAGGATCATGTATCCAATGACTCTTGTTCAGTCAGTGTATTTTGTCTTAGTGTCATATGATTGTAGTCGCTGAGCAAGATGACACATATATAGGCTCATGCGATTGTAGGTCTTAAGTTTATATGAGAAGTCAAATAGTTGGAATTAATTAGAGTCTATTATTTCATAAATGTTGCATCTTAATCTTGCTTAGATTTTGCATGTTTATCTATTCAGTGCTTGTTATGATTATGTGCTTAATAACTGATTAACTAACTTTGTAAATATTAGATTTAGAACTTAGGATGTTAGAAAACACTAAAATCCCAACATCATAAGTCGGTAAATATGTGATTATTGTAGATATATACTTGTGAATATTTGTGTATGTCGATTTCATACTTGTGCATATGCTTGATTTTTGTTTTGGTATTGCAGTTATTTTTGCCGATTTGTGCTATGTGAATGTGTTGTATACTTGTATATCATGTGACAGATTTATACTTGTATATTTGTATTTGTGAATATCACTAATGTTTTAAATGTAGATATAATCCTTCCCTAGTGTCCTCGGCTAGAACGATTCATACTTACAGTTACTACAATGATAGGGTTTTAAATTGCAGGTTGTTTAACAGCTTCGTCATTAGACGATCTAAATATATCAAATATGAGCCGTTCAAGTTTATAATCGGTGAATCACATTTATAAATGTCTTAACAATTTTCAATTTGGATGAAAATTTGTAGGGATAATCTACTCATATATATCTACAAGTTTTACGATCGAAATATGAATATAAGATCGAAAAGTGAAATAAGACGAAAAGTCCTCAACTTAGTGGTTCTTATTAGAACCACTTGCATTATATGCATACTTAGAAAGATACGTGAACAAATGGTTTAACTAATCTTGATAAATTCCTTTACAATGACTTACGAGAAACTAGAATATCTCAAGAATCATTTTAAACAAGCATATAAATGGTCCAAGACCACTAAACAACTAATATCCAAGTAATTTTGAATGGCTAGTTAATTAAAAGTCTATGCATCAAGAGAGGGTGATTACAATTGGACCCAAAACGATGAAAGCAATAAGCTAGCAATTAGATTGATGACATCTAAATCTCCCATATGAAATGGTCACATCATTTCTCTTTCTATGAGGTTCTACATTTTGTCTGATCCAAATAGCCAAAATACAGGTTTATGCGGAAAAAATCAGTTAATATTGACCAATGATCGATTTACATTTGTTCTAATTGTTGGTTTCCAAATGAACACTACCCAGAAGTCTTGATCAAAGTCTATATTTCAATATTTCATCCTAGCAAGCAAGCAAGGAGTAATCTCAATTTCTTTTCTTATCACCAAAATATTGATTTGACATTATTTTGATTGGATTCCAACACTTTCTAGATGGGTTTTTTTATTAAGAAATTAAGAGCCAAATAAACAGATATTATGTAATGAAATAGTAGTCACTAGTGAGCCAGCACTTGCATTCAATTTTACTGACTACAATTTATTGTAAGCAAGAAGCAAATGGCAAAAGACCCCAATTATTTTCTCATAACAGGACAAATTTGTGATCTCATTTGAGTGTAAGGAATTAAATTAACTGCTATGAAATCAGAGTAAATTTGAACTCAGCACACAGCTCTAAGATTATTAAACAAAGCAGCAGCTACTGAAGCATAAATGTGTTTCCCAGTCTTCATAATTGTGATGTACTGCAGAGGTCCAGTACCCTAGCTAGTATGAGATTAAATCAAACTCAGGTAATAATCACATTAGCAGACTCTATTTTTGATGACTTTAATTTACTGATTTGAGAAAGATTTTACACCTATACAGCAACTGACAGAACAATTCAGAAGTGATGAATGCAATCAGCAGGACTCCTTTTTTATGAAGGAATTGATTGTACCAACAAGAAAGCTCAACCAAATCTTTGCTGAATTGGTGCAATAGCTTCAATTGTATATACATTACTACCATGATGCTGACATTTTGCTTCTCTTTTATTGATGATACCTTCATTGCTTGTTTATGCAGAAACCACTTCTATCACATCTATTACTGGTTTTGTCTTTTGACAGAGTTCATGATGCATTTTGAGATGACCAATTCCCCCACATATCCTCTGGAATATGCTGAACCCCTTATATAAATATAAATATATATATATATATATATATATTAAAAAATGGGGTAAGGATCAGGTGCAGAAGTCCGCATTTATTAAAAAATGCGGATTTTCGCATTTTGATCCACTTTTCGATCATGATTTCTCATCTTAACCGTTCATAATGTAGATATATGTGACTAGATCATCTGTACAAAATTTCATTTAATTTGGAGATCGTTAAGGTATTCAAATATGTGATTTAGAACGAAAAACTAATGGTTCCGGTTGAACAGTTTTATTACGATCATAGTTTTGATTCATTTTGAATGTTTTAATGATCTTCAAATTTGGTGAAATTTTGTAGAGATGATCTACTCACATATATATACATTGTGAACGGTTAAGATGAGAAATCATGATAAAAAAATGGGTTAAAATTGTAAAAGTCCATATTTTTTTAAAAATGCGGACCTCTGCACCAGAAAAGCCATATATATATGCTTACTTATTCAAACTGGATTTCCACTTGTGTAGCCATTGCAGTTTATAAATTGTTTTTTGCACAGGCCAAAATGGAGCTATATTCAAGTTGGAAATTGAATATAGGAAGTTAGGAACTCTAAGGATATTGACAAAAGAACTTGGAATTGAACTATTTGGTTTTCAACTAATACATAAGTATTGGGTATGCCATCCTTTGAAGCAATTAAAAGATACCTAGAGGCTTGTGTGTCACTATTGCCATTTACTATACTTGTAATTGCAATTAGTACAGAAGTCACCTCCATTGTATATAGGCTTCAATTCATTCCAATGATGTATACTCACTACTCAGTTGATTTGAGGGAGGTGTTCTCTATTTCATATTTTGAAGCTGAATTCATGTTATTACATTATAGTTTTGAGATTCCCCTTACCTACAATATGATCTGGTCGACGCTATATATCCAAGTCAAACAAACATCGCAATCCCTGTCTGAAAATTTTCGGTCTTCACTTATTTGATTGCATAAGAAGGCATGTAATCTGAATATTGTGAAATGTTCAATGACCTGAATTGTAGCTTGAGAATGGTAAAATCTGCCAAAGCAATCAAGAAAAATACGTTTGCTAGGAATTGCAATAACCATTCAAATGCAAAGGCTGGCATTAGCTTTCGAAACCATTAAGCAAGTTAGAATTGAATTTCTTTGTTAATCTTTAGTCAATAATTGACTACTAATTATACCTAAACAAACGAACCCTTGAAGCAAGTTCCCCATAACAGTTTGCAAGCCCTCAAAACAAACGAGTCATAACAGAGAAGAATCTAAGATGAAACATCAAGCAGACAGTGTTACATTACGAACTTGACAACCTATAGAATCCACAGCAATCCTGAAAACCCCCAAAACAAACTATTTGGTTTATGCAGTGGCATGGTTTTAATTCCTGATACCTTCCCACTTCTAACAGTTGAATTGATTGCAGCTCAACTCAAACAAACGTCATAGGCTGCCCTCAAACTAAACCATTTGTATTACTATACAAACGATAATGCTCATCAATATGTCTTTCAATGCGAGACTGGTACGTCCCTTTTCTGTTAAATGTGTAATAAAAAGAAAGGAATTGGACCAATAAGTGTGAAACAAAACAAATCAATTATATACAGAATGTGTTAGACTGTAAGATCAATTTTTTACAGGGTCTTAAGTCCTAACTAAGTATTATGAACGTTGCTGCAACAAACCTTACAGCTAAACACAAGATTACATTCAAATGACTCCTTAGGCTTAACACCTTGTCCTGCATTTGTTTCCTCAAGTGTACAATACACGCTTCGAAACACCTTACCAGTTCTCTAATTTATTTCCTCAGTTTCAAACAACTTTGTCATGGAGAGCCACAGTAAGCTACTCACACCGTTACTAAGAGGATGGCATTACCCAGCTCAATCAACTACTTAGCAATAGATTGTACCTTCGGGGTACTTGGCCTTCCAGATAATTAGTGGACTGAAATTGTAGTCAAAAGACATACGAGAATAAGTGGGACAAACTCAAGACTCCTAGGGAAGTTAAGTATCCATGACAACACTTTCAAAAAAAACATCAACGAAAAAGCAGAACAGTACGCCATAGAGCATTATGAAACAAGGGAAAGGGAACACATAGAGGCTGTAGTTGCAGAGATGGTATTCTAAAGCTCAAGAACTTGGTTGATGAATATGAATGGATGATGTTAGTAAGTGATGAAGATTTGCGGGATTGTGTTGTCATATTGGATGATATTGGGGCACCGCATTAAGTTTATGGTTCGTGATATATACCTTGCAGCATAGACAATAAACCCAAACATAGCAAGATTGAAAGATGCTCAACTTTTAGTGCCATAGACAGTTATCAGCATCATAGTATCAACTAGCATTTCAATTTTTCAACACCCAAACATAAAGTCAAAAATTTCCAGGTCTTAAGACTAAACCTCAAGTGAACATTAAAAAAAACTAACGTCGGGGTCAATTGATGTTCTGATCTGACTTTATTCCAGGAAATTTTACAACTGAACTAGTCTGGCATAACTCAACCTTTGATATCGATCAAATCAGCATACTTAGACAAGTCACACTAAATAAGTGAAGTCTTAACTTCCTCAAGTGATTCTTACTCTGTTACAAATCATTTCCCGAAACTTTATAGTTGTGATATCCTACCACTACCTACTGCCAACTACACATCAATCTGACTGGTTTTCGGTGACACACAAATGAGTTTCCAAGAAATCTGGCACTATATCTTTCAAACCCTTGATATAATTCATTATGATTCCTTTAACAGTCCAGTTGTTTAACAGAAGGGTAAGGGCGGTGTTCTAACCTTCTAACCTCTTCTAGCAAATCCACTATCAAGAAGAAAATGGTTTAGTGCAGCTCCATGTGGTATCTTTCTGTAAGAGCCAAAAAGAAATCATGACTAGTTCGAGAACTCAAGGATCTACAATTATTTGAAAAACTAAAACAATACATCACAACCAAGTGCAAGTAGCTTAGCACTAAAAGATACTAACGCAGCAGAAGGGCTGACTAGGAGAGCTAGCAAAGAACAGATTTGCAACCAGATGCCAACTCAGCTGAGGTGATGTGAACCACAGCTCAAAACTAGGTAATGTTGGATTTCATCTCAAGTACAGTACTATGTCACACTGCTCTCCAACTACAACTGAACAGAGGCTACTTTCACCATGACAGCGACAATACGAGAACTTGGACAAATCTAACCCTGCTAACCATCGTTGAAGTTTATCAGAAGTCCACCCTTGGTGTTGATGAACAGTCCACTAACATTATCCTAATTATATTGATATTACGACCCACCAAAATGGTATACTCCCCCTCTACCAAAATGGTATACTCCCGCCTACTAGGATCAAGTCTTTTAGCACCACAAGAGGGAGTAGATAAAGTATAAACTCCTATTTTCTCCATCCAAAAAAGCTACAAGATTTCTTGGATCGGAACTCAATTTGAGCAGCTAAATTCTGTCTAATTTCTAAGAATTCTAAATTCCTAATACATCACAAATCTTTACTCAATGATTGACTACTAATCTCTATGAACCTTATGTTATACCAACCAATTGTTAAAATATTCTCTAATACCATGCCCTGAGCTACTCTATGTGGAGAAGTTCCATCCTATAGGCTGGTGTAAGATCAAGTTACCCGTTACTATTTGGAATCCTAAATCAAAAAAATAGCAATAGCAAAGAATTACAACCAAAGACAATGACCTACATTAAGAACTAGAGGACCTATACGACATCCACATCACCAACATAAAAACCTGTTACCATATGAATTTTTTTTTTGAAAAGAAGAGGGCAAGAGCTATAAGACAGCAAGTTAAGCTCATCTCTTCATATGAAAAATTTAACAAGTAGCTATTAGCGCTAAATAATAGTGGGGCAGTACCAGGGCTGACTATGGGAGATAGTAAACAACAGATCTGTAAGACAAGACAACTCAGCTGAAGATCGTAAATCACAGCTCAAAACTAAAAAATGTTGGATTTCATCTCCATTAAAGTACTCATGTCACCTTTTGCTCTTCGATTATGACTGAACAGACCAAGCAACTTCAACCGTGACAGAGAAAATAGGGGAACTTGGATAATGCTTAAGTATCTAACCCTACTACCACCCAACCTTGAAGTTTATCAGGAAGTCCACCCGTAATCACACACCTAAGCTATAGATATAATCACAAAAAACTATTTTAGCACCTAATGACTTTGAGCCTTTGCCAAAGATGTGACTACCGACATATCTTGTCATTATTAGCAAATCTCAATGGCATACTCCCCCTCTAATGAGTTCCAAGCAAAGGAAGTAAATTAACTAATCATCTAAAGTAAGCTACAGTTCTAAAGCATTGAAGATCAGTAATGCAAATGGATGGAAAATGATCTGAGAAGACTTCTAAGTACAAGCAGACCCAAATTGCTCTCAAGCCTACCTAACATGTTCTCAAAGTTATCATATAAGAGACCTCTGTTCTGTTTTCTGTCATCTATATCTGTACACTACAGTGTTTTCCCAATTCAATTATCCCATGTCTTCCCAATCATTCCCAAATATCATCACCAAACAAAGCTAATAACAAAATCAAAATCTTATCTTTAGAGGAGCAGTAAAGATAGTGTTTCGACTTATTGTTGACGGAGGGTAGATTAGTGTTCTAACAGTTCTCGATTAGTGTTCTAACTTCTAAGTTATACTTCTAAGAACAATGTAAGCCACAACAGGCTTTCGCCCCTATCTAGCTAGTTGTCATAGTCACCACATGATGGACTCCTGTTCAGTTTTGTCTTGTTATATCTGTAGGCCAAGTGTTTTCCGATTCAATCAAATATCCTTACACTTTCCAATCAGCACAATCGATCAACATATAACAAAGAGCTAAAACCCCAAGGTTTAGGTCTTCTTAAACTCATCCTAAACTGTAATCAGTATAGCGAAACAGTAAATTACTAGCACAAAAGAAGAAATTTTACATAAACCAAACAGTAGATATCATAATCAACTTTTTCCAAATTCCAAATATGACATTACACACATAAATCCTCAACAAACAGAAATTCGATAAATCCTTCAAATTTCGAAAATCAAAATCATTACTTATCTTTAGTGGAGACGCCGTACTTCTCCTGCATCTTAGCGATCTTATCCTCCTCCTTCTTGAGATCGAACCTCTTGCCCATCTTGGCCTGCTGGTAATACAGCACTATCAGGTACCTGTTGGCCACGTTGAACCCGGAGAGATGATCCACCGCCGTCTTCGCGTCGTAGATGTCCTCGTACACTACGTACGCCGTCCCTCTCGTATCCTTGTTCGTACCTATACGTATCTGCCGTATCGCGCCGTATTTCCCGAAGATGTCGTACATCTCCTCGCTCGAGATGTTGAACGGAAGGTTCCGGACGTACAGGACGCGGTTGACTTCCGGCGGCAGGCGGGTGTTTCCCTTCCGGAGACTGATTGCGGCCATCGGAGCTAGCTCTCTCTTTAGGTTTTGGGGAGAAAATTTGCAGAGCTGAGTTGGTTTTGAGATTTTTTTCTTTCAATTTCGGGGACTCGTCGTTTTATATAGGGTGCGTTTTTATTGTCCACCGCCTTATGGGACACGTGTAGCATTATCAATGGTGTCATTACGGTGTCGTTTTTCCGGATGACCCAAACCCTTATAATGTCATTAGAAATGAAGTGTCGTTTTTCCCATATACATATTAAGTCTACATGAGCTCAACAAAACTCAAAAGATAACATGCCATCCAAAATAAGTACATCTATAAGAACTAATCGAGCTATAGAAACATAAAAGGCCAGACCTACTTTCTTCCTCCCACAAACTCAAAGAGGACACGGATCGTGTTTAATGAGCTATTGGAGTTCCCAAATCAGGCTCAATGTTGGCTTCTAGAGCGACCCCAAAATAGAAGCCCGCGTTGCTCGACTTGACCTCATCAATCTAATATCGAGTCACTATCAGAAAAAATACTTTAGCCGACGAAATGACCAAAAACAGGCCGACGATTTTTGTTCGTCGACTATATTGTACTTTAGCAGGTAAAAAAATGACACCGGCTAAAGTTTTTACTCGTCGGCTAAAGTATTTTAGCCGACAAAAAAATATCGTTGGCTATTGTCAAAAAAAGTCATTGACTATTGTTGAAAAAAAGTCGTTGACTATTGTTGAAAAAATGTTGTCGGCTATTGTTGAAAAAAACTTGTCGGCTATTGTTGAAAAATTTCAAAGCCCAAACTTCCCTCTTTTGAAACCAAAATTTCCTTCTCCCGCCCCTCTTTCCTTAAAACCCTCCAAAACTAACCCCAAATCTCATCACTCTCTCTCTCTCAAAAATCAAAACTCCCATGGTGAAGCTCCGACATCCTCTTCATAATGTGATTCACCTCCATCTTCTAGTGTTTTATTACTTTAAAGCAGGTAAACCTTAAATGACTTCAAGACACTAAGTGGCAACTCAAAAAGACCCTTAAGCAAATTGTTTTACAAGAAATAATCTATAAGTGATAAGTAGTCTGAATGAAAATTCTGATAGTTAATCTAGCGGGATCTAGTAGGTCTGCCATAAAAATAACCATAAAATACTTTAGCCGACGACATGTATACTTTAGCCGACGACATGTATACTTTAGCCGACGATATATAAAGACTTTCGTCTACTAAAGTCCGGTTTGGTCAACCATTTTTGACCAGTGGGGGAAGTTTTGTCTAACGAAATTTCATCGGCTGAAGTTCAGACTTTATGCCGACGAGGAGTTTTGTCGTCGGCTCTTTTGCGAATCCTTCTAGCATGTTATTGCCACACTTTGGCGATGCTCTCTCCTTGCCTAAGCAGGCACTTGCCACGCTTCTTGGCATGCTCTCGCCATGCCCAACCGACACCATCACCATGCCTCAATGGCACCTCTTGCCATGCCTCCACGACACCATTCCCATGCCCTAAGGACAACTTTGGCTAGGCCCAACTATAATGCTCTGTTAATTTAAAATTTATAAATATTAGATATATGTGTGAGCCTTAGGGATTTTATGAGGTTGAATGTTGTTATGTTGATGAATTATTTAAACGATCGATATTGATTATTAACTGACTCGTGTTATCTTTAATATGACCCTAAAATAATTTGGTAAGTTAAAGTGAGGCTTGTCATAAATTTATCGAGCTAATTATGCCGAGATTGCTTAGAGGCATTTTTATAGTAGTTGTTATGCTTCATAATTTATGTTTGGTGTGTTATATATAAGAGAAAATGTCTTTTTAGTACAAATTTTTGGATCTCACTTTCCATTCCAACAACTTTTTAAAAAACATTTACCATTTCAACATTTTTTTTAAAATTGTGTTCATTCCAACAAAACTCATATCAACTCTAAACAACCTATAATATTTCAATACTTATTCTACCCTCATCTATTAAAACATACTTAGAGAAAAAAATAGAAGAGACAGAAGACATTGCCGACACCTCACCGGCTTCGGTCATTTCCGGCCGGACTCCGGTCATTGGAATCTCGCCAGAATCTGGAATCAAGTTTATTACCCCTTAATAAACTCTCACTGAACCCCTAACCCGCATTCCTATTCACAGCCAACTTTACTACCCCCTAATAAACTCACACTGAACCTTTAAACCGTATTCATATTGTCACAACCAACTTTACTACCCCCTAATAAACTCTCATTGAACCCCTAAACCACATTCTTATTGTACAACCAACTTGACTATCCCTTAATACTCTCACTAATCCCCTAAAACAACATTCATATTGTACAACCAACTTTACTACCCCCTAATAAACTCTTATTGAACCCCTAACCGCATTCATATTGCACAACCAACTTTACTACCCTCTAATATAAGTTGAAAAAATGTTTTATTTGGAGAAAGTAAAGTTGAAACATACTTTACTAGGGGGTAGTGAAGTTGATCCGGACAATTCATATTCAGATCTGGTGATGGGGGAGAGAGAGAAGAAGAAGAAGAAAAATTAGATCGGGAAGAATGGTGGGGGAGGAGAGAGTTAATAAAAAATAAGGATAAAATTATAATTTTATTACAAAAAGTTAAAATGAACAATGTAAAACTTTTTTAGTTGGAATGATCACTTTTTTTTTCAATTTGTATGAAATGATCAATACCCTTATATATAATATATAAACAAATTAAAAATATAGGTTAGAGAAGTGAAAATTGCACTCTCCATTCTATAATATACACTTCTCATTTTCTTTTATGGTATAAGTTTCCATATAAAGACAAAGTAGGTATGAATAAAGATAAAAATTAAGTTATTTAAAAGAAAACAAGGAATATGTAAATTGTAATTTTGAGAGTATAAATTTCAATATAAATTAGCAATAATTGGTTTAAAGAAGAAGAATGGTATTTAAGTTATAGGGCTAGACATGTGTTAAAACCGAGCACATGTGGTATTATTTTAAGCGTTTTTTGTCGGTTGGAGATGACCTTACTACACAGTGTTCTTATCTTTTGTTGCACACTACCTCAACCACCAACTTGGCGCCATTTCTGAAACAGTCTCCACTGTAAAACGACCATGTTCCTCGCGCCACCGGATTGGCTCCTCCCGCTACGTCAAATATACAGACCCAACTCGCCACCGATCAGAACTCGGGCTCGGACCACTCGGTTGTGCTGTAGAGCGAGTCTGATCACCACCTCGGACTCGTTCGAGGTGGGCCGGCTCATTGGCAGCTATGGCTTCATGAACATCACCAGGTAATAATAATATTTTCTCCACAATCTCTCTTTTCTACCGTTCTTGTTTGGATGCTCAGAAATTATGATGTTTGATAAGATAGGGAATGATCTGGGTGATGTAGTATAGTTGAATTGTTTTGTATGATTTGATTGTTAATTGAATTTAGTAGAAAGATATGTTATTTTGCCTGTTCTTTGGATGGAACAGCTTTTCGGGATCTCCGGGCATAGATGCTGAATACTCATCTGGAGATTTGGGACGGTTGAGGGTTCAAGATGTAGGAGAAGGCAGTGTAAAAATCAGGTGCATTCTAATTTTCTGAAGGATATATTTTTCTCATAAGGTTTCGGCTTATTAGTCGATAGTGGAAATGATAAATCGAGAGGAAAACAGCATAAGAATGTAAGTTGTATGGTTTAGGATGGAAGTTTGTGATCAGTGAAAAGTTGTGTCTAGTTGTTCCTCATTCTAGATGCTGATAGTACTCATGGCAGTTCTTTTACAGGCTATATGATGGCAGAGTTACTCAGGGTCCGCTAAAAGGAGCTCCTGTATTTTTTAAGGTAATATTGTGATCATTCTATTCCTCTTTACTTACAACTCGATATCCCAGATTCAATAAGTTGACTACTTCAAATGGACTTTAAAAATTTTAAACCATGAAGGTTTATCCTGGAAAAAGGGCTGGTGGAAATGAGGCTGATATGATGGCTGCTAATGAGCTAAATGCTCACATATCCCTTCAAGTAATGAGTTGTACTTGTTTTTTGGGTTCTCTCATGTATGATTGCATGTGCCTTTTCCCTAATAATGATGCATATCATTACTGAAAGAGTTTCTTTCTCAGGACAGTTCAGATGGTATCTGCCAGAATCTTGTGACACTCATAGGTGGGTTTGAAACAAAAACTGGGGAGCAGGTTTGTTTTTGGAATTTATATTAAAACCTGGCTTATGAAAGGACGTATTTAGCTCTATTTTGTAATAACAATGAAGAAGTTATTGTGTCATTGTGTGTAGTGGCTAGCTTTTCGCAACGATGGGAAATATAGTGCGGCAGATTATGCAAAAGTTATGAGCGAAAGAGTTTCAAAAACACGTGCTGGGGGAGGACAGGTTTGGAATAAGTTTGAGCAAGAAGAAACCATCAAACGTAGAAGATACTTTGTTACCAAGTTGCTTCAGGGCACGATGAGAGGTCTAGCATACATGCATGATAGTGAAAGGTTACACCAAAGTCTGGGACCAGCTTCTGTTATTCTCAAGTATGTTGGCCTGAAACATTGAATATGCTTAAAACTGGTTTGTAAAGATATTTTTAGTCTGTCATCTCCACCCTGTGATATCCTACTCATATTTTGTTAATTATTGGCAGCACAATTGTAGAGAGAGAGGCCATATACTTAGTACCACGACTTCGGGATCTAGCCTTCTCTGTTGACATTAAGTAAGTAATGTCTTGGCCAATCTTACTGTTTTGGAGTCTTAAGCATATAAAGTAGTACCTTGTTACTTTTGTCTAATAAGTAGTATCAAGAAGCAGAAAAAGTCAATATTGGATATCTACTAACATCGAATAGTACTACAGACTGTATACGAGAGAGGGGGAGATCACAATTGTCATCGAATCTTCTACTTTTATATATAATTTTTGTTTACAATAAAGTAATTCTTATTAATCTATCTAAATTTTATTGTAACTGCAATTTTTAGTGGTTCGGCCAAATATATCTCCTTCATCATATGGTCCTTTTGCATTATTGGGGATTGATATGTGTATTCGTTGTTGAATGTTCTTAGATATGAAGATTTATTGGATTACTTTATCACTGTTGTATATCTAAACACATAGTTTCCTAGGTATTTAAATCTAGAAGGGAGACCTGGACTACTGTCAGAGGGACTTTGGAGACGTGCATCTACTGCTGGTGCCTTCACACCTATGGATAAAAGAGCATTTGGACTAGCAGATGACATGTGAGTTGTTGCACTTTTGCTCCACTTAGCGTTTGAGTTATCCAACATACTAACTTTTTAATCTTTTCATGTAGATATGAAGCAGGTCTTTTCTTTGCCTACTTGGCATTTGTTCCATTTTGTGAAGCAGGCACAATGGATGGTCTTTCATTGCAAGTAAGCTACATTACCATAACTTTGTCCTGCTCTTCTCTTGTAGTTTGTTTTCCTTACATATTTGATTGATGTACGAGTAGGATTACATAGAATGGATACTACATATAGTCATATACTGAGGTTGGCTATATATAGACAAAGACATTAGTGAATTAGTGATTAGTTAGAACTGTAGAAAGGAAGATATTGACCCAAATAGATTGACTTACTATTGTTTCTTAGACTAAACTTCTAAATTCTGTTTGTAACTCTCAAATTACAAACTTTTAGAATTGGCTGCCTGACTGTTACTCTTTTTCTTTTTTTCTCCTTCACATTGTCAGTAACATGTTCTTCTGACAAAAGAGCTCTTGGTCAAAAACTAAGGCTTCCCAAAATGATAGTTCTTTTCTTACCAAATTATTTCGTCAGTGACATCAAGTTTTATCAAATGTTCCAGAAATAACTGTTTATCTTGTTGACTACAGAGGCTTTTGGAGAACACTTTCCAACTTGATCTTGGAGCAACAAGAGAGTAAGATACTTTGATATCATATGAAAGTTATCTGTATGATAGAACTTCCCCTCTTTTTGGAGATCTTCCTATAGCTTTGTTGGCTTCATACTTTTGTTTCTGTTGCCGAGGGCATATTGTTATGGAACTAAGTTACTGTAAGAGTGGAAGTACTAATCTGTAGTCTGAGGTCAGAAAAAAGCTTAGTAACAGTTAATAGTAAATAAGAATACTCCACACAGGGACAAAGCATAATCTTGCCTTGTATATCAAAAAATTGTTGCATTGCGTGTCCTGAACTTTTTTTGCTCATGTAAATTATGCAAATATTTCCTGTCTAATTTTCTTTTTCCACAGAATTGTTTTTTCCCTATATCAGTTATCATTTTCAGAATCTTCCGATCAATCCTGATTTTCCATTTTGCATGATTGTTACACAGTTGGACGATTTGGATTATTAAATCTTGGTTCCTGGCTAAATTTGCGTATTTTGTACTGAAGTTAACCTTCTACACATTTTCTGTGATACAAGGAGATGCATGGTAGATTTTTTGGGTCATTCAGATGTATGATAGATTGAGATGTAATATTTGGGTTGCTAAAAACCTTGCAAACACTGACCTAGTTTGAGTCAGTAACATACTATTGCAGACATATTTACAAAGGCTCTCTCCAAAAGACCGTTCGAAGCTCTTAGAGCAAAGCTGGGATTGGTTTCCAAAAATAACTTTAAGGGGGAGTGATAAGTTTAAAGTTATTTTTTGAGAACTGAAACGTTAAAGTGTGTTCATGTTGTAGAAATGTAGTTACTGGTTGTTAGTTTCTATGTTGTAGTGGCTGGAGGTCTCTAGAATTCTTGTGTGTCTAGAACTTTTTGCATTCTCTATTTAAGTGTTTAGTCTGCTAGTGAATAGTAGGAGACCAAGTCGTTAGCTTCTGTATTCAGTTTCTTTGTTTTCAGTAAAGTGTCCATTCAGTCCTCATCTCTCTTTGCGTGTTTTCTGGTTTGTTCTTCTTCGTGTTGGTTCTTGATCTTGTTCAGAGAAGTTCTCTGGTGTGTGTGTTCTTTACATACAAGTGTGGTAGTATTGTGGCCTCGTATTGCTTCTGCTTCTGTTTCTTATTGTTTCCCGGCTACTGTTTTGGCAGGTATTGTTTAGCAGATGACGGGCTATTAGATGCTGTGAAATTCCTGGATCTTGGAGATGGGGCTGGGTGGGAGTTACTCCAGGTTCTCTTTCATTTTAGTTCTATTTCAGCATTTAATATGAACTAAGTGTGCATGTATGTCTATTTCGGTAGTCACTTCAAACATATCTATATTTTTTGGAACCTACAAAATACGACATTTCTGAATTTCAGTAGTTGACATGAATAGTGAAAACTATAAATAGTAAGCATGTCCTAGAGAATGTTATGGGTCATATGGCTACTTCAAAACCTCTTCTGGTGAGACAGATAGAAGCACCTAATATTAGAAGATGCTAGTTCTAAAAGCAAGGCTCCCTTCTAGGCATTTGATAGGTTATAGTCGTATATTGTGACAAACTTTAACATCTGAGGCAACTTGAAGGACCAGTATTGATATAGATTCCCTCTTTTATCATGTGATGCTCCACATGATTTTTTTTTCACAACAAAATCAGGCTGCTTGATTTACTTAGGAATCCTGTGTACTATAAACTTTTGTGTACTGGCACATTTTGCTATCTCTCTCCAACAACAAAGCCTAGTTGATAACTCCTGCAATCTAGAAAAGTGGTGCCTTCATTATCTCTACGTAAAAAATAAAAAGTGTAATAGGGTGGACTGATTGATGTGGTTTTTCTTCCATGATTCATTGCTTTCCAGTATCTGGTCTCAAGAATTCTGCTTAATCCCTTTCAGGATCCTTAGACATATGATATATTTATATCAGAATTGTAGTACTTTGTTGATTCAAGAACAGCCCCAATAATTGTCAGCATGCTTCAAATGTTATTGTTATTCCTTTTGTGTAAGACTGATTGAAGCTCGATAGAAAAGATGTTATTACTTAGAAAACAACTAGGGCTTAATGAGATCTGTTCAGGGGTATTTGATAAGTTGGAATGTGTGTTTCAAGTAGGATGATTTTTTCATTCAAAAAGTTTGAATCATATGTTGCTCCAAAAAATTCCTCGAAATTTGCTGGTGGAGAATCAAGTTACTTTGATATTGCTTGGTGTAGTTGTGTAGTATAGTTGTTTCCTGCACATTTTACTTTTTTTCTCTCCGGTTCCAATATCATAGCATTATTGGTCTGGCATTTTGTACATAGATAAAGGATGACTGTATTCTTCTTCCCTACTTTCTGACTTTCCAATAGGTTGAGCTCCGATGTCTTAAGGGTTCTGCCTAATCTCCTTCTTTGCATTATTCCTGTTCAAATGTATGTAATTATTAGAATCTATGATGCTGCTAGTTCATTGTTTGTGCATTGTTGTTTGCACTTCCCTGTTGTTTGCATATTGTTCTAAAACAATGTTTAACTTGGTTTAGGCAATGCTGAATCCTGACTTCCGGAAACGGCCGATGGCACAGGCTGTACTCAATCATCGATTCATGACAGTGGGCGTTCTTTGAGATTTTGGACCACTGAATTCAACCCACGTTATGTGTTGTATGATAGACATGGATCATCAAATGAACTATGTATAGGATTACCTTGCAGTAAGAGTAAATGCAATCCATCTTGAATTCATCTTGCTTGGCACCCATCTGTATATGCTTCATGAAGATAATTAGAGGTTGGTCCTTTGCTTTTATACCTAAAAATAAACTAAAATAAAAAGTTTCCTTGCATTTGTTTTAGCCAACTTGCAATTGCACCTCTAGCTATTCCAAAGCAGATTTGCTGGTTCTTTTATTTAAGGGATGAATGATTTTATAGGTGCAATTGCAAGTTGCAAGTTGCAAGTTGCAATGAGGCAATCGCTCATCTACCCACCAAAATTAGGAGAGTTTAACTTGATTTTGACAACGGTTATGTGCGTAATATGATGACTTGCTAGGAATGCGAATAAAATAAAGGAATGATGTAACTAACATATAGTCATAAGGATGGGTGTGGGTTTTCAGGAATCACAAAGGTTAGAGATGGGGAAGAGTGGAGGAATCATTTCAAGTAAACAAACTTGGTAATCAAGATGGAGAGTAACTCCATTCCTATCACCTCTAAGAGATAACAAAATCTCAAAAGACAGCTTTCATTCCTATTATTCCAAGGAGGATTTGTGTTTAGCAAGTTGCGTTATATTGTTCCAAGGATACAATCCTGAAACATCTCTATAAATCCCTCTATATAAATTGCATGGTTGCTGTGTATCAGAACTACAAGCAAGCCAGTCTTAACAGTTCTTTTTCATCAGGGCAACTTGATTTTGGTTTATAGACCATAATATGGAGTTCGACTATGTGATCGAACACCCTCTCCACGAAGAAGGTATACGGTATATTTTTTATGGTGGAAAATTTGGCAATACTAAGGGAGGAGAGGCACGCTAAGTATGCAATCTTGGGAACTTAGAGGGGAGGCTGGATTATCTTAAGGCTGTTGCAACTCAGCTAGGTTACCAAAACTCCAAAATTTCGTACAGGTCGAATACGTTACATGACGTACTGAGGAGATTACAGATACCCAACTTGTCATTCAACTCGTTACGTACTCATGAATTGGGGGCTGCTCGAAATTTGCAAATTTATTTTGCTGATTCTGATGCAGGACCATTAGAGGGTCAATCAAGTTCGGGAGATCTCAAATCCTAGGTTTATATGTTTATTTTGTTTAATTGTCGATCAGCTTTCAGTTTTAGTTTATTTTCAAGTTATATAGATCCGTGTATACGCATGACACAATCTTAGTCATTTATAACAATTCATATGTTTGACCACTCATGTATCAATATTATATCCTCTAATCTCAACCGTTCATATGTGTCGTGTACATACACGGTCATGTATTGAAGATCTCATCTCATACGGGTAAAATAAAGTTACAAGCGCCTAGGTTTGAGAAGAGGAACACCTAGTTTTTCAGAAAAAAAAAAGTTTTTAGTTTCCGTCCGACGATGCGTCCATGGACATTATCGTCGGACGGTCATTGTCGCTGTGTGAGCAGGTTTCCCTTGATCTTGGAGACTGTAAACTGGATTGATGGGAGAGGTGGTGGGGTGGGTATCAAGAGTGATCGGGGTCGTATGGTTGTCAGGGTTAAGTTCTTGTAGGTTAGTGGCATTGAAGCTCATGACGATTGTCGTTGGGCTGTGGTGGCTTGTGGCTGCGAGGAGGATATGGATGCGATGGTTTGTTGTTGCGGGGAGAAGTTTGCGACAAGATCTGTGGCTGCGGTGGTTTCCATTGTTGGATGGGGGTTGGCGGCAACCCAATTTTCAATTGGTGCTGGGAATCACCATAGATCTGGTTTGGGCATAGTTGTTGGTTGCCCTCTCCTTAGGGGCATTGCAAGTGTGTCGCCGGCTGCGGCATCCCTCATACGCACGTGGTGGTGCGGCATGAAGAGTGCAGCGTCAATAATGGTGGTTGAGGTAGAACTGGGCTGAGTCTCCAATTTGACCTTTGGGCTCCTTGATGTTGTTTACTATTTTAAAGTTTTTTTAATTTTTTTTTCTAAGGTTGTGTGTTGCTTTTGTCATTTAATTTGTTATTTCTTTTTGCGAGTAATAAGTCTCTAAAATTTTTGTGTGGGGTTAGTCGGGCTATTTGTCTGTGTGTGCACCTAGAGTGCCTTGTACAAGTAGGATTTGAAAAGAGGAAGAGATTGGTGGTGGTTTCACGGTGAGTGGTGGCCTGAGGCGGCGACGTCACACGAAGGACACCGAAGACGTTGAGAGAGAGAGGCAGAGTCGAGAGAGAGTTCAGGGAAGGGTTTGACCCGAGTCAGCCCTTCCTCCCCTATTTATACTGAAACGAACGACCACGATTTAATGAAGGTAAGATCAAATGGCTCAGAACAGATGAGTGAAAATTAATTACCGAAAGGGTAAAAGTAAAAATATGAAATGGTAACTGAAAATTACCACACATTAGAAATTCGTAGAAAATAGCTCGATGCTCTGAAAAAGAAGAATTTAGGAATTTGAGAAAAACTTGAAAATGAACGGAAACGTTTAACTGGCTAAGTTAGCTAGCACGTTAAAACTCTTAGTAACTCAATGAAATGCCACATAAAATTTTACAGGGTCTTACAATATTACGCGGAAGTGGTCGATGGGCCCTGAAGGTCCCACACACAGAGGTCCAAAAATGCCAATATTGCCATGTATGAGGTTTTAACACAAGAGGCCTCAGAGCGTCATCTGAGCTCTGATACTACTTGTTACGTGGAAGCGGCTGACGAGCCCCATTGTAACCTAAATGTCCCACACACATGTCCTGAAATGTCAATACTATCCCAGTTTAACCACTCGGATACAAACTAGTATGATGTTTTTTTAACACAAAAAATCTCAGCATTAGTGTGTGTCTGATACTATTCAATATAAACAAAGATAAGTCTTAACCTTTCTAATGTGAGATTTCAAATGGCTCTAATCTAAGACACAATTTCAAGTATCATTTTTTGCGATATGAATAGAAGCTCACAAACTTATATGTTATTAAAAACACCTCAGCTTCACCAAGTTTTTGAATTCCCCTACACTCTCATTTTCCTTTTAGGATAAATGATTTCACAAAAAGACAAAACATATGTGGATAAAGACAAAATCAAAGTTATTAAAAGAGAAAATGAGTGTGGATTGTAATTTGAGGAGTGCAAATTTCAATCCCCTCTCCCAAATCACCCATTTGTTGTAAACACAATAAATAGAAAAAAATAGAAGAAACATATGTTAAAAGGGTACCACGGTAAAACAAATAGAAAAAATACATTAAAATAAAAAAACATGTGAGATTATGGTGGAGAAAAATAAGAAATGTGTTCATAAATGGCGGAGCATAATTTATTTGTTTTATTATTATTATATATTTTTTTTCAAATTTGAAGTTCTTTTCGATTATTACTAGTGAGAAGCACTTTACTTTGGAATGAGAGGTTATAGATTTAAGAGAAAATGACTAAAATAGTATCCCAACTTTTCTCCACTATTAACTTTCGTGTCTTATCTTTTTAGCATATCAGAACTGTATCTCAAGTTTCATCCCCGACCCAATTTTAGTATTTTGGACCACTAATGGCGTTAACTCCGTTAATGAAAAATCAGATTTTTCTTTGTCTCCCTGCCTTGCGCATCCTCCCCTCCCCTCACCTGACACAACCTCGGCACGCCGCCGTCCGGCCACCCTAGGTGGCAATCTTGGTGTCCAAACGAAGCTCTCGACATCCTTGTCAATTCTAGGTAAGTATCTCATCCTATCTCGTCACCGTTTGAGAGAAATCAATCGAAGAAGACGCGATTTACTATATACTCATTCTCATTGTCGATTCTCTCTCCTCAGGCCTTTATTGATCGAGTTCTTGGGCCCAAATTGAAGCTCTTGCCGTGGTGAACAATCCCTCTAAAGGAATCAGCTCGATTTTCACTAGGTAAGGAGAAATCAATGATTTTGATTTTAGGGTTCTTGGTGAATAGTAGGGGTGGGCATCCGAAACCGATCCCGAAGGCTCGTCCCGATTCCGTCCTGAAAATTCACGGGACGAGACGGGACTTCATTTCAAAAATCAAAAGCCCGACCCGGCCCGTCCCGTTTTAAAAAAACGGGATCGGGATCGGGACTTGTTGAATAGGGCCCGTTAAGACCCGGCCCGTCCCGAAATAAAAAAAAATCATAATATATGAATTAATATAGGCCGTTGGATTCATCGTTGATCAAAAAATAAAATAAACCTAAACCTAACCCCTCACTGCCTCACTCGGTCACTCCTCGAGTCCTCGTCCGTCCCTTCCTGCCTTCCTCACAATCTCCCTTCCTGCCTTCGTCACTCGGCGACTTCGGCGACTTCGGCGAGCGCAACGGCGCTCCTCTCCCTCGGCTTTCGGCGCTCCTCTCGCTCGGATTCCGGCGCTCCTCTCTCTCGGCTTCCGTCGTCAGCTTCAGAGGAGTACCGATTTCTTAGAATCTCTCTCTGCTCCGATCCGTAACCCGAAGGTTTTCCAAGCTCTCTCTCCGTTTCCAGGTAGTTCTATATCCCTAACCACTCTGATCCGTAACCACTCTGATTCAAATCCCTCTCTGCTCTGATTTCGTTTCGTTTCGGGTTGTGATTTTGATTTCAAACCTGTTCGATTCGCTTGATTACTGTCCGATTCCGCTAGAGCGGTTTAGTTTCGATACTAGCTTCATGCAATTTCGATCGGTTGTGGATTTGATTGTTTGTTTGAGTTTTGTTTTTATTTAATGTGGTGAGGATTATGTGAAATCGTACGCGTGTGATTGTGTTTAGTCTCATTTGATCTGTGAAATTGTTCATGTGGATTTTGGTGATGCGATTTTTGTGTTGTGGATTGATTTGGTCTAGTGAGGGTTTTTGGTTCTATGAGTGTAGCAGGGTTTAGGTTCTTCAAATTTTGATCTGTATCTAATGATGACTGATAGTATAATCTAGATTTCTGTTGGAAGTGTTATGTATTCCCTGTATTTGGCAGGGTTGTCATCATTTAACAGCTCCTCCAAGGGCTTCACCATTACATGGTGAGCTGGGAAGAAGAAGAAAGGAATTGAAAACCTTTCTTTCTCTGTATTCACTACTACTCGGTGCTCCACACTCTCATATTTGTCATTGCTCCAAACCTGCGCAGACACCATTCACAAAGTAAACTCATATATAGTCATAAATTCTTTCACAACTTATTGTTGCACAGGACCTGTAATTTCACTAATTTGCAATAATATATATCAATCTCTTTCATGTTGAATTGTTGATCTGCTTGTCTTTTCAACTCTGCTAGACCTTAAGTTTGTATCCATTTTATGTTTAAACTTATGTTTTCGAGTTGGCAACTTCATTTTATTATGTTGTTATGTTGTTGGACTTGTAACTTTATGATGTAGTTGATGATGAATTATTTGCTATGGTTTTGATTGTGATTGTGCTATGGTTTTGAATTATAATTATTTGTTCAAGGCCCGTTTTGGACCCGTTTAAGTCCCGGTCCCGTTCGGGACCGGGCCTTGTCGGGATCACATATAAAAAAAGTTAATCCCGTATCGTCCCGTCCCTTTTCAAAATTTCGGGTCCGGGTTCGGGATCAACCTAAACCCGACCCGTCCCGACCCATGCCCACCCCTACTGAACAGTGCTGATTTGCGGATTTTTGTCGATTGACCCACTTAGGCTTGGATTTGGCAATTATTGTAGTTAAGAAAGTCGTTCAAAATATTGAGAAAATTTTTTTAAGAATTTTTGATGATTTTTCAGGTGACCGCCATTTATCACCGTTGACCAGCGGAGTCGACGGTGGCGCTAATGGAGTTAACGGAGTTAGTGGTCCCAGATATTAAAATTGGATCGAAGATGAAACTTGAGATACAGTTTTGATATGCTAAAAAGATGAGACATAAAATTTAATTGTAGAGAAAAGTTGAGATTAGCCTTTTACTCTAGATTTAAACACCGATAATTTGAGGTATGCAATGCTAAATTGTTATTTTTTATCCGCTGCAGATGCACGGTACGACTAGTCGACTACGAGGCTAGTAAAAGTAGAAAATAACGACCCGACTTCGTCCTCCGACCCGACCCCTCTTTTCATCCGGATTTGGGTCAAAAACAATGTTCGCCCTAAAATACAGTCTCAAATTCAAAATTAGCCGAAAATAGTCACAGAGAAGAATGCAGAAGAGGGAGTTCAACAAGTCTGCTGGATCTTACGGCGGAGCCTCCGCACCTCCGGCGAAGCGAGGCCGTCCATTCGGGAGCGGCAACAGTAGCGCCGCAGCTGCTGCAGCCGCTGCCGCCGCCGCCGCCGATCACACCGCAGCTCCATCGAATCTCCTCGGACCCTCTCTCCTCGTCCACAACGCCTTCACCGGTCAGTTAACTCAGTCAGTCTTCAATTTCAGTTCAATTTCTCAGCTTTTATCAGAAATATATGCTCAAAATTGAAATCTTGGATATGCAAATTTGTGAAATTCAAAGTGAGTAGATTGTGAAAGATAGGTGAAATTTTGGATTTGAGATTTTTGCAGTTGAAAACAATAAAAGAATAGTTCATGCTCTTCAGAGCGGACTGAAGAGTGAGCTGACATGGGCGTTGAACACTTTGACATTACTATCCTTCAAAGAAAAGGATGACAGTCGAAAAGATAGCAGTAATGCTCTTACGAGGATTTCCGGCTTGCTTGATGCTCTCCTCACTGTTGTATGTTTTACCTTCCTCAATTTTTTTAATCATTAACCTATCTTCCTTTTCTGCTTATGGATATTGAATGTGTGTTGTTATGATTAACAGATTGATGATTGGCGCGATATAGCGCTGCCTAAGGAACATGTGAGGGCGCCGAGAGTGAGGAATTTAGGTGCAAATTTGCTTGTGACTGGATTCGGAAATGAGTATGAGGTGTTGGGGTCAAACAGCAGTGTCCCACATCCATCGTAAGTACTGTGAAGATTATGGATTTCTTATCTAGGATGTGATGAGTTTTGAAACTTATTGTGGAGAGATGTTTTGATTGCAGCTTAAGATCTGGTGCTCAAGATTTGTCTATGCTGAGTAATGTGAGTAATCTTCGTTCGTCAGAGTGGTGGCTTGAGGAAGATGGTCTGTTTAATCTTGATGAGGAAGGTAGAGCGGAAAGACAGCAATGTGCTGTTGCGGCTTCTAATATCCTCCGCAACTTCTCTTTCATGCAAGATAATGAGGCCATTATGGCTGCCCATCGCCATTGTCTGGAAACAATCTTCCAGTGCATTGAAGATTACATCACAGGTAAGAAGGGCTGTTTTGGTAGCATGCTTATCTATTAAGGGCATTCATTATATACTTGTTCCGAGTTTGGAATTATTTTGTACATAGAAGTACTTAGGGTCAATCACAGTCTACACCCTAATAGTTTTGGTGGTATTTCACTTTGGTCCAGACACTAGTAATTGATATATTTGGGGTTTCCCTTCTGTTAGGTTGGGCTGTTACTAGTTCAACTGTCAGCTTTGTAAGTGACACATACGGGTCCCAAGTTATGGCTGATGTGGATGCCAATTTGCAGCTGTGTGGTCAAACGAAAATGATCATCTGAATATAACCATCTTTTTAAATATGAAAAATGGAAATCAGGAAAGGGAAGGATAATCCATCCAAGATTGTTATCAAGCAACCCATATGGTTAAATTTCTCAGCATCCAGGAAGTTGAACTTAAATTCATGCCTTGGATATTTTATTTGTATCATCTTTTACTGATTTGGGGTTTTGCATCCCATGATTGGAGTCATGACAAATTTGCTAGGTATGACATGGGGAAATGAAAGTTTGTTTTCTATTTAAGGTCCTACAAATTGAAGACTATCACTAGATTCCAAAAAGGAAAGAGTTATTGTAGATGCAAATCTTCCCCCTTTTTTCCACTCTTGAGTTGTATACAAATCTTAGTGAAGGCACTTAGTGGCAAGACCATGAAACTTCAAATCTTGGGATACCATTAACTATATCGTGATACATCTCCATAATAGTGGAGTGGATCTTTGTTTTCCCTTGTGTTTTTGTTTTTTTATATGACAAAATCTCTGTACACTTACAAATTTTCATTTTTCTGAAGCCATCATTATTATAGGGGTTTCTAAATATTAGATGACTTTTTTTTACTTCCAGTATTTCAATTTTTAAAATGTGTATCTAGTTTTGTTTAGTTTTATAGTTTTTACTTGACCCAATGTAGCATGCACATTAGCAATTATGTGAAATTCATATATGGCACATACAAGTAAACAGTTGGAGGTCACCAGTTAGAAAGCCAGATGTATGAGTCTTTTGTACGTAGCCATAATATTCTTTTAGGCCTTCTGATTGGTAAGGATGTATAGATTTCATATGCATTGGAACTTCAAGGATTGTATTCTTGTAAATAGAAGGCATATAAAATCACTTTCTGTTCACTGCATTTTTACTGGCTGTTGTAAGCTTGGTTTTTGAAGTTTCTATGAACTTTTTGTTTGAAGATCTTTCTTCCTGTCTACTTCCCACTTCCTCACATAGTTGGGTGTGATTTGTCCTTCCTTTCAAAAGAAGCTAGAAGTACCTCCACTGACCAGGACCAAATAATTAAAACTTCTTATTGTGCAATGATGTGATAATTCGTTAACAGACCTCAATGTTAACAGAAGATGAAGAGCTTGTGACAAATGCTCTTGAAACAATTGTAAATTTGTCACCGATGCTGGATCTTCAAGTTTTTGGTTCATCAAAGGCATCCTACATCAAGATGACGTGAGCAATTTGATCTACCTTTTTTTCTTTAGCTTGAGCTCCCTTGTTCCCTCCTGGATGACTAGTTAATTTTCTATGAAACAGAGCGAAACGTGCAGTTCAAGCCATTGTTGGTGTGCTAGAGTCTCCGGTCAAGGCCTGGCATTGCGCTGCAGCAGAGTTACTTGGACGTTTGGTCATAAATCCAGATAATGAACCTTTCCTTCTTCCCTTAATTCCACAGGTAAATTTTCATCAATTTTGTTGTTGTATATATGTTTATATGTTAAGCATAGATTGTGATAAGGTGTATCAAATTGCAGATACACAAACGATTAGTTGATCTTATGAGCATACCAGTTATAGATGCACAAGCAGCTGCTGTTGGTGCGCTCTACAACTTCTCTGAAGTAAATATGGACTGCAGACTAAAACTTGCTAACGAGCGATGGTGAGGTCTACTCAAATCCCCCATCCCCGTAAAAAAACATAATCCAAAATGTAATTGTTACTGAAATGGATTTTCTGTTTAAATTTACCAAATTTTAGGGCAATTGATCGACTGCTAAAAGTTATAAAGGGGCCCCATCCAATTCCTGACATTTGTAAGAAAGCTGCTATGATATTAGAAAGCCTCGTGTCTGAACCACAGAACAGAGGAATGCTGCTAGCTTATGAGAATGCATTTGCAGAAGTACTATTCTCAGATACCAAATGTTCTGAAATCTTTGGCAGAATTTTGTATGAACTGACGTCTAGACCAAACAACAAAGTGGCAGCAGCCCGTGGTATTTGGGGCATGTAACAAAATCCTTGTGATGCGCCTCTCGCCCCTCTCGGTAAGTATATTAGATTGTTACTGTTCTGAAAACAAAGTCTAGGTTCTGGTCTATGTAGCGGTTGACTTGAGAGAGAACTAGTCATAATTTTAAGCGGCAATTCAAGTGCTCTTTTAATTTTATTGTAATTTAGCAGTATCTAGAGTCATCAGAAAGTACAATAGTGCTCATATGTTTTTGTCCTGAATTGACTGCGCACAATATATAATATGTATGATTTACTGGATTAAGTGGTTCTTGCTTCTTGATTTCATGTCAGTATTTTCTATGGAATTGAGAATGAACTCCTTACCTTGATCTCTTTTGTATATTTTGTTTAAATTTGTGCTGATGTATCTTGGATTGACAACTTTGTTCATGCATTGCCAACCAGTACTATTATTCTTTGGTTTGTATAATTGAGCGAGATCCTAGAGTTTCAAGGCATTAGTGACCTCAGTGAGTGTGTGGCTGAGTGATTGAAAAATTTGGTAACTTTTAGCAGATGTTGAGAACATTTACTCACAATAATATCTTTTTCATATGTAGTTGCTTTCAGATTTTATGTAGTCTCAAGTGATTGAAAAATCAAGAATAAGAACATATGTACTGTACTGTACCTCTTTCTCTGCTCCATCCTACCGTATGTACCAAGGTTGAAAACTTGAAATCACCTAACAACCCATGCTGGGTTCATTAGCTTTAATTTTGCGTTTCAAAGGATCATTCCATACTAAACTTGAGTTTGTTTATCTTAGTGTAGTTTTACATACCCACAAAACTCAAGGCGCCACCTTAGTTGATAATGTAGTCTGGAGTTCAACTCTAAAACCAATTGATTATAGAGAGTAACCCAAACCTTTATAAGCCCACAGACAGGTCTCATATTCTTGATGTGAGATAGATATCTCAACAAGCTCGCATGTGTGGCGAATATTTAAGCCTAATATGTGGACAACAGATTGGGATTGATGTGGAGTTCGTATAGTCTTTGGGCTTCACACGTGGACGTGGGAAACCCGCTCTGATACTAAGATAAAATAGTTTGAGGTTTAACTCCAAAACCAATTGGCAATACAGAGAGTAGCATAAACTCTTATAAACTCACAGACAGGGTCTTATATTCCTGATATGAGAACACTAGCAGACCATATCACCATTTCAACATAGAAAACGCAGCAGATCATTTGAAAAATAATGGATGCAGCATAAACGTATACACCTAAATAAGATAGTTGAAAGTTGGAAAAATACAACAGTATAAACTAAGGAAAAAAAAATCTGGATCAACAGTACAAAACTAGAGGGAAAAATTATATGCTGGATGGAACTAAAACGGTAAACTGAACTAAAACACAGACTAATGAAAAAACATGTATTAACTAGATTCTTTAGCCTTCATTATAAATTTGGAGCAAACCAATTGAGTCGAGATCGTACTGACACTAGGGAAAGAACGCTTGACTTTCCGGCCATCAAAGCTGAATACACCAATCTCTCGACTTGTATAAGTTCGTGCATGTAAGCTCATGGTATTATTAGATGCAAAATAAATGCATTTTCCTTTTAGGTTGTTGATATCTGTTGCAAGAAGGGACAAGCACCTATATTTGACATCAGTTGATCCCCAAGCCTTTTGCACTAGCCATCTTGTTCTTCTTTGGGTCAAGCTTGTATACATTAAATCAATCGTCCTCAACTACGAAAGGTCACGATCATCTTCATCGACAGTAATGGTTTCCAGGCCAACATCATTCACCTCCGTCCTCGTTACCTTCCATGTTGTCTTCCTCATGGGCACCTTCATGGTCATCATCTTCTTGGCCTTCAACATCCTCTTCCTCCCCATTGCCGCCGGCATCGTCCTCATGGTTGTTGTCGTACCACCATTTTGCTAATCTATCTTGAACTTGATGGACCAAAAATATTTCATCACTAGCAATTTCACCCGCACTTTGCTGCGGGATTTGTTCTTCTCCATGTCATTGTTCGAGTCAATACTTGTTATTCCATGGATCAAAAGAAGAGTTCAAAAAGAACAAATTCATAGTTATTATGAGTTCTTTTGAGCATAAAAAAGGGGCAAAATTTACAAAATTGAAAATATGGTTGAAAATGACAATCAGAACATTAAGATATGGTTGTCAATGAGCATGATTTAATGCAAATTCCAAGAGGAACATAATCTGATGTCATTGACATCGAAATGTATCGATGACAACAAACAATTACCAATAGAACCTGCAACTCTGCTTGACCCTCCTACAATTACCATTTTCAGCTACATGGAATTCATGTTTAAACCTTCATCCATTTTCAGCTACATGGAATTCATTTAATAACATCACATTCAAGGCCTGAGCTTCACAATAACAAACTGAAAACTGAAAAAGAAATTAGTAAAATTTGAAGACTAACAACAAAAGTCCCTGTAAAAAGAACTTCCTACTTAACTTTTTTGGGCTATATATGGAATTATGTTTGACGCCTTATATAGAAAAAAACATACATGACCGACAGGGTGAGAAAAATAAAAACATAATAAACTGAGAAAAAGAAGAACGTAACGCAAAACTTTTTCAAGTTCTATTTCCTACAACCATATGAAAATCAAAGTTCATTAGCATGCTAATGCATGGTTACATATGAAAGCAAACATATTAGGTTCTTTAATGCAAAATCCTATCATATATACTGTTAATATATGCCTTGAACCAGCCATCTGGAGGTACCAGCTATTCGGGCCGGTCAGCGAGTTGGGGTCCAGGGGCAACGCACCCTGGTTTGGGGGTTCGGGGGCGCAACGTGGTCCCCGAGGCCCACGAAACCTGTTATGCTGGGTTCAGTTGGTTGAACAGTTTCACTCGCGCGAGCATCAGTCGCTCGCGGGAGCAGTTTCAGTCGCACTGGGTTATGGTTTTTTTCTGTTAGGCCTGATATAGGGTTTAGGGTTTAGTATATAAATGTTCTAAACCTAATTGTATTATGCACGCCGCATTCTGTGTTATTCCTCAAGATAATAAAACTATTCTCTTCTGCCGTGGACGTAGCTAACATATCGTTAGTGAACCACGTAAATCTGTGTTCTTTCTTCCATCCGTTACAACAAACTGGTATCAGAGCCCAGGAGGGGTTCGAATTCTGGGAAGAAAGATGTCTGGGTTGAACGTGAAGATTGATAAATTCACGGGGAGAAACAGTTTCAGTTTATGGCAGATCAAGATGCGAGCCTTGTTAAAACAACAAGGGATGTGGGCGCCGCTGGTGAAGAAGCCGGAGGATCCAGAAATTGCTGAGATGGTCAGTCTGGAGGAGAAGGCACACTCGACAATTTTGCTGTGTCTTGCAGATGATATAATCACCGAGGTCGCAGAGGAGGAAACTGCGGCTGGTCTGTGGTTGAAGCTTGAGAGTCTATACATGACGAAGTCTTTAACCAACAAGTTGCTTCTAAAGCGACGTCTGTTCAGTCTGCGAATGGAAGAAGACATGACTCTAAGAGATCACTTAGATCAGTTAAACACAATTCTATTAGAGTTGCGTAATATTGATGTCAAAGTTGATGATGAAGATGCTGCTCTAATTCTGCTGGTATCTCTACCTTTGTCGTATGAGAATTTTGTGGATTCTTTTATTGGTGGGAGAGATACTGTGACTCTGGAGGAGGTTAGATCATCCCTTCATACTAGAGAGATGCGTCATAAGGCGACCGGTACAAGTTCAGACAGTCAGGCTGCTGGGTTGGTAGCCAGTGGAAGTATGAGACAGGGAAGCTCGGGAAAGAAGAAATTCAAGAAACCAGTTTCTAAGAGTTCCAAATCTAATGATGTCTGTAACTACTGTAAAGAAAAGGGACATTGGAAAACCGAATGTCCAAAGAAAAAGAAGCAGCATCAGAAAGCATCAGGTACTGCTGTTGTAGCAGAAGTTGACATCAATTCTGAAGAGGATTTGGCCTTGGTTGCAGATGCACACACACATCACAGGGATGTGTGGATTTTGGATACCGGGGCGTCTTATCATATATGTCCACGTAGAGAGTGGTTTTCAACCTATGAGCAGATAGATGGAGGCAATATTTCTATGGCTGACAGTCATTCATGCAAGGTGGTTGGAATAGGCTCAATAAAAATACGGACACATGATGGTAAATTCTGTACATTGAATGATGTTAGGCATGCTCCACGAATGACGAAGAATTTGATTTCTTTGGGTCTACTAGACAGCAAAGGATTCAGGTACGAAGGCTCATGTGGAGTCCTAAATGTCTACAAGGGTTTCAATGTGGTTCTGAAAGGTGTCAAGCGGGGTACTTTGTATTTTCTCAAGGTTCTACGCTGTCAGATTCTGCAGCTGTTGCATCATCGGAGGTTTACAAGGATGATATGACCAAGCTATGGCACATGAGGCTCGGTCATATGAGTGAAAGAGGGATGCAAATTCTGTCAAAACATGATCTTCTTGGTGGCCACAAGGTCAATGATCTTGATTTATGTGAACATTGTATCTTTGGGAAGCTACATCGCAGGAAATTCCCTAAAGCAATTCATAGAACTAAAGGCACGCTTGATTATATCCATTCTGATTGTTGGGGTCCTTCTCGTGTTGATTCTTTGGGAGGTCACAGATATTTTGTGTCTATGATTGATGACTACTCAAGAATGACTTGGGTGTTCGTGATGAAGCATAAAAGTGACGCTTTCAAGAACTTCAAGCAGTGGAAGGCATTAGTGGAAAATCAAACAGGGAAGAAGATCAAGAGGCTGCGAACTGATAATGGTCTGGAATTCTGTTCTGCTGAATTCGATGAGTTATGCAAGTCTGAAGGTATTGCAAGGCATCATACAGTCCGGAATACACCACAGCAAAATGGTGTAGCAGAACGTATGAATCAGACACTTCTGGAGAGAGCTAGGTGCATGCTCTCTAATGTTGGATTAGAAAGAAGGTTCTGGGCAAAAGCAGTGAGTACTGCATGTTATCTGATAAATCGTGGACCTCACACAGGTATACATCTCAAAACACCTTATGAGATGTGGTCTGGTAAGTCCGCTGATTACTCCAATCTGAGGGTTTTTGGGTGTACTGCTTATTATCATGTAAGTGAGGGTAAGTTAGAACCAAGAGCTAAAAGGGGAGTGTTTGTAGGCTATGGGGATGGGGTTAAAGGTTTCAGAATCTGGTCTCCATCCGAAAAGAGGGTTATACTTAGTAGAAACGTAGTATTTGATGAAAATTCTATGTTTAACCCTACTGTGAAGTCTATTGTAGTATCAGAAAATTATAGTGTTGAGAGACAGGTGGAGCAACAAGTCACTGAAGGTGAGAATGAACCACAACAAGAAGATCAACACTTACATTCAGAAACAGAACCAACGGTAGTTAATCAGCATATTCTGACTCATGAGCGATCTAGGAGAGCAAATTTAGGGAAAGCTCCCACGAGGTATGGGTTTGAGGACATGGTGGCCTATGCACTACAGGTTGCTGAAGAGGTGGATCCTCATGAGCCATCCACCTACAAGGAAGCAATTACATGTACAAAGTCAACCCAATGGCTTGCTGCAATGGGAGATGAGATGGAGTCACTTCAGAGAAATCAGACTTGGGAATTGACCAAACGACCTGATCAGGGGAGAAAGATCATTACTTGTAAATGAGTTTTCAAGAAGAAAGAAGGGTTGTCACCTGCTGAGGGCATTAAGTATAAAGCTAGAGTAGTTGCAAGAGGGTTTCATCAGAAAGAGGGAGTAGACTACAATGAGATTTTCTCGCCAGTGGTCAGACATACCTTTATCAGGGTGTTACTAGCCATAGTTGCACATCAGAATCTGGAGCTTGAACAACTAGATGTGAAGACAGCTTTTCTACATGGAGAATTGGAAGAGGAGATATACATGACTCAGCCAGATGGTTTCCAAGTTCCTGGAAAAGAAGACTATGTTTGCAAATTGAAGAAGTCTTTGTATGGACTAAAGCAGTCTCCTAGACAGTGGTACAAGAGGTTTGATAGCTATATGATAGAGATAGGCTACATCAGGAGTCCGTATGATTGTTGTGTCTATTACAACAAGGTAACAAATGGTTCTCTCATTTATTTAGTCCTGTATGTAGATGATATGTTGATAGCTGGAGAAAACAAGTCAGATATCCAAAAGTTGAAGGGTTTCCTCAGTGCAGAGTTTGAGATGCAGGTTTATGGGTGAGCCCGGAAAGGAGCATTGGCAAGCCGTGAAGAGAATTTTTCGGTATCTCAAAGGTACGTCTGATGTTGGTCTCATTTATGGAGGTGATACAAAATGCTTAGTAACAAGCTATTCAGATAGCGATTATGCTGGAGATGTTGACACAAGGAGATCTATGACCGGTTATGTTTTTACTCTTGGTGGCTCTGTTGTTAGTTGGAAAGCTACTTTGCAGCCTACAGTGACTTTGTCTACTACTGAAGCAGAGTACATGACTTTGACAGCAGCTGCAAAGGAAGGAATATGGTTGAAGGGACTGGTCAGTAGTCTTGGTTTGCATCATGATCAGGCTATAGTATATTGTGACAGTTTGAGTGCAATATGTTTAGCAAAGGATCAGGTTCATCATGAGAGGACTAAGCACATTGATGTCAGGTATCATTTTCTGAGAAGTGAGAGCAGAATTAAGGTGAAGAAAGTGGGTACTGCTGATAATCCTGCTGATATGCTCACCAAGCCGTTTCCGTACAGCAAGTTCCAACATTGTTTGGACTTGCTAAATGTTACAAGCTGTTAGTTGCCTTTTGGGGGCAACATCTGAGGCAGAAGAGTTATTTGTACATCTGGCATTACTGTGATGCATCTGGTACATCTGTTATTTGTGAGAGGATTCAAGTCAAGGTGGAGATTTGTTAATATATGCCTTGAACCAGCCATCTGGAGGTACCAGTTATTCGGGCCGGTCAGCGAGTTGGGGTCCAGGGGCAACGCGCCCTGGTTTGGGGGTTCGGGGGCAACGCCCCCGAGGCCCACGAAACCTGTTATGCTGGGTTCAGTTGGTTGAACAGTTTCACTCGCGCGAGCATCAGTCGCTCGCGCGACTGTTTCAGTCGCACTGGGTTATGGTTTTTTCTGTTGGGCCTGATATAGGGTTTAGGGTTTAGTATATAAATGTTCTGAACCTAATTGTATTATGCACGCCGCATTCTGTGTTCTTCCTCAAGATAATAAAACTGTTCTCTTCTGCCGTGGACGTAGCTAACATATCGTTAGTGAACCACGTAAATCTGTGTTCTTTCTTCCATCTGTTACAACATATACCTTGAACACAAAGAATTCAATTTTCAGTCAAATCAGGACAACACCTTAAATTTGCAGCTATAAGTAAAATTCAAAGCTTCTCCATAAGTCTCTTATTTTGAAGTTGTAATCCTTATGCATATAGGGAATTGAGGAATCAATTTTTAATTCTTCTTCTTACCATGAAATTGTATTTCTTTATTGGAATTGTGGCACTTGCACAATGGTTTGCATGCTATCTTCATCAAATCGTGGATACTGCAACTGAACACAAACTATACAGATTAGATATTTAATCATATACCTTGAACACAAAGATTTCAATTTTCAGTGAAATTAAGACAACACCTTAAATTTGTAGCTATAAGTAAAATTCAAAGCTTCTCCATAAGTCTCTTATTTTGAAGTTGTACTGATAAATTTGTATTTTCCAACTAAAAATAAGAAACATAATATATTGCATTCAGAACACTGAATTCACTGGTTTTTTAATTTTTAATTTTTTATGATTATGAAAGCTATTTCAATCTAAAGCCTTAGTGAAATGGATACCATACACTAATTAGTTTGAGCATGAGATTGAAACATAATATATGAGATAAGAATGAAGGACTGCAGGGTATCATATATTTAGTTTTTATCATTCCGAACAATAGAATCAAACCTCAAATGGCAAAACAAAATCATGAAACTAAAAATAAATAAAAGAAAGACATGTATACCCTTCAATCAATTTGAAGGAAAATAACCTAGAAGTTGAAAATAGAGACTGACTCCCAGCATCTGTAATCAGAACCTAAAAAAACAGAAAAATATTGATAAGAATCAATGCAAAATCCAACAAACAGCTTAATCAGATTGGTCATACAACTTGGTATCAACAGAAAATTTGTAGTTAAACTCTAGAATCAATTAATCATCCTTTCACAATATCAAAATGCAACATTATCAGAAAATTTGACCAGAAATTCTGTGTATTTTAGAAAGAAGTTGCAACTATCAGTGTATATAATAAATAAACAAATGCAGATGCACAACATTTGGATATCAAGAGCTATCATTTTGGATATATTCATATATATATATATATATATATATATATATATATATATATATATATATATATATATATTTTGTGGTCGTTTAAGCAGGCTGCTTGCTGACTGAGTGGACATTCTTTTTATTCTAGAAACAGACATGCTGAAATTAGTGATCGATAAAAATTAGTAAAAAGTGGCAGATTAACAGTAGAAATTTTGTACATGATTTAATAGCAAACAATGCACACAGTTTTTCTAATGTAAAAGCATTAGTATATACCTGTAAAGCTGAGAAGAGAACTCTATTTTGCTTGGTAACTGAAAATGTAAAACAAAACAACAATTAGATTCATAAGTACAGAATAAAGGTATCTTCTTTATCTCAACAGTAACCCCATAAGGTATCAACGTGTTATAAAGTTCAATTACAGTATGATAATATAGGTATGATTGAAGTTGAAAAGTTTGATGATGATAAAATGAAACCTACTTAACATGCTGTATCAATGATTTCATCTAAAGCTGATTGAAGCCGAAATTACTCAAGCTACCAAGCTACCAGACAATTTACTAAAATTTTATTCTGTTAGTTTCATGGTCTACTAACATTGCAAATGTAACTGATTGAGACGAAGCTTGAAATTGGACCGCAAATCTTTTGTAAACTGTTTATCATTGTTGTCCAAACAAAGCCAAAAAGAGTTATTAGCAAATCTTTTGTGAACATCATGAGTTATCAACAGGAGAATATAATCCTTACTTTAATGTGTATATCTGACACGCCTCTGTGTACATTTTGCATCCTTACCTGTTATGAAGACCAGTATAGAGATACTCATATAAGTTGCGGTGCCAACTTGTTGAACTTGATCACATCATATCTATTCTCACTGTTCGAAAAAACGGGCGTCTAGGCCGATTAGGCTGCATCTAGGTGGAAAAATCAATCATAAAGCTTAATTTTAATACTCGACGGACACATTAGGCGATGTCGATTAATCGGTAATTAAGTGGGACGTCTAGCGATTAAGCTGTAATTAAACAGGATTAGGGGCTACAATTTTTTTTAAAAAAATTAAACCCTAAACAGCCTAATGTTATTAAGCCCTAAACAACCTAATTATTTTTTTGTGTGCTTTTATTTGTATTTGTATTTTTGAGCTATTGTTTGATAACATTATTTTGAGACAATGTGTTTTAAATGTTTTGTTGACATTTATTTATAATTTATATTATAATATGCCATATAAATATATAAAAAATAATCCGTCTAATTACCGCTTAATCACCGATTAAACTCCACCTAAACTGTTAGACGCTAGACAGTAGTTGCACCATCTAATCCTGCCTAGCGCCTTTTTGAACCTTGTCTATCCCCAATTATGACACTGACATTTTAAAACAAAAACAAAGTTGTTCAAGAGTATAAATGCATATGTATCTCGAGGGAAAAGTAGAAATTAAAATGCTTTTCCAAATTATCTTTTCTCGGCTTGGATCTTGCACATCCCAAAACACATATCATATTTGGCCTTCAGCTTCAAAGATTTAAGCTACAAAAAAGGACATAAACTATACAATTTAGGAGAACTGAGCATATAGATAAGGGAAATTAATGAGATTCACTTACAGAAGCACCCATTTTTTTCCTTATTAGGAACGTTTCTTTCTGTACATGTCTCTAAACCACTCCCTATTACCAAAATGAAAAATGTCGGGGTAATAAAAAAAATCAAAGATGTAAAGATTATGTACATGCATGTAATTAAATATGAGAATGGGAAATCGGTATCCACAAAGAAAGGTGAAGAATGATATAGGTCGACATCACAGTGCTTACGAAACCTGAATTGACCAAAAAACCTCATTAGCTTGATGCTTGATTGAAACCCAAACTCACAACAGTGATCAGCGAAATCGAACTGCTTCTTTATTAATCACCCAAAAATCGGACCAAAGAAGATAAGCAACCATATCGAGTGACTCATAAACCCATAATTCAAGATCCAAATAAAAAAGAACAAAAAAATATACGTGCACTTGTGCATCAGATGCCGAGAGCTGTGCACCAGCGGCCGAGCATTGTGAACCTAGCTGCTGAGCGTTGTGCACGCCGGCTGTCGAGCGCTATGCATACAGCTGCTAGGCACCGTGCACATAGCTACTGACACTGAGTAATACCACATTTGAGCTCGAGACATGTTAAAAGCAATAATATCCTTTTCCAACTAGGAAACCGATTATAGGAAGCAACGAGTGCTAAGCAGAGGAGGATAAGTTCTTACACCCAAGCACAATACTTTTGTCATTGTAGTTGTTCATGAAGTTGGGTTAGAGGAAACGTACAAACGTGGTTATGTGAAGAACCCAATGTTCATCGAAATGTAGACCAAATATAGACCAAAAGGGGTTGAATTAGGTGGGAAACTGGAAATGGTGGTGATCTAGTGCCCCGTGTAAAATTTACCGAGTTTAACGAGTTACCGAAGGACAGTACTGCACTTGATAGTTTACATTTGAGATGCAACTGTGAAATATCGAGATTTTACCAAATGGTCAAATGTGTGATCTTAGATGCTGATGTCGAAGTGCATGTCGACACGAGTCTCCCGGTATTTTCAGAATATTTTTCGAAGCTTCGGTCTATTTTCAACGAATTTCTAAAGTTTTTTGTAATTTTTAATAACCACTCCAGTAAATAAGTTTTGTCATTTAACCATTTATTTTTTACTCTTCATTAAATTTGGACTGTGAGATCTTTCCAAGATCTAATCTTGCCGGTACAATCTTGTATAAATAGAGAGTAAGCTTTGACCGAAGTTGAAGCCTCCCCATTTCGGTCAACCTCCCCTTTTCTGAGCTCTCTTCAGCTCCGACGACCTCCGCCCGACACCGGTGAGTCCCGCCACCACTCGATGGCTGACCACCCTCAAATTCTTCCTCTCCTCCTCCTCCTCCTCTACCTAGCCTTGTCCTCAGCTCACCATGGCCGGTCCGGACCTTTTTGGTGCCCAGGGCGGAAAATGGTTTTGGTGCCCATCGTATCTTACATAGACGTGCAATGATTTTGATGTGCTTCAAACTCGATTATCGGAATGAGGTCGATTATCAGGAACGAGTCGTAGTTCATATACATTGTCTAGATTTCCGGATGAACAGATTTGGTTCATTCATGGATTAAACACATTTTTGATACCTTAATGACAACCAAAATTAAATGAAATTTTGCATAGATAATCTACTTATATATACATAGATATTGAATGGTTAAGATGAGAAAATGTGATAAAAAAGTGGCTCAAATGTGGAAATCTGTACCTTAACTAAGATACCTACGCCCGCACCTGAAACAGATTGTGTGTGTGTGTGTATATATATGAACTTCACTCATGTTTTTCAATGAGTATGGAATGAGTGAGAAAAACAAAATGGAAGAAACATGGTGGTATGCAGCTGTGTTTAGAAGAGTGAGGAATGAGGTTTCATGTGCTATAACTATATGGGAGTAGAGATTCTGAAGTTAATCATGCATATTGTAGATTTTCAAGAAAAATTTATGCATATTGCTATTTGCTAAATGCTCTCTACATATCAAATGATCATTAGCTATTTAGCTTTTAATAGTTAGAGTAGCACCACATATAATCATATATTAGAGTCGCATGTATTTGAAAATTTGTGTCCCTCTCTTTATGGTGCCCCGTGCCATCGTCCGCTTCGCCCATACGCAAGGCCGGCCCTGCAGCTCACCCAAGCAGCCACCGTGGAGGGAGATCGACCGAGAGGAGACACGGCGGTCTTCACCGGTTTCTAGCGAAACCAAGCGACGACTCGACCTCCAACAAGTAGGGTTCTTCTTCTTCTTCATTATCCTATCTTTAATCCTTCAAATTGAACCCTAATTCGATTATCCCAAATTCTGTTTTTTTTGTTCAGGGTTTTTCTGCTCTCCCTCTGGCGACGACTTTTAAAGGTTTATGGTTACTTCTCGTGTTTCTTGTGGCTTGTTTATCGCCCCCTAGCAGCTGGTTTAAAAAGTGGGTTTTCTGGGTTTATGTGGTTTCGACGGATTGATGAGTTTTTGAGTTCGTTTGTGGTGCCTATGTGGAGTTGTTGAGGTGCTGGAGCTAAAGAGGAAGGAGTACATGGACAAGGAAGGACCAAGAGAGGAGTGGTGATACTCTGCTTGCTTCATAGATCACTCTCGACAAAGAATCAAGTATAAGAAGAGGTAAGTGTTTCTTGGTCGATTAATCCATTAGTTCTGGATTATTACAATTGGGTTTCTAATTATGTTGAGAATCTGAGTTATGAAATATGTGTAATTTGAGGCAAGAGAAGAGAAGCTGCTGCTGGATCAGTTTTAGGTGCAGCCGAGCCATGTTTGGGTGTGAAAAGTAATCTCGGCAAGACTCCGAGGTTAATGAAACAGAGGTAAGATTGGTGTTCAGTTTCGTATCTTGGTGTATAGTCCTATGTTGCTGGTTTACATGTTAATTAACGTAGTGGTTTTGGTGAAGGGCATAAGAGGAGAAAAGAGGAGTCTAAGTAGAGGTGTGGTGTCGAGAACAGATTTGTGGGTGTGGAAAGCAGATTCAGGTGCAGCTCACCCATCTTTGTATTTGGAAGGTGAATCTCTGAGCTTTTATGGATGTATGGTGGAGTTGTGATATGAGAATGTGTGTGTGTTTTGAATTCGCATAAGATGTGTGGTTTGGTTAGAAAGGAACTAAAGTTAAAGCGATCAGAAGTTACATTTAAGGAAACATGCTAAAAATGGAAACTAGCCATAATTGGAATCTTTCCCATTTTAGAAAACTTTTTATTTTAGGAAAGTTTCTATTTTTGGAAAATGACTAGTAAAAAGATTTGAGTTAGTCAGGAATTGGTTAAATGTTGAATTGTTATTGGAAGATGATAACTAAAATTTCAGAAGTGACAAGCTGACTCTTTTAAATAAATTTGGATGACTTGAATTATCGGTATATCAACTCTTAGTGAATGAATTGGTCAATTTGATGCATTGGGTGTCCATAGTAATTCAACGAGTTACTATATGACTACCTAGTGTCAGAATAAAAATGGTTAAGGGAAGTTTGGAAGTTAAGTCGCACTTCCGACAAATAAGCAAAGAGTCGATAATCGGAAAAGCAAGCTAAAAAGGTTAAAGTGTCATAAAAAAAGTGGTTGGTCAATGTGGTCAATCTTAGTCAAAATTGGAATGCTAGGGTCAACTATAATGTTATTGTTACTTCGTTGCTAAGCTACTATATTTTACAGTGATTCATCGGACGAGTTAGCGTATAAGGAGACCTTGGATTACCGAGGAGGTTTTTGGGAGTTTGGACCTTATGTAAGAAACGACAATTCCAAGTAGGGAGAGCTAAACCCCTTTGTTAGTGGTTTTACCTATATATGAAATTGCATTTTCTATGTATGCTTATGGTCGATGCCTCGGGAAAGTTTTCAATATATTATAAGATAAATGATTTATGATTGGGCCAAGAAAACCCGAGGCTAGACGCGAAGGATTTTATGTGATGATTCGGATCGAAAATTAGTACCGTTGTCCTGATTTGCAGTGCTTGATCTGAGAGTGACGAGATCTAGTATTTAGACTATGATTTCCACGGTGTCGATGACCGTGAACCTCTGGAGGGGCAATGCCCTATTTATATTTTTTCCCGCTTACACTCATCTAGTACAGAGTTAAGCGAGTCGTAAGTGTGGTGTGCTACTATAAGTGATCTGTTGGGCATTCGTTGTAAATGGACACTCTTGCTACTATTCGTCCTTGGACGCATAGGTAGTTGGCTCCGGTTTGCAGCATAGAGAAACCCGAGAATCGGCCACCCATATCCATGAAGCCCTGCATGATGTATTTGTACATTGAGCGCTATGTCCCATGTTTTAGCATACTGCATAGTTGTTCCACTAAAGATACAAAATGATGGTTTTTGTGTGCCAAGATTTTCTAAATGATTTTATTCCGAGCTCAAATCTATATGTATTTATATATATATATATATATATATATATATACACAATGTTCTAAAAAGCGCTAGACGGTAGGCGGGCGGCGACCCATAGCCTAGCGCCTGGACAGCCTAGGCGAGGATTAGACGATTTACTTTTTTCATATTTATTAATTAAAAATATATATTTTATGTACTATAATATTTGAAAACAGTCAAATATGGATTAATTATTCGACATAAATCTTGTTAGACCTATTTATAAAATAGATTATAGCTAAAATTTAGCATAACTTCATGTAAAAGTGAGCAACAATAACAACAAACACATATATTTCTAATTCTAAAAACATCATTTACTCTTATACTCGCATGCTCCCTACAATGTAACAACTCCACTACTAAATGTAAATAAAATTAGCCTGAGAGCTTAGAACCCTAGGCGACTAGGCGGCCTCTAGGCGGCGATTAAGCGAGCTAGGCGGCCGCCTAATTGCCCACAGCCTGACACAAAGGCCTTGAAGAAAAGCGAGGCGGCTTGTTGCAGCCTAGAGCCTAGGCAGTGCTAGGCGGGGCCTTTTAGAACACTGTATATATATATATATATATATATATATATATAGTTTTATGAATTTCAAACCTAGCATTGGTGGACTTATATGTGAGCAAGTGAGGACGACGTTCACCCTTACAACATGTTGTTTGCAGGTACTGTGTACTGTAACGGGATAGATAGAGGGAGCTATGTGTGAGGACTCATTTCCTACTCAGTGTTTCGCCCAAGCTGTACTCACTTGCACTACCAAGACAACCACTTTAACCGACGAAATTCTTTCGTCGGCCTGTTAAAAAATTTCATCGGCTAAGAAGTCGTCGGCGAAATTACTGTACATCGTCGGCTAAAGTCAGAACTTTAGCCGATGAAGAATTTTTTTTCGCTTAAAGTTTTGACTTTAGGCGACGAAATTTTTTCGGCTATAGTTATTTGTTTTATGAATTTTATTTATTTATTTAACTTTAGCCGACGAATTTTAATAAATTTTGTCGGCTATAGTTAAATAAATAGCTATAGCCGACAAAATTTATTAAAATTCGTCGGCTATAGTTATTATTATTTTTTTATTTCTTGTATTTTTGATTAATTTTTTTTTCTTATTTTTCGTTTTTCCACCACCACACCACTGTTCAGAGGTGGTGTTTGGAGAAGGAGGAAGATCAGTTGTGGTGGAGGAAAAGAAGGAGGAGGAGAAGGAGAATGAGAGGGAGGAAGAGGAGGAGGAGGAGAGTAGAGGAAAGGGGGAGGAGAAGGAGAAGGAGAGGAGAGGAGGATGAGGAGTTGTCGTCGAAGGAGAAAAAGGAGGAGGAAGAGAAATGAAGAGGAGGAGAAGGATGAAAGATATAGAATAAATTCAAAATTAGTGACGGGGATTTTTAAAATTTTGAGAGTACTTTAGTCGACGAAATTATGATATTTAGTCGGCTAAAGTTCAAAATTTTAGTTGGGGATTTTGAAAATTTGGGAGTACTTTAGCCGACGAAATACTCTAATTTAGTCGGCTAATGTACTTTTTACTTACAAAATTACACTACGAATATTTCGGTGTCCGATTGAAATTGTGATACCAATCTGTCAAACTCATAGCATTGCCATGCTTTATGGGCATTTTTGGCTATCCGAGTTCGTTTAGAACTTCAAAATACAGTTTTTATAACCACTTAACACACGAAAACGCTCATATCTGCAACTATATAAGGTATTTTGATCGAACCTTCAACACAACAAACTCTCACTATGATGAAACGTAACTACCCATCTAAAAATTTTATGACATTTACCTCTCGATGATAGGGCTCCCCATAAGAATAAATAATGGTAAATAGAGTTAACCGCTACTATCGGCACGAAGACTTAGCCCGAATTACATGATTTTCAACCATAGATGTATTTCACTATTCTTATCAAATCTTATTTCACGAGATTTTTGAGTTTGAAGGTTCTATATATTGTTGGTTTTCAAAGTTGTGTATTTACTTAAAACTTAGTAAACAAGTTATATAACATTGGTAGGCATGTTATGATTTTGATGATCAAACTTGACAAACAAAAATTCGACCGTCTGATATGATCATTATGTCGAAATATGTCTATGGTAAAAAATTCAACTTCATCTGATAAATTTAAGGGCTTGATCCGGACGGTCAATCCTGTAAGTTAAACCCCTAAACGCACGAAAACGATCATTTGACAGTCTAAATTATGTGTTTTGGCCGAACCTTTAACTAAAAATAGTTTTATATCGATGAGACGCAATCAATGGTATAAAATTTTCATGAAAAATAACCACCAAAGATAGGGCTACCTATAGGGAGAGAATGAAAAATTACATTGACCGCAACTATCGGTACCGAGACTTTACCAGAATTTCATGATTTTAAACGTAGACGTATTTCACCATTTCGGTCATATCTTATTTCATGACATTTTTGTTTTTGAAAACATTTACTTAAAACTTAGTAAACAAGATACAATATTAGTAGGCATAATGAGATTCCGATGATCAAACTTAAGAAACAAAAATCCGATCGTCTTATATGATAATTATGTCGAAATATGTCTATTGAAAAAAATTCAACTTAATCCGACAACGTTAAGGGCTCGATCCTTACGGTCAATTAAGTAAGTCAAACCCCTAAACGCACGGAAACGGTCATTTGACCATCTAAATTACGTATTTTGGCAGAACATTCAACTAAAAATAGTTTTAAATCGATGAGACGCAACCAATGGTTAAAATTTTTTATTTTATTTATTATAGCATAGCTGACGAAATATTAGGGTATTCGTCGGCTATGGTTTAGGGTTTAAGGTTTAATCTGATGAAATTTATTAAAATTTATCGGCTAAAGTTAAATAAATAAATAAAATACATAAAAAAGAAAATAAATAACTATAGCCGATAAAATTTATTACATTTCGTCGGCTAAAGTTAAATAAATAAATAAAATATTTAAAATAAATAACTATAGCAGACGAAATATAGCTGATTTCGTCACCTTAACTTTAAAATATAAGACACTTTAGCCGACGAAATTATATATTTCTTCGGCTAAACTTTTAAAATTTCGTCGGCTAAAGTTCATAGACTATAGCCAATGAAAAAATGAATTTAGCTGACAAAAATTTAATTTCGTCGGCTAAATTTGACTATAGTCGACGAATTTTTATTAGCGGACGAAAAATGAATTCATCGGCCTGTTTTTTTTCGTCGGCTACAACCATTCTTCTGGTAGTGTTTTCATGCTCTACCCTTCGAATTATTTCCAGAGTATTTAACATAAAATTGTTAAGATGTCTTTCTAAATTATTAATCATGTTATATGTTTTTATTGTTGTCGCTAAATTTTTTAATTCGTCCTTTAATTTGTACAGCTTCCGTGAAATTGGAAAAAACTATGATAAATGTTTTATTAAACTCTTATGGTGTCACTCAAGCTTAAAAATTAATTTTATCTACTTAATTGTTTACGACTTTAGGTTAATGAGTGTTTGGCACGTCATTCAGACGTGTTAGCTTCTTATTGGCTTAAAATCGTGGACATTGTAGCACCCCCTCCGGAGTGTTATAGGTGAAGAACCAAATGTTCAACGAAATGGATGAGTTATGGGGGTTCAATTCCGGCTAAGTTTATAGCGGTGGAGGAAGTTGGGACTTGGATGAGGAATTAAAGCCATTTGATGGAGTTTCGAAAAGCCAATGAGTTTTTTTGGTTATTGATGTAAATGTTGATACATTGGTATCTACGTATATTATGTATATGTTTAGTAGCGGAATAGAAACAATGGACACAAAGTTTATAGTGGTTCACCTTACCATTGGAGGGTAAAGCTACATCCACTTAATATGTACTATGTGTAGGTGCCTTGTTGGCTCCTCAATATATTACAAGTAGTAGTAATGGTGTCTAGAGTAAGGGTGAAAAAGTCTCCTTATATAGGAGAAGGAGACTCATTTCTTTACATAATTTCTGATGTGGGACAAGAGTCCTAGTAGTGTTGTGAGGGCATGTTGTTGAGGCCGGTAATGTAGCTTCCTTATGTCGGATCGGCGACTTCCGAGTACTGTTATGTAGCTTGTATGTCAAGTTTTGTGACACATGTCATGGTCAGGTCTCGTTATGTCTTGTGGACCCATATAAAAGGTAGGTATTACTTATATTTGATAGTGTAGGCTTATTCATGCCTACCCCAACATTGGTGATAAATGGTTAGAGAGCTCCTTAATTGCATTCTCATGGTTCCTTGAACTGACCCTAAACTCTAAACCCTAAACTGAATGTGCAAAATATATTGTGTCTAATTTCATGTATTAATTTTTTTTTGTGCTTGCTTCTTAATTTCAGATATCAGTGAGCTTCAATGGAATTTAGACTTCGGTCCAAATTGATGAAGATGGAGAATGTACACATACCTCATCAAGTACTCTTAGACGACCACATAATCTTGAACTCGTTTAGTATATCATGTTTGAATTCGTGCTGATATATTTTTAGATTAGGAGTTTGGTTCAATATATCATTGATGAATTGCCAACGTGAAACAATTTTGGAATGGTCACGGCAGCTTTTATTCTTGGTTTCGTCTTATAGATAGAGCAGAATCCGGGCTATAGTTTTAGCCTGTTTTAGGGCATCAAGTGACCTAAGTGAGAGTTGCCGAGTGGGTGACAATAGATGCTGACTTGTTGAGAACAATGGTCACAATAATAGCTTAAATGTGTTGGAGATCGAAAATGTCGTTTGCTCTAACTCATTTTCTTTTTCATACGTAGCAATGGTAGTATGCTTTCAGATTTTAACCAAAGTTGTTAGTTTGAGTGCTTGGAGAGTCACGCTCGGTTAAGAACTTGTGTATCTACCAAAAAATCGGCTGAAAAATGAATTGTACGTGTAATTAATTTTGTAAACATGCTGTATATTCAGTGCACCAAATCATCCAATACATTTTCGAAAGAATTACATGTAACGAATTTCAAACATAGAGAAATACCACAAGGGCCAGTATGATCAGTTTGTACGTCTATAGAGACATTGATTCATACAATGTTTCTCCCCAAACAAATGTGCGGTTTCAGTCAACTAAGTAGTTTTGATGGCTGCGACTTTAGGCACTTCAACAGGAAACAAATGAATCTCATCAATCCATGGATTCTTCTCCTTTGCTGGATTAACAGTCTTCAAAGCCCTCCACACAGCACTGTTACACTTGAATCCTGACCCGAATGCAATCTGCCACATCCTATCGCCCTTCCTCACTCTTCCCTTAGCTTCAGAGTAAGCCAGTTCATACCACAATGAACTACTCGAAGTGTTTCCAAATCTGTTGAGTGTCATTCTTGAAGGCTCCATGTGCCAATCACTGAGCTCAAGGTTCTTCTCCATCTCATCCAACACTGCTCTCCCACCGGCATGGATACAAAAGTGCTCGAATGCCAGCTTGAAATCAGGGATGTAGGGCTTGATCTTCTTCATCTTGAACACCTTTCTTGCCACCAAAGTAGCAAAAAACAGGAGCTGTTCTGACATGGGAAGGGCTATAGGGCCGAGTGTGGTGATGTTGGTTTTGAGGGCCTCTCCGGCTACGGCCATTAGGTCTTTTGAGAGGGCGACACCAATTCTTTTGGTGTCATCTTCCTTTTGGAAAACACAGTTGTACGCCCTATCGTCTGAGCCTTTGTGGGTTCGGACAGTGTGCATGAGTTGGTACTTGGAGCGACCGCGGTCGGAGGAGCGGTTGGAGAGGAGGATGGCGGCACCGCCCAACCGGAAGAGGCAGTTGGAGAGGAGCATAGAGCGGTCGTTGCCAAAGTACCAATTGAGGGTTATGTTCTCCATGCTGACCACTAGAGCATATGAGTTAGGGTGCACCTGTTGTCACACACAAAAATTTAGTTAATTAAGTTTCAATGATGTTTTGCTAGCTAATTGAAGTAAATTAGATCATTTAACATGATTATGGTTAAAAAATTATGAAATGACTCAAATATGTAATTGATTTTCTAAATTCATATACCAAAATGGTAGTGAAAATAATCATTGTGCTATTTCATATTGTTGTATGTGGAAGGCCACCAAACCCTATACTAAGGTGTATAAACGTTAACCTACTTTCTGTCTGGTTGAGTGTTTGTTTTAGTAGAGTAGAAAGGTGTCTCAAATGTGGTTGTGTATATTTATGATGCTAGTATACACCTAAAGTCCTCTATATGACATCTCAATCCAAGCTGCTATATATACATGTGAACAAGTAAACACCAAATTCTGGTGAAGTATTTATGATACCTGCTGGTGTCATCTCTAAAAGAGTACGGTTATTATACCATATTTATTACTACCTATCTTCCATAAGGTAAATTTGATTTGTATATGGTAGTTTCAGATACTACGTTTCCGTTTGTGAAAGATTTTAGTTGAAGAGTAAGGTCCAAATAAATCACTCAAATTTCTGCAAATGAGTTCATTCTGGTTTAAAAGTAAAAAGTTCAATTTCCACTTATAACACGAAACATGCTGTTATTTTGAAACACTCTGAAATTATGTTCATGAAAATGTGTACGCGTAATTAATTGAAAGGTTAATAGAAAAGACTATGAAGTACAAACCTGCAGAAGCTGCTTGGCAAGATCAATGGAAATGAGGCCAGCACTGCAACCCATCCCACCAAGATTGTAGCTCACAATGTTCCCTCTTAGCTTGTAATGATTCACAACCATGGATGACAGAGACGGCGTCGGATTAAACAAGCTGCAATTCACTACCAGAATCCCAATATCCTTAGGCTTCATTCCCGTCTTCTCCAGCAGCTCATCGATCGCCCCAAACATAACCATCTCCGCCTCCTTCCTGGCCTCCTCCATACACGGGTTCGGTGGAACCCTTAGCACGGCCTCGGGCATGTATGTGTTTTGTCCGAGGCCAGAGCGTTCCAGAATCTTTTGCTGGAAGGCTAGGTTCTCGTCCGAGAAGCTCCCCGTGAGCTTGGACCTTTGCATGAAGATCTCCCTAGTGCACATGCGCTCGTCCTCAGGCTTGTAGCATGAAAAGTTCACCAGGTAGACCTTCCTCGGCCGGGTGGTGAAGTAGACGGTGGTCAAGAAGACGATGAGGCCGGAGCAGACGGTGACGGAAACGAAGTTGAACTTGAGCTGGTCCCATAAACGAGTCAAGTCCTCGACGGTTAGTGTTGTGAGATGAGCAAAAGTCACCATTATGAGAGGCACGAGTAAGATGTACATGACGTTGGAGATGAGGTAGTGATATCCGAGCTTCACGTACTTGAGCCTCACTGATAGAAGAAAGTTCGGAAGTACTCTCTTAGTAGTAGAAGTAGTAACTTGAACACGATCATGATCATGATCATGAACGCTATTTTGCTTCGACGACGTCTCCGGCGCTTGAGTAGCCATGTTTGCTCGGAGAACTAGCCGGAGTAGTTGTGAGTTGAGTATAGAGGAGACGCAAGGTAAAGATGAATAGGGAAGTTTGGTTGGATTTGTGTTGGGAGGAAGAGTCGGGGGAGTTTGGGATTTAAAGGGAGAGAAGGGTTGGGAGTTCGGAGGATGCAACTACCCCAACGAACTCATAATGTTGAAGATCCAATGGGGCATTGAATTTGCCAACCGGAGATTGGCCATTTGGGCGGAGTTTCATTCTAAGCCTGATAGTTCAACCTTGGTTTATCGATTATTTACGGTTTTTGCAATTTTGTAGGACTATCCTTCATTCCTCCCTTAAAAATTATGGACCTTAAAATAAGAGTCTACCGTGTCGGTCAACTAGACCTAATTCTAATTCTTTTTATTTTTTCTTTTCGATATCGTCATTTGAATGTTGTTTAACAAATGTTGCAAAAGCATAGGGTTAGGTGTTCTAACTTTTAGGTGCATGTGTGTGGAGACACCAGGGAGGTTGAGGAGTCCGAGTTTTAGCACATATGGAAACCATTTGGACTAACGCAATTCCTTGTAAAGTTTTTATACATCTTCTTCTATCGGTTTGAGACGAAAATTTGTCCTCATTGTATTTCTTTTGAATGAAAAGGTTTTATCGATTTTGATTTAGACACTATGTGACCGATTGATAATATTGTGCATGATATGTCATTATCTAAATCAAAATCTAGGTTGAAATCACTTTTCTAACTAGATAAAAGAATTAAAGAAAATTATGATTTTGTCCGTTTCTGACTTTAACAAATTAGATTAGGAAAGATTTGAGTTGTGTTTACTTGTGTATAATCTTACTATATATAACTTAAAGGTTGTATTTATATAACATCACAAAAATTATATTTTCTAGTATATATGAACTGCTAAATGGTTTCCAAGCTCACGTTAATGAAAGTCTAGAGCTAAAAAACCATTTAATTTCCAGCTAAGATAAAGAGACAAAAACGATCGGTTTTCAAATTTCTCATTCAATAGGTCAAAAATGATGATTTTTGTCTTGTAACTTTCCTTTAATTTGTTGAGGAAAATTGTTTTAGTTTGGAATATATTAGGTTATCAAATATCAATCATTCATGACATTGTTCCCAAGCTCAGTTGGTATCGAGCTCTATTTCTAAGTCTGTTTCTATCTCTAATTCATTTTCTATGGATTGGCAAGGTTGGTTACATGCTCAGCTTAGTTGTACAATCAGTACTCACAAGGGAATTAAGTGGTGTGATTTTTTATTAGAGTTTGCTGGTTTCTTTATAAGTGCAGAAATAAGAACTCTAGTTTAGTCTTTCCCTTTGATCCCGGGAAAGTTATTTTAAATGTTGCTGTTGAGTGGAATTCTGTTGTTGTCAAAGCCAAAATAGTTATGCCACTGCCAGGATCCGCACTTTAGCCGACGAAAACTTTTCGTCGGGCTATTAGCCAAATTCGTCGGCTAAGATCGTAGCCGACGAGTTGTCGTCGACAAAAACTGGTCGACTATGACTTTAGCCGACAAAATAAAAGTGGTCGTCGGCTTTAATTTCACACTTAGCCGACGACTTATTTTTATATTTTTCTTCGGCTAAAGTAAGACTAAAGCCGACGAAATAAATTTTCGTCGGCCTTAACCTGTGACTTTGGCCGACGAAATACATCTTATTTCGTAGGCCAAAGTATTTAATAAAAATAACTATAGCCGATGAAATGTACTATAATTCGTCGGCTAAATATTGAAAAAAAATAAAAAATATTGCCGACGAATTATAGTAACTTTCGTCGACTAAATATTACTATACTTGACGAAATAAGACATATTTCGTCGGTTAAAACATGAAAAAAAAAATATTATAGCCGATAAATTATGGTAAATTTAGTAACCAATTATATGCAAACAATATATACATCAATTAAACTAGTATATGCAAACAAATATTTTTTATCATTTAATTTAATTAAACTATATATTAATTTGCAGCAATATATACAAATATATATATATATATATATATATATATGCAAATATGTATACAAATATATACAACCATAAACTTAAATCAATATATACATCAACTTTATTATATGCAAATAATATATACATCAATAATTCAAATTAATTTTTAATAAGTCAAAATATGCAGCAATATATCACTACCAGAATAAGTATCATAGCCGACGAAAAAACAATTAACAGGCCGACGAAATTTTTTTTCGTCGCCTAAGTGAAATTTTCGTCGGCTAAAGTAGACTTTTAGCCGACGAAAAAAAATTTCGTCGCCTAAGTGAACTTTTCGTCTGCTAAAGTGGACTTTTAGCCGACGAAATGTTGTGTCGTCGGCTAAAATAGTTTTTTTCGTCGGCTATAGTTCACAGACTATAGCCGACGAAATTTTAAAACTTTGGCCGACGATATATATAATTTCGTCGGCTAAAATGCTTTATATTTCCAGATCTAGACAGTTGCTGATTTGAAAGAAAAAACGGGAGAAAAAGTTTTGAGGTTGGCGAAATTGTTGGGTGTTGTCGAAATCTGTCCGAAATTAGTTTGTGGCGCTATATATAGGTACGTATATGTATATATCTTGTTTTTGAGTTGATTTAAGAGTTTTATTTTCGTTATGCACATTGATTTTGAGTTTTAATTAGAGTTGATTATATTGTGTTTTGAGTGTGATTGAGTTGATCGATTTGGGTTTGATAATATATATGAAGTTGTTGTTATATATATATATATTAATTTGATTATATTAATTAGTAATTATTATATATATGCATGTATATATATATTAATTGTACGTTAACTGCAGATATAATATAAATTGAATGATTCGTAAATTTAATTAATTAGCGTTTATACATATATATTATGTTATTTTCTCAGGATATGGATAAGAGTTGGATTTCGCTTCCAAAATGGGACAAAAGATATGCTAAAGGAGTTGTTAGTTTTATTGAATATGTGATCAATAATGCTAAAGGGAATACAATTTTCTATTGTCCGTGCACTAAATGTCAGTGTCGCAGCGATATGTATCAATTCCCAATCGACAAGGTTTGGCAGCACCTTCAAAGTAATGGGTTTTGGGAAAAGTACACATGTTGGATATATCACGGTGAAACATCATCAAGGGGTCCGCATGATCATGGGCAATTTTCTGAGACGGGCAGTACATCCAACGATCCAACAACGGCCTTCATCAACGATATGTTTCCTTATGAGAGGGGTGTATGCTCTGAAGGACCGTATATGTCTGACCCGGTGCAGCCCTTCCCTAGAGTTGTCAACACTGCTGGTATTGACAGGTACAACAAACTACTTGCTTTTCAACAGACCCCTGTGTACCCCGGTTGTAAGAAAACGGTTCTTGAAAGTGTGATGGACGTTATGAAGATTAAAGTTGAGACAAAATCGACTGTGAAGGCTGTTGATGAGTATCTACAGTACACTGCTTCGATGCTGCCCCACGGTCATCGTCTTCCTACCACTCATCATAAGGTCCGATGTATACTGAAAGATCTTGGGCTTTCCTACATCAAGATCCATGCATGCAGATATGATTGTGTTCTCTTCTGGGGTAAAGATCCAAAAGGGAATGACCTTGGTGACCTTGACACATGTCCAGTATGTCAGAGTGACAGGTATAAGTTGACTCCTGCAGGCAATAGGAAACCTATGAAGGTACTTCGGTATTTCCCGTTGAGGGATAGGCTGGAACGGTTGTACATGTCATCACACACGGCCAAATCTATGAGATGGCACGCTGATAGGGAATTGCAAGGCGAAGATACCCTTATACACCCTGCTGACGGGAAGGCCTGGAAGCATATAGACAGGGAGTTTCCTCATTTTGCGTCTGAGGTCCGAAATGTGAGGCTCGGGCTCTCATCCGACGGGTTCAATCCTTTTGGCAACATGAGTCTTCAATACAGTATATGGCCGGTGATTTTGGTACCATACAATCTTCCTCCATGGATGTGCATGAAGAAGGAATACAATATGTTGAGTTTGTTGATTCCGGGACCCTGTTATTCAGGGAAGTGTCTCGATGTGTATTTGAGACCCTTGATTGAAGAGCTTAAGTTTTTTTGGGACGTTGGTCATCCCACTTATGATAAGTTCATGCACGAGATGTTCCAGATGCATGCTATGGTTGTTGGTACCATTAGTGATTTTCCTGCTCGTGGGATGTTGTCGGGCAACGTTGTTAGGGGATACAAGGCTTGTCCAGAGTGCCTAAGCGATGAGGGGAGCAGTAGTCATTGCAACAAGATATGTAGATTGGGTCACCGTACTCTCCTTCCGTATGATCACGAATGGCGGTTCGATGACAAGGCATTTGATGGGACTGTAGAACTTGGTGTGCCTCCTAGAAGATGGATAGGGGAAGAAATTTTAGCAGTGCTTAATGAGTATGATTTTGGGCAGCTCAGCAATCATCCCAATATAGTGGCGGCAATACCTGACAGACCCGACAGGTATAAATTTTGGACACATAAGAGCATATTCTAGGAACTCCCATACTGGAGTAAGTTGTTGATCAGGCACTACCTAGATGTGATGCACATAGAAAAGAATGTGTGTGACAGTGTGGTGGGAACCGTGCTGAACTTGGAGGGAAAGACGAAAGACGGTCCGAAAGCACGAATTGATCTTAAAAAAATGGAGATACAAAGACATTTGTGGTTGAAAGAAGGGAAGAAAAAAATGCCTCAAGCTCCGTACACCGTGAAGCCTGAACAGAAGAACGTAATTTTCAGGTGGTTGAGTTCTGTGAAGTATCCTTCAGGCTACGCAGGAAATATAGCCCGGTGTGTAAACATTCGTGACAATAAAATGTACGGGTTAAAGAGTCATGACTGTCATATTCTGCTACAACGTCTCTTCCCTATTTTCATTCGACCCTTCCTTCCCCGTCAGGTGGTGGAGCCGTTAGTAGCGTTGTCAAGATTCTTCCAGAAGTTATGCACAAGGGAAGTAACAAAATCTGATCTCCGGGAAATGCAACAGGACATTATTTATATCATGTGTAAATTTGAGAGAATATTTCCTCTAAATTTTTTTGACATCATGCCGCACCCATTTTTTTGCAACAACATATACAAAAATTTCAAAATATATACAAACATGCAACAATTTATAATTAGTAATGTATGTATACATAAATAAACCCTAACACCCGAAACCAATTCAAAACCTCAATTCAATGTAAAATCTCAAAAATTCGACTCAATTCAATGTAATTAAAGTCCTAAAAATTCGAATTTCTTACCTTAATTGCTTGAGAAGTCGAAAGAGAGAGAGAGAGAGGATGTGGAGGCGGAGGAGAGGAGTGGAGTGGAGGCGGAGGGGGGAAGAAGTAAAAAAATAGGGTTTTTGTTCTCTGACTCGCTGGGTTCTGCCTATATAGGCAAAAGTATAGCCAACGAAATAAAAAAATCGTCGGCTATAATTATGATTTTCGTCGGCTATAGTGAAACTTTAGGTGACGAAGCTTCAACACATTCGTCGGCTATAGTCCTTTTATAATTTATTTTTTTATTTAACTATAGCCGACGAAAATTGAATATTTGTCGGCTATTATACTTTTTATACTAATTTATTTAATTTATTTCTAATTTATATGTTTAATTATATTTTTATACTAATCCGACCGTCAGATATCATTATTATGTTGAAACATGTTTCGTGATTTGACCGCAACTATCAGCACCGAAACTTTATCAGAATTACGTGATTTTTCAACCGTAGACATATTTCATCGTTTCGGTCATATCTTATTTCACGACTTTTTTTTTCCTTTGAAGTTTCTACGTATAGTTTATTTTTGAAAAGGAACATTTACTTAACACTTAGTAAACAAGTTATACAACATTAGTAGGCATGTTGTGATTGTGATGATCAATCTTGTGAAACAAAAATCCGACCGTCAGATATCATCATTATGTTGAAAAATGTGTATGGGTAAATTTTCAGCTTGATCCGACAACGTTAAGGACTCAATCCAGACAGTCAATCCCGTGAGTCAAACCCTTAAACACAAAGAAACAGTAATTTGACTGTCTAAATTAGGTATTTTGCCCTGACCTTCAACTGCAAATAGTTTCAAATTGATGAGACTTAACCAGTGGTATAAAAATTTTATTTTATTTTATTTAACTATAGCTGACGTAAAATTAAGGTATTCGTCGTCTATAGTATAGGGTTTAGGGGTTAGGGTTTATCGTTTAGCCGACGACATATTAGGGAATTGGTCGGTAAAGATAGTTTTAGCCGACGAAATACATCTTATTTCATCGGCCAAGATAGTTTTAGCCGACGAAATACATCTTATTTCGTCAACCAAAATAGTTTTAGCTGACGAAATACATCTTATTTCGTCGGCCAAGATAGTTTTAGCCGATGAAATACATCTTATTTCGCCGGCTAAAACTAAAAAATACATAAAAAACAGACTGTTTAATGTAACCATACCAATTTCCTGTTCATATAACACCAAAATTAAACAAAATTATGAATTTAGTAGCTTGTAGCATATAAAGCACACATCAATTTGTATTACGAATTCAAACTAAGAAGGCTCGTAATCGGAATCATCCGATGAGTCTTCTTTGGTGTCAGAATTAATTTCTGGCAATCTATGCATTTCCTCATCACAAGAGTCTTCATCTGTTTCTTGATTTGGATCAACATCAATAAGCCTTGCGTCTAAATCACAAATTCGAACCAAACGACTCACTTTAAAATTATTAAGACGAATTGTAGAGGAGTCAGGAATACCTATTACTCTGGGCTCTTGATATGCAACATCTTCTTCGTCGTCTTCGGCATCTCCAAGAGTATCCGCCCGGTAAATATTTCGAGGGTGCACAAGGTTGACTACTTTCCACGCGTCACCCTTAACAAGTTCATCAAGATAAAACACTTGTTTTACCGATGTAGCAAAAACAAACGGGTCATCTTCGTAACAGCTTGTAGCAGTGTTCATCGATTAAATCCCGTACCGATCGATCTTCATGCTCTGCGGGCTGCTAGTATCAAACCATCTATACTTGAAGAGGTGCACTGTCATGCCTTGCCCATAAACGAGTTCCACCACTGAATCGAGAACACCGTAATAGTCAACTCCATTCCGCCCACCATGTGTCATCACCCCAGAATTTTGTGTTATCCGTCTGTTGTCTCTCTGTTCACATATAAATTGAACGCCATTCATCTTGCATATCGGATAAACTCTTGACATTATCGGCTTCATCACTAGAAGTCTTAGTTCGTACGACCAATTTGGGTGACCATCTAATTGAATATGGTTCATCTGCAACCAAATATTCAATGTATTATAAATATGAATAATTATGCAATGAAAGAGTCATGAACAAAAATAAAGAATTATATACCCAGCCGCCAAAATAGTTCGCGAACTCCTTGTTGTGGTAGTCGAGATCACCTTGAATGTCTGGACACTATAAATGGATGTCTTTCCTGTATTTAACTTCTGGACAGTTAATCAATACCCACCAATGGGCTATGACTAGCTCATATGGTTGCAACTTGTAGGAGTCTGGCAAAATTCCATAAACTTCAACATCATTAGAGACTATGGAAAGGTTGAACTTCGGTACATCTACCGGTATGCTTTGTGGAGTTTCCTTCAACGCTCCTAAATATAACTTCATGTAGGTGAAGCACTCGTGCGCAATAAATGCTTCAGCTATACATCCTTCAAGCACAGATTTATTAGTCACATAAACTTTGTAGTCTCTAAGTTGCCTATAAATAAATTGTTGTAATCTGTTATGATTATATATTGAACATGTAAATTATGAATTTAGGTGTAAAAACATATCTTTCCATGGGATACATCCAAGTATAGTGTACTGGACCGGTAAGCAACAATTGTTCGGGATGATGGATCATCAGGTGCGGCATGATGTCAAAAAAATTTGGAGAAAATATCCTCTCAAATTTACACTTAATATAAATAATGTCCTCTTGCATTTCCCGGAGGTCAGATTTTGTCACTTCCCGTGTGCATAACTTCTGGAAAAATCTTGACAACGCTACTAACGGCTCCACCACCTGACGGGGAAGAAAAGGTCAAATGAAAATAGGGAAGAGATGTTGTAGCAGAATATGACAGTCATGACTCTTTAACCCGTACATTTTATTGTCCTGAATATTTACACACCGGGCTATATTTCCTGCGTAGCCTGAAGGATACTTCACAGAACTCATCCACCTGAAAATTACGTTCTTCTGGTCAGGCTTCACGGTGTAAGGAGCTTGAGACATTTTTTTCTTCCCTTCTTTCAACCACAAATGTCTTCGTTCTCCATTTTTTAAGATCAATGCATGTCTTCGGACCGTCTTTCGTCTTCCCCTCCAAGTTTAACACTGTTTCCACCACACAGTCGCACACATTCTTTTCTATGTGCATAACATCTAGATAGTGTCTGATCAACAACTTACTCCAGCATGAGAGTTTCCAGAATATGCTCTTATGTGTCCAAAATTTATACCTGTCAGGTCTGTCACGTATTGCCATCACAATATTGGGATGATTGCTGAGCTGTCCAAAATCATACTCATTAAGCACTGTTAAAATTTCTTCCCCCGTCCATCTTCTAGGAGGCACACTGTTTTCTACAGTCCCATCAAATGCATTGTCATTGAATCTCCATTCGTGATCATACGGAAGGAGAGTACGGTGACCCAATCTGCATATCTTGTTGCAATGACTATTGCTCTCCTCATCGCTAAGGCACTCTGGACAAGCCTTGTATACCCTAATAACGTTGCTTGACAACATCCCACGAGCAAGAAAATCACTGATGGTACCAACAACCATGACATGCATCTGGAACATCTCGTGCATGTACTTGTCATAAGTGAGATGACAAACGTCCCAAAAAAACTTAAGCTCTTCAATCAAGGGTCTCAAATACACATCAAGACACTTTCTTGGATAACCAGGCCTCAGAATCAACAAACTCAACATATTGTACTCTTTCTTCATGCACATCCATGGAAAAGGTTGTATGGTACCAAAATCACCGGTCATACACTGTATTGAAGACTCATGTTGCCAAAAGGATTGAACTCTTTGGATGAGAGCCTGAGCCTCACATTTCAGACCTCTGGTGCAAAATGAGGAAACTCACGTTCTATATGCTTCCAAGCCTCCCCGTCAGCAGGGTGTATAAGGGTATCTTCGCCATGCAATTCCCTATCAGCATGCCATCTCATAGCTTTGGCCGTATGTGATAACATGCACAACTGCTCCAGTCTATCCCTCAACGGGAAATACCGAAGTACCTTCACAGGTTTCCTATTGCCTGCAGGAGTCAGCTTATACCTGTCACTCTGACATACCGGACATACGTCAAGGTCACCAAGGTCATTCCCTTCTAATCTTTACTCCAGAAGAGAACACAGTCATATCTGCATGCATGGATCTTGATGTAGGAAAGTCTAAGATCTTTCAGGATACATCGAACCTTATGATGAGTGGAAGGAAGACGATGACCGTGGGGCAGCATCGAAGCAGTGTACTGTAGATAATCATCAACAGCCTTCACGGTCGATTTTATCTTAACTTTAATCTTCATAACGTCCATCACACTTTCAAGAACTGTCTTCTGACAACCGGGGTACACAGGGGTCTGTTGGAAAGCAAGTAGTTTGTTGTACTTGTCAATACCAGCAGTGTTGACAACTCTAGGGAAGGGCTGCACTGGCCCAGACATATACAGTCCTTCAGAGCATACACCGTTCTCATAAGGAAACATATCGTTGATAAAGACCGTTGTTGGATCGTTGGATGTACTGCCCGTCTCAGAAAATTGTCCATGATCATGCAGACCCCTTGATGATGTTTCACCATGATATATCCAACATGTGTACTTCTCCTAAAACTCATTACTCTTCAGGTGCTGCCAAACCTTGTCAATTGCAAATCAATGCATATCGATGCGACACAGACATTTAGTGCACGGACAATAGAAAATTGTATTCTCGTTAGCATTATCCATCACATATTCAATAAAACTAATAACTCCTTCATCATATCTTATGTCCCATTTGGAAGCGAAATCTAACTCTTATCCATATCATGAAAAGATAACATAATATATATGTATAAACTATAATTAATTAATTAATTAAATTTTTAAATCATTTAGTATTCAATCTACAATTAACGTATAATTAATTAATAATTAACACACATATATATTTATATATGTATGTATGTATATATATATATACTAATTACTAATTATATAACAATATTATATATATATCAATTAACATCAATCATAATCAACATATTACTTAATTCATACTATGCATCAACACAATATTATAATTAAATTAATATATATATATATATATTAATTTAATTATAATATTGTGTTGATGCATAGTATGAATTAAGTAATATGACTCAAATAAAACTCTTAAATCAACTCAAAATCAAGATATATACACATATACGTACCTATATATAGCTCCACAAACTAATTTTGGACAGATTTCGACGACATCCAACAATTTTGACAACACCCAAACTTTTTCTCCCGTTTTTTTTTTCAAATGAACTGTTGTCTAGATCTGGAAATATAAGGACTTTTAGCAAACGAAATTATATATTTCGTCGGCTATAGTTTACAGACTATTTTAGCCGACTAAAAAATATTTCGTCGGCTAAAAATACACTTTAGCGGACTAAAATTTAACTTAACCGATGAAAGTTTTTTTTGTCGGCTATAATCTTTACTTGGCAAAGGCCTCTTGAAATTTTTTTCAAGTTAAATGTGGATGGTTCTAGATCTTCAACCTTTGGAAAGATTGGTGCTGGGGAGTAATTAGAGATTACTGGTTTTCAGGTATTAATCTTGGTATTGGTGCTATTGTAAATGATGAAGCTTAGGGTATTTATTATGGTTTGAAAATTGCTAGAAATTTGAACATTACGCATCTGAAAGTTGAATCTGACTCTGCTATCCTCATGAATATGCTCCAGCGTGCTGATCTTTCTTGTCATCCTCTTGGATCTCTCATTGCAGGCTGCCACTTTATCAGTTTCAATATGGATAATATCAAGTTCAGTCACATTTTCAGGGAATACAACATGACTGCTAACTCATTTGCCAAGATGAGCATAAATCATGCTCTCGGTCTCATCATCATTCCTGAGCCTTCTATTCATGCCGTCTCTGTTTACCTTGATGATCTGTATGGTGTTGCTAGAGCTAGGAGAACTGGTTTTCTAGTTGATGCTTAGCTTTTCTTGTTTGTTGTTTTTTCTTGGGCCTTAGTGCCCCTTTCTGTAACCAAAATAAAAAATCATTCGTGACATTGTGTCATAAAACAAAATGGAAGAGAGGAGGTAGACGTACGTGAGAAAGGATGATGAGACTAGAAGATTACTAGTACATGATCACTGTTCCAGATTATTCCATTTCACCTTCTCTATAAATAAACCTAGCTTGCATTGGCTTTCTGAATATGGAATCAGACAGGGTTAGGAACTTAAGAGCAATCTCAACAATGTGTTGTGCCTGGTCTACATCTAGGTGAATCCTTCCGCGCGCAACTAATATATATCATGAACAATTTGGGGACCTAATAACATGCCATTAAACAAGGCACTAGGGACATTTTTAATCACATCTGTTATAACAATTTACCACATTTTTGAGCCACTTGAGCCGCGCATTGCATTGCATTGCATTGCATTATATGAGATACGTACTCGCTCAATCCCTAACTTAATGGAGTGATGTCGTTTAATTTGCTCCTTTTTTAAGCAAGGTAAAACTTCAGCACAGTTGAGGGGTACATTGGAAATACTAGTCATCTAGTGAACTTCAGAACGCGAAACCAACACATGTGTAGGGCGGTTTCTGGATTTAGGGCGGTTTCTGGATTTGAACAGACAATGCATGACTAGTTCAGTAATTCCTTCAACGGTGTGAAACGGTGACCAAAGAGGACCAAAAATGATGGCTAGGCTAGCTAAAATAAGAGAGTGATAAGAGATCGTACATAAACGTGTGCAGAGGATTTAAAAGGGTCTCCGATGTTCAATGAACAAGTACTAGATTTTGATACTGTGTAAAAACCTCAAATTAAAAAAACATCACAATGAAGCATAAGCCTAGAAGACAATCACTACTAGTTGAATTTGCTATAAAGTTTTACAACACTTGTAAATCCTCATAAATCCTAGTCTATTACAAATTCTAACTCCACGAGGGGTATTGTTTTCTTCTCCTTTCTTCAAGGTACACATAATAGCTATGATACACCAATGTTGTTCTCTCTACCAAATAAAGATAAACAAACAAGCTTACCATCAAATCCAACTAAACATGGAACAGTTAGACTTGTGACAAAGGCAACAGAAAACACTATTTCAAATGCTAAGCATGCATGCAAAGATACCATCTCCAGTTTTTGTGCACCTACGTTTATAAGGCTTCCAAGATTCGTTGGCAACCGTAGTTCCTGTTCAAAAAAGAATTCCAATTAACTCACAATCATGGAAACATTCACATAATATTATTCCTCAAAATAAAAGAATATCCTAAATAAGTTAGGATTTATTTCCTTACACAAATATCTTGTATCAATTTGATAATCATCAAAATGTAGACCTTCCTTTGCTAATGAGATCGTAATTAAGTTAGGATTCTATAAAGCAAATACTTCATGTCATAATATCTTTAACATAATATGTGAGCACATGAACAAATTCACTAGATATTTAGACATTGAGTGTTTGCCCAAGCACACGATATAAATGACACAGGTCAAGAAGTTGTTGCCATGCATGATCATACATGGCGACCTTTGACCTTCTCCTCTAGTCGTCTGCGTCGTCGTCGTCGTCCCCCGAATTAATAAGACAGCCTCGCTCTCACTCAACAAACCCGAACTATTCCTTGAATCTTAAATGCTCAAACTTCCTAACCAGAATCATCCACCATTCTATCGTTCTTACACATACATACGCAGTTACGTAATCACAATTGTATAGTAGTTGCCGCAAAATCTGCAATCAATAAAGTTATGATCGGAGCAAGCCTCCCTTATAGAATGGGCACACCAATATCTGCCCAGTAATTTAGTCGTGGTAGACAGGAGAAACTAAGCCGTGCACGAAATGATCCTAATTAACTTCAATTTCTTCTTCGGTTGGGCATATATTATTTACATATTCTAGCTAGGGGTTTTAATGGGCAGCTTGAGTCATTTAGTTTAAATTACAAAACATTAAATTTAAGGTTATCTCGTCTTAATTACTTTCTTTTTATGGTGATTGTTAGTGTTTGATTTCATTTTTTCATAAATTAATTACTTTAATATATGTATTTTAATTAAATCATTTAATTCTAAAAGGAAAGTAATAAAAATAATAGAAAATTTTGATTTTAAACAATATATTTTACTTATAACATTTTTTTAAAGCTAAGTTTTAAAAACGAGCTGTTCACGAGCTAAACGAGCCGAATACAATCTTGTTCAAACTCGACTCGTTTTTTTGTCGGGCTCAATATTGAGCTCAAGCTCGGTCAATTTATCTTACAAGTACGAGTCGAACGAGCTAAAAATCGAGTCGAATATGAGTCGAACATGAGCGGCTCGAGCTTACTTATAGCCCTAATTCTAGCATCTTCTGAAAAAGTGGCTTCTTTCTTAAAATAATGGTCCGTCGAATTGAAATCGATTTTATTCAATTAACTATCTGGGTTGGGGGACATATAATGACTTGCATAGCTTGAGGCCAAAGGATTCAGTTGGAGATGAACATTTTCTCCATAATCGTTGGATAAGGACTTTTGCCCAAACAAGCTAAACCTAATTCTATCATGGAATAGTAATCCTGTCTTGGCTATCAAGCTATCTTGACACGCACGTCTACTTTACAAATACTACTTCCAATAGTATGTAGAACAGTGTGTTTGGCTTCTATTTTTCATCTTATCGCGGTATTTAGACCATATTTTGAAGTATCCGAGAAGATTATTAAAAATTTAATTTAGTTCGACTTGAAAAATGGTTCCGGATTGGTTGCTTCCTACATTTTATAGTTGAAGAGTCTAGTTGATGATGAGCTATATTTTGTAAATAAAACAGTATGTGCATGGTATTCTTATGCATGCTGTTTTAGTAAGCTAAACGAGATGAGTGAATGAATTCATGTTGATGAAAAGAAAAGATCAGTATTCGATATTTTTCTCCAACATAAGTTTTGATACATGGATTGAGCTTCTCTACGGTAACTTTACATATAATTCATAAAATGTTGATCCTTCCACTAATTTTATGGTCATATAGTTTACCACATCATCCAATATCATATTTAGATGATTTCTCACAAAGGGAGGTTAACGTTATCGAAACACCAACACCACCGTCTTATTCTTCCTCACCTCCTTTCTCATGCTCTGCTGTCATATCTCAGTCATCCCAAGAGGCAAGAGCCCAAGACCAACATGGCCAATTAGAAAATACAGATATAATTCCTTCTGGGTTTTTCTGCTTCTCCATTGATCTAGAAAAACAGTTGCCACCATTTTTATTAATCATCCATTTTAATCTTCTGCCACAACACAAACTTCATCTCCCTCATCTCCAATTACCCCTAAATTAATCCTCATTCATTTTAGACGACTATGTTTTTCTCCAATTGATGGTGAGAAGAAAGATAAAATTTTTCATCTCCACGGATCCAACAGCCCAATTGATGGTTAGCAACCACGCACGAACATAAAATAAGCAGCAAGTTTGGATAAAAGATGGGTGTCCAACCAATGGCGAAACTAGAAGGGGCCAGCGGGGTCACTGCCCACTCAACTTTTGATCAGCGTAGATCGAGTTTTTTTATTTGCTTTCCGAATTCTTATCTCTCCCACTCTTACTCTCTTACGTAAACATATACCTATCTCACTCTACTGTTTTATTTTTTTTGTTGATCCACTTACTATATATATTATTAAATTGTAATTGTTATAATTATGAGATGGTTGATTCTAAAATTAATCAATACAGTCCCTCTTTCACCGTTGCAGAATTGGATGATCAATTTTCATATTTTTTTCTTATTTGAGTTTTTTCTGACAGATTTTAATAAAAGATTAATGAACTGTGAATTTAGAATCCTTTTATTCTTTATAAAAAGAATAATGAGACTGTTTAGATGTGTTCATGTTAGATGCTTGATGTGAAAAACTTGTACTTTTAGTGTATGATTATGATTTCATATGATTAGTAAAAAAACTTCAATATATTCTAAAATAATATATAGATTAACTAGTTGAAGAGCTACAAAAATAAAGATTAGAGAGAAAGAGGAAATAAATAGTGAGTTGTTGGACAACAACTTCTGCGTCCGTCACTGTGTCCGACAACAAATCCCAGAAATTTTTCTTCTTGTTGTTGTTGGACTTACGATAGTTCACGGCAATTAAGTTGACCACGGTTTATACCAAAAGTAAAAATAATGTTGAAAAATGACGTGTTAATATTCAAAACCCTTAAATTATATCAAGAATCAAGAATTTATGAAATTTATCTAACTATAGATTTATAACTTTTAAGGAGTCAGATAGAGCACCAAAAATCTCATTAATATACCATAATTGGCAATCAAAGAAAATTTGTTTTTTCTGATAGAGAGGGAATACAAGTCTCAACCAATAGCAGTACCACTGATGGATCGCAAGTTGGACAACATGTGTAGTGAGCAATTAGTTAAGGTGATCCTACAGTGTCTGTCAAAGCCTTCAACTCCTTCAAATTCATAACCTAAAGCTTGCAGCTAGCTAGCTTGCAGCGACATGCACATGCACTCTAATTAATTTGTCTGCAGTATATAACATGTCCATTGTCACATACATGTATAAAATCAAACTTAGCCTCATCCAACGGGAACAAAAAAACTTCTAGGGAAGGTCCAATTTTGGGGAGGAGGATGACGCGTCAGGTCAAAGATAACTGCGTACTCATGAACCTAGCTAGCTCGAGTCTCACATCTTGCGACTATATAATCGTTTCCTTGTGCTTCTTGGTATGTCTTCGGAATAGCTCTGCTAAGTTTGTGCTCATATACCATGATATGGCTATCATGGCCCTAAGGACGCCCGTACCCATATCTTCAAGCAAAGCAAAGCAAAGCATTCTACTCGGTGAAGTGAGCATTTCATAGCTTATATTGCTAATTAACAACAACTAACAATTTTAAGATTATAAATTTAAATCTCGTTGACATATATGTTAGTTATTAATAAAAAGAGTTTATAAAAAAATACTGCTAATTAACGATCTCAAGATCTCGTGGTGATCACTGGTCATGTCAAACTCAAACTAATGTGATCGTTTCACTTACAACATAGCCAACGATCGTTTCACAAAATCTCGCAATCGTTGTATTTCAAAAATCCATATATTTGTCGAAAAAAAATAAAAAGGAAAGAGAGATTTCTGATATTGGTGCACTTTCCTGAAGTCTTTGTACAACCCAGAAACCTACCAAAATTTCACAGATTGTTCGTCTCTTCAATCCAAACATCTTTCTAGTTCAACACTAAGCTCAATTTTAAATCTAACCGGGTCAATCGAATCAAAATACCAAATTTTCCAATTTATAAACCCTAGAATTTCAATTCACAAATTCATCTTACCTAGCTCGAATCGAGTCGAACCCTTTTGAGGGATTCTCTATATGAGAAGCCCGTCCAAACAAGCCCAAGATCTCCGGCAAAGGTGGCTGGAGGAGGAAGTTTTCCGGTCACCGTGAACAGTGCGTAGGTGCCACTTCTCACCGTGATTTCTCCCTAACGGCGGCGAGTTTGCTCCAACCACCATCACAGACTTGAAGGTGGGTGTATAGGCTTCATTTCCATACCTGGATAGCGGTCTATCTTGGCCGGACTGTGGAGAACGGCGGCCGCAAAATCAGACCATCCTAGAGCAACTCGATGCGACAGCACAGTAACTTTTCTGTGTTTTTGACTTTTCTACCGTTTCACCTCAGGTAAACTCCTATGGATTTTTATCGCACAGTAAGTTTACATTTTTACTTATAACTTTCATATACGAACTCTGATTAAAACCCATGGCATGCCTATGGGTTCGTATAAACGTTCTCTACAACTTTCCCGAAGAAAGTTTTCTCAAATTATCAACTTATGCAAAGTCAACTTCACGGTAAAACAATTACCGTAAACAGTAATCGTAACTTTTCTATAAACTTCATAAATCCACAGAAAATAGCTCATCGCTTCGAAAAATAATCCGGACATACCGGTGAGCTCGTATTGTCGTGTACTATGACTTCAAAAATTTAAATCCATTATTTACCGTTTCCCAGAAGAAGCTCGGTAAATCACTATTTAAATCTCTGAGCTTGAATAAAGAATATCTGTCATAACTCACAACTCGAATAATAACCTTTTTAGGTACGGGGTATAACAGTAACCACCCGTAATAATAATTTTGGGACTGGGATGTGAACTGTGTCTGTGTATAGGGTATAGGAATCATGTAGAGCAGACGTTTCTGGTTTTCCGGCCATTTGGCGTCGACAGTGGCCCTACTTGTTACTAGACGAACTCTAGAGGCATCCCAAACAGCAATAGCAGGAAGAACACAATGGAGATCAAAATCGAAAGCCAGTGTTGCGACCTCATCCAAAGTTACAAGATCAATCAAGTTTGGTCGGAAACTTGAGATCGGTGAGATTGTGTTCTTAAGGTCTGAAGTCCGTCCAGCAACAAGTAGGGCCGCCGTCGATATATATATATATATATATATATATATATATATATATATATATATATATATATATATAGAAGATTGCATATACATGCATGTGTTTCATTCATATTGATATGAGATTGTGAGACATGCCAAGTTAATACGATCAGAAATTGTCACAAATAAAGTGGTACTGAAAATGGCCGGGGCGTATATGCATGTATGTGTTATTTGTCTTCCTCATCTTGGACGCAATTAGTCTCCCTACCACGGTACCACCGCACGTATAAACTGCCGATATCTCACCACCCAGGACAAACGTATATTCAATGATGTTAACCCTTAACGCTAAGGTTTGAAATTTTCCAGCAGAAAACAAAATAAGGGAAAGATCTCAATCATTCTACAATTCTTTTTTTTTGAGAATCATTCTACAATTCGAATTAATGGTAAGTGTGAAGGGAAAAGTTAGATTAGGGTTTTCATAGATTGGCTGATTGGGTTATATCCATATGGTTTAGGGTTATATACAATATATTTTGTGCGTGTATTGATTCTATGTAGAACGTACCAAGGAATTCCATAACAAAGGGCTAAGTTGAGTACGTTGATCAACTTAATTACAACGTACCGATCAATCATTTGGATATATGTCAAACGATTTCATCATGTCAACCGTAATCGGTTGAGGAGCAATGAAGGGATCATTATGATCGACATAGCATAGGACACTGCAATTCATCACTAATAATAATACTGATTTGACTCATTCTGGCTATGAGTCGTCCTCGCATGATTATTTTAATATGCGGATTAAATCGTATTAAGTTGACCTAGCCAGCCTTTCTAAGTTTCTATATATTCTCAAATGTTTTGTTTGCAAAATGATTCATGAGGAAGAATATTACTAAAAACTTTTGAACTGAGACAAAAGATGTCGGCCAGGTCTATAAAAATTTAAAATAGGATCGATCCTTTTAATTAAATTTGTTGAAGATCAGTATTGATTTGTTTACATCAATTTGGTAAAATAATCATGAGGATCATACCCCTCATTCGAGATTTTAGTTTCTATATTCGGTGTACATTATATGTGTACATGCATATGGAATGCAAGTACTTGTGCATGTATACATCATTGCTGGCTATAGGTGATTTTTTTTCAGGACCTATAATACTTGCTTGACAAAAAAATTAAGATAATAACTCATTTTTTATGTTAAATAATTATGAAAATAGTTATAATTTGGTGCTCAGTGGGGAAAAAATATGATGAACTATGTTAGGATAAGGGATATGCTCAAAAAATAAATCTTTTAATGGACAATAGAAAAAAAAATCATATAAATTAAGGTGCAAATGATATGAAGTAAAACTATAAACAATTTTCAATACAAATACAAACTCAAAAACATAATAAATAAAATTCTAAATGAAAAATATAAAAAAGTTATGATCAAAAAACAATTTAGATAATAAAATTGCTAGGACCTCGAACACTGTTCCCTCATTTTTCATGAATCATGCCCACCACTAAACAAGCATCTCCATTGTTAATTACAACTACACCATATTTTATATATTAAGGGACCTAAGAATTCGAGACCCTAGACCTGGTGATGCTCGCTTAAGACCGGGGCTGAGGGTATATTTGAAGATCAGCACAAAGCCGTCGCAATTGTTTGCTTGAAAGACTGCCCTTTTCTAGCATTGTCTTAAGCTTCTCCTGACCTAAATCTAAAAATGGGAAGTGTAAATACTCATTGTATGCAATACTATAGTAGTCTAAGGCTCTAGTTAATATAAAGATGTATTCCTTGGTTGTTCATATATAGGGTAAGTTAGCTAAGGTGGCATGGGCGTATGTTGATCACTAATTGGCTTCAACCATTTGGGAGTCTGTCAGCAGTAATAACCATGCATTCTAGGTTAATTGACTCATGCGTTTGCTAACTTGTAATTGAATCGTTTCCTGAATAATCCTTACGATATGATAACTAATGAAGTATGGATTTAAATTCACATACCAATTCTTTCATTCTTTTTATATGCGATTCATAATTTTTTTTTGAAAAATTTATTTCAGATAAATACATGTTAATTATCATGGAAATGAGAATACATATTAGTTACATTAATCTTTTCTAGAGTCATGTTATAGCAATCAACTTGAATTTCAAATTTTCAATCGCGAGAAAAAGTAATCTCATCCTTCGAGAAAAAGTTATATATATGTTGACACTCCTAGACTTTTTGTAAAGCAAACAAAAACTTAGGCAAAATTTAGCCTTTGAACACCTAAATAATATAATGCAAATGCCCGAACCAATTTAATCCAGTACTTTAGTTAGATCAAAAAAGAGACTTGCACGAAATAATCTAAAATAATTATTGTTAATGAGGTTGGGCATGGTAAATAAAGATATATCTTCTAACTTCTTCGAAGTGTTTTAAATTTCTCTCTAATTGGTGTCACCTACATGTGACCAAAATAATGGAGTGTACCTAAACCTCTTCACCCTGCATCTAATCTAATGAGGCCAAATGTTTGGGTTGGATATGTACTTTTAAGTTTTAACATGGAAAAGAAAGGTTCAAGACTTGTTGTATATCAATAGTTTTAATTGTTTGGGCTAGAATTTTACTTTTTAGAAAACCTACTTGCTTATTGGTGTGTTAGCACTGATGAGTTCAGTGCAACTTAATGTCTGTGTTGAAAACCGTGCGTTACTCATCTCTTCGTCTTCTTCTCAAGCGTTGTGTTGCGGACACCGATCTATCCACATGTTGAGTTCTTCTTCAGACCTAACTGCTCATAACTAGGATTTCTTCCCAACTATGTAGATGGTCGGGTCTTACTTAAACCGCTAAGGCTCAAGCAGAGAAAATATGTGTCAGGACCAAATATTTACTAAGGTAAACTTTAGTAATGTCGATGGCGGGTAGTTTACCGAAGGATCAGAAGGGCTATTGACGGATCAACTCCTTGATGGGAATGCAATTTCACTAATGGATCAGTAGAATACCAACAGATTGGTCCTTTCAAAAGGAACCAAAGAACCTTTTTAGTGGTGGCCTGGGTGCTATCTAGAAAGACGTACGAGATGTTTGCAGTTGTGTTTGTAAGTTGATTGCTTGATTCCTCTTCATGTTCATCCTCAACTCTTTTATACAACTAGGGTTAAGTGCTTCCCTTTTCCTTTGATTCCAAGACAGAAAGATTTTCCTTCTTTAACCGTGAAAAGAGAGATCTTCACCAAGATCTTCAGACTTGATTTTTAAGTAATCCACCAACGTTGTCTCTTACTTTACCCATAAAAAGAATGATTATGTATAAGATAAGACCGCGATTGCCGGTCCAATGGGCTTTTCTAGTCCCACTAGCAATAAATTTTACAGCCCAAACATTCCACTAGGCCTCGAGATTAAGTCTTTGAACAACGCAATAGAAGAGGGCTATCCCCTTCTTCAAACGGTACAAAAACATAACCCCCAAAGGGTACACCTATCCAAATTAGAAACGCCTTATTGTTTCATTTTCTAAGTCACCACTTTAAAAACAGCGCCAACAAACTTCAATAAAAATTCAGTGCTCCCAAACTTACTCAACCTCAAACACAGTCTGCAGAAACATCGACCTCTTTAGATCAAACTCAACCATGGCTCCAAAGTTAACCCAATCCCATGCTGAAGAATTCAAAAAGCAGATGTCTCCACTCAAACCCAAAGGAACAAGCTCCACAATTGAATCCTTACCAATGGATCAGCCACCCTTGGTCCATACCCAAAAGAACTTACCGAGAAACACCTTGAAGCCTATCACCATGCAGCGCGAATCCTGATACTTATTACCCACGGTGACGCTGCAATCTTCTCAAGGTGGCAAACCATTGAGCTTGCTCCTAAGATTGGTTTCTAGTCAAAACTCACTCTCAAAGAACATGAATGGAAAGCGGCCCGCAAAGCACTGGATCAGGAACGATGAGAACGGGTTGGAATTGCAGATGTCATCGAACTATGCTTCTCACTCAGCTACGACGGTGGAAACCTCCTTCCAATGATAGCAACTGAATGTTTCTGGGATACCTCTAGCAACACTTTTAATTTTTCATTAAGGCAGATGAGTATCACTTTACTCGAGCTTTATGCAATCACCGAACTCCCAATTGGTGAGTCACAATATGCTCACACTATTAAGCTCATTATCTCAATCGACTTCACCTTTAACCTGCCTCGATCAAAAATTGCAAAGTCATATGGAGCCTGGGTTTCCTACTATTCATAATTTGAAGATGAATGTGGTAGGCTAGCCTTCCTCCACTTATGGCTACTCAAGTACATATAATGCATCACTACTAATAAACCAACCAATAATTAGGTACGTTTTGCTGAACTTTTATATCAGGGGGTTAGGATCAATTTGTTATCCATGGTGTTAGACATGTTTTACCGGGTTTTACACACATTATTACTTTCTCCATTTAACCATCATAAAGTTTATGGCCCCCTCTGGATCCTAGACATTTGGCTTCAACTCTACTTTCCTCCATTTTGAAGCCCTAAATTGAATCTAGTCCCTAGTGACAAGGTCCTTGGAATGTCTTTTGCTAACTTACGTAAATTTCATGGTCCCCCTTATTCAGACAGCTTCCAATACTTGTATAACTTACAACTACTAGACTCTGCCAAGTTATTCTAGAAACAAGGATATACCTCCTGCTTAGAGTATGGTTTCATATGGACCCAAAGTCATTTTGTAGAAGGGTACTACTTGTTTTCACAAGATATCTCAATCACTCACCTAAGACTTCCAATGTCTGAAGGCTTTGAACTATATGTCACAAGTCACTTTACCTGGCAACTTGGATTTGCTCAACATATTACTCTCCCACTGCTGCAAAGTATGAACATGTACACCTTTGTATACTGTATTGCCCCTAGTTTATTTGGTAGCGTGGTTGAAGAAACATGTAATGGCTAAAGCTGAAACAAGCATAACCAAGTAAAACTAAATGTCATGATCTTGTCCCCCCCAAATTTCAAGCACAATAATGAACTATTTTTCAAACCACTGCCCACAGTCTTCTATGTTGAGGGAAGGTCTTCATATTCCCGTACACTAGGATAATACTTCTTCAAATTGCATCCATTGATAGGGCTATAATGCGGTTATCCATCAATGTCTCTAAGACGATACGCTCATTTGCCACAAATATAATCAATAACAAAAAGACCTTATGTTGGAGACAATTTACCTCGACCGCAGACTTGTTCTCCAAAAGGTAGAATGACTTTCCACACCAGGTCCTCATCATCGAAGTTGCGTCCTCGAGTGTGTTTGTCATAGTCTCTAGCCACTCTTTTCTTTTCAATAATGATATGATCCAAAACTTACATCTGCTGGAGCTCTAAGTCTTCAAGCTCTTGTCACATTTCTTGCACATAGTATTTCCCAATCAACTGGTGTTGCTTCATAACCCGTAAGGAGTCCACATTGATTTCCAATGACAAAACATGATCATGTCCAAACATCAAAGTATAAAGGCTAGTACTTGTAGGGGTGCGTTTGGATGTCTTGTATACCTACAAAGTGTGATCAAACTCATTATGTCAATCCCTAGGATTGTCAACAAGCATCATTTTAAGAATAGACAAGATGATCTTATTACTAGCATCAGTTTGTCCATTAGATTGTGCATAATATGAAGAAGAATGTAGAAACTGAATTCCATAATCCGTCAGAAACTCCAAGGTTTATTTTGCCATAAATGATGCCCCATATCCGCCACCAAACACTCTGGAATGTCATACCAACTGCGGCCTGACCAAGGCTTGATGATAGGTTGCATGGGAATATCAAGCACATGCACATGACCATGTGCTTGACCATCATAACATCCTTCATCAAAACTGCTACAATCTTTGAGCATAGTTAGCTAGAGGAAACCATAATGGCGGATAAGCCACCACATCTTAGGTCCAGCCTGGTGAGAGCCACATCGCTCTGGGTGCACTTCTCTCATGATCCTCTTTGCATTTTTTCTATAGATGCACCTTCAGTCAACACCCTCCTTTGCTCTTCGTAGTAACTCTCCATCCTTCAGTACATAGTTGAGAGCAAAATACCTAATCTTCTTGTCCACTGGAGTAGATGTATTCATAAGATAATTAATGATAGGTTGACACCAATCAGTATCAATTGGTTCCAATGTAGCCAAATATCAATCATCATTACACTACCTTCGAGCCATGAACAATGGTAGCGTTCGCTTCTCCGCCTTCAAAATATGCTCGCGGACACCATCGACCATGTTGATATTAGTAGGAATTTGTGCTAATTCATTCGCAGCAAAGTTCTTCTCTCTAGGAATGTATTACATTACCACTTTATCAAACTGTTCTAACAAATCCAAATCTTGGTCTAGAAAAGGTACCAAAGTGAAGCTAATGCACTTGTACCTACCCTTAAACTGGTTAATAACTAGAAGAGAGTCTCCGAGTATCTCCACCTCATGAGCTCCAAGCTCTAGTAACATCTCAACCTCAATAACGATTGCCTCATATTCTGTCTGATTATTGGTACACTGCCACTCCAACTGGAAAGAATAAGAAAAGGCGTCCTTAAATGACTAATTAGTACGATACCAGCCCCGGATAGGGTATCAATGCTGATGCCATCAAAATATAAAGTCCACGGATGAGTGTATATCGAGTTTATCTTTAGATCGTTGTATGCACATTCCTCTGTTACGGGATGATGATGCCAAAAATCATAAATTCAATGGTGTATAATGCAAAGTGAATTTGGATAGAACCAACATCCACTTCCCTACTTGACCGCGAAGGATAGGTCTAGTCAACATATACTTCACCAAGTCTGTCTATGTCACCACAATGGTTATGAAATGCCGGAGCTTACAACCAGTAAAGTATAATGCCAAACAGTTTCTCAATTATAGAGTACCTCGTCTCGGCATCAAGGAGAATCCTATTGAGGTAGTAAAATGCATATTCTACTATCTTGCCCTCCTCATTGACCTCATCTTGGGCTAAAAAACCAGCAATGGAGTGCTCAATAGCTGAGATGTATAACTTTAGTGGACTGCCCGGCCGCGGTGGACGCAACACTGGTCCACTAGCCAAGCACTACTTTATTCTGTTGAAGGCTTCTTCATGTCCCAGTTGCCACACAAACTCTTGCTCCTTATCCAACTTAAGCAGGGAAAAAAGGCTTGATCTTCCCAACAAAGTTGGATACGAAAACCTCAGAAAATTTTATCTTTCTAATCAAGTGTTGCAACTCTTTCTTATTCCTCGGAGATGGTTCCTTCATAACCACCCTAGTCTTGTCTCTAAATATTTCAATACTTCTCTGATGAACTATAAAACCCAAGAAATCTCCCGCTTGAACCCAAAAAATGCACTTAGATGGGTTTATCCTGAGTCAATGTTTCCTCATGCAGATAAGCACCATTATGAGATCTTCTATGTAGTCTTCTTTCCTTTTCGATTTTACCACCACATCATTAATGTAAACCTCTAAGTATTTCCTGAGCAAATTATGAAAGATTAGGTTCATGACCCTCTGATAAGTAGCCTCTGCATTCTTTAATTTGAACGGCATCCCAATGTACTCAAATGCACTTGTGAAACTAGGACACCGGAAAGCGGTTTTGTGACTATCTTCCTCAGCTACTGGAATCTGATGATAACGGATAGTACCATCCATGAATGACAACATCTCATGCCCTGCCACTGCATCCACTAGCATATCCATCATAGGCATTGGGTAGACATCTTTCGGTGTAGCAGTCTTCAAGTTACAATAATTAACACACATGCGGATCTTACCATTCTTATTTCTAATGGCACAATGTTGGACAATCACTTTTTGTACTTAGATGGTCTAATAATCTTTGATGTCAACATCTTTTGAACCTCTATCTTAACAGATGTTGATGTTTCCTCATTCATTCGTCATTGCTCTTGTTGTATTGGCCTATAGCCATCCATTATAAGGAACTTGTGACACACCAAATCCGGAAATAATCCTGGCATATCTTTGTACTTCTCAGCAAAGCAATCCTTATATTCATGCAGTAAGTATGAGCCCTTGCCTTAGGTCAGGCTCTATCAATGTTCTAAGTCCAACCCATTAGTTCCTCTTGAGACCCTACATTAATCTTTTTGACTAGATCTTTTACTTTTTATGGAGTATCATCTAGAGCTGGTGCAGCGGGCTGAATGAACTCCTCCACCTCTTCTCTCTTAATTGTCACATCCTCCTTGACACATTCTACTAGCGCTACCTCCTGAAAAGCTTGTTGCTCCTGCACATATATTGTTAAACGTTGGTGCAAGAAAGCAAAGGCCTGGACCTCTTATGTAGAGAGGTGTGTCATCATTGTCTTACTATGAGAGGTGGCACACAGAGGCCATGTCTGGTAAAATCTATTTTGACCTGTTCTATACCCCATCGTGTTAATTCGGTTGTGGTTACCCGTACGGATGTCCTTTACTATTGACCGCACAAACCTCCAAATGCCTTAGATCACCATAATATTAACTGGCATCAAGTGCGCATGCTGTAACTGAATAAGGTCTTGTACTGGCACAATTTTAGCCTCATCTGTAACTAGATTCCATATGAGCATCTCCTGGTGAATGGAAAAAGGTATGTAGTAAGCTCAGTGAATCCAATCTCTCCCCAAGATGATGCTGTAGGGAGTTGTACATTCTATGACGAAGAAAGACTAGAAAATATCTAAAGGACCTATTTTCATCTTTAGGACCAAGACATCTAAGGTCTTAATAATATTACCAGCAAACCCCTTGACCTTGTAAGTGTTGCTTAATATCTTCTCCTTAGGCACTTTGAGCGCATCCATGGTTCAGAAGGCCATAATTCTTACTGCAGCCCTATTGCCTACCAAGATTTTGTTCACCTTCATCCTTTCTATCTCAACGCTAACGTATAGTGGATTCATGTGTTGTGACATGACAACCATTGGTTTGGAGAACATCATGAACAACTTCATCTCTGACTCGTTCCACTCTATCCTCCACCAAATTACTTGTTGGGGAAGTTTCAATCACCTCTGTAGTAGGCACCACCTCATCTTGTGCGTTAAAGAAAACATCTGAGGACATCAGTGTATCTAGCGCATACTTGGCTAGTAAAACGTAGACCATATTACATAGCTCCTGCTCCTCTATGTCGATGACATTGACCTGCATGTCACCATTGTTGAGTTCATTCGCATTTCCCCTATGATGGTTTCTATACTTGCGGTCTGGTCCCCTGTTTGTTCAATGACTGGGCTTGTTATGGTGTTATCTGTAGTTTCCATGTCCTTGGAACTCTCGTCAAGTTCTTTTGTTTCATGTGAAACCCTCTTTGGTTTCCATACATACTTAGCTTTAAGCACCTTACCACTAGATGCTATTTCAATCCGCGATCGTTAAGACTGACTCTGGGATGTGTTTCCTTCAACCTTAATGGGCTTTGGGGTCCCCTTTTCTGGGCAAGGTCCCATCCGATCGTACATGAACCTTCTTCTCCCATTCTTTATATTCTCAGTAGAAGTAACAACTGCCAACACTGGATGTGGTCCTAGTCCATTATGCATTGACTCTCTTTTCATGTTGTCAAACCTGCTCTCACCAAAAGCTGCTGGAGGCTCTACTCTGCAAGATCTCTTATCCTAACGAGGTTCATTTTGCCGGAAAGGGACATATGGCATACAGGGTATTTATACAACAAATCTGGGCTAATATCCCTTTGTTTCAATGCTTCTAATGCTCATTTAGCCCTGCCATTTCATTTTTGCACATTCCTAGTCTTGGTACGAGTTACTTCAATGGTTCATCCCCACTCCCGTACATACCAAGTATTTTCCTTGAGGATGTTCCTGGAAGCTGGCGGGATTTACTGCATGGTAGCTACTCCACTGCTTATAACCGCTACTAGTTGTCTAGCATGTGTCTTCAAAAAAGACATTGGAATCCTGGACCTACTATGTACCTTCCTGTGTTTTCCTAGTATCCTTAGGATTCATTGGTTGATAATGATTTGGTGTGGATCGAACTCTCGGCGGTTCCGCTTCTTTGACCGCTCTCTTAAACTCCTAGAAAGACATCTACATTCCACATTCCAACCTGCATCGAGAACACATAACTATAGCTGCACCCTCTGATTGTTCCTTCTAAGACTCCAATATTTCTTGCTGCTCTACCTCCGCAGGCGTGGGCTTCAACCGCAAGGTTGGTCTTTTCCCAGCCTTTTTCTATTCCATTGCAACATTGATTGTTGCTATAGTATGAGTTTGTACTTTCTTGAAAGATATGAACCCCTCATTGATCTACTGTTGAATCTGGTCTTTCAAATGTATGCAATTTTTCCCGTAGTATGTATTCATGTATTGTGATACTTGCAATAAGTCTTGCCTGCGATTTTTGTATATCTGTAGGGAAAGATCCCCAAGGAATTATAATGGGTTCATCCTTAATCAGAGAATCCAAATATGGTGTGCAATCTGGGCATCATATGTTTATTCAGTGAACTTGGGCTTCACTAGACACTTCATGGGTTGCATATCTATGGTATTCACAACAGTGAACATATCAATGTCAACCAACGCCGCTGTCTTCTCATTTATGGTCTCCAGCTTTCCTGTGATAATCCACATCTGGATCTGATCCTTAAACTTTATACAATCTGCAGTGTTGTGGTTCCACGTATTGTGAAAATTGTAGTCTTTCTTTCCCTTCAATTGCTCTAGTTTTGGCATAACACCAAAATCATGTAGGATATGATCCTAAGTGAAGAGCTCATCTAGGATTTCATAGGCCTTATGGGCATTGTAGGTATAAGTGTCAAACTCGGGCTTGGTATAAGATGTTCTGAAAATTTTGATTGGCTATCTCACAATCTACAAGTTCTGGGACTTTGCTGCATACTTCCTCGCTATCTCTACCACTGCTACGTCATCCTCATCATCCAGATAGCAATGATCACTTATCGATGGCTTAGAACAAAATGGTGGTTTATAGTATGGATCCCTGTGAGAGTACATCGCCCCCACAGTCCTATGCTTGTTCGGTCTGTAACACTGCTTTAAGGTCCCTGTAACATATGAGAGGGACCTTTGAGGAGTTGACTCACTTATCTAGATCATTCAGAACATTCGGATAACTCCCGACCTTTCATAAGATCCACCATGATAGTAAATTGTTCATCATGATGTAGGCCTCATCATTTGGCCCTTCGACCCTAGCCTGTCCTAAAACCCGCCCTACTTGACCCTCCATTAGGGCTAGCCCTTCTTGAGTATGGTAGGGTAAGGGTTGAGCAAATAAAACCCGACCCTACCCTAATGAGCCCTTTAGGGCTGAACCTAGCCCGACCCTAAAAGCCCACCCTTTAGGCCCTAATAATTTCTTATTTTTTGTATTGTTTTAATACGTTTCTTATTTTTTAGATACAATACAACAAAGTTTCTCTTTTGTAGTTGATTGCTAGCTTTGTTTCATTGATTTCCTTTTGTTTTGTTGATTAACGATTGTATTTTGATGATTTAGAGAAATAGTTCGTGAGATATATGAGTATAACCACTTAGTTTATAGATAGATGTCTTAAATTAAGTATAATGTATATGCATACATGTTAAATATAACCCAAAAAATAAGGTTTATTACATATAATTCTAAAGCTAAATTGTGAGAAAAAAAATAACAAACTCATCTCGGTCCTGTTTAGTTTTATTTAAAGGACCGGCCCTACCTAGTCCTGTTAACCCTAAAAAAATTGGCCGCTAGGACGGGCTACGGCTTACATATTCAAGCCTCGGCCCTACCCGGCCCTAAATTTTGTTGACTTTGACCAAGCCCTACCCTACCCTACCCTAAGTCCTAAAATTTAGAGTCGGGACGGCCCTAGTGCGGCCTATGATGAGGCCTATGATGTTTCAGCCTCTGTCTTTCTTTTACACCTTTAACCGTTATGAGAATAGCATCCTTCTCAGATAGAGGAGTCCTACACTTTGCCTTCTAGACTTTAAACCTCTTCAACAATTCATCCGAAGACTCCATTGGCTGCTGATACATAGAAGTAAGTGATGACAAATTTACTTCTGGTTCAACGTTCCCAAAAGTAGTTCAGAACATAGTTTTCATTGTTGGCCAATCACATACTGACCGTGGTGTTAACCTTGTATACCAAGTCAATGCAGATCTAGATATAGAAGAACCAAACACCATGTTCTTGAGTCAATCATCTCCTACATGAGGCCCTCATTTTGCCTGAAAACATGAGATATGAGTGGCAGCATCCTCTGAGTCCTCTCCTGAAAACGTAGTAAAGCGGATGTGCCGGTACTCTATGGACCAAGGTCTAGCAGCCACATAATCCTGAAAAGGATTATGATATTTTAGGTTTAGTGGTGGGGTATCTCCTAGTGCATGAACTCTCTGAGCAACCAAATTAGCCAAGGTCTCCTGATCAATTGGTGGAGGAATCACCACTAGTTGTGGCACTTGCCGTGGAGTTGGTTCTTGATCCCTTGCAGATCCTTGAACCTCTTCTAATACTTCTTCATGCCTTGGGGCTCGCGATCGAGGAATCACAAATCCCCAAGCCTTGTTACTTGAATTTGTAAAGGCATATGATCCTCGCTGAGTGCAAGTGTCGTCGATGTTGTCCCAGCACTAGTATTGGGCTCCACCTGATGTACCACGGGTTCTATCTCTTCATCGTTCTCAATGAGTTAACCATCCTCAAGCGGCTTCACATTCTGAACTAGGAGTCATTTGAGGATGTTTTGTAACATACTCTAGGATGCTTTCTGATTGTCAGAATACTCTCCCAGCCTTTCCCATATCTTGTTGAGAACCTGATCCACCTCAACAGCTTTAGCTGCACTTCGATTTTCAACTTCGTCCATTCAATTAGTTAGTTCTAGTACTGATTCTATTGTGTCCATCATTTCTAAACCGAAACGTTGTGCTGCCTGTTCAAACGTCAAACATCTACATTCCGCTGAGCCATGCGGTTTGCTAAAGGTATGTTGCTTGTTTGAACTGAGCGGATAAGTTTTTGCGTATACGTTGTCACTCGTTATCCAGACACGTTTATGTCCCGCTATCTGGGCGTGCTAATGTTCGGGCTGGAATTTTACTTCTTCGAAAACCAGCTTGCTTGGCGTGTCAGCACTGATGAGTTCAGTGCAACTTGATGTCTGTGCTGAAAACTGCACGCTACTCTTCTCTTCTTCTTCTTCTCAAGCGTTGTGCTACAGATGTCCACAGGCTGAGTTCTTCTTCAGACCTAGCTGCTTCCAACTAGGATTTCTCGCCAACTATGTAAATAGTCGGGTCTTAGTTAAACTGTTAAGGCTTAAGTAGAGAAAATATGTGTCAGGACCATATATTTACTAGGGTAAAGCTTAGTAATGTCGAAGATTGGTAGTTTGCTAACGGATTAGAAGGGCTATTGACGGATCAACTCCTTGATGGAGATAAAATTTCATTGACGGATTAAAAGGATACTAAATGATTGGTTCTTTCAAAAGGAACCAGAGAACCTTTTTGGTGATGGGTGTTCTACGGAGAGACGTACAAGGTATTTGCAGTTGTGTTTGCAAAGAGTTGTGTTTATAAGTTGATTGCTTGATTCCTCTTCATGTTCACCCTCAACCCTTTTATAGAGCTAGGGTTAAGTGTTTCCCTTTTCCTTCGACTCCAAGTGAGAGAGATTTTCCTTCCTTAACCTTAAAAAAATATTTTCGTTCACCAACACACCAACGTCTTCTCTTACTTTACCTACAGAAAGAAGGATTATGTACAAGATAAGACCGTGGTTGTCGATCCAATAAACTTTCCTAGTCCCACTGGAAATATATATTATAGCCCAAACATTAATATGAACTAAACTTAAAGCTAAGGAAAAAGGGTCTGATCAGTCTGAACCAGCAAGCAGAGTTCCAAAATTTTCATCAGTTGTGTTAATGGAGTACTATGGTGCTCCCGGGGAAACTAAGAAAGTGAGAAGGATCATCCAATAGACATTCATCTCATTATACCAATTTCATCACCTTCAACTTCTGCAATTTGATTTACCAACTTCGATCATTGCAGAGGACAGGGTTCTTTCGCAGGATTCGAATGCCTTAGTATTTGACTTTATAAGCGTGGGTTGTCTTAGGTGAACTTTTATTTAGTTTTTTGTTATTGCGGATGCTATGGTTGTAATCTCCAATATTAATTAGACTCTCCTTCAACAATGGATGGTAGACCCGTTCAACTTCGACCATCTTTACGGTTGCCCAAACACTTCTGATGTAGCTCATTTATGTATTTTGGTTGCATAGCTAGCAGTAGTCCATCACTCCTTCCTTATCAGTGAAATAGTACTCAACCCAGCTTGACTCATGTAGCTTGTCAACAAAGAAAACACAACAAAACTAGATTTACAATTCCATACAATCTTTAAGGCTTATTTGTCATGGAACACAACTCAATCTAGCTGAAAAGAACCGATCGATTCACAACGGTCTTTAAACACACCATTTCAGATCAGTGTTGTTACTGGGATGGCCTTCAAAGCGGCAGTGGAATTTCTTGCAAACCCTAAATCTTCAAGCCCCAAAGCACAATCATATATCCAGGATCTTCCTCATAAACCAGTCACTATCTAAACCTCATCAGTGACCTCAATTACAACTTGGTTCATAATCAAATTTATTGATGTCCCTCCCTCTGTAATTATCAAAAAGGACATCTATTGCAAATTTTAACAAGGAATGATCTATTGTGTTACTTTTTTGTACAATTAACCAACAAATTTAAGCATGCAGACCAGGAACAATAGATGTAGATGACTTCGAATAACGTTCAAGGAGTGACATGACCCTGGTGGCCTTCCTCCTATGACGACCATCCTCATGCATATTCCGACTACTTAGAGCAGCAAGGCGCAGTCTGGCAGTTGATCCATACGTTTCAACCATTTCCTTAGACATAAACACCTTTTCCAGGAGACTCAATGCCTCTTCTTTAAGTGAGTGTTCCCCAATGCAAAGTCTCCAGTATCAGATTTATGGCATCAGCCTCACGCAAGACATTGGCTCCTCTTTGAGGAGAGGATTCAACAACCAGTGTAGAAAGAGTGAATTGCTTCGATGGAAGTTTCATAAACCTCATCAGATAAGAGTCTTACCAAGTCAGGCAATGCCTTAGCTTCCAAGAGATAAAATGTTGAAGTCACACTGCATATACCGCCAAGCGCGGGGCATACAGGACACGGGATGCCTTGAAACACCAACAACCGGTTGGTTTGGATGCAACTGTGAGTTTCTGACTGCTAGTCGAAAGATTACCAATTAGAGCTGCAGCTCTTGCCTTTGCAGTCACTGAGCTAGACCTGAGAAAGTTTACAAGCAAGGGGTATGCTCCTTCTTCAACCAACATGCGCTGGGACTCAAGATTTGTGGGATCTGTAAACCTGAATAGAGCACTTGGAGCATTTTCTTTTGCTTTCATATTCCCTGTTCTCAAAATGTTTATGATTGCAGTATGACCACCCAATTCAATTAACTTCATAGTTAGTGAATGTTCAGATTTTGGGAGATTAGCCAATAAGCCAGCAGCTGACATCTGTACATCACTTTTATCATCATTCTCGAGAAACCCCACCAAAGCTTCCAGCCTTCTTGGCTTCAGAAGGTATTCTACTACTCCCTCAGGCTCATGCTGAGAGAAGAGGAAAATTAAATTTATTGCAATCTCCCGAATCGCTGACTCGGTGTTATCAAGAAGAGGAAGGACCAGAGATATGGCATTGGCAGTGAGAACAGCTTTTTTAACCAACCTAGCATCAAACTTGCAGATTCCATGAAGTGTCTGCAAGGCAGGCCTTCGCACATTGTAAGACAAGTTGGGATTCTGCTGTAACTCAATCAAACTGGTGACAATCGGTTCCATCTCAAGTTGACAACCATTTTCATCAACAAAAAATTTAGCTCCATCAGAAGTGAACTTCTCCAACATTTCATAGCATTTAGCAACAATAATTGAGCGCACGTTAGAGAACATTAGTTTCAGAACTAGATTAACCACCAAAAGCAGCAATCAGCTCTCTGTTGGCATGGTGTTAGCAATAATCTCTCTGTCACAAATCAATCATCATCAAATCAGGATTGAGTCCAAGTTTTCACAATCATTCCTCCCTCTATTCAGGGATTGACATCTCTGCAATGAAGGGATGATTGTTTCCTTATTTGTAATAGAGCACAATAGCAGCTGTATATAAATATGTATCAATCACAGAATTGTGATCAAGGGAATTATATTTCAATATGGTATCAGAGCGGGTTACCCACGTCCACGCGTTAGCGTTACCGGCCACACGCACTCCACGTCATCCCTAATGTTGTCCACGTGTTAGGCTTGAGAGGTCGCCACACGTGCGGGAGCGTGTTGAAATATCTATCCCATATCGAGAAAATGGGGCCTTGTCTGTGGGTTTATAAGGGTTTGGGCTACTCTCTCTATTGTCAATATGGTATCAGCCTAAAATCGATCCTAATCTTCTGTTCTTCTTCTCTAGTTTTCTTCCTTCTGCCTCTCCCTACAGCCTCTGTCTTGTTCTCCTCTGTCCTCTTCGTACAGCCACTGTCTTGTTCTTCTGTTCCTTCTGCCTCTGTCAACTCCCTTCTTCTTTTCCCGTCAACTCCCTACAGCCTTTGTCCTATTCTTCTGTTCCTTCTGTTCTACCAGTTCTCTCTTTCTCTCATCATGGCTTTAACACCAAACACCACTCAATTTGAACAATTGTCCGACACCAATTACTTGGATTGGACACGCCAAATCAAATCCCACCTCAATGGTCAAAAAATTTAGGGATATGTTAATGGTTCTATATCTGAACCATCCCTCACTATTATGTCCACAGCCACCACAACATCTCCGTCCGCTCCCATTCCCAATCCTGCACACAAAAATGGTTCACCATTGATCAGCAAATTGTCAGCCTTCTCATTAGCACATTGACCAGCAAAGTTAAAAAGCTCACCGTAGGATTTGATACCTCCAAAGGCATCTGGGACTGCCTGGCTCGCCATTACTCCCAAAAATCTGCAGATACTGCATCGAGTCTTAGCTTCAATTGCTTGAATTGAAAAAGGGCTCCCAATCCATTGATGACTATCTCCAGCAGGCAAAGAGCATTGCAGACAATTTGGCAGCTATTGACAAACCTGTTGCATCTGAAGATCTGGTTCTTGCCACTCTCCATGGTCTTGGGCAGGACTATATGATGCTCCGCATTGCCCTCACTCAGCAACCCTCTCTTCCAAATTTCACAGAACTTCGAGCTCGAATTCTGTCATTTGAAGCACAGCAACCTCGCCATCTTGAAGCTCAGCCACCAGCCACTGCTCTCTTCAATCACAACTTTTCCTCTCCACCTACCACCTCTCGCCGAGATTCATTGCCTAATTCTCAGAGATATGGTGGTCGCTCTTTTCACTTCGGCGGTCGCCATGGTGGTCGCCAGCACTATGGCGCCAGATCCAGGCATAAATTTGATTCTTGGTCATACTCTGCTGCTCCAAGACAGTCACACCCTCACAATGGCCAGTATCCTTCCTCTTGGGCTTCTCGGTCTCCCAGCCTACTGGGCCCGACATCACAGTGGTGTCCCAACTGCCACACACATCAACATAGGTTGGCCCAATGCCCTCACAAATTTCATGGACTGGCCACAATTCCTCCTTTTGCTGGATCTCATATTTCGGATGACCCAAATTGGTACCCCGACACTTGTGCAACCCACCACATGACAGCTATGCCAGTTTTCAACCCTAAATCATATGATGGCCCACACAATGTTTATATGGGAGATGGTAGCTCTATGCCAATATCCCATACTAGTAACCTTCCACTTTCTTGAGGATCTTCTGACTTCTCTCTTAATAATGTTTTTCATATTCCTTCCATTCGCAAAAATCTTCTTTTCGTAGCTTGTTTCACTAAAGATAACCATGTGTTCTTCATATTTGCTCCTGATTACTATCAGATACATTGCTTAACTTTTGGTCGCTTATTATTTCAGGGCCAATGTAAAGATGGTCTTTATCCACTCCCTTCTCCCACCACCTCCCACCTTCCTCATGCACTCGCCTCCGTCCATTCCACCCTCTGGCACAATCGCCTAGGCCATCCTTCTTCTCCTGTCTTAGTGCGTGTAGGCAATAATATTGGCACCAAAATTACTAATAATATGTTCTGTAATAAGTGTGCCTTGAGCAAGTCTCACAGACTTCATTTCCCCTCTAATAATATTTTCGCTACCTCTTTATTTTCTATCATTCATAGTGATGTTTGGCAATCTCCCGTTTTATCTGTGACTAGTTTCAAATATTGTGTTGTTCACCGATGAATACTTACGTTATACATGGATTTATCTGATGCGTCGGAAAAATGAGGTTCTTACACACTTTCAAACTTTGGTTGCAATGCTACGCACTATATTTCATGGGCAAGTACAATTTCTTCAAAGTGACAATGGTACTGAATATGTTAATCATGCTTTCTCTCAGTTTTGTACCTCTTTATGTATTCAACAACGTTTTTCATGTCCATACACTCCTCAGCAAAATGGCCTAGCCGAGAGAAAGCATCGTCACATTGCATCCACTGCTCGGACTCTACTCCTCACCTCTAGTGTCCCTCAAAATCTGTGGGTTGAAGCTGTTCTCACTTCAGTCTATCTAATCAATCTTCTTCCATCTCCCACTCTCAATTGGGAGACTCTTCACTTCCGCCTTTAAGGCACCTCTCCTTACTCTTCTCTTCGAGTCTTTGGTTCTGCTTGTTTTCCTTATCTAGGTCACAATGATTCTAACAAATTTTCGAGTCGAAGTCTTGAGTGTGTTTTCCTAGGATATAGCCCATGTCATAAAGGTTACAAATGTCTAGAGCCCAAATCTGGTCGTGTTTACATCTCGCGTCATGTTTTGTTTAACGAAAATAATTTTCCTTATAAAAGTTTGCAGGTTACACCTCTTACAGACTTGGAATTCACCACTGTCACCACCCCAAGTGACACAACTCTGTAGGCCCAGCTGCCGAGTCCATCACCACTACCGCTACCAGGCCCAACTGCTGAGCCCACATCCAACACAAGAGCACTACAAGTCTACTCTCCCTCACCGCTGCATCATCAATCATCAACACCGCAACCCTCACCACCAACCTCCGAGTCGCCACCACCCACCTCACCATCATTGGCTTCCTCTCCCATCACCTACCAGTCGACCACTGTTTCACCTCCTGTGGTGCCCCTCCCTGACCGCCCTCCTTCATCACCCTTAATCGTGACCTATACATGCCGCCCTCGGCTTGCCCTGCCTCCGGCTACTGTCACCCTCATCCCACCATTGGCTGCTGATATCCCATCTTCCTCAGTCATCAATGATCAGATCCCTCACACCGACACTGCCCCAGCTTCATCATTCGCTGCCCCTACCACAGACCCTACAACAACCTCACCCACCGACTCTGCTCCGCCGACTGCAGCAGAATCCCCTCCACCTCGGGCAGTACCCTCTCATTCGATGACGACTCGCCTCAAAGCCGGCATCACTAAACCAGTTGTCAGACAAGATGGAATAGTTCGGTACCCTCTGCCTCGTGCCTTACTTTCTGCAATTGAGACTTGGAACCTACATGTTTTTCCCAGGCAACCAAGGATGCACAGTGGCGTGCAACAATGACAACTGAAATCAATGCCTTGATGAAGAACAATACCTGGTCTCTCGTTCCATCAACTCCCTCTCAACACACTGTCGGCTGTAAGTGGGTCTTCCGTATCAAGCGCAAATCAAATGGCTCAGTGGAGCGCTACAAAGCTCGATTAGTCGCCAAGGGTTATCACCAGCAACAGGGTGTGGATTATGCAGAAACATTCAGTCCAGTCATCAAACCAGCCACCATTCGAACAGTCCTTTCTCTAGCAGTCTCTAGAGGCTGGCCTCTTCGCCAACTTGATGTCACCAATGCCTTCCTCCATGGCTACATGCAAGAGAATGTTTACATGAGTCAACCACCAGGCTTTGTTGATCCCTCACGCCCACACCATGTCTGTAAGCTTCATAAAGCTCTATACGATCTCAAGCAGGCACCTCGGGCCTGGTTTCAGAGAATGAGCCATTTTCTCTTATCACTTGGTTTCCGTCACAGTAAGGCAGACCCATCTTTATTCATTTATCAACAAGATGTGCACACCATATTTTTCCTTCTCTATGTCGACGATATTGTGGTCACCGGCAGCAGTCACCAGCTCTTACAAACATTCATTGACACTCTCAGTTCTGGTTTTGATTTAAAAGATCTTGGTCCTCTCCATTATTTTCTTGGTCTTCAAGTAGCAGCTCAAATCAATATGTTCATCAACTCAAATATGCACATAATCTGCTACAGAAATATGACCTGTTACTCTGCAAACCGGCCTCTACTCCAATGTCTGCTAAAGCACAGCTCACTGCCACAGATAGGGCTCTTCTAGCTAATCCCACAACATTTCGAGAGATGGTTGGCTCGCTACAGTATCTTACAATCACTCGCCCCGACATTGCCTATGCTGTCAATTCCATCTCCCAATATATGAGCCAGCCTCGCCTCTCCCACTTCATTGCCGTCAAACGCATCCTTCGTTATGTCAAAGGAACACTTGGTCAAGGTCTTTTGTCCAGTCCTCAACACCAATCAGTTCATCTCTCAACATATTCAGACGCAGATTGGGCCGGCTGTCCTAATACTCGTCGTTCAACATCCGGATACCTCATCTTCCTTGGTTCAAATCTCATCAGCTGGTGTTCTAAAAAGCAGCCAACTATTGCACGCTCCAGTGCAGAATCCGAGTACCGCGCACTCGCTCATGCCTGCACAGAAACCACTTGGTTAGCCTACTTACTACATGAACTTGGTACCTGCATTTGTTTCCCAATTTTGCTTTACTGTGATAATTTAAGTGCTACATATATGGAGTCTAATCCTGTTTTCCAAGCTCGCACAAAACACATAGAATTGGATTATCACTTCGTAAGGGAAAAGGTATCTCTTGGCAGTCATCGTGTTTGCTACATTCCAACTCAAGATCAGCCAGCAGACCTACTTACCAAACCTCTTCACAAGCCACGACATCATCTCCTTGCTAGCAAACTTATCCGTGCAGGCACTTCAAGTTTGAGGGGGGTGTTAGCAATAATCTCTCTGTCACAAATCAATCATCATCAAATCAGGATTGATTCCAAGTTTTCACAATCATTCCTCCCTCTATTCAGGGATTGACATCTCTGCAATGAAGGGATGATTGTTTCCTTATTTGTAATAGAGCACAATAGCAGCTGTATATAAATATGTATCAATCACAGAATTGTGATCAAGGGAATTATATTTCAATACATGGCAACTTGACAATTGAACCAAAGCAGATAATGACGATTCTTAGATCCAATACTTCCGGATAACATTTCAAGCAAAGGAGGTATAATTCCCTCCTCACCGAGGAGCTTAAAATTTGAGTCGACCAATTCCATGTTAATAAGTGTTAAGACCATTGCTATCCTTGACCATTTCTTGTAACTTCCTGTACCTCCTTCACCAGGTGTCGGCACCTGACAAGCAAGTAGAATCAAGCCCGGTTTTTGTACTTCTCAACAAGACTATTGGCCTTTTTCACATCTCTTTCTAGGAACTCCAAAGCAAGCCTTGCAGCTTGAGAATCATTTAGTTCTTGAAGCTGTAATTCTTTTGGTACCAACTCAATGTCAAACAAGTGCTTTGAAAGGACTTTGAAACTCTCTTTGTCAAAAACATCCTTTGCAGCTTGAGCTGTTTTGATGACTTGGTTAGTACACAGCCAAGATGGTGCCAATAGGTATAAGCTCCAAAGCCATTATAGTAACCTATGCCAGATGCTACACCACTGCCTATGAAATCTAGACTATCCAGAAAAGTATCTTCCCCACTTCAAATTCTTGAGCATTTAGCATCTACCTGTGAAAAAAAAAACGAAAACCAAGCTTCAGACTTTTACCCCTTTGATGCTGATCCATAATATAAACCTGAAGTCATGTTTAAAGTAACTAACTCCACATTCTCGTCACCCCTTTTTGGAGCTTAAACAAAGACTAGTAGGATGGTACACTCCCCATACAGCTTTGATCAAAGTCAAGAGTCAGCACTGTGAGAAGAAAACCATCTTCTGACTTGGCAATCTTTTCTCTACCAATGTCTTCAACTGCTACCAAAAGGGTAACGTTCTAAGACTACCCCAGTGAAGAATCCAAATGTTGCATCAAAAGCCAACACCCAACAGTGCACCTCAAGAAAAGTTGGGGAGGAAGCACCTAAATTGTCTGGGTAACCAGAGTTTTCAATCCTACTAACTCACCCTGCCCACATTATAAACTACCTTACTCATTGACTAGCCTTCAGAAGGAGCCCCTTCTGCTGCGGACCGCAAACTTGCGGACTCCTTACGGACTTTTAAAAAGAAACCATCGGATTACATCAACGATGCAGATATCAAGAAATACATAGAGGAGCCCCTGTACCCAAATGTACTCCACATCTTTTACTTCTCCCGCCAAAATTATTTCTCATGTGCCCAAATGTATTTGGACCTTTCCATCACCTAAAGTTCCCGCGCAGACCCTTATCTCTACTCTTCTCCTTCCAGAGGTCCAGAAAACTTATCTCGATCTTCACTCTATTTCTCTTACACCCCTACATCCAAGCATCATCAGAGTTCCCTATTGTATTAAAAAAACTCAGAATTCCCTCTCTAGAGTCCAGGTAAGAAATTATGGATCTCTTCCATCAGTTTTCTTTTTCTTATGTTGTTCTTGAATCTGAGTTTGTGACATAATCTTACAGTCGTATCCCTTTGTGTTTAGATGGAATTGCTTAGATATAATATAGGTTTTCTTGTTAACAAATCTTATTGCTATTTAGGATATGCTTGTACTGATGTATGATGCAATTTTGCTATTGTTGGGTATATGGGTCAATATGAAATTGGCTTATTTTGTTAATTTGTTACAGAACAGCTTTTTGTTGTTGAAATGGATGACGATGTTGAAATTGGAAATCCTTATGCTGCATTCACGGTGGATGCAAATGAAAATGACTATAATTGTGATTACACACCTGAAGTATCAGAGGAATTTATACCAAAAGTGGATCAGATATTTGAGTCTTTGCAAGAAGTATACGAGTTCTATAACAACTACGCAAAGATGGCAGGTTTTGGTATCAGAAGTCACTCTCAGAAAAAAAAAAAAAAGAAAAAAAAAAAGTAAAAGTTCAGAAGAGATCTCTAGGAAAGAGTATGTGTGTTACAAACAAGGGAAGTTTGAGAAAAAAGTGGATGTTGAAAGCAAAAGGAGTCGAGGGTTGGTACGATGTGGATGTCAGGCTAGAATAGCAGTTCTACAAGTTGGACAGAGTACAATGTACAAAATTTCAAACTTTGTGGAGGAGCACAACCATCCTTTGTCACACCCTGATGAAGTACATCAATTGAGATCACACCGTAAGATGTCTGAAGCTAAAATGATGTTGTCACAACAGCTTGGGTTGGTTAATATACCCCCACATAAACAATTCAGTATCTTAGAGGTGCAAGCAGGAGGGATACAAAACATTGGTTGTACAAAGACAGATTTATACAACTATGCAAGAGATTTGCGAAGAGAGTACCAGGGTCATGATGCAAAGATGCTGAATGAGTATTTTCGTGGTGAGCAATCAAAAGATAATTCATTTGTTTTTAAGATGGAGGCAGATGATGATGACAGACTTACACGCTGTTTTTGGACAGATTCAAAGTCAAGACGTGCTTACAAGTTTTATGGTGATGCAATCGTATTTGATACCACCTATAACACTAATCGTTATGGTATGATCTTCGCACCATTATTAGGGGTAAATAACCATGGGCAAACAATTGTATTTGGTTGTGGTTTTTTAAACAATGAGACCACCGAATCATTCATTTGGTTGTTTGAGCAGTTTAAAAAAGCCATGCCAGGTGATGCACCAAAAATTATTATTACTGATCAAGATCCTGCCATTGGAAAAGCCATTTCTCAAGTGTTTCCTGGTTCGTTTCACAGATTTTGTATATGGCATATTATGAACAAATTCTCTGAGAAGATAGGTGCTTCTGCTAATCAAGATTCTCTTAATGAACTTAAGAAGTGTGTATGGGATTCAGACACCAAGGAAGAGTTTGATGCACGGTGGATAGAGGTGATTGATAGAGGTAAACTGAGCAACAATGAGTGGTTCTCTTCAGTCTACGAAATACGTTCAAGATGGGTGCCAGCATATGTGAAACATGTTTTCTCAGCAGGAATGTCAGCGAGCTCACGAGCTGAAGGTGACCATGCATTTTTCAAAACTTATGTTTCAAAAGATAATACTTTAATGGACTTCATACTACGGTTTAATAGGAGGCTTGCTCATCAACGTCATGAAGAGTTAATTGCTAATCATATTGATGTCAACCAAAGACCTGTGTTCAAAACCCCAATGGTGATGGAGAGGCAAATGGCTAAGATTTATACTCATAGAATTTTCAAGAAGTTTCAACTTCAGCTATGGTTATCTTGGGGATGTGTAATTCAACTTACAATTGATAATGACAATGTTTGTGTTTACAAGGCAACTGAAAGGAGAAAAGATGGAAGTTTGAAGGTACGAGAAGTTAAATTTGACAAGTCTGTTGATAAGGTTGCATGTAGTTGCAAAAAATTTGAGTTTGAAGGAATTTTGTGCAAACACATATTGGCATATATGAAATGGAAACAAATTGAGTATTTGCCAGATCAATACATTCTAAAAAGGTGGAGCAAAACAACTAGTTCAAATTTGGTGGCTGAAGAGCATGGTAAGTATATATGTGATTTTGATGATGATTCATTGCTAATGAGGCAAACAATGTTGTCCAATGTTGCTGCTGAGCTGATTGACGGGGCATTGGTATCTAAAGAGGCATGTGAACTCTTGGAAGAGAATTTTGAAAGCATGAGGAAAAAGATAAAATCCTTGGTGGATAGCAGTACCAATGTTAGAGGTGGTGAAGAAAATGTTATTGTTGATTCTTGTGGAGGCTGTGATGGAAATGTAACTACTATTAATACAGCTGAAGGCCATGAGACTGATCAAAATGCTGTGCATTGTCACCCACAACGTTTTAATGATCCACTTCCAGTAAGGGCAAAAGGTTGTGGTAAAAGGCTAAGAGGAGGAAAAGAGAAGGCAATGGACAAGAAAGGTCGTCAATGCAGCATCTGTAAACAGGTTGGACATAATAAACAAAAGTGTCCAAGTCTTAATAGTCAGTAACTTGTAATTGACTAAGTGCTCACTCTTTTGATTGCAAGATTTTGAAGTGGTTGTACTCGAACATGAAAGGCTTCATTTTGTAACAGAATATAGAGCTAATTATCTTGCAAGGTTTTCTCATAGTTCTTATTTGTTTTGTTTAGTGGATCGACTTCTTGAAAGGCATAATCTGATCTAAAACAACAGCTTTTGTTTGGTCAATAAGGTTTGAGTTTATCTCACATACAATTCTATACAGAAACAAGTAGAAACGAACTTAATGTGCAACAACTTATTACAAAGTTATCTAATGGATAAGATCATAAGAGAACTAATTATTACTTTGGAAGACTCCTTACAAGACGCATGTTTGTATGTGGAACCTAATATTTCTCCTTTACCGGGTTACAATTCAAGAAATAACACCAAGTGTGGTCAATTGTTAAATGTGCATCGTTTATTATGCTTGAAGTACTGTTTACAGGGTCAAAGCCCAGTCAGATTTGAGAAGTCACTCTGGGTCCTTTGTCAGGGCCCAGTTCATTATAAAGTTGAGGTAAAACAAGGGAGTTCATTCCCACATTGGAAAAAGACAAAGTGCTGCCTTTAATGCTACTATAAATACCGGTGAGGACCTCCCGGTAGGAGGACGGACAATTTCTTAACTACTCTTGAGTTTTCTGCTTATCTGACAGTGTCTGACTTAAGCATCGGAGTGGCTTCCCTCGGTAAACCCGGGGACGCCCTTTGACGTGTTTGTTCTTTACACAGGAAAACTCGGAGTACAAGGAAGTTCGCTATTTCTGGAACCGTGCAACCCGCTAAAGGGGCCACGAGTTTACCCGGAAACAATTGGTGCTCTCGTTGAGAGTCGAACTCAGGACCTCCCAATTAATATTTCGAAGGACAAGGGAGATGGCAGGAGAACAAGATCCTACCAGGAGGCTTAATTTCTCAGGGGATGATAACCCAGGGACCTCCAGGACCCAGTTTGGCCAAACAGATTTGGCAGCAGCATTCGAGCTCTTGAAAAAGGACTTTCTCGCTCAAAAGGAGCAATCTTCTCGAGAACATGCCGAGTTAATGACGGTAAGGGAGCAGTTAGCGACTATCCAGGCCGAGCATGGGCTTCTTCAAGCAACCTTAACTCAAAGGGCGAATGCCATGGGGACGTCAGCCAGACTTGCTGATATCATCACCCCAGAAGGGAATCCTCCGGGTTGTGGAGACCCGCGAACTCTTGACAGTACATACATACCACCCGCTATTCTCCCAACCACTGCCCACCCTAACCCAAATCCACAAATTATCCATCTCTCCAATCCTTTGTTCAATCACAATCTTACAGGACCTCCTCCACCCCCAGAGCCGTTGTTAAATCAACCACTTCCCCCAGCAGATGCCCAGACCCAGCTGCTGTTACAGTTGACACAAACTGTGACCCAACTTGAGCAGCGCCTTAACTCGGGAACGGGATCACAACAATACCAACCCTTTATTACCCGTGCAAGCCCATTCTCCGCACGGGTTCAAGCAGACAAAAAGCCACCGGAAGCAAAGCCATTTAAGATTAAGAGATATGCCGGAATGGGGTGCCCGTATGCACACCTTGAGTTGTTCCAGTCTCAGTTGGATTCAACCCGGTTCACAGACGCCCAAGCATGCCATGCTTTCCAGGAAACACTCAGTGAGGAAGCATTGAGTTGGTTCCTCAAGTTACCGGCTTTGTCAATAGAGACCTATGGTCAGCTGACACAGAGGTTCCTGTCCCGGTTCATCCTGCTGTCTAGTGCCAACCGAAGCACCACTTCGTTATTCAAAGTCCAGCAAAGGGATGATGAAAGCTTGAAAATTTTTGTAACCCGTTGGCTGTCCACAACTTCCAAGTGTGGGCACTTGGACGAGTCAGTAGCATCAGAGGCGTTCTTACAGGCGCTCAAACCAACCCGCTTTGTGGTGGAGCTCAGGAAGCAGCGGTTCAGGTGCTACGACGATTTAATTAATGAAGTAACTCGGCAAGCTCAAGCCGAGTACGACACCTTCGGGGAACGCCGGACGAACACCGGGTTCACAAGCCAGCGAGCTGATGGATGGAAAAAGGAAGGGCAGCATAAGAGTGGCCAGGGATACTACGGCAAAAGTTCAAACAGACCAAGAGAGAAACCAAGAGAGGCTCCATACCCAAGACATCCAACCCGGGAGGAAAAGAACACATACATCCCTCGATATGAGGTGTTGACCAACTTGACTGCCTCCTATGAAGAAATTTGGAACCGCCATAGGAATGAAGTTCCCCCGGCTCCAAAAAGAAAGTTTCCCAAAAGGGCAGGGCCGGACAACGGGCAACATTGTGCCTATCACAACGAGTCTGGCCACACAACCGACCGGTGCTTTTCTCTTCGGAACACCATCGAGTACATGATCCAGAACGGCAAGTTACAGCAGTATAAGTCACCCGCCACAGGTGTCAACCTGATTGAAGTATATGGGGAGATAATGACGATTCACGGGGGTGGCACCCAAGGGGTGTCCGGTCACTGGGCCAAAAGACTCTGCCCAAGAGGCCCGGAATTTGAGATAATGCAGCTTCGTCAGGAATGCCGCAAGGAGCTGGTTCCTTGGGATACCGTGTCATTTTCTCAGTCTGAAGACACGCTGAAAGTGCATCACAATGATCCTTTCATTATCACTCTTCAGATTGACCACTGGAGAACTCGGAGGGTTCTAATAGACACGGGAGCCGCTGTCAGCGTCATGTTCAGCAGTTGCTATAAGGGGTTTAAAAGAGGAAGAGATAAGCTCTATAGAAACCACGAGCCATTGATCAGTTTTTCAGGTGAAACGACTCAACCGTTGGGGTCTGATCAGCTAACGGTTACAGTTGGAACCGGGCACCAGTCCACAAGAATTGTAGTTCCCTTCATAATTGTGGACTGCCCATCCTCCTACAATGCCATACTCGGGAGAGATGCACTCTGGGGCCTACAAAGTTTTATAGCGGGTCACATGCTGCTTATGAAGGTACCTACACCCGGGGGTTGGGTTACAATTCGCGGAGACCAAGAAGCCGCTGTCAGATGCAACGCGATAGCAACTCAGTCCCAGCACGAGATGTTTTCGGCCGCTTTTTCCCTGTCCCCATTTGAAAAACCCGATGACCCCAGGGATGACCCGGATTCTTTGCCCATCAGCAAGACGGCACAAAAGAAGAGCCAGAAGTATCCTGCCAAGTTCCCCCGGCCAGCCCCAATTGAAGCAACAGAATGGATTCAGATTTCAGAAGAATACCCGGAGAGGAAGATTTGCATTGGCACAGGCCTTGACCCCGAGGTCAGAACCCGAATGGTTGAGCTGCTAACCCGGAAACAGAAGGTGTTCGCATGGTCATATGCAGACATGCCCGGGATTTCACCAGACGTTATGACGCATTCCCTCAATATTATCCCGGGTGTTAAACCGGTAAGACAGAAGCGTCGTGCATTTTGCGCAGAGAAGTACAAGGCCATTCAAGCAGAAGTTAAACGTCTTAAAGACATCGGGTTCATTGAAGATGCAACATACCCGGATTGGTTGGCCAATGTGGTGATGGTCAAGAAGGCAAACGGAAAGTGGAGGATGTGCGTCGACTACACAGATCTGAATAAGGCTTGCCCGAAGGATAGTTTTCCCCTTCCAAAGATTGATCAACTGGTGGATTCAACCGCGGGCCACCCCCAGTTGAGCTTTATAGATGCATACTCAGGATTTAACCAAGTTCCGATGAATCCCGCGGATCAACAGCACACATCTTTTACAACAGACAAGGGGATGTATTATTACAGAGTGATGCCTTTTGGACTCCGGAATGCAGGAGCCACGTTCCAGCGCCTCGTAGTGGGCATGTTTGCAAACCAACTCGGGGATACTATGGAGGTTTATATAGATGATATGCTGGTCAAAAGCCGGGAAACAAGCAAACACCCGGATGACTTGGAGACCGTTATCGACATTGCCTTGAGCAAGGGGATGAGGTTAAACCCAGAGAAGTGTGTGTTCGGTGTTTCGGGAGGAAAGTTTCTTGGGTTTATGGTCAGCGCTCGGGGAATTGAGGCAAACCCCGACAAAATTCAAGCCGTCTTGGCCATGCAACCGCCAAAAACCAGGAATGAGGTTCAGCAACTTACTGGCAGGCTGGTAGCCTTATCCCGGTTTATATCCAGGTTAACAGATAAATGTGCCCCCTTCTTCAAAATTCTCAAGAGTCAACACCGCGAGCGGATTACATGGCAGGAAGAGCACAATCAAGCTTTTGAAAAGTTGAAGGAATACTTGGCGTCAGTTCCTTCTTTATCCAGACCAAACCCTGGGGAAATACTCTATCTGTACCTGGCGGTATCTCAAACGGCTGTCAGTTGTGCCTTGATAAGAAAGCCAGAGTCTGAAGAACTGCCGGTCTACTATACTGGAAAAGGATTCAATGATCCTGAAACTCGTTATCCAGATATTGAAAAACTGGCCCTGGCCTTGGTTGTAGCAGCAAGGAAGTTAAGACCCTATTTTCAAGCACATTCCATCCATGTACTCACCAACCAACCGCTACGGCAGGTTCTGCAAAAGCCGGCGACTTCAGGAAGACTGGTCAAATGGGCAATTGAGTTGGGGGAGCATGATTTGCACTTTAAACCGCGAACGGCAATCAAAGGGCAGGCAGCAGCAGACTTCATTGCCGAGTTAATCCCAGCAGATTCAACAGTTGCTGAAACTCTTCCTACACAAACTGAACCGGAGAGTTGGCAGATATTTGTAGATGGATCAGTCAATCAGAGGCAATGTGGAGCAGGCATTACATTGGTAGACTCGGAGGGTAATATGTTTGACTATGCCTTACGCTTTAACTTCAAAGCATCAAACAACACGGCTGAGTACGAAGCCCTAATCAAAGGGCTCCAACTCGCTAAAGATATGGGCGCCCGGCATCTCCGCATACTAAGTGATTCACAATTGGTAGTGCAGCAGGTTAACGGCGGATTTCAGGCGAAGGAAGCACATCTTTCGTCCTATCAAAAGTTAGCGGCTTTCTTGCTGGAGAAATTTGACACCTTTGAGGTTACTCAGATACCGAGGCAGCAGAATGTGAGAGCAGATACCTGGCTAGGATTGCAACAGGGGACGATTCCAATACCGAGTTTAAAAGCTTACTGGTCGAGACATTGGAGAAACCAAGCATCTCACTCTCCTTTTCTGAGATTTTCGCGGTAGAGGCAAACCCCCCACCGTCTTGGATGGATGAGTTCATCAACTTCATCCAACATGGAACCCTACCTGAGGACCCGGTAGCGGCCAAACGACTACGGGTTCGAGCGGCGCGGTATAGTATCCGTGATGGGAAACTGTATCGACGAGGACATACTTTTCCTGATTTGAAGTGTATTACACCCGAGGAAGGAGACCGGGTTTTGCAGTCGCTTCATAGCGGGGTATGTGGAAATCACTTTGGAGCCCGTAACCTGGCTTTCAAAACCCTAAGAATGGGATATTACTGGCCTTCTTTGGAACACGATGCCAGAGTCGTCGTAGATTCCTGTCTTCAATGTCACCGATTTGCAAGCTTTCCCCGTGCCCCATCAGTCCCACTGTCAGTAATAATTTCTCCATATCCATTTTGCATGTGGGGGATTGACTTCATCGGGCCTCTACCCACAGCTCCGGGACAGCTCAAACATGCCATTGTCTCAGTGGACTATAATTCCAAGTGGATAGAAGCTCAACCCCTGGCACGGATCACGACCGCAAATGTTAAGAAGTTCCTTTGGAACAATGTCTTTTGCCGGTTTGGAATCCCAGAGACGTTTATCACAGATAACGGGACGCAATTTGACAACGATGAGTTCCGAGAATTCTTACATTCCAATGGGACAAAGGTCATATATGCCTCCCCGGCACACCCGCAGACTAATGGACAAACTGAAGCCGTTAACAAGCTTATCAAGCAAGTTCTGAAGAAGAAGCTGGAAGACGCAAAGGGTCTATGGGCTGAGAAACTTCCAGAGGTTTTGTGGGCGCTTAGGACAACTCCAACAGAAGCCAATGGGGAGAGCCCATTTCTTATGACCTTTGGCTCTGAGGCAGTGATCCCGGTAGAGATGGAAGTCCCGAGTGACCGGGTACAACTGTTTGACAGGGAAACCAACAATGAAGGCATCCGCCTTAACTTGGACCTCCTGGAGGAACGCCGGGAGCGTGCACATCTCCGAAATATCAACAAGAAGCAAAAAGTGGCTAGACACTACAATTCCCGGGTTATCAAACGCCCACTCAAACTCGGGGATTGGGTAATGAAGGAGGTTATCCCTAAGCCAACGGGGTTCAAAGCTCCATGGGAGGGTCCATATGAAATTGTTGAAGTCATGGGCCCGACAACGTTTTACATCCGGGGAACAGATGGAGTTACGCTTCCACGACCATGGAACGCCCAACATCTGCATCTCTTCCCCAAATAGGTACCGAGTTATCTATGAATGTCCAATTTTATTGTTTATGATGTTGTATATAAAGCCTTTCAGGCCCACAATGCATGAAACCCCCTACCGGGTTATGTTTTATTAAACAGTTTGTTGAAGTGAATGCAGCCTTTAGCGGCCTTATTTCATGGTCAAAACTCGGCAAGCTCCGATAATCTCCGATAATCTCCATTTGACATGAAATATTGCAAGCCTTAACGGCCTTATTTCATGGTCAAAACTCGGCAAGCTCCGATAATCTCCGATAATCTCCATTTGACATGAAATATTGCAAGCCTTAACGGCCTTATTTCATGGTCAAAACTCGGCAAGCTCCGATAAATCTCCGATAAATCTCCGATAATCTCCATTTGACATGAAATATTGCAAGCCTTAACGGCCTTATTTCATGGTCAAAACTCGGCAAGCTCCGATAAATCTCCGATAATCTCCGGTCTAGATGACGTGAAATATTGCAAGCCTTTCACGGCCTTATTTCATGGTCAAAACTCGGCAAGCGCCGATAAATCTCTGGTAATCTCCATAACTTGAAATATTGCAAGCCTTTCACGGCCTTATTACAGTCTTTGAAAGTCTTAACGGACCCATACAGCCTTAGCGGCACTATTTTTACTTACATACCAAACCGGCATTATATGTGTAAATTTTATCACAATTGCATATTTTGCATCAGATTATCGTGTTATTTGGCAAAGAAGCCCTTGGAAGTCCTAACGGACCCGTAAAGCCTTACCGGCCCTATTTTCACTTTATAATGTTAACATGCCAACCCGGCACTATGTGTGAATTGTCAACACTTGCAGATTATGCATCGGGTTGAAAGTCCTTATGAACCCGTAAAGCCCTAGCTGGACTATTTTTATTTACATGCCAAACCGGCATTATATGTGTGAATTTTCTCAACACTTGCAGGTTATGCATCGGGTTGGAAGTCCTAACGGACCCTTAAAGCCCTAGCGGCCTTTTGAAGTCCTTATGGGCCCGTAAAGCCTTAGCGGCACTATCTTTATTCACATGGCAAACCGGGGTTATATGTAAATTTTTGAACTGCTCATCAGGTTACCGTGTTTTGGCACAAGAAGGATTGCGAGAAGGAAAAATTTGATTACTTCAAAAATATCAATTACAAAAAGTAGCAAACCGCTACAGGTAAACTAATCTATTACAGAAATGAAAAACATCCTAAGGCTCCGGTTCATGGCGCTGCCGACCCCCTACCCCCGCCAGTGCTAGACCCGCCACGTCCTCCCCGGGGCTGTATGATGAACTGACCCCTACGCAGAGGTGGCCGGTTTCTAGGACCACCCACAATCCCACCACGGGAAGTACCTCTCCCGGCTGCTGAAGATCGAACCGGGGGACTCCGAGCCGGGTTCGCAGGAGCCCTAGGGTTTGCAGCCATGGCAGGAGTCGACCGGGAGGTGCCTGCAGCCTCGTCGGGTCTGACATGACCTTGATGACCGTCATAACCAGCCTTGTCCAGCCAGCCTTGGCGAATCCCAGCGCTCACTATTTCGGCACGAGCCTCGGCCCTGGCCGACCGCAGCTTCAGGTCAAACTCTGGGCTCGCCAGAAACTCGGAGACTGCTGAGTCCTTGGCCCGGGAAACTGCCTGGAGCAAATCTCCTTTTTGTTGCTCCAGGGAAGTAACCTGTTGCTGCAGCCCTTGGTTTTGCTCGGTCAGCTGGGCTATCGCGGCGTCTTGAGCACACCGGTCCTCCCGGTGACCTTCAATAACTTTCTCCAGTTCCGAGTTCTTGGCCACCAGGTCTGCTATGTGTTCTTCCGCCTTGGCCAACTTCGAACTCGACGCGATCGCTGTTGCGCTTGCGAATTCCCGGACCCGAGCCAGGTTTTCTTCACTCGCTGTCACCTGGTCCCGGGCGGCCCGGAGATCATCCCTGAGGACTCTCTCACGCTCGGGGATGCCTTCGGTTATGAGCCGGTCAGTCGCCAAGTACGACAACCTGACAGCCTACACAAATAAAACAACGGGTTAGTGCAAGGAACCAAAAACAAAAAGAGAACGAGTTAAAGGAGAAGACTAACTTACCCGCATCAGCTTCTCCTGCGCCCTCCGGGCTACAGTCAACGGGTCCTCATGCTCCAGGACATAGGAGTCAGCGGCGCAATTCTTCAAATCCGCTACCATCCTTTAGATGGCCGCGTCCGCCATTCCTGCGCTCGCCAACTCCTCCATTATTTCAGTAGTGTCCCGCTGCTGCTTTCTCTCCCTCCTCTCCTTCCTCTCCTTCCTTCTTTTCCTCCTCTCGGACCTCCCCGAGCTGGATGCCTCCCGGGTACGCTTGCGAGAAGGCACGGGCTCCACTTCAAGAACCTCGTCACTCCCCTCACTCCCCTCCGGGTTCTCACTACCTATTTCCCTTTCTAACCCTCCAACCTCTTCACCCCCTTCGTCATCCTCCTCGGTAAATTCCTCCTCGCCCGAGAACACAGACGAGGGAACCGCGCTCACCACCGGTTCTTCAGTCTCATCGGCAAACGGTTCTTCAAATACCGGGTTATCGTCCGCCTCCGAGGGATTCCCTTCAACCTCCTCTCCTTCCGGGTAGACTTCTGGCCCGAGAATCTCAGCCAAGTACTCGGGAACCTCGTTGTAGTGAGAGACGTCAACGTGGAACTGCCGAGGTTCCCCTTGTCAGGTCGATGTCGTATGCCAGCCCCTCCGTCCCTTGCGCCCGGATCCCGGCCCATACAGCCTTGTCCTCGAAGCCGTCGTATATTCCCGGGTTCTTTCGCTTCGTGAACTCCATCGGGAGAAGAGCTGCAACAAAAGACATAACCGGTTAGAACGAAGCATGTAAACAACAAAATTTGTGAAAGAAACGAGACAAACCTGGAAGCTCCATCAACCGGCAACGGCTGTACACATACAGCCTACAAAGCCGGTACGAGCTCCGGTTATCTTGACCTCTGAAGGCCCATAGCATCCTCCGGATCCTCTTCTCCATCACCGGCTCCAGAGGAATGTCGGGGACATCTGCAACACATACAACATAATTATAACCCGGGATAGAGAAAAGAAAGAAGAATCCGGAGAGAAAGAAGGACTTACTCATCAGTGGCTGGAAGTCACCCGGTACTTGAAGTGCGTATCCCGGGTCTTGAAAGTTTCTTATCAAGAAACTCTTCTCCCTCCAGGTCCGGCTCACGGAGGTTGGCAAGTCCTCGACAATCTTCTTAAAGGCCGCCTTGGACTTCAGTTGGATAGTCCCGCTAAAACCCGCCTTCCGTGAGTACTCGGCCCGGTACATGGCGTGCAACTCGTGGTATGTCGGCATCTGCTGCTTCAGCACTTTGTACATAACGCACAACCCGAGTAGCTGCCTCCACATGTTCGGGCCAATTTGCCCGATCGCGAAGTTGCTCGCAGCCAAGAGGTACTGCACCTCTACCTTCAGCGGGAGTGATAGGCCGCAGCGTAGCTGGTACTCGTGGCATAGCGTCCACCCATCCCCGGGAGCGAAGAACTGATCCTCGGGTTCTAAAGTCCGAATTTCAACAGACTCGGGAATCTTCCAATTGCTCCTTAGCTCCACAATCTCCTCCGCGGTCAAAGAGTACCCGGGAGGGTCGAGAGCGGTCCCATCAGTGAAGGTAACTGAGGCAAACTCGGGGACATGAGCATCCATTGCGGGGTTTGTCATCTGCAAAACAAGAAACACGGGAACGTCGTCAGAAACCCAGATAACCCCGGCGACCACAACGATAAACGCACACACTAACGCAGAAACCCAGATTGGATCCCAGAAAACAGTACACAAGATCGATCCAAAACACTCAAAAACATCGGAAGAGAAAACAGTACCTTACTTGTGAGGGTTCGAAAGGATTTTGAGGTCGATTTGAGTTGGCAATCCAACAAGCACAGCGACAACAGAGGATGAGAGCAAAAGCACGAAAAAGTTATCGGTTTCGAAGGTGCGACAAAACTGTCACCCTCAACCCCTATTTATACAGTTAGAGACGTACACTGAAGGGACGTTTCGGTTTTTCGAGAAAGTCGACACGTGTCGCGCATGCCGCGTCCCAAAACCGAAAAACTTTTCAGTTTCCCCCACTTCAAAACTGAAAACTTTTCGTTTTCCCCCACTTCAAACTGAAAACTTTTCAGTTTCCCCCACTACAACCCGGAGACGTCGTTTTCAATTCCCATAGTCAACGTGTCTGCGGGGCACCCTTGCGTACGGACTTGGGGGACTGGGTACACCGGGTCTGGATGATACCCTTGTAACCCGGTAAATAAATGATTTCAAGTCCCCACCCAAGCGTACCCCTTGACTGAGGACTTGGGGGACTTGTTTGTATGTGGAACCTAATATTTCTCCTTTACCGGGTTACAATTCAAGAAATAACACCAAGTGTGGTCAATTGTTAAATGTGCATCGTTTATTATGCTTGAAGTACTGTTTACAGGGTCAAAGCCCAGTCAGATTTGAGAAGCCACTCTGGGTCCTTTGTCAGGGCCCAGTTCATTATAAAGTTGAGGTAAAACAAGGGAGTTCATTCCCACATTGGAAAAAGACAAAGTGCTGCCTTTAATGCTACTATAAATACCGGTGAGGACCTCCCGGTAGGAGGACGGACAATTTCTTAACTACTCTTGAGTTTTCTGCTTATCTGACAGTGTCTGACTTAAGCATCGGAGTGGCTTCCCTCGGTAAACCCGGGGACGCCCTTTGACGTGTTTGTTCTTTACACAGGAAAACTCGGAGTACAAGGAAGTTCGCTATTTCTGGAACCGTGCAACCCGCTAAAGGGGCCACGAGTTTACCCGGAAACAACGCATATCACAATTTTGAAAGGCATAATCTTCTTTCTTCAATTAAGTCTCCATGTCTTCGCTATGCAATCAAAATTAATTTTGCAGCAGATACAACACCCTCCTTGTTTTGGTTTGTGGAATGATATCACAAAACTATTCACTTCTGTAGGAGCCTTGAGAAAATATTTCTAAATAATGAAGGGTGAATCGAAATTTATATGAGTGCAGCTCTGCAGATGAGTGCCCAGAAAACAGAGAAACTGAGGTAAGTTTATATGAGTGCATCTATACAGATGACGACAAATAAAGAGATGGAAAGGTCCAAATACATTTGGGCACATGAGAAATAATTTTGGCGGGAGAAGTAAAAGATGTGGAGTACATTTGGGTACAGGGCTCCTCTATGTATTTCTTGATATCTGCATCGTTGATGTAATCCGATGGTTTCTTTTTAAAAGTCCGTAAGGAGTCCGCAAGTTTGCGGTCCGCAAGTTTGCGGTCCGCAGGAGAAGGGGCTCCGCCTTCAGAAAAGGGAGAAGCAAGTTTTAGTAACATGTAAAGTCATGAAGTTGGACCTTCCAGGCTCTTACCTTTTACAATCATGATTGTTTTGACACCCTTTCAACTCTCTCAGAGCCCAAAAGTGAATTTCCAAATCCACAGTGATGGAATTTGGTCATAATGAACCAGAAACCTACCTGTCCTAAAGCCTGTATACTTATGAGATCGATGTTAGCATGAGACCAGCTCCAATCAGAAAAACAATGGATTTAGTACGGATTAGTTTCAGTCCCATTGAATGTCTGCTATCCATGACGAAAAACGCCAAATCTAGAGCAAGTTGATAGTTCACTCTTGCTCATACACCCTTTCATGTATGTACTGTTTATAAGGCACAAAGAATAAAAACAAAGCACCAACCAACATGCTAATTGCCAATTGACAGAAACTTTATTCGCCACAAGCCTACAAATGCATAATTCAAATGAACACGATGAAAACAAATAAGATAACCAACTACATGCTACTTTACAGAACTCCAGATAACTTTGAAGTTGAAAAGCAAACCAAAATACAATGTATATCAGTAAGACAGTAAGAACTTTGCACCCAACCTCTGAAAGTTCTGTTAAATTGAAGGAAGTTAACACCAAACACTTGTTCTCAACCAGTTCAGAAAAAATTACAACCAAGAAAGCTTAACAATATAAATAGATTGCAATAGTGGAAACTTGCAAGGACAGTAAGCATTTACATAAGAACAAAGAACTAATCCAGAACATGCAAATTAGTCTCACCGCCAAAAACTGAAAGGATTGGAATTGAGTGATTACCCTTTTGGAAGCAAACTGCTCTTAAGCAATCAAAGCTGCCCAGACCAAATGACCAATTCTGGAGCTGCACAGGAAGAGAAGACTTTGTAAGTCACGGTCTCCCAAGACAAATCATTCTGTGGTTGTGACTTGTTGCTCTGCATTAATATATAACTACGTAACAAATTCAAACGCGGTGTGGAAAATTACAGGACCGAAACAGACAGTCCCCAAACTCAAAGCTACTTGTTTAGTATGGTTGTCTCTTTTCCTCGAAAGAGCATGGAAATTTCACTCATTTACTGAAAGAAAGATCATTGAGTTTGATTTTCAAGTAGATTTTGACTCTCCCACCCCTATTGGAATAGTGCCATTGCCATATGTCCACCATTTAACGGTCAGCGGGGTAGATGTTTCTGATTTTATATCATGCATCACGTCCCTGTATCGAGCACTAAAATTCGGTTACTACAAAAATTTCGATGGTTTAAAAAAAATCATAATAGATATATTAAGAATACATCAAATTTTGATAGAAATTTTACTAAATTTTATATAAAACTTGTACATTCGATTAAAACTAGATTAAATATAAAATAACATAAAAATAAAAATTAATATCGGTACTTAAAAAAACAAAAATTTCAAAAAAATATCGAAGTTATCGTGGAGATTTTAGTCCTTGCTTTGTATAGATCCATTCATTTTTACGGTTTCTGATGTACCCAAGCTATGGCCAAGAAGCCATGGGAAATGTAAATGTTTTTGGCTCGAACAGTAACTAACTTTGCTAAGAGATAGTTTCCGAGAAGGAAACGGCTTCTATGCTTGGGCTTGGATTTGCTTGGATAGCCACCAGAGCTGGAAAAACCAAAGCCACAAAGAGCTTCGCCAAGTCGAGGCCAAACTACCAGCACCAGTAGTACTCTTTGTCGTGGCCGTCATTAGAAAATCTGATCAAAAACTCAGCCACCTTCTCCTTATTTTTCTCTCTCATCAAACCAGCCCATACCAAACCAATATCACATAGACGTTGGGGACAACGAGATGAAGCCGTACACAGAGGTTTCGCGCCGAGAGATGGTCAGACGGCGGCTCTAGTGGCTGTCCAAGCAAATCCAAGTAGTTTTTTTTTGCAAGCAGAGAAGCCGGGCCCTTCCGTGAAAGACAACATTTTCTCGAACAATATCAATTTTGATATATTAACGCAAGCCTGTTAACATGTAAGCGTAAGAGCACTCACAAATGACAACATCTACCTTGGATATCTTAGACAATTGACAGAGTAAGAACCGAGAGACACAGCAAAAGTCAAGTCTGCAACACTCATCTTTCAAGTTGTTTTGGTCACCAAAAATGTTGCTCCAGCATGCAGGCAGCATCTTTTAGCACTATAATAGGAAAGAATTTCTCGTTCCTGTTCAGATAACGGTGGAGTGTTTCAGATTTACCCAGTAGAGAAGACAATGAATTAAATACTCTGAATGAAGAACGAAACTCAATTAGATTATGTTTGCGGGTACTTTAGACTGAATCAACCACTAATACATGAAATTCAACAATCAAACCAGAACTTCATCAATCTAAGAACCAAAAACAAAGCTGTAACTCAGCTCAATCCAGCACACAACAAATCAGCATATAATTATATATCGTGTTTTGTAGCTCCACAACAAACCTGAAAGAAAGTTCAGTGCATAGAGCTACTTGTTGACAAAACGGAAGCTAAACTCATCCATTCATGGTTTTATAGTCACAAAACATCAAACTCTCTCGTCTACATAGATATAGCTTTATATGAAATTGGCAGGCTGGGTTTGAAATTTTAAGCTACACATGATTGAGTATACCTTGTGTAAGGCTCAAATGGAAATGGGGGCATTATTACTCCTAATTTACAAATGAAAGTGCCAAGCCATTGTCAACATTAAGCCACACTGAACTTGAAGAGACAATCCACTCGCTACCCCCTTATAATAACCACTTCTTTTTATTTCAAAGCTGAATGAAAACACAGCATTTGCCACAGAGCAACACTTACATCTTTCAACCCCAAGAAAGCATCAACGGGCATTGTTCTTGCGAGCTAGTTCCCGTGCCATCTCCCTCATTTCCTCTGGAGACGGAGGCCTCTCCGCCTCTGGTGGGTATACTATATAAGATCGCTGCACAAGAAAAGATACAAAGTTTGGATGATATGTCTACACAAACCAATTTTGATGATACTCATCGGCATGAAAAAAAAAGCATCGAAGTTATTCTAACTAAACTATGGGATAATACAAACTTCTGAACTCTGAACTACACCCGGCAAACTTCATTTCATCCTATCACGAACTACTCATTTGAACAATCCAATTTACCACTAATTCAAGGTACACATTATGAAACCAAAACAACATCAGTAACATAAACAAAGAACTCACATCTCCCATGAATCTCTTGATATTCTTACTGTTGTTGGCAAAAGTGTACATCATAACAATAGGAACCGCAACGTAGATCCCAAACTTAGCGATCTCCAGCACTCCCTTTGAAGTTCCCACATTAGACATTCTCACCTATTCAATCACAACCCAATTCAAATTCAATCACCAATTTCGCATTCCACTATCTGAAATTCCTGCTCATATAAATCAAACACAAACAGTCTCAAAGAATGCAGCTTTCGCTAAACCCAATGATTCCCCCAACTTTTATAATATCAAAAATTGTCCTAAGAAATTCTAAACCTATAATTCGATACCATAATTCTCATCGCAAACAAAAATAACCAAAATAATCGATGAGGTCATAGAAACCAACACAAATTGAAGAGAGCTATATTGAAAGAAGAAGAAGTACTAAACATGGGGAAACCCTAGAGATTAAACAGAAAGGCGTGAACTTACGTGAAGCTCGAGGATTAATGGATTATGGAGAGCAGCTCAATTAACCTAGAAAATTTGAGTGAAGACGAGGGATCACGACGTAAATTGGGATAATATGAAAGGCTATTCCCGGTATCTCGTACAATGTTATGGATGAGGAAGATGATACGTGGGAGGTTTAACTGAACGACAAGTGTTGGTTGGTGAGGTTTTACTTTCTTTTCACCGCGGTAAACTGGTTAATTTTTTTGTAACCCCAGTAGAGTGCCCGGTAATAACTTATTATCCAAGATCTCGGTTGAGAGCCCAGGTATGTGGAGGTTACTTCTTTGAATATTTTTCTTCTTTTTCTTCCCCTTTACAATTCAATCTCAATTTGTTTCCATCATATATAGGCAATGTTGTCTTCAAAGATTTTTTTTGGTTACAAACGAGACCAAAAAAGTCTAAGCAAGAAGACAAAAGACGAAAAATGTTTGAGCAGGAGAACCTCCTAACTCTTGTAACTGCAGCAAGATCATCAATGAAGGATTGAGCAGCATAGACAGGGGAATCAAAGGTAATCATGCCTAAATCAATGTTGTCTTCAAAGTTCATATTGGCTAATCTTGGTGGAGATGAGAATAAAACCTTGTATGGATAATATTATTATGGCATAGGTTGAATTCTTCTACCTTTGTTCAATAGGATCAAAAAACCTATGATCGCTACTATTCGGATAGTGTTATATGTCGGATCAAAGTTTGGTCTACATTGTCGAGTTTTATCCGATTAAGGTCTAACACGTTCAGTTTGAATTTGAGAAGAAATGAGCTGTGTCTTTCACTTAATTCACCTCCATCCGATCTCTACCGTTCTTAATGTGATACAACTGGTTTTATGGTTGTAGAGAGCTGTGGACTCGATCAAATATAAAATCTAAAAATTCGTATATGCATAACGTGTAAATAAATAGACTACAATCTTAATCATTTATATGTTTGGACTCCCCTTTAAATGTCTAATAAAGTCATAAATCTTAATCATCAACATCACATCGTGTATTTGCATTCAGTTCTTGCGCTCTCTATTTCTATCTAGATTCCGGAATCTCGCCCCATCTTTTAGATGCACTAAACTCTAAAAGAGCACTGCAGAGATGGTCGTGCTATTCCACATTTCCCAATGGCATGCATCAGGTTGCAGGTGGTGCTGATTTTATGCAATCCTCATTACAAACAGCCATGTTTATTTGATTGTCCTTTTCTAAAACTTACAGGGGCTGGAAACCTTGTGAAATGAGTGATTGGAAGCCAAGTCCGTAACAGACGCTCTTGTGTTTAAGCCCAGCCCGTTGTTTAGAAGCACAGCATTGGGCTAATGTGCATGTCTTCTAAAGATAGGGCTAAATGACTATCCGTTGTAGTTATATATGGCTATCACCTTCATGAAGTTGATTTGTTTTCTTTCAATTTGGGAATTTAATTTCTTTTTCTATTTTTGTAAAAACTCGCAATGATTATAGCTTTACGGTTGCTTTGGCTAGTGTATGAAAATCAATCGTAACTTTCATGAGTTGATGACATAATCAGAGGCGGATCTAGGATCCAAATGTGGGGAGGGTTTCAACTTTGACTGAAGGTCAAAAAAAAATTAGTATAATAATGCAAATTGTAGGAAGTATATTATAGCAATACAAAGTATAACTAACATGTAAAAGATGAGTAAAAGAAAGAAAAAAAAAGAGTGAAAGTAGAGGAAATAGAAACAAATTAAGTTCAAAGGTTAGGAGAAGAAACTAAAAAACAGTAAAAAACAATTAAAAGAAAGTGAAATGTCTTCACGAAGGCTCAAACCAATGAAGCAATGAGTTATAATACAAACTTTTAACCAACTAAACCAAATGCATCATTATGTACATTTTGTAATTTTTTTGGTTTTCAAATCTCACATGGGCTCTAGCCTAGTCAAGTCTGGACTAGATCCGTCTCTAGACACAATAAATTCATGAAAAATGCTTCGTGCTTCAAGGATGGAATTAATCTGGTTTTTTCTTTTTCTTAATTCGTTTTTTTAAACATAGGTTGACAGATTAAGTTCATGAAGATGATCACTAGCTAGCGATCGAGTCAGATCACTAGTTCAGACAATTCTGTTCTATTGCTGTGGGCTGCTGCCCAATAGAGCATATGTAAATATCTCTTTCTAGTTCTAGTCTTCTAGTTCTGCTTCCATTGATGTCTTTGTTTTTAATTACTTTAAGCAAATATATAATCGAGACTAATACAGATTTCCAAATCTAATGCTCGTCTTGGAGTGGTCTAAGAAAGCAACAAGCATCTAATCATGCCTGCCTTTTTGTTGGGGTCCAAATCAACACAACCTCCAATGCCTGCCGACTTGTTTTGAACGATACATTGTTAGTTTAATCCAACCATTAACGAGTGATTAGTTTAATTCGAGTGGTTATCAATACACAATTCCGTATGACATTTCGTTCCGGAATCAGAGTAAACTAACAACCATTTAAGATTTATTAGTCTGCATTCCGACTTTACCTTGAGGTCACTCGATACGATATTCGTTTCGTATATTCTTATAAATGATAGTCCTTAACTTACATTCATTCATTAATTAGGTTTATTTGATACCCTTGATTAATTTGTTTACTTAAATTAACTAAAGGAGAGATAAGGATGAAGATCGATGAAAGTATCCAACTGCGCGGAGATGTTGAAATGAAAACTGTAGTTAATCTTAATAAATTGTTGTGTAAATTTGTGTTCTATTTCTTGCTAAATTTCTTGTACCATATATATTTTCATTTCTTTCATGATCAGTTCATGAATGTTTTCTTTCGTATTTTGAAACGAAACGAAGCTTTGCGTTGCCAAGACAAGACTGAAAACGTAGCACCTATAATGTCTAACACATTTTGTTGTCCGTCTCAATGGTTTACAGGAAGTCGGGAACTAGAAATATCGATTACAAGTTTCCTAACTATTTGGAACAGTTTCCTTCTCTTTTTTAATACTTTCTCTTAAATTAGAATATATGTTGATTACACCTAAGTTGCTTAACAAATCGGTAAACTGTGTAGAAGCTAGTGAGCAGTTTAGTGAACAAATCTGTCGGCTGATCTTGTGTTCGAATATGAGCCGTTTTGATCAATCCTCTTTGAATTTTCTGACGAACGATATGGCAATCAATTTATATATGTTCGGTTCGTTCATGAAAAACTAGATTGGATGCAATGTATAAAACAGCTTGATTGTCACAGAAATGTAATGTTGGCTGCTACCTGTGACGTTGAGATCTCTCAATATATTTTGCAACCAAATAATCTGACAATAAGTAGAAGTCATGAAACGATACTCTACTTCTGCACTTGATCTAGATACAGTTCCACGCTTCTTTGTCTTTCAAGAGATAGGTGAATTACCGATAAATATGTAATAACCAGTAACTAACCTTCTAGTATCCTTAAAATGCGTCCAATATGCATCACAAAAGGCACGTAATTGAAGTGCACCTTTGGATAGCAACAATAGTCCTTGTCCCGACGTCTACTTTAAATAACACAACACCTTGTGTGCTACTTCTAGATCCAATACTCTCATTTTATCTATGAATTGAGAAATGATGTGTACTACATAAACAATGTCAGGTCTTGAAATAATGAGATAAATAAGTTTGTCTACCAATCTTCGATACTGAAATGGATTAGTAAGCAGCTCTCCATCCCTTTGTGTCAAAGCAGTATTATACTCTACTGGAAATTTAGTAGGCCTTGCTCGAAGGAATCCTGAATTCTCCAATATCTTCAATGCATATTTTTGTTGACTCAATACAATGTCTTGTTTTGATTTAGCCACTTTAATGCTAAGGAAATATTTCAGCACTCACATGTCCCTTAACTTAAACTTGCTTGATAAGAACCACTTCACAATATTGATTTCTTCGAGATTGTTTCCTACCAAAATAATATCATAGACATACAACAAGATTACAGTGAATGTTCCTTTGCAATTTCAAACAAATAAGGAATAATCAGACCAACTCTGATGAAAACTAGCTCTCTTTAGTTCATTAGAAAGCTTGATGAACCATTGTCTTGAAGCCTGTTTGAGTCCATACAAGGATTTTTGCAGTTTTTATATACGATTCTCCCCCTTTTCTCCGAAACCAAGAGAAAGTTACATATAAACATCTTCAGATAAATCACCATTCAAGAAAACATTATTTACATCAAGTTGGTGGAGATTCCAACCACGTAAAGATGTTAAAATGAGTAGGACCAGAACTGTAGTAAGCTTGGCAACAGGAGAAAAGGTTTCCATGTAATCAATGCCTTCAACTTGATTGTATCATTTTGCAACATGGCAGGCTTTGTACCGCTCTATACTGCCATCTAGATTGTGCTTGATCTTGTAAACTCATTTACATCCAATAGGACATTTGTGAGCAGGTGGTGAAACTAAGCTCCAGGTTTCATTGGTTTGTAAGGCATCAATTTGTGAGCAGGTGGTGAAAATAAGATGTAGGATCTCTATCCAGAGTTAGAGCAACAACAAACATGATTAGCAGATAATCAATTATATGAAAACACATGAGATATGGAGTGAGCCGTATCTCAGACCTTGGTCGGTAAAAATGATGATATAGTATGTGAGAGGAGAGCTATCTCGATATGAAAGTTTTGAAGTAAGCTTGATGTTCTTGTTGGCCTTGTAAAACGACGAGGATTAGGAGAATTATGTTGATCAGATTATCAGGTGGATTTGACACTGGAATAGTGGACGGAATTGGACTAGGAGGAATGACATAATTGTTTGGACAAGGAGACGTGTTTGGTCTAGGTGATTCTTGGAGTGAGGCTGCAACAGAATTTTGGTTGATAGGAGGAAATAAGTTTGCGTCATTCAAGTGGGAAGGAGTTAGAGTTTCGACGGGCTCTTGATGGCTCTCATTAACATTCCTAATATAGCTAGGGAAAGATGTTGTTGTGATAGGATATTGATTTTCCCGTGTAACAAAATCTGGTGCGCTAAGATTACGTGTAACACCCCGTCCCGAAATTAACATTTTTACCGGGATTAGACGAGTTACAGAGAATGGTAACCGCACTGTTAATTTTCCCCGAATTATTATCGAGATATTCTCAGTTTTGGGGAAAAATAGAATTAATGTCCCGAGGGATAGATTATGTTATTACGAGATCCCCGGTATGTCCGAAAGATTTTCCGGAGCTATGAGTTGTTAGTTACGAATTTATCGAATTTACGGAAGTAACAAATGATAAGTTACTTTACCGTAGAAAAAGAGGACTTTGCGTTAAGTCGAGAATTTGAGGGAGTTTTCTTCGGGAAAGATGTGGAGGACGTTAATACGAACTCGTGGGTATGTCCTATAAATTAATCGGAGTTCGTATGCGGAAGTTATGCGGGATAATGTGTTGTTACCGTACGGTAAAAGTAAATAGAAAAATATCTTTTTACTATTCACGGTAACTATTTGTTGGCAGATCTGGACCGTTGGATTTGTGAAATCAAATCTGGGCCGTTGGTTGGTATATATATATATATTTATTTGGGTGTTGACCGAGGGGAGGGGGGGATTTTTCTCTCGGTTTTCGCTCTCTCTTCCGGTTCTTTTTCTCTCCTCTCTCTCTCTCTCTGTCTCAGCTCGCCCAGGCGACTTGCGTCGTCTCCTACCACCAGGCGTCGAGCCACCACCCTCACCACACCTCCCCTCCTCTATCCACGAACCCATGTAGCCTCTGCAGGGGAGATCGATTTCAGGACGACTGTGTGGGCACAGTGAGCAGTGACGGAGCTCGACTAGCTCCTCCGTCGACCAGTCAAGTTTTGGCGTTCACCATAACCGGAGTTTCCTCTTTGTCTCTGGATCCTCCTCATGGCCTCAAGTTCGTCAGATGAGCATTGAGGAAGAATGTTCGATCGGATGAGGGCTCGGAGCTTCCAGGTGAGTGTTCAAATTCTCTGGTGAGCTTCTAGCCTCGATTAATGTATGGAAGTTGTTCATTTTGTTGTTGGTTTGTTGTTGATCGGAGAGGAGAGGGAAAGGGGTAGAATGGAGCCTGAAATCGACCGGCAGGCCGATCGGGGAGGTTAGGGTAATTAAAGGTTAAATTCTTGAGTTTTTACCGCGGTAGATCTGCTATTTTTATCATTTACAGTGGTTGTAAAAGGACGGAGCTGCCCCTGGCAGTTTAGGGTATTTACAGAGATGCCATCATGGTTGAAATTCTAGAAATACCCGTGTTAGTTTGAGGTATTTACAGGACTGCCACAATGACTAAAATACCCTTGGCAGATTTGTTTATTTACGAGACGGTCATTGAGGTTAAAAAGACCTTACTGCCCCTAGCTGTTTTGTATATTTACAGGGGCTGCCACTGAAGCTGGATTTCCTAAAATGCCCTTGGTAGTTCAAACTAATTACGAAACTGTCATTAAGGCTAAAATGTCCATGTTGCCCCTGACAGTTTTGGGCTAATTACAGGAATACCATTGAGGTGGTAATTCCATAAATACTCCTGGTAATTATAGTTATTTTCAGGGGTGCCAAGTAGGAGAAAATATCTTAAATGCCGTGGTTTGGTTTATTTACGTGGATGCCACTATGTTTTACATTCATAGTTTGTGTGATGGTTATTTATAATCGCGTATTTCCTTTATTTTTTTTCGTCTTGCCGTGTATGGATGTAATTGTTTTGAATGGTAGAATGATCGGTTTGAACCCGAGGGTTAGTGGGTCGGTGGATACCTCATTTGTGAGGTTAACTCAGGATATGCGTTAGGTGTATGCTATCCTCAGATAGAAAGCAACTGATAAATAGAATAGCGGGATTCGCCCGGTTAGGGTGTTAGTTAATACAAGAGCTACGTGTGGCTTGATCCCTGAGGACAGGGTACGTAGGCAGCCTGACCAGGATTCAGGTGCAGTCACAAATACTATTAGAACCCCTAGGTTCTTTAATTGGCACATTTGAGATTCATAGGTGAGAAACAGGATAATCTCCGGTTTGAGGTTTATTCCGGCACCGTTTGGACGGTTTGAATTGGGTTATGAAGAAAAGGGTTATCCTGGCTCAAGGGGGATTTCGAGTAAATCTCTCTTGTGTTGGGTCCCGCACGTCTTAACCCAGGGTTAGAGATGTAATCTTGGGTTGGGGCGTGAAATTACGCACTGACAATCCACATTTAATGGAAGGATTGTTGTTTTGTGACGTTGGAGAAGTATCAGAAAGTGATGAAGATGTGGGTGGATAATGGACAGGATCTTCATGAAATATCACATCTCGGGAAAATAACAGAAAAAAATCCTTTGAAATCATAGACTCGATAACCCAAGAAAATACACTCAAGCGATCTAGAGTCATTATGATATTATATTATGTATTCTCACCTAAACAAATTATATTTATTGACCCATGTTTTTTTCCTCTTCCTTTTCTTTCAAAAAAATATTATACTACATTTTAGTTACCAACCAAATTTCAGTTTGCAAATACATCATTTATACATTATCTTAAACATTTAAGGACAAATATTAACAAATTAGGACAAATTGATGTCTACATGTCATCTGTCACTATATATTTTATCAAATTACCCTTCACTACATATTCAATTCTCTGCTGACGTGGCACGCTGCTACTACCAAGTTGAAGGGTGCTACTGCTGTGTTGAAGGGTTCTACGTGATACTGCCCGAGTTGAAAGGTGATACTGTCAGCGATATTGCAATTTTTTCTGGTAATTCTCTAATGCTGAAGTGGCGCGCTGCTACTATGGAGATTAAAGGTGCTACTGTCGGGTCAGAAGGTGCTACTGCCGACATTATTCCAGTTTTTTCTGTCAATTTGTTGATGTTGTCGCACTACTGCCAGCTGAATACCTATTATTGGTCTACTATTGCTGAATGAACAATATCAACACTCATTATAGCAGCCCATTCGATCTAATTTTGAACTTGAATGAGATCATTGCCAACAGCCTCACAATCCAAACCTCAAGTCAACAGCCCTTATGCTGCTACTGTTCAAGCTAATGCAAGCATGTTGTTACTGTCAAATTGCAAAGCTATGGTTACTGATGTTGCTACAATTTAAATCACTATTACATTGTTGATATTGTGGAGGTTTGTGCTACTACGAGAGATAAAGGAATGAGAGAGACCTCATTATTTTAGCTAAATTCTTCCACAACTCAGTAACAATGATCTTATATCCAACACAAGATCAAAGCACCAACCTTATCCATCTCCTCAATGACCAAATCCAACATAGTCCAAAACCTCACAATTCAACTTAGTCGACCAATCCGTCGACATCGGCACATGAACTATGTTATATTGCCTCAAACACAGAGGAGATTAGGCTAGCTACTTGCAGATCTCGTAGACTGAAAAAATCAAGGCTTGGGCTTCATCGGAATCACTACAGCCACGCCGAAGCGATCCATGAATTAATGGATCATGGTTGATGATTTAGGGAAAGCTAGAGAGATAAAGACAAATAAAGGGTGAGCAGATTAGAGAGAGAGAGAGAGAAAGCAAATCAGATAGGTGAGTGAGAAAAAATGGAGACTTAATGACATTTTTTATTTTTGTAAATTTGTGGTGAAACTGATCATTTTCGTCATTTACTTCAAATCAAGTTAGCTGTTGTTGATTATGAAATTGAGTTAATGTTTTAATTTATCTAAAAATTATTATAAGTGTTTTTTTGTGTTTTTAAATTTATTCTACAAAAATTATGATGAGTCAATTACCTACTCTGCCCCCTCTCCTGACGGCCCGCCGCATATTCCAGCTGCCAACGGCGGCAACAATCTCCTGAACTAAGTCAGGACCCACATTTTGGTAATCCGAACGTGCCCAATTTCCGCGGCTTTCGCCGTCATCAGCCTCATAAAATTACGTAACTACCCTGCGACGCCAATTCATTACCTGCCCGCGCAATTACGTCACCGCACGCGTGACCTTTCGAAACGTTTCTATTTGTACGACGCGTCGTATGTCTGTACCTATTTGAGCCGATGTGGGAGGCCAACTAGTACAGTTGCACCCTGCAGTGCAGCCTGGTCCGTCCATTTATATAAGCCCTGACAAATTTGATTGCTGCATTTTCTTCGTTGGTTTTGGTCACTATCGACTTTGAGGCTGGTGCGGTGCCTATCACTTTCCTAAGTCTGAGGATGCCAGATTAATTGACAAACAAGTCTCCCCTGCTCACCAATCTCTGGTCAATCAATTCCACCCTAATCTTTGTTTTTCTCTCCATTAAAACCTACGGTTTAGAGCTTGAGAGCCGATGGGCTGATGTTTCAGTTTTCTTATTTTCTTAATTATGAAAATTTGGTTAGGGAGTAGGGGAGTGGCTTTGGTTCAAAAACCGACATATATTTGGTTGTTATTTACTCCGTAAAATAAACCAATTGTTGAAAGAAGTCGCGTGTTTTAACTTTTACTATGAAAAAAATAGAAATTAGAACTCATAATTTTTAATGTCAAGACTCACTCCTGAGTTAAACCCCTTTAACCCGAAGTAAATCATGTGAGGATCACCTTAAAGGAACTTCCTACTGAAACCCCCTTGAAATGGACAACCTTTCTTATAGACCAATTCAGCACTTCCATGAATAATTTAAATCAACCCTCAACTCCTAGAGCTATCCTGCTCCCCAAATCACAGCTACTTTTCAACAACCTATTCAACTATCTAACTTGGGGTAATCAGAGCAGTCTACATGTAAGTAATATCCAAATAAACTTACGGCGACAACAGATTAATTGGCTATGTTTCGTCTTCAATCTGGGATCGATCCAACACCCATATTCAAAGAAGGTAAAAAGGTAAATGGTTAAATGATAAAACTATTTTACCATAATGATAATTAAAAATTACCGAAAACTTCAAAAATTCACAGAAAATAGATGGAAGCTCCAAAAAATATTCTGAAAATACCCGAAGACTCGTGTCGACACGTACTATGACATGGAGTTCTTAAATGAGGAATTTATAGAATTTAGAAAAACACAAAAATAAACGTGGTCGTTAACTCGCGAAGTTACCGAGTGCGACCTAAACCTCAGTAACTCATCATTAACTACAGTAAAAACATGCGGGGTCTTACAGTATATTCAAGGAGGAAGACTGAAATTTTGTCTGTTAGCTAGAATATCAGCCAACAATTACACTGTAACTTAAAACTCAGTGGGCGCGTCAGCCTACACTTGCCAGTAGTTGGGTCCGCCAATGCTCTCAAGTTAAGCTCTATGTGTATACCAAATCTTTAGAGATATAATGTAAAATGAATGTAGAATTATTATCCATGAAAGATCATTTGAAAAGCTCATGTCAAAATAACGGATCGTCTATGTTACTCTTGTTGATATAATTGAAACAGTTTAATATAAGAATTATAATAATATGAAGCAAAAGAAATAAACTATATATTTATAAAAGGATAATTATGGAATAAAAGTGTTGTTCCGGGACATATAAATTAAACTTAAGAGGTCAAAAAATTATTAACTAATGTCAAAAAGAAAAGTGATGTGGAAATATATGAGTGATGGTGGGAGAGATCGATACATAAGATATATAAAAAGATAATTATGAAATAAAAGAGTTATAACCGGGCATATAAAATTAGGAGGTCTAAAAGAGTTGAAACAGTTCAATATAAGAGTAATAATAATATAAAGCAAAAAAAAATTATACACACAAGATAAATAAATAATTATGGAATAGAGGTGTCATAACAGAATGTATAAAAATTAAGAGGTCTAAATGATGGCGTAGCGGAATGTATAAAAATTAAGAGGTCTAAAGGATGATTAGCTTGTCAAAAAGAAATGAGATGTGTAAAAATATATATGAGAGAATGAGGGAATGAATGAGTAAAATAAGAAAAAATTATAAATCTACGTAAATCTTGTGTCTAGGGGGTCAGATTGTTTTCTTTACAATTTACATTAGACAATCTGTGCAAATCTATTATTTAATAAATATTTAATAATTCGTGTGTTTACTGAATAACTTCAGACTTTTATGGATTTAAAATCTTCATTTATAAATCATAATCGAATATCCTCAAATATTTTCGGATTTAAAATCTTCTTTAATAATACTAATTTAATACCCTCAAACTTTTAAAATTCATAAAAATCTTTAAAACACAATAAAAATTCAAGTACAATACATCCTCTTATGTGCAAACTCAAGGTAGATGGTTCTCTAGTCGACGCCTAGTTCACTTGGAGTGATTAACAAATATATATTTTTTGTTAATATTCAAAGCTGCATGATTTCGTCAAAAACTTGCTCTTCAGAGACTAATCAGTGTTGAAAAATCATGTTAAAATGTTTCTTTTTGATCACTAGACAAAATTAAAATTTAAACGTCAACCAGATTCAAATTTGTTGTGTTTTTTTTATTACCGATTATCATTCTGAGTTGATAAACATCATGATAAACAAAACAATGCGCGCCCTATAAGACGATAATCTAAACATTATACTTGCAAGGATCCACGGATTGGCCATCAAAGTGGAAGATACATTTATTTATATACTACCAAGATTAAGTTTTCCATTTGTTAAAACATATGTTTATTTGTCGGCACTTGATGATCTTGGCATTATACCCTTAACTATTATATGTTTTAGTTAGTGGACACTGCTTTTCGATTGATGTGTTCATCCTTGTTTGATTTACGTTATGTTTGTGACCTCAAATCTAGACTACGTAACAAACAAGTTAATTCCCTCATATCTCAACCAAAACCAATTTGCCTTCTTGCTAATTAAGCTAGTTTCTTAATCAGTATTTTGACCATGATTAACAATTTTTATTGACAACTCATGCTTATGTTAAAATGATTTGGAGGTTTCATCTATCGACCGTAAGCATATGCATTTAGAATCAAAATATCAAAACGAATATGGAATATCTTAAGTATATAATCAATGCTAATTAAGTAAAATGAGTTAATGATATGTCATTTGTCACAAAAATAAGACCTTTAATGATTTGAAATTGAATACTAACGCAAATCCAGATATTTATCGGTTGGAATTTCAAATTTAATGGTTGTCATCTTTCATATAAAATTCAACTTAATTTTAGTTGAGTTAAATTCATGTTCATTATCTTTGACTGTAACAATATCGATTTACATCAGAGTACAATTAAAGAAACAAAATTTCTATACAAAAGATGTTTTATTTTTGAGTACACTCGTCTAACAAAAATCGAATTTTGATGGCGTAGTATCCGTTAATGAGTGTAGAAGGATCTCATAAGTTACCTTAGTAAAACCGCCTACCAGGTTACAGCTATTTTCGTTTTTATTAAATTAGAAATAGAGGCTCGTCGTTGACCAAAATCTTGGAGGAAGGGTAAAATAGGGAAACAAAAAACTATCTGAAGAACGACAATGCTATAAAAGGCGAGACCAAAGCAAATCATACCTAGTCGTTCAATACTCTCTCACTTACTCTGCGCCTCCTTCCCCCAACCCAGCCATGGGCCGTGGGCCCCCACCACCCGCCGCCACCTCCACCACCACAGCACTCCTCGGAAAGTACCAAATGGGCCGGATGCTGGGCCGGGGCAGCTTCGCCAAGGTCTACACGGCCCAAACAATCTCCGACGGCACTCCGGTAGCTATTAAAATCATCGACAAGCTCAAAACCCACGCCGCCATGGAGCCTATGATCCTCCGGGAGATCTCCGCCATGCGCCGCCTCCAGGACCACCCTAACATCCTCAAAATCCACGAGGTCATGGCCACGAAGTCCAAGATCTACATCGTCGTGGAGCTCGCCACCGGCGGCGAGCTATTCGCCAAGATCTCACGGCACGGCAAGTTGCCGGAGTCGCTCGCCCGACGCTACTTTCAGCAGCTAGTCTCCGCCCTCCGCTTCTGCCACGAGAACGGCGTCGCCCACCGAGACGTCAAGCCGCAGAACCTCCTCCTCGACGGCAACGGCGACCTCAAAGTCTCCGATTTCGGACTCTCCGCCTTACCGGAGCAGATCAAAAACGGCCTCCTCCACACCGCCTGCGGGACTCCGGCGTACACGGCGCCGGAGGTGCTCTACCGGGTCGGGTACGACGGGTCAAAAGCCGACGCGTGGTCCTGCGGCGTCATCCTCTTCGTCCTCCTCGCCGGACACTTGCCGTTCGACGACTGCAACCTCGTGGCGATGCACAAGAAAATCCAGCGCCGGGATTACGTCATCCCGGCGGCGATTTCGAAACCGGCACGGCGGATCATATACCAGCTCCTCGACCCGAACCCGAACACGCGGCTGAGCGTGGAGGCCGTGATGGAGAAGGCGTGGTTCCAGAAGGCCATAGATCTGAAGCTAGTATCCGACGGCTGCGATTTGTTTGAATCGGAGAAGAAGCCGGCGGCGAAATGCGACGGCGTTTCGGGGATGAACGCGTTTGACATAATATCCATGTCGTCGGGGCTGGACCTGTCGGGGCTGTTCGAGGCGGAGAGCAGGAGCGAGAGGCGGTTCACGGCGAATGTGGCGGCGGAGAAGGTGGCGGAAAGGGTGGGGGAGGTTGGGGAGAGGATGGGGTATAAAGCGGAGAGAGGAAAGGGAGGGATGAGCGTTGGGTTGGGGAAAGGAAGAGGGAAAGGACGACGTGTCGTTTTGGTGGTGGAGATGATGGAGGTGGCGGAGGGTTTGGTTTTGGGGGAGGTCAAGACGGTGGAGGGTGGGGTTGAGTTTCCGGAGCTGCATTGGGAGGACTTGAAGACTGGGTTAGGGGACGTCGTGGTGTCATGGCAAAACGGTGGCGTTTAGAGTGTGGTGTACATAATTTCAATCGGAGCTTATTGGATTTAATTAGTGATGTAAATCGGATTAGTTTGGAGATGTATGTCGCTCGTTAGTTGATTAATCAAATTTAGTTTCATTTTCTCCTCTACAAGCCTACAGAGGCCAAGTTCTCCTGTTGAACAACAGCAGAGAGGGCTGACATCCAAGCTTGCAAACCACTATACTTGAGCTTTCCCACCGCCTGCTTTGAAAGTCCAGATTTTACCAAAACAAGTCCCAGTGATTTGAATGTGCATTCGTCAGGTTCAATGCCTGCCTTCATCATTTCCTTGAAGGTTCCCACCACCTCTTTGAATCTTCCACATGTAGCATACAACCCAATAACATTATTATAACTCAGCACGTCAGTTAAAAGTCGCAGTTCCCTCATCTGCTTCGCAATCTGAATGGCCGCCTCAAACCTCCCCATTCTCTTATACATGCACAACATCATTGCAAATGTAAACTCATTTGCATCCCCCTTGCTCTTCAAGCTCTCAAAGAGTTCTTCGGCTGGTTTAACCATGCATCGCTCGCTATAAAGATCAATCATACAATTTGAGGCGTATATAGCAGGACCGTCTGATGCCAGAACAAGTTTGTATGTTTCTTCTGCTTCTTTCAAAAGGCCAACTTTAGTATAGAGCTTGATTAAGGTATTGTAAATAACTGTGTTCCCAGGGAGACCTGCCCTTTTCATTGCATCAGAATAACTGAGAGCCTCTTTAACACTTCCAACTTCAGCAAAAGCATTTATCAACACCCCAAAGACAATAACATCAGGCTGCACACTGAATCCAACCATCTGTTTATAAACTTCCTCCGCCTTTTCCAATTGACCTAATTTTGCAAAGCTTGATATGACAGCACAATAGGGGATGCAATCACGTACCAACCCTGATTCGTGCATCTTCTTCAGATAAGGCATTGCAGTATGTGGCATATCACCACTAGCTAAAATTTGTATCAGAGAACTATAGCTAAACCTGTCTGCAATTACACCATGACTTTCCATGCTATCAAACAACTGGCAAGCTCTACTGTAATGTTTGCGAACCCCATAAGCTTTGATCATCACGTTGAACTCAAGGACACTCAACTTCTTCACTTCCCGGCAGCAATTGAAAACTTTTTCAGCTTCCGAAATATGCCCACGCTCTCCATATGCATCAATATTGGCAGCATAGCAATCAGATCCCATTTTCCCTGAGAGATGAAATCTCATGAACCAAACCCAAGACTTCTCAAGCATCCCAGATTCTATGTACATCCTAGTCAGAGCCGTATGAGTGAACTCATCAATCTCAAGTCCCCTTTCATCCATCTCTGATACAAGCTCTTCAGCTTTGCTAACCATGTGCCTCACAGAGTATGCATACAAAAGGGTGCGGTAACTCACAGGGTCTGGCTCAAGGCAAGCCTCCTTCATCTTTGCAAAGTAGTTTGTAGCCATGTCTATATTATCATGCCTAGCATGGAGGGAAATCAGAATATTATAAGTTCTCGTGTCTGGTGGACATCGAACCACTTCCATCTTCTGCATAAGTGAATCAACTTCTGAAAGCTGACCATGATTACCACAAATGTGAATCATAGTATTGAAAGTTACCGTAGTTGGAGCAATCCCTTCCCTCAGCATGAGTGCAAATATCTCTGATGCTTCTTTTAGCCGGCCAGCCTTTCCATGAGTGTCGATCAATGTGTTATACGTATGTGAGCTCAAAGAGCCATGAGAATGCAATGAGCTCTCTGACCATTTCTCAAAAAACTCCTCAGCTTTCCGATAATCCCCTGCTTTCTTATACAACTGCAGCACAATGGCCATAGTAACCTCATCAGGCTTCATTCCTTGCTTGGTCATCCTCTGCAGCCAAACAAGCGCTTTCTTCTCAAACCCACCTTTACTATAAACATCAATCAAAGTCCCATACGTCGAGTTAATAGGCTCTATTCTCTCCACATTCATCTCATCCCAAACACTCCTCAAATGTCTCCACTCCCTCGCCTTCCCCAGAATCCTAAGCACTATATTGTAATGAATAACATGAACCTCATAACACTCTTTCCTCTTAAACCACTCGAAAATCTCCAAAGCTCTCACCCAACTCCTCTGCTCCTTCAAAATTATGCTCCTTTCTTTGTTACTCAGCCTCTCCTCCCACGGCTTCAGAGCCTCATCCAAGTCCTTAACCTCCTTCACCGCCGTCAACATCGCCGGAATGCACCCACCGTAACTCAGCCATTTCGTCGAACACTTGGTCTGCACTTTCTTCACATCACCATTCCCACCCAACTCAACCCCAAGCTCCTTCCTATCTCCAAACCCATCACTACCCACATCTTCTAACTCCTTTTCTTCATCTGGGTTCTTCCCAAAACCCCGTTTCTTCAACCCAACTCCATGAACAACACTCCCGCCATTACCATTGTTGGGTCTGCGAAATTCACCAAAACCCTTCTTGAGCCCTCCTCCGTGTAGCACTCTGTGCTTCCTATCTCTGGTTATGAGTTCAAGTTTCTCCAGAGGAGGGAGTCCTGTGTTGGGTGAGGCTCTTGTGGAACCCAAAATGGGGAAGCAAGTCGTGTCCAGCTGGAGCTTCGCAAGCATTGTTTATTAGAGTGATGGAGAAGTCTTGTGGTTTTTTGTTGAGTATCAGAGGCTGGATTATGACATGGTTTTGCTCAAAGTGGCTATGCAAATTTGGCGGGGTAGGAGAGAGTTCAATTCTGGCGGAAGAGGCAGAGAAGGCTTTCTAATTTTAAAAAGTTTAAGCGAGAGATTGGTTACGCTACATCATCATAGTCAGGACATACCTGTAACCAATCTTAAAGGACTGACAGTGAACACGTGAGAAGGCTTTTATAAATGGATATGAATCCTCTGCTTGACTGCTTCCATCAATCTGTCTTGTTTTTTCTTCACTTTGAACCTTGGCCATTTCATGGTAAATCTTAGGCTCTTGAGATTAGACTTATTGATTAGGTAAACACCATTGTTACGTAAAAGAACTGTAAAATGCATTTAGGAGCTGATCTTCTCATTTTATTAGAAGTCACAGATGGTGAATTACCAAGAGAAATACGATGCCTGAAAATTTAATAATATCTTATAAAATGGTTACAACTTAAGAATACAATTTTTTTAATTTCATCTCTTGGGATATGACTTTGGTGAACACACATTAATATATTTTTTCTTTAGTACTCCATCTACCAAATCAAAGGCGGTTGTATGTGATACGTTAAAAACCTTTTCGAGTAACAAAATCTAATAAGAAAAGGTTTAACCATGATCACAAAAAAAAACTAAACGCATGTGTGCTACTCCCTCTTACATATCTTTATATCAATCAGAGAGCTAGGATTGTGAAGACATTTCTATATGTAAAGACATTCCTCCTTATTTTTACATTCTTATATGTTTTTCACATGGTTCTCAAATTGTTTGAGTCAAAATAATATTTCTTGACGAATGCTGACTCCTCGAGTCCATTGGACCGATTCTTGCGGTCTAAGTAATTGTAAAGATTATTTTTCAATTTGAAGTCATGTTTGACATGGATTTGCAGTTGCTTAAGGATTCTTTCTATGATCCGATTAAGATTTGATATGCCTTGATCCGCAAGCAAGAACAAATTTTAGTGTTCACTATATAAATGGATCAGGGTACAAGAAACAATCAATCTACATCTCAATCAAACACAATTTTTGCACATTGTAAAACAAGCCTTTCCCGAAACACCTTTACCAGAAAGATTCCCCGAGTCTTTTTGTATCACCAAAGCCTTATCTGTAGGCATTCCCCGCTACTACTCACCAAAGCCCGACCAGTCGGCAGTTTCCGCTTCTACCTCACCAAAGCCTCATCCGTAAGCATTACCCGCTTCTACTCACCAAGCCTCATCCATGAGCAAACAGTCCACCACCACTTCATAAAGCCCTATCTGTAGGCGAATACCCGTAAAACCATTGTTGGAGTGAGAATTCTAGCAAATATCCCCGGTTTGTCAAGGAACCTTTTGGCGAACGACTTACAATCCTGATTTTTAGCTCTGCTCAACCACACCGGTCTGAGTAGGAAACGTCTACTTCACAAGAGGAGGAGAAAAATTCTAGTTGCTCTTCAACTAGGTCTAAGAAGAACCTAAGTGTTGGCCTGACCAGCGCCCGTACGACAGTTGTTTGAGAAGAAGATAGAAGGCGAACAAGCATCAAGATCAAGGTTGTACCTGACCCATAGGTACTGGTACGCCTCAAGACTGGTTGTTCGAAGAAAATCCATTTTCACACCGAACATTTGGCACGCCCAGTGGGACATAACGTGTTAGGATTGTAGAAGAAACGAATTCGCGTTTCGGATGATTACCAGTCAACTGGCTGTAGTGAGGTGATCATGGACGACGAGTTGAAGCAGAAATTGAAGGCTATCATTGAGCAAATTAATAAAATCAATGCAACCGCGGATCGGATAAATGCTTCCATAGATCAGCCTAACAAAGAAGTTAAAGCAGCCAATGAGAAAACAACAACGCTGCAAGATGAAGCAAACTATGATGTTTGCAATACTAACCAAGAGGTTTTACACTCTCAAGAAGTAGAACCTAAAGCTGACGACGATACTCTCGCCAAAGAGGTTGAATCGGTTTTTGGTCAATCTAGTGGCGAAATCTTTTCTTTGGTCATGTCAGAAAAAATTAATTTGTCAATATGTGGTGAATCTCATGAGGAGCACAACAATGAAGTCGACAACCAACAAAGCTGCTCCAAAAACGAAGTCATTCCGTTCGGGCATGATACTATGTATATGGACACATGTAAAGCAGAACAAATGGTTCTCAATGATGTTTATAGCAGGAATATGTCATTGTCTGAGGCAGAAGTTAAGTCACCAATATGTGGTGATTGCTATTTTGATATTAACACGGAGACAACCTACGATGAATACGATATGGATTATATATTAATTCTTGGCTCCAATATTAGTATGTCTCGTATGCAGGAGTTCGACTTGTATGATTCTCTTGTTTTTGAAGATATAAACCAGCAAGTGGTTCTTTGTGAAAACCAATATATGGTTGCAACTATACATAACATGCACCACGACATAGTAGTCGGCGACAAGGCGAATTTCCATACCGAGTCATCCGCGAAGGTGCAATTGATGATCATGCTTTGTCAAATAACAATAAAGATGCATGGGGGGCTATGCAGCAGTCACTTCAGGGTTTTCATGTTGATGACACCAAACATCTTTGTTCAATACTTGGAGTTTCTCGCCGGAGAGAATCCCATGCCGCTAATGTCAAAATGTCAAAGCTTGGAGTGAAGCATTGGTGGCCTCCCCCGTGGCCATACGAAGGTTAACTAATCATGTTGAGTTTCTTTCTTCACTTTAATTCTTTGCCTTTTTAGTTTCATTTCAATTCTTGCATTGAAAAATAGAAAATACAAAAAGAGATTCTGTGTTTTGCTGAAATGCAAGACAATGTTCTTACCTGATAGAGGTTTGAATTCTATCCTATATTATTAGAGACATATTTCTGAGGTCTTAGATGCACGAAACAATATATGTGTTTCATAATTACAGTCATTATGTCAACAGAATACAGAAGATTTGAAGCAAGAGTAGTTCAGCAAATTTGCAGCAGCAGCTTCTGTGTTGCAACTTCACGGAATAAATTGGAAAGATCCAGGAAGAGTTAGAAGGCAAGCTTCATATACACGAAAAGCCCTGGATGTCTACTTTCCAACGCAATTTGCGGCTTGCAATTTCAACGATCCAAGGAGTTATGGTAGCTTGAGTCCCAGAAGGTCAGAAGACACGTTTTCAGCAGCCTATACTACTGTGCAGCAACTTCGTTGAATCACTGGGGATGATCTACTAAGAACTAGTCTTCGAATTGTATATGTGTGGAAAGCCCTGGATGTCTAGTTTCCAACGGAGTTTACGACTTGTGATTCCGACGTTCCAATAAAAAGTTATTGCAGTTTGAAGATAGGAATGTCATGATGAACGCAAAATTGACAGCATGTATATATACGTGGCAAATGGGCATTAAAAGTCTTGTTTGGCTGGCGAATGTATACTTGTGCCTTCTATACATGTTCTTATGTGCTTAGGGAGCTTGAAACTCCAGATTTGCTATCCTCATTCGCCTAACTATGGACATCAAAACCAAACAGTTGTAGTTTAACTAATTTCAGTGGCAGCTTCTGTACAGTAACTTTACAGATATACCTGGGAAGATCCCGAGTGAATCAAGAGAAAACTGTATATTGGTGGAAATGTATGGATGTCTAGTTTCTAACGAAATTTACGGTTCATGATTTCGACATTCCAGGAAGAAGTTATGGCAGTTTGAGTACCGGAAGGTCAGAATGCTCGGGAATCTATGTCTTGTGTTTATGACTGTGGCGAACGGACTTGTAGGCAGTAATAGCTTGGCGAATGCACACTAGAATGTTCTCTATTCATGCTTACATACTTGGGGAGCTTGAGACTCAAGTCTTGACATCCTCTATTTGCTCAATTCGGATACCAAAACTGTGAAACCAGGATTCCTTTTGAAACAACAATGTGTTTCTTATAGTCAATTACAGTGGCTTGTATTTTATCATATTTAGGGTTGTGATTGACCAGAAGTATTACCGAGGTGTTCATATACTGGGGGAGTTAGCTGTTGCTCTACGATTACATGAAAAGTGTTACTCTCTGGCAGAATCTCTTGTGCAAGGTTTAAGGTTCCATAAAAGGAGAATGGTTTAAGGTTCCATAAAATTTTGTCGTCTAAAGTTTAAAATTTCATTGCTTAAAGTTTGAAAATTTCGTCGCTAAAGTATTTTAGATGACGAAAAAAATCGTCACCTATGGTCTCTACTTTAGCCGACGAAATTTTCAAACTTAAAGCGACAAAATTTTAAATTTATATATATATATATATATATATATATATATATATATATCGGTTTTGACTAGAATCCACAAGGTCGATCTCGAATCCACGAGATTTTGAAAAAAAACTCAAATGTTTTGTTTTATAAAAATATAAGAGTACCAAAACAACTGATAGAGACTCCTCATATAGAAGCAAATAACCCTAGGGCTACTAACAACGAAAGCTAAAAGCTCATAGATTAAAAGAAAATAAAGTCCAAAACAAACTAATTAAAATAAAACCATACAAACTAATAAAAATAAAACTTAAAAATAATTAAATCATTCTTTTAGAAGCCCAACGAACTTGAATGTCCGAAAATAATTTGTCATGATCAAACGGTTCTCAAATCTTTATTTTTTGTCAGAAAGTGACTCCCTTTCGTTCCACATCAGTCTTTTACCCGATGATGACAATCTTTAGTCGACGAGGAGAAATTTTCGTCGGCTAAAGTGTACGTTAGCCGACAAATTTTTTTCCTCGTCGACCTGTTTTTTCCGTCAGCTAACGTTGTTTTTCTAGTAGTGTTATCTAGGTTATTTGATTCTTAGGTAATTTCACATGATTCAATTTCTACCGGTGCCTATGAGGATGTATCATGTTCATGTTGTAATTCGACTTTCAACATCTTTTTATCAAAAAAACATCTCAATTAAAAATAGTTATTAATTATATCTAGTTTTTAAAAATGTTTGATTTATATTTAAGAGTGATTAAACATACATAACTTTTCTGACAATATGAACGTTACTAAGAACCATAATAAAATCTTCACTCACGACCACAATATATATGTATATATTGGTTTATTTATTTCTATTTCTTCCCAAAAATTGATGATAGGTTCTGTGAACCTGGTCGATTGTCTGTATTAGCCACTATAAAAAGCATGTTGCACATAGTACATTTCTACCAAGATACTTCTTCAAAACAAATTAGCATGGGTTTCTCCATTGGAAGAGCAGTGATGATGATGTTGCTTATGTTGTTCTTCGAAATTGGTTGTGATGCACACTGGACAAAACATGTAAGAATCACGAATCAATTACAAGGCATGACTCTCAACGTTCACTGCAAATCTGATGACAATGATATTGGTCTCCAAACACTTGCCCCTAATGCTTTCTTCCAGTTCAGCTTTAAATCTAGTTTTATAGGGGACACACTATTCTACTGCAGTTTCCAGTGGCCTGGTGCAGAAGAATGGTTTGATGTATATGAGGGCAGTAGAGACCTCAAAGCTTGCAACCAGTGTTGGTGGTCTGTAAGAACGACTGAATATGGCCCTCATCCATGTAGGATGGACTGGGGCAGCGGCAAATATGAAATTTGTAAACCGTGGAAACAAAAGTCAACCATGAGTTTGCACTGATTTGTGTTGTTTTACTTTTACGAGTTGTTATTGTTGGAGATGTACAATAAAATCGTTTGTTTGAGTGTCAGTTTAGGAATTCTTCACATTTGCAGTAATAAGAACTTAGGCAAAACTTTTGTTTCATCCCTCCAATCCGTGTCTTGTTAATTATTTAGTTATAACATATACCTAGTAAGTCTGAACCAGGACGCAGTTTAGATGTTAACTTTTAACACAACAAATGCAATGTAGAAATATCCATGTCGCCAAATCACCTCATCATACGCAGCAGTTGTGCATTGATATTAATGTTTCAAAGATATAAGAAACGACTGCTTGAAGGTGAAGAATCTGGTTACAAGTAGGGCACATCTCTCATACTAGATATGAATTTACCAAACAGCTATTTCATGATGGATCTTTATTAATTTTTAGTTTTACCCTGAAAAGAGTACCATTAAAATTCCAAGGTTCTGCTCATCTAGAACAAATATTTCTTAAACCACACGCCGATATTAAGAAAGCTCTCAAAGTCGGATTGGGGCCTGCAAACAAGAATTTGGAAGAGATTAAACCTGATCATGAATTATATATGCCTGTAACTAATGAGTTGAATGCACTAGGGAACATGTGTTTACCTGTCAATTGGATGGATGTCATTAGGGAACAAAATGACTTTGACAGCGACTCCCTTGTCCTTCAAAGCTCGAGCATACTGCAAATAATAAACATTCAACTCTCATCTCTTCTCACATAACTACAGTTTAGTAGTCATCTATGCATCAAAGTTTCCAACCCCACAAGGCAGCAAAGGAGGTTACATAATTTCTTTTAAAGTAATTCGAAGATGCCAACTGTTTTTGAATTGTTGTTTCAGTTACTTTATTATCCAACTGCTATTGTTGTCAAATCATCGAGTAGGATTACAATGTTAAATGTCTAGTTGCGCAGAAGGGGAATATAGCTTACTTGCAATCCAGTGGAAATCGGAACGCGAAGATCCTGAGCACCCAAAAGAAAAAGGGTGGGTGTTTTGACCTGCAGAGACATCAAATTTAAGATAGTTAGAAACAGTGAACTCCCCAGAAGATATCATTTCAAATACTTCTAAGGGAAAATCAGTTTTATATTCTAGGCACTGAAAAATATCAAATTCTTCAACCCAGTAAAATTTAGGGAAACAATACTATCCTAACCCGTTATTGATTCACTTGAATTAGACAATCTCAAAGGGTTCAATCCTGCATGTATGCATTTGACAACAAAAGACACATTGAAAAAAGGGCCACTTCCTGGACATTTGGGCTACTTAATGATTTATCTCCCCTTATATCAACTTTGTCTATGTTTCATTTGAATTAATAATCATCGTCAGTACTCCCGTAGTGACTGACCCACGCGGCGTATGAGTTAGGGCGAGGCTGATCAGAAGGGATTTGATGTTCCAGAGCAAGGTCGTTGAGAGGACTTGGTGCGTTGGCGAATGGAAACCCGGTAATTGTATACACATCCAGCAGGGTGATACCCATTGGGCCTGCGGGGAGATGGAAGGTGTTTGATGAAGTGTCCCAGAAACAGACTGCTGCTGCCAGGGGAGCTCTGTTGCAGCCAGACTTCAGGGAGAAGCAGAGGTCAATAGGATCGGCGATTCCAACGGCCTGCCATCGTTCAAGGTCTTTACTACGGCGTTGTTGGTACCACTGGATCTCGGCGTCATTAGTGTTCGGCCACTGCCCAAATCTGGTTTGGGCGTCTGACTTCTGCCAGTCGACGAAGGAAGCTTCTTCCTTGCGAAAGATTAAAGGGGGAATTCGGGATGCATGTTGGCGGAAAGGCAGTTCAAGTGGGTTTGGGAAGACATCGACCCAAGGACCCAGGTCGCAGGTTTGATCAATCTTAACTTTCAGCCAAGAATCCTTGTGTTTTGGAGCAGGTCGGAGGCCAGCCATGGCTTGGACAAAGTCTAGGGCTTTCACGCTCAGAAGGGGTTCTGGGTGCGGTTTTCACAGCAGAGAAGGTGTGTTTGGGTGCCATTGATTTGGAAGTAGGAACGGCGGCGGATTATCTCAGGAAGGTTTGAAAAGAGTTGCAGAGGGAAATGATGGTTGAGTGTTCTGAGGAGTTTGACAATGAAAAGACGTTTGCTTTTGGTTAAATCAATGCTAAGGTATAGCTCTTTTCGATTTTCGCAAACGGGCTTAATCTCAAGAACTGGGGGGCAATGTTGGATCCAGAAGTAAAAAGCCCATTTATAGAAAGGCAAGTGGACCGATGCCTGCGGTCAAGGAGGTCAGAGGACGCTTGGAGAGTCAAAAGCGCTCGCAAGGAGCACAGTAACAAAGTACGCTCGCGAAAGGAGATAATTTGTTCACAGGGGGAAACGCGCTCGCGAAGCGGGGCGTGTGTTGGCAAAATGCGTTCGCGGTTGGAAAAGCGTTCGCGAGAGTATTATAAGAAGTTAGACACGTGGTTGCAGGAGGGTAAGTCACCACCAGAATAGTGTTGGGCTTACACGATTGGGCTTTAAGAGTTAGTCTTGCACTACAAGAAGGATTATTTGAGGCCATACCTTGATTCGCAAGGAAACATCTACCCTAATATTCACTATATAAAGGGTTGAGGTGCAAGAGAAGAGGACAACGACATCTATCAACAAACAGACAACAACTTCGCCACGCGAAAGTCTTCAAAGCCTCTCCGGAGCAACCAAGCCTGATCCGTCAGCAACCGTAGCCTGATCCGTCAAGCTGCACAAGGGACTTAATCCGTTAAGTCTGACAGGTTTCAATCCGTTGAAATCTCTCTACTCCCCTGTTCGATCCGCTGAGCAGTATTTACTCCCACAAACAGTTCTGGAGAACCCGTTCGCCAGTCCATATCCTGCATATCTTAATACCCGCTGCTTAGTGTTCTTGCATGCTAAGTAAGATTCGGCCATCCACAAGGGGTGGAGAAAAATCCTAGAGGGACTTTTCCCTTGTAGGTCTGAGAAGAGAACCCAGCACAGAGGAAGAAGATCGGCGTCTGTCACGGTCGCTGTGAGAAGAAGTCAGAAGAGGGAAGCAGATAGCATCCAGCTTCAAGGTTGTACCTAACCCAAAGGTACTGGCACGCCTAGCACAAACTTACAAGCCGGTTGTTTGAAGGACTGCAAATTCTAGACCAAACATCTGGCACGCCCAGTGGGACTGTGTCAAGATTACAGGCTTCAGCGAATACCGAAAGGAATATCCTTCGTGTTCCAAACCAGAACACATAACCGCAAGGCCACATAACTCGGCTCATTGTAGGAAACTATCTACAGAACAAGCCATTAGCAAGTTTGGTGACATGGCTAACGAAGGTCAGTCACAGAACCTTATTGAGCACGTTGGAGCATTGAGCTCATCATTGGATAACCTGACTAAAGGTTTCCAGGAGGTCCGCGAGCGAGCCCGGCAACAGGACAAAAAGGCCGAGGTTCAAGACCTGAGATATACTGACCTAGCAACGAAGATGAACGAGAATCAGCAAGCGCTGAATAAGAGGATGGATATGTTCATGGAGGCTTTAAATGCCAAAAGAACTGAACACCATATCCGCCAACAGCCTCCAGAAGAAGAGTTGCTAGAAGAGGTTGATCACCAGGTGGACAGAAGAACCGTGCACCGAGAGGGATTTGGCCCACTTCGTTTGGGTGATGAACAATTAGCGGTGCACAATAATCAGAACCCTGGAGGGGCTAGAGGACGACAGAGGGCTCCAAGGCAGCAACCACGTCGTTCACCAACACCGAATCAAAGGAGACCTCAGCTGGACTGTGATGTGGTCCAGAATATGATACAGGAGGCAATAAGGGCAACTCCCGTCGTTGCTGTGAACACTGCATACGCACATCCGTATCCAGAATGGGTGGCTGAGAGCCCATGGCCAGAACATTATCGACAGATAAGATTCACTTCGTTTTCAGGAGAAGGATCTGAAGACGCAGCCACCCACATCGCAAGATTCACAGGCGAGTGTGGACCATATGGTGCGGACACCGTTTTTAAGTTACGCACGTTTGGAGCCTCATTGTCAGGGTCAGCACTGACCTGGTACACCAAGTTGATACCAAGATCGGTCCCTGACTGGAACGTGATGGAAACCATGTTTAGAACCACATTTGGAACTGTGGAACCAGAGGTTGACTTGTCTTCTTTGACAGCTATGTATCAGCAACCTATGGAGTCATCTGTAGAGTTCCTCAAGAGGTTCAAGATTCAGCAGGCCAAGTGCAAAACTCCAATCCCGGAGCCTGACTTGATCAAAATTGCAATTCGAGGGTTGGAGAAGAGGCAGAGAGCAAAACACCACGATGGAATGTTCTCTAGCATGGCTGACCTAATGAACAGGGTTGGCAGTTACCAGTACTTCCTGAATGAGCTGGACGAAGACGCTAACAATTCCAGGAATAACTTGGCTCTCATCTCAGGAACGCTGAGGCCCAGAATGCCTCCAGCAAGGCACAAGACTGTGGGGGCAATATATTCCCATATGGATCCCTACTATTCGGCCCCACAAGCTATGCCTTATGCAGACCCATACATGATGGGCTATGAGGAAGAAGTCGCAGCAGTTGAGTTAGCAGGCAGACAGCCCATCAAGTCCCAGGTGTTGAAAATGTCTAAAGAGCCAGTAAAGATTTCGTTCGCCGCGTTTGCCAAGCCGGAGTACGAGTCCTATACATATAATGCACACAAGGCACCGGAAATTTTGGAGGATTTGACGGCATTGGGGAAGGTAAGGAATGACTTTGGACCTCCCCCTACACAGGAACAGCTTAAAGGAAAGAAGTACTGCAGGTTCCATAATCTCTGGAACCATAACACATCAGAGTGCATTCGCTTGAAAGACACCATCCAGACTTGGATCAACGAGGGAAAGCTCGGAGCGAATGAAGAAAATACTGCGGCTTGGGTGGACATTGATCCTTTCCCCACAATCAATATGGTTGACCTAGTGCCATATGAGGGAAAGAAGGAGAAGCCGCTGCCAGCAAGACCAAAGTTCAAAGAGTACACTTACGACGCCAGTAGGGCTCATGTTATCCTGAACAAGCTGATTGTCGCCAACGAGGTGGCCATCCCATGGGGAGTTTACCCCCGGAAGAAGCCATAGCTGGTAAGATCTATTGTAAGTTTCATAACTTGTGGACTCACAAGACTTCTCAGTGCATGCAGCTCAAAGATCAGATACAACAGTGGATCAATGAGGGGTCAATCACCTTTTGTGATCTAGCGGTAGCAGATGTGGCTGTGGTCGATTTGGCTCGGGGTAGCAGAAAACTGACGCTTGACCTGAACAATGTCGATGGAGAAACAGAAGTGGTCAAGCGGAAAGAATCAAGAGCAGGAGCATCAGTAGTCATGTTGTGTGATAGGTGCAAAACTGAATGTGGCATTGCTAAAGAGCCACAACAGGAGCAGAAGAGTACTGTTACTACACCCCCTGAAGCGTATCAGCCACACAGTCCAAAGCAGATGAGAAGATCAGCAGGTCCTAGTCAGATGGATTCCAACCTCTACCTGCGGTTACGCCAGGCGAGAATGGAGCAGAAGAAGCCAGTGGTCTACCCGCAGGACGTAGTAACTAAACCTTACATACCACCAGCTTCCCGGAATATCCTCAAAGACAACGTCTGGATGGTCCGAGAAAAAGGAAAGGTGGTAGAAGCTACGCCTACTCAGACTAGAAACATGCAGCGAAGATATGGTAGAACCAAGAGGCTTTTGGAGGCTTTGGATAAGGGTCTAGTCAGCCCAGATCAAATCAGGGAGACTCCGGAACAGTTAAGGCGGAAGCTGGATTTATTGTCAGCTAGACCTTTTTGTCCTATCAGGAACGTTCGCGAGACCTCTGAGACTTCTACCACCAAGCATAGCGGACAAAAGAGGGTCTCGCGAGAAGAGAATAGCGGCGAACGAAAGTCTGTATGGTCAAGGGTAGGCACCGACAAAAGTCAACATACGCAAGAATCGGTTTGGTCGCGGGTAGGTCAAAAGGGGGTGGTTGAGATACTTACTTCCACCTGCACTAAGACACCTGAGACGTCTCTGGCAAAAAGGGTTAGGATATCAGAAGGTCCTAAGAACAATGACTTGAAGGAAACGTCGAAAACAAAGTTCGAGTGGAGACCAAAGGTTGTTCAGTGTCAGGATCAGGAGTTTCAAGAAACAGATAAGGCTGAACCTATAATTGAGGTTGCGCAAAAGAAACCTGTTCCAGAGGTTTCTTTGGTAAAGCAGATGGCTGAAGCATTTGCCCGCATAGAAGAAGAATCAGAAGTCGATACTCCTCGAGTCATAGAAGATGATATGGAGGAAGATGAAGAAGAAGCCAGGGGCATGGACGAAAGTTTGCCATGCAACGTGCTTTACGTGGAAAACGAGCATGGTGAGATGATCTCAGACCAATCTGAATCTGCTCAGGTTTACGTGACGACCGAAGCTGTGATACCCACTCCAGGGGCGAGCACTCATTGCAATATGGTGTATGTCTTGCCCTCTATGTACGCATTAGATGAGCCAATTTCGTCTGAAGTCTTCCTCAACATGTCGGGAGATGAGACTGGAGCGGAGTCATCCGTTCGCAGAGAAGAGCTTGCTGTAAAGAAGGATAAAGAGGACATGGACCCTGAGCTGAGAAGGAAATACGTGTTGTTCTCCAAGCCCACATTCGCCATGAAGCAACATTTGCGTCCATTGTACGTGTCTGCCGACATGATGGACAAAAGGGTCAGTAGGATATTGGTGGATACAGGGGCTGCTGTAAGTGTCCTTACCGTACAGACCATGAATTACCTTCAGGTTCCGAAGGAGAAAATTCTAGAAAGCAAGATGAAGGTAAAAAGTTTTGCTGGAAACATAGCTCAGACACTCGGTGTAGTGATACTAAAAATTAGGGTTGGTCCATCTGAGATGTATCAGACTTTCTTCGTAGCTGAGTGCACTGCTCCTTATACTATGATCCTGGGCAGGGATTGGCTTCATCAAGCCGGTTGTGTACCATCATCACTGCATCAAGAGCTCGCTATCTGGAACCCAGAGACTGATGAGTCTGAAATAATCAAGGCCGATCCTAGACCATTCTCAGTAGCAGCTTGCTTTGTTGATGCAAGTTATTACAGTGAAGACATGAGGCCTTTGAGAGTCAGTGGTATCACAAAGAAAGGACATCCGTATGGGGTGACCTCCACTGAGCTTACGCAATGGGGATTGGCGCAACTTCAAGCAGACGCCAGTAGACCAATCTCCATGGTTTTACCCCAAAACAATCAATGAAGCCACAACTCAGCAAGGAGGAGTTGGAAGCCTACGCTTCCCTGCACCAGAGATTATCTATTTTTAGGCAGGAGCAAGAGGCTTATCAACAGGTGGCAGCAGTAGAGTACGTTAATGATGATGTTTTGGAATATAACGAGGAAGAGGAGGAGATTATCCAGGCAGCTCCGGCAGCCTTGGATGATACTCCACCTAAGGTCAAGGATCCAGTAGAAAAGGTCAACCTGGGGACCCTAGAGGAACCAATAGAGGTTGGGATAAGTATGTATTTGGAGCCTGAACAAAAACAGAAGCTCATTGAGCTACTTCACGAGTACAAGGATTGCTTCGCAGAGAAATACGAAGACATGCCTGGGTTAGCACCAGAGTTAGTTTGTCACAAGCTACCAATCATGGATGGTTACAGGCCAGTCAGACAAGAACCTAGACGAATGCATGCCGATACAGCGGCTTCAGTTAAGGAAGAGGTGGAAAAGATGCTTAAGTCAGGAATTATTCGACCTGCAAAGTATGCCAAGTGGTTATCTAACATAGTACCAGTCAGGAAAAAGAATGGTAAGATGAGGGTGTGCGTGGATTACAGGAATTTAAATACTGCCACACCCAAGGACGTGTATCCTATGCCCATGGCAGACATGCTAGTAGACGCCGTGGCAGGGCATGAACTGTTATCGTTCATGGATGGAACCGCAGGATATCACCAGATTCCTGTGGAGGAAGAAGACAAGCACAAGACGGCTTTCAGATGTCCAGGATTTACAGGAGCATTCGAATACCAAGTCATGCCTTTTGGGCTTAAGAATGCTGGTGCCACATATCAAAGGGCGATGAACCTTATCTTCCATGACATATTAGGGAAGATATTAGAGGTTTATATTGACGATGTGGTAGTGAAGTCCAAGATTAAGGCAGATCACATAGAGGATTTGCGAAAGGTTTTCATAAGGATGCGAAAACATAAACTTAGGATGAACCCAGCTAAATGTGTCTTTGGGGTTCAGTCAGGCGATTTCTTAGGGTTTGTGGTTCATCAGCGTGGTATCGAGATTCCAGCGGACAAAGTCAAGTCGGTAATGGAAGCTCCAGCCCCAACTAACAAAAAGGAATTGCAGCAGTTACTAGGAAAGATTAACTTCTTACGCAGGTTCATCTCGAATTCGGCAGGAAAAATTCAACCCTTTACGTCTCTGTTAAAATTGAGGGCAGATGCAGAATTTCGTTGGGAAAGAAGTCACCAGGAAGCGTTTGACAGGATAAAACAGTATCTTACTTCACCGCCAGTTCTAATGCCTCCACGGCCTGGTCACCCTTTGAAGCTCTACATTTCAGCATGCGAAACCTCCATTGCTGCACTTTTAGCACAAGATGAACGCCAAGGTGATGATAAAGTGGTTGAGCATGCTGTGTATTACCTTAGCAGGACGTTGATAGATGCAGAAACCAGATATAGTGACATGGAACGGTTGTGCCTCGCTTTGTATTTCGCCGGTTGCAAATTACGCCATTATATGTTATCTTTCACAACGGTAGTGGTGGCACAGACGGACTTGGTGAAATACATGTTAACTAGACCCATTCTTAGGGGTCGAATTGGTAAATGGGTGTTAGCTTTGTCTGAGCTCTCACTACAATATACACCATTGAAGGCACAAACCGGACAGGCGGTTTCGGATTTCCTGCTTCATCATCCAGTAAAACAAGACTTACAGTATAGAGAGTTAGACGTGGTGGCCATTCTTCTGCAGCCCTGGGAGCTATATTTTGACGGGAGCAGCACCGAGAGTCTATCCGGCGCTGGGATTTCTCTGGTAAGTCCGCTGGGGGCTCGTCATGCGTATTCTTTCCAATTAGAGTGGAAATGCACCAACAATCAGGCTGAATATGAGGCACTCATAATCGGATTGGAAATGTTGCTCGCAATGGGGGCAACAGTGGTAAGTGTTTTCGGCGACTCTTTGTTGGTAATCAATCAGCTTAAAGGAGCATACAAGTGCACAACCTTCACTTTGGTTCCCTTTTGGGAAAGGGCTACAGAACTGCTGGAGCAATTCAGTGATGTCACTCTAGATTACATCCCAAGGGCACACAACTTTGCGGCGAATGAATTGGCACAAATTGCCACTGGCATAACTTTGGCTGATGGAGTCTGCGAGCGGATTTTGAAGGTGGAAAGGAGGACATTGCCTTCTTTTATGGCTCGGAGGGTAGACGCGGATGAATGGTATGTCGCTACGATAGAGGCTATCGATACAGATTGGCGTCAACCACTTATTGATTACTTGGATAATCCATCTACTCCAGTGGATAGACAAGTCAGATACTTTGCCATGAACTATGTGTTACGAGGTGGCGAACTCCTACGCAGAGGAGAGGATGGAGTTGATCTCAGGTGTATCTTTGGAAAGGAAGCTAAGCGAGTAATGAGAGAGGTACACTTAGGAGTGTGTGGTTCGCACCAGGCTGGACCAAAGATGAGGTGGCTGATCCGTCGTTATGGTTACTTTTGGCCTTCGATCCTAAAAGATTGCATTGCCTTTGCTCGAGGATGTCAGGAGTGTCAAGCGCATGGACCAGTGCGACATGTCCCAGATGTGCCCATGCAACCCATTATTAAACCTTGGCCAGCAAGAGGGTGGGCGTTGGATTTTATAGGAATTATTCATCCAGCTTCGTCTCAGCAGCATAAGTTCATCCTGTTGGCAACCGATTATTTTACAAAATGGGTGGAGGCTGTACCCTTGAAGGATGCATCTGCTCGTACAGTTTGCAGCTTCATCTTCAGCAACATCATTAGCAGGTATGGTATCCCAGAATGTTTGGTCGCAGACAGGGGGGCAGCATTTCTCGCAAAGGAAACTGAAGACTTCATTACTAGCTATGGGATTAAGTTTCTGCATTCCACACCATATTATGCTCAAGCGAATGGACAAGCTGAGGCTAGTAACAAGGTCATAATCAATATCTTGCGAAAGATGCTAATTGATAATCCTAGAGATTGGCATAATGAGCTTGATCATACTCTGTGGGCGTATCGAACATCTAAGCGGTCACCTACAGGAACCACACCCTATGCCTTGATGTTTGGGCATGATGCAGTTTTACCCATGGAGATAAGTGTTAATTCTTTAAGGGTTCGCGAACAACATCAGTTAGTAGGAGAGGATTATGTTCAGGCCATGTTCCAAGAGCATGAACAGTTGGATACTACTCGTATGGAAGCCTTAGATCATATAATGGTTGAAAAACAACGAGTTGCTCGCGCATATGACGCCAGGACACGTGGCAGAAGTTTTGGAGTTGGCGATTTGGTTTGGAAAGCAGTACTTCCCTTTGGCGAACACGTTCGCGGCAGGGGTAAGTGGTCGCCTACGTGGCAGGGGCCTTTTGTGGTAGATCAGATTGTGGGTAAAGGAGCTTATTATTTGCGAGATTTGGAGGGAGAAGTCCATAATAACCCTATTAATGGGAGGCATCTGAAACAGTATTTTCCAAGTGTTTGGGCTTCTGACGATCCTTTGCCGCCACAGGCCACAGAGCAGCCTGTTTGCCAGCAAGGGGGCAGAGTTTAGAGCCTCAGGGTCTCGTTCGCAGAACTGGAATCTCGTCAGTTTCATTCATGTTGCTTAAACGCCTAACCTGTTTGAGGTTTTTGGCTTTTTGTGCACATAATAAAACTGGGGGGCACTATAGATATACAAACCAATTAATGTGGTTTTTTCGAAATGTTTCGAAATTTTTGACAATTTTTGAGAAGAACAAGTTGTGTTTTTCAAGCCCTAATTTATTTTTGAACCAACACCTGTGGTTTATACATTGAACATAAACAATTTGTGTTTATTGCATGATATTCATGAATAACAAGTACAGTGTTGAACAAGAACTGGTTGCAACAAATACAGTGTTGAACAAGAACAAAGCTGCTTAAAGAAAGAGCTATTACAACTCCTTTCGTAAAGTCTCTCTTCAAACTGTTGCAGGTTTTGCTTCATCTTCCACCCTGCGCGGCCAGCTTGTTGAAAGCAAGTCGACGGTGATGAGAGTAGAAGCAACTTGGTCTGACCTGGCGCGGAAGAGGCTCGGCAAGAGGAATCCTGCCGGCACAGAAGCCTTCTTCGGTCCAATACCAGAAGTCAATCCCCTCATCAAGTGGAATTTGGTTCCAGTGATGCACTTTGATGCGACTTCAGGGCTGGGCGCATCAGATCTTATTCCTGAGGTTAGGTTGTGAAGCCTACCCAGGATTTGAGGTTTGGTTGTGAAGCCTAGAGGACAGAAAGGTTGAAGAAAGAGGTCTGGTGGAACTACTTTGAGACTGAAAGGAGAATACATGTTCTTGGTTGTGGAAGGTGATGAAAGGAATTGATCGATATTTATAGGCGAAATGCTAGGTCTTCACCGAAGGGAACTGAGTGGTTTGCTATTCGTTCATTGGTCAAGCATTTATCACGCGTGCTGTGTTTGTTGAATGCGGTAAATGCGCAAGTTAATGGTGCGACGTTGCAGTTAAAGTTGGGAACAGTTTTCGAGAGGTCAAGGATATGGAATTAATTTGAAAAGATCTTCTGCATTCAGAATAATATTCGCGAACAAAGCCAGAACAGATAGCCAGTTAAATAAATTTACTAATGTGCTTAATGTTCGCTAAAGCAGTATCAAGGGCGTTTTGGATATTTTCTTCGTTGATCAGGGAATCCTCGATCCTGTCATCCACCTGGTTGATCATTTGTTGCAGAGTCTGATAGGAATTCTTCTCTTGCTCCAGGGCGTTTAAGTTGTTCTGGGTTTCCTCTTCAACAATTGCTAATTGGGCCTCAATCTCAGCTTTTTGACGTTTGAGCTCAGCAAGTCGGTTAGGAAACAACTGGGTCGCGTTATGGACAAGTTTGGCAAGATGGTTGGCTTTGGCAACCCGTTCGGCTTGGAACTCCTCTTTCTGTTGATGATACTGAGGAGCCTCCAATCGCGTGGCTCTGGCACGCTCAGACAAGGTTGCAGCATTGGTTGTGAATTCCCACAGACGCTGCAATTTCTTCAAGAGTCTTTCGTCAGCTTGAACTCGAAGGATACGAATGGCATCTTCAATCTGGATCCTAGTATGTGGGTAGAGAAGATCCTCGTGCTCCAGGTTACGGAGGAATAGTGTCGCATCAGCGATGGATTGGTTTGCTTGAAAAGGATCCAGCATTAGCTGAACTTGCTCGATGAGGGAAGGCGTAGCATGATCAGAAGGGGAGGTCACTGGAAGATTCTCCGGAATCTGGCAAGTAAAGAAACAGTAAGTGTTTGTAAAAATACAAACAGAAGCTGCAGAGTAAAAATTGTTACCTTTGGGTCAGTTTCAGTTGGGATTACCGGTTGAAACACTGGTTGAGCAATATCAGTCGCTCGATCGGCATTCGCGACAGCAGTTTCGTTCGCCGGAGAGACTGCGTTTGCGGGGGGAATTTCATTCACGCGAATATCAGTCGCTTTTTTCTGAGGCGAACAGGAAATTGTCTCGCAGGGGATTGGCTCATTCGCAGCAACAGTTTGGATAGGAACAAGCTTAGCGCTTTCACTAAAGACCTCTCCCATCATAGTATCCAGGATCGGAGAAGCAACTGACTCGGAGGAAGAGCTAACTTCAAATACAAGAATCGGTCCCTGAAACGACAGAAGCACAATTGAGCTCAAGGTCATTAAAATATTTCCAATTGAGTGGGTTAGCGAAGCGGTACCTCTTGATCTGCTTCAGTAGGAGTCCTAGTGTCCAGGTTAGCTGAGGGAGAAGCTGCCTTTTGGGCCTCAACAGAGGTTACTTCAGCCAGGACAGTCAGGTTCGGAGCGCCAGAAACAGTAGGATGTTGATTGCATTCCTCGGGGGATCGCATGGCTCCAGGAATAGACTGCATAGGCTGATCTACCTGTAAAACAATCAGAAAGTTAGTTGACTTGACTGCGTAAGCATACGCGCTTTCGAATTAAATGAACCCATACCTGGGGTTGAGGGACGGCTTCTTCTGTAGAAGGACTTGGTTTGGACCTTTTGAGAGGGCGAACACTAATTTTGTTCGCATGCTTCTTGGTTCTTTGGGGACGCTGCAGGGAAAGAAGTTGGTCAGAAGGGTATATAGATCAGGGAGTTGATCATTATAAAGGAGTTTAAAATACCTGGGGGGCAGGAGGTGCTTCTTTTCGCGCCTCGAAAACCAAGGAAGGATCAGCGTTCTGGCGAGGGCCGTCGATGGCAAAAACAACCAAGTCTTTGGCATGGCGGAATTGCGTCTGATATGGTTGGAAAATCTGTCTAAACACAGATAAGTGATTTGGGTTCCATTTGCCCTCATTGATTGATGTCCACCACCTAGTGAACTCATTAGTAGCCGCGAAACTCAGACGTACTCCGCCAAGGGGATAGGTGTTGACAGGCTGAATGATGTCTTTGAAGCTGGAGGGGATGGAATCAGGATCAATCCCAGCATTATAGGTTTCTCGCCACGAAGTGAAATGGTTGCGGCTAGCCAATGGGGGATATAGAATGCTTTGGCACATTCCAAATTGCCTCGCGAAGAAGTTGGGGGCATAGATTTCTACTCCGGCTCTCCCTGGTAGTTTGAGGTCGCGATTGGAAAGGAGGCGTAGAAAGAAAAAGAGCTGCAGGACGTTGTGGCGGTTGCTGAAAATAAAACCTTCTTTTACAAGAGAAGGGTATGTGCGTCTGCAGATAACGGTAATAGAATCTGAAGGTAGGCTTTCCATACTATACAGATGGTGGAAACAACGCGAATAGCTAAGGGCTGGAGGATGTGGAGCGGATACGATGGTTTGGCCTAAAACCTTATCTTTTAGGAAGCTGGTGACAGAAGAAGAGCGGAAAACAGGGAAATAGGTTTGAAGCCACAAGTCCAAAATCCAAAGAGGACCGCTAACAGATCTGTGTTTAAAGGGCTCTAAGGATAGAAAGTGTAGTGACCTATATAGTAATCCAGTGGCTAACTCTAAAAGATTGAGAGGGATACCATTGTAAAGTAGCTCAGCCGTTCTGGCCCAGGCGAAAGTGGGTTTGTTGGTAGCGCTACATTCAACATATTTGAGTAGCCAGAATTCCAGAAATGCTAGACCACTTAGATCATCGTCAGTACTCCCGTAGTGACTGACCCACGCGGCGTATGAGTTAGGGCGAGGCTGATCAGAAGGGATTTGATGTTCCAGAGCAAGGTCGTTGAGAGGACTTGGTGCGTTGGCGAATGGAAACCCGGTAATTGTATACACATCCAGCAGGGTGATACCCATTGGGCCTGCGGGGAGATGGAAGGTGTTTGATGAAGTGTCCCAGAAACAGACTGCTGCTGCCAGGGGAGCTCTATTGCAGCCAGACTTCAGGGAGAAGCAGAGGTCAATAGGATCGGCGATTCCAACGGCCTGCCATCGTTCAAGGTCTTTACTACGGCGTTGTTGGTACCACTGGATCTCGGCGTCATTAGTGTTCGGCCACTGCCCAAATCTGGTTTGGGCGTCTGACTTCTGCCAGTCGACGAAGGAAGCTTCTTCCTTGCGAAAGATTAAAGGGGGAATTCGGGATGCATGTTGGCGGAAAGGCAGTTCAAGTGGGTTTGGGAAGACATCGACCCAAGGACCCAGGTCGCAGGTTTGATCAATCTTAACTTTCAGCCAAGAACCCTTGTGTTTTGGAGCAGGTCGGAGGCCAGCCATGGCTTGGACAAAGTCTAGGGCTTCACGCTCAGAAGGGGTTCTGGGTGCGGTTTTCACAGCAGAGAAGGTGTGTTTGGGTGCCATTGATTTGGAAGTAGGAACGGCGGCGGATTATCTCAGGAAGGTTTGAAAAGAGTTGCAGAGGGAAATGATGGTTGAGTGTTCTGAGGAGTTTGACAATGAAAAGACGTTTGCTTTTGGTTAAATCAATGCTAAGGTATAGCTCTTTTCGATTTTCGCAAACGGGCTTAATCTCAAGAACTGGGGGGCAATGTTGGATCCAGAAGTAAAAAGCCCATTTATAGAAAGGCAAGTGGACCGATGCCTGCGGTCAAGGAGGTCAGAGGACGCTTGGAGAGTCAAAAGCGCTCGCAAGGAGCACAGTAACAAAGTACGCTCGCGAAAGGAGATAATTTGTTCACAGGGGGAAACGCGCTCGCGAAGCGGGGCGTGTGTTGGCAAAATGCGTTCGCGGTTGGAAAAGCGTTCGCGAGAGTATTATAAGAAGTTAGACACGTGGTTGCAGGAGGGTAAGTCACCACCAGAATAGTGTTGGGCTTACACGATTGGGCTTTAAGAGTTAGTCTTGCACTACAAGAAGGATTATTTGAGGCCATACCTTGATTCGCAAGGAAACATCTACCCTAATATTCACTATATAAAGGGTTGAGGTGCAAGAGAAGAGGACAACGACATCTATCAACAAACAGACAACAACTTCGCCACGCGAAAGTCTTCAAAGCCTCTCCGGAGCAACCAAGCCTGATCCGTCAGCAACCGTAGCCTGATCCGTCAAGCTGCACAAGGGACTTAATCCGTTAAGTCTGACAGGTTTCAATCCGTTGAAATCTCTCTACTCCCCTGTTCGATCCGTTGAGCAGTATTTACTCCCACAAACAGTTCTGGAGAACCCGTTCGCCAGTCCATATCCTGCATATCTTGATACCCGCTGCTTAGTGTTCTTGCATGCTAAGTAAGATTCGGCCATCCACAAGGGGTGGAGAAAAATCCTAGAGGGACTTTTCCCTTGTAGGTCTGAGAAGAGAACCCAGCACAGAGGAAGAAGATCGGCGTCTGTCACGGTCGCTGTGAGAAGAAGTCAGAAGAGGGAAGCAGATAGCATCCAGCTTCAAGGTTGTACCTAACCCAAAGGTACTGGCACGCCTAGCACAAACTTACAAGCCGGTTGTTTGAAGGACTGCAAATTCTAGACCAAACACCTAGTAAGTCTGAACCAGGACGCAGTTTAGATGTAAACTTTTAACACAACAAATGCAATGTAGAAATATCCATGTCGCCAAATCACCTCATGATACGCAGCAGTTGTGCATTGATATTAATGTTTCAAAGATATAAGAAACGACTGCTTGAAGGTGAAGAATCTGGTTACAAGTAGGGCACATCTCTCATACTAGATATGAATTTACCAAACAGCTATTTCATGATGGATCTTTATTAATTTTTAGTTTTACCCTGAAAAGAGTACCATTAAAATTCCAAGGTTCTGCTCATCTAGAACAAATATTTCTTAAACCACACGCCGATATTAAGAAAGCTCTCAAAGTCGGATTGGGGCCTGCAAACAAGAATTTGGAAGAGATTAAACCTGATCATGAATTATATATGCCTGTAACTAATGAGTTGAATGCACTAGGGAACATGTGTTTACCTGTCAATTGGATGGATGTCATTAGGGAACAAAATGACTTTGACAGCGACTCCCTTGTCCTTCAAAGCTCGAGCATACTGCAAATAATAAACATTCAACTCTCATCTCTTCTCACATAACTACAGTTTAGTAGTCATCTATGCATCAAAGTTTCCAAACCCACAAGGCAGCAAAGGAGGTTACATAATTTCTTTTAAAGTAATTCGAAGATGCCAACTGTTTTTGAATTGTTGTTTCAGTTACTTTATTATCCAACTGCTATTGTTGTCAAATCATCGAGTAGGATTACAATGTTAAATGTCTAGTTGCGCAGAAGGGGAATATAGCTTACTTGCAATCCAGTGGAAATCGGAACGCGAAGATCCTGAGCACCCAAAAGAAAAAGGGTGGGTGTTTTGACCTGCAGAGACATCAAATTTAAGATAGTTAGAAACAGTGAACTCCCCAGAAGATATCATTTCAAATACTTCTAAGGGAAAATCAGTTTTATATTCTAGGCATTGAAAAATATCAAATTCTTCAACCCAGTAAAATTTAGGGAAACAATACTATCCTAACCCGTTATTGATTCACTTGAATTAGACAATCTCAAAGGGTTCAATCCTGCATGTATGCATTTGACAACAAAAGACACATTGAAAAAAGGGCCACTTCCTGGACATTTGGGCTACTTAATAATTTATCTCCCCTTATATCAACTTTGTCTATGTTTCATTTGAATTAATAATCAGCAGCTTTGGCTTCATATTGTGGAATCCTAGTACACAGCTATGAAGATCATATTACTTCATTTTCACAAGTCTTTGCAGTTTCGTATCATATTACTTCATTTTCACAAGTCTTATGCAGTTCCTCATGATGCGAAAGTGCATGCACTCAATCAAATATAAACAAAAAAGTAATGAATGGGCAACTGTTACTCTAACTGTGTGATTCTAAACTCTAGGTTTTCTATTCCAATATTGTAGTATCAATGCGTTAAAGTCCTGAGAACTCACTAATATAGTAAAAGAAGCTTAAACAAGCATACCTTCGAAACATGTGAAATAGGAGACATGCTGTGAAAAAGAGCCACATCCGCAGCCGAAGGTGCTTCTGAGTAGATATTTTTACCTTCACTTCCATATGCCTCCACATAGCACCAATCAGGGATGTCTGTTGTACCAACCATCAGTGTAAGGTTACAAACAGGATTCCTTGCACAAGCCGCAGCAAACTTCTCTGGTGCCTGCAACATTTCAGGCACAAGGTATCAAATTTCATGTAGTTCACCTGCTTAACATAATAAAAAGCTTGAAGAAAATGAAAGGTTAAATACTCACACTCTAATGAACTCAAATAAGTAGCTGTCGATTTACTAATCATCCAATACAAGAAATAAGATTTCTGCATATAGAATCACAAACTAGTGGTATGCACGCCTTGAAATGCATAATGACAACCACGCACATTATGTTCATGAACAATATATATTCCGTCAAATGCAGAAATGCACATGTAGTCATACTTTCTATAAACTAAACACCTGGCCAATCAAGTGAGTTGTTAAAAAGCCACCATGAGAACCACCAAGAACTGCAATTTTTGATGGACTAGCAAGCCCCAAGTCAATCACATGATCTATAGCCACCAGTACATCATTTACATCCTGCAAAGATGAAGCTAAGAGATTAGAAACTAGAAGTCACACATAGTATAAAATAAATTCTTTGTTGCAGGGTAAACTAATAAATGAAATGGCACGAGAATAGAACTCTACATAATCACCACTGTCGTAAAGCGAGGTACCCTAACGCAACATGCATATAGAAAATGCAAAAGAATAAATTTATCTCAAAAGAAAGGTTAAGCACCTGGGAGCCAATTTTCCCCGGAAGTGATTGAAGTGCTTCCTCACCAAAGCCCACTGAACCTCTAAAATAATTCAACATCATAAACAGTAAATCAGAATAATGGGAACCGCTGTCTAAAAGAGACTCTTCAAGCACGGGAGCTAATTTATTTTTTCTTTTTCTTTTTCTTTTCTTTTTCCTCCCTATGATTATAGTACCTCAGACTCAAAACTAGGAGTAATTTTGTTGAATATTGAATTCATTTAGCTAGCAAATTAGAACCCTGACCATGATAAGAAAACATGAGCAAGAAGAATCTTAGCTTTACCGATAATTTACAAGTAGCAAGTTGAACCCAATTGAAGATAGAAATGCCAGGTTCTTTGAAAAGCTTGTCAAATAAACAGAATGTGGGCCACCATGAAGGATTACAATTAATGGATCAATTGGATCAGTTCTTTTAGCTTTGGATGAGACAAAAATAGCTTCAAAAGGTTTTCTAGCACCTGAAAGGTTTAAACACATGCAGGATATCAACATCAATCATTTTTTAACACATGAGAATGAAATTGGTTTGTAATACCTTTCGTTAGGCTATCAGAAACATCCTTGACAGGAATCTTCATTATACTGAACTGTAGAGATGAGAGCAATGATTTAACCTGTAGCAAAGAGAAATTGAGTAAAGTTGTAGTAAAGCTTTGGAGATAATCTTGATACGCATAAGATACCTTTCCAGAGCATTCATTTCTGGGGCTTGGTACATCTAACCAATTCCATGCCATACTTTTACTTTCTTTATCAAGAAAACCATACTTGATGTGAGGCACATGTACTGGACTGCTGGACACTTCAAGCATAAGAAAAAGAAGCGGATTATATTATACATCTTTACATTTGTGTGGCTATCAGTAAGAATAGGATTTCATGTTACCAGCAACAATATTGTCCCCATCCAATGAAAGAACATTCCATGAATTTGAATCAGTGGGGCTGATGCGTGATACTTCTCCGCTGTAAGTTCATATTAATGTCATGGTTAATTACCTAAACAAGGTAAAGATGGAATGCAAAGACAAGCGAGCTATAAGAACAATCATCGTACCTTAACACATTCACAGAAAGTATCACTTGACAGCTGCCCCAGAAGGAAGACATAATCATCGTGCATCCATCAGAAAGCCATGGGTTTGTGAGGAAACTTGAACAGTAAAGCCCAGGGAAGCAACCATCATCCGCACACATGACAACAGGAATCTTCAAAAGGAAATTGTATTATGATCCAAGTGCAAAACAGAGGAAGGGAGGTAGGGAGAGAGTAAAACTCAAACAAAATGTTCTGCATCTGGAATAGCTATGTTTTGTGATATCAACTGCATGAAACTAAATCCTATTGTTCAAGATAATTAAGGGTTCATACAGGATGAAATTGGTTTCTAGATGCATACATTTTGGAGGTTACCCATGCATTATATCCATGAAAACATCAGCCTCTACTCCAGGATTCAGTACAGCATAACATCGGTACAAGTATTCAACAGGGAAACTATTTGCATATAGTATCCAGTGGCAACACACCACATTCTTGTCCAACATACCACTGGAAAGTACCAATCGTATTTCGTAACATACATAGCAGAGCTAGGCATAAAAACTAAGGAAACCTAATTACCAAGGTTGTAGATATAAGTACAAGGGTTGTCCTAAAAACAACAAGGTAGCAGTTGGAATCGTGGTTTTGGCTAGCTTATTATTGCAAATGGTCAGTAGTTTGAGCCTTCGTAAGAATAATAATGGGTAACCCACATACCATTACTACATACCAATAATCAAACAATTGTTGGATAAGAATACCCTTAGCTCCACTACTGGTAACCCAAATACCATTACAACATATTGCCATTTCACATTCAGGATTTTCACTTCAAGTTTCTAGAATGTGAAATCTTGTCATGATCTCCATGGACAACAGATTAAGCCCCGAATTGCACAAATGTGAATAGTTTAAAACAGCACAAAAGATTAAGTGAACAGAAATCAAACAGATAAAGAACGAAGAACCCACCACATCAACAACTTCCATAGATGAGAATGGCACTCCATCCACTGGCCAATCAATTTTGTGAAGAGAATCTGTAGCAGAATGTGCCCCGGAATCCACAGAACTTCTTGCCGATAAAAACAAAAGGGATTTGCCATCTGGGCTGGAAAAGTTACATTGATCATGTTTCAATTATTGTGAGCCAGTGTAGATAATGGTTCACAATCAGTCAATCAGCCGTCAGTAACAATTGAAATAACTAGAACCATTCAAAATCTGCTTCTTAACGAATTCCCGTTCATTAGAAGATGCCAATTTTAGTAATACAATTGCAGAAAGCAAGACAAGTAGGAAAAATATAGTTTCAGTTGTATCTAGGCTAGCACTTCAAGGTAAACCTTGATATAAAAATATTGTCTTATGGTAGCCAGATGCTTATTTGTTCCCAATTTGAAATTAAAGGAACTGTGCATAAGATACTACCAACAGAATTCAAATAAAGACAAAACTATGTATCTGAGGAAGAAGTACAAATACCTGAATCTTGGAAAGAAAGCGCTACTAATGTTTTGCGTTAGATTTACCACAGGACAATCTTCAGTTGAATTATCTCTGAAACAATCACACTCTAAAAATTATACTTGTCTATGGATGAGGAATCTAAAAATTTACATGCAGAAAGGCCCGGGCTAATTGGACATAACCATTCAGAAAAAAAAACTCACTTGATTTCTTGTCCATCAGCTTCTGATCCATAAAGTGGTGCCTTAACTGCATACAAAGCACAGGGTCTGTTATAACAGTACACCATACCTAGCTTTCTGGCATCTGCTGACCACCCAACAAAAACCAAATATTGATGGGATCCACTAATTGGTGGGGCCCAAACAACTTGGCCAACACTCAAACACTTTTCGATTCCTTTAACAGCTCGTGTCTCTCCACTGCATAGGATAAGACAATTCAAAATAAGTTCGCTGTCTTAAGAAAAAATCATTTTACTTTCATATACTGGTAATGAAAGAAACTAAAGCAAAATTACCAGACCTGTTAACATTTATGACAAAGAGTGCGGGTTGCCTTTTTCCAGCATAGGTTTCCCCCCATTCCTCCTCCCACTCCCCTTGGCCTTTCCAGTTTCCAAATTCCTTATCAGTGGAACTACCTTTCTTATAGCCCTGAAATGTAAATGTAGGCTTGGAGGGAGATGGCTCCTCAGCAACGTAAGTGATGAGAGTTTCATCAGAGTTCCAAGAAATTCCCTGAAACCTGTTCCATTGAAAGATGAACTCAACTAAATTTCAAGAAATCTGGACAAACTCCAAAAGGACTTATGCTCAGAATTGAGGTACAAACTCTACAGCTAATTACTAGAGGCACTGTCTAATACACAAGGCTGTCAAATATCAAATATAGAATTCAATAGAAAAACTAAGATCACATGATCAATTACCAGCCATCAGTATATACTGAGCCATGAACAGTTGCGGGAATATGGAATTCCTTTTCTACTTGAGCTGGACCCCAAATTTCGATTTGACAGGGAGATTCTTTTTCAGGATTACGAACTACAAGAAGCTTTGCACCTGATGGTGATGGTACAATTACAGAGACTCCCGTCATCTCAATAGGAAATGGGCCCCATTGGAAGTTCACCGATTTGCTACTTTCTTTCGAGATATGAGATGATAGAATAAATTTCCTGATCTTGTTTGCCATCACGTTTGGTTGACCAAACGAGAACATTGCCTGGGAGCCATTTCCTGCACAAAGATCAAGATTAAAAATGGTTGCTGGGCTTTATATTGGGGAGGAGAAACATATATATATGTCTATATAAACATCAAAATAAGCTTGTGTTTATAAAATCAGATATTGTACCACTGCCAGGTATTATCCATGCCTTGTCAATGCTGGCTATATTAGTGATTTCTTGAAGTAACCTAGACTGTGCAGCATATTCTTCCTCAGTTGTTTCATCTATTCCCAGGGGCAACTCCTTCATTGGGCTAGCTTTAGAACCATCCATGGTTGAGAATCTTTTACTACACATTAAATTGCAAGAATATCAATCAGTTACTAAAAACAATCAACAGAAAGTATGGGAATATATCTCTCAATCATATAACACTGATCACGAGCTTTCCTACTTAGCAAAAACCATAATCACCTAGAACACATCTTTTCTTCCTAACATCCCCAAAAGTTGACAGTTCTGAAAAAGTGAACATGCCTAAGGATCACAGTTGCACAAAATATCACTTTCTTCTTTGCCTTCAATAACACAAATGAAAGATAGCATGCCATTCTTCTTCCACAGAATATAGCACTTGTATATTTTGATAGGAAAGCCAGGAACAAGACTAAGGAAAGCTCCAATGGTTATCAAGCAGTATCACAAAGCAAAGTGAAAAACTTTGCACATATCTTCTCACTCTTTTTAATCCATCATGATCAAATTCTACTTATATTCGCACTACACAGCATTGCACGATTTTCGGCTTCAGAAAATCTTCCAGGACAAAATTTTGGCTCACTAAAATGACTCCCTCTTCAATCTAAACTATCCACCGTAACAAATTACTCCCTCATGAAACCACCCAGTGTACAATTTAGAATTGTTCAGTTATGCCCAACACTCAAATCATCATTTCCAAAACTGTAATGAACATCCAATCCCAAACACACAATCCAATGATCCAAAGATAATAATATACACAATCATGAACAAAGGAAACTGGAAAGTGGCAATCATAAAACAACTAAACCATACCAAGTAACTCAAAGATTGAAACTTTGACCCAAACAAAAGGAAATGATCAATACCCAGAAACAAGAAGAATCAAAACAGTGAGGAAAACCTATATATTTATATAATTATATGTATATAAGAGAGAAAAGGTTAGGGAAAGCTTACGTAGAGAGAAGTGAGCGAGAGAGAGTGGGAGCTGAAGAAAGGAGAGATATAATAGGAGGAAGGGGAGGAGGGAATCTTGGAAGAAAGGCGTTGACGCACCAATTCAAGGTGGCATTGGTTTTGCTTAGTACTACTACACTACCCATTATTGCTGCTGACTCATTTTCTATGCCACACCTTAAAGGTAAGGTTTGGGTAATACACCATTGGGGTGGGAATTTAGACCCGAAATCCCGATCCCGAACCCGTCCATCCCGTACCGATACCGAACGGGACAGGACAAAAATTTCAGATATGACGTCCCGATACCGAACCCGATCCCGAATTTCTTAAATGGGTCGGGATCGGTATAGGCTCTATCCGTCCCGATCCCGAACCCGTCCCGAATTTTTAGTAGAAATGTAGTTATTTAGAACTAAAAATTGCATATTTTCGGGATCGAGATTGGTCCTGACATGTCCCGAATCCCGACCCGTCCCGTACCGAATTTCGGGATCGGTATCGGGATTACTATATTAACTTCGGGATCGGGATAGGTCAAATCCCGACCCGTCCCGTACCGATCCCGGCCCTAATACACCATACAAAAGCAGGGTATTTTGGGTGGAGGAATGTGATTCTTTGATTGGGTTTGGGTAATACACCATACAAAAGCAGGGTATTTTGGGTGGAGGAATGTGATTCTTTGATTGGTCTGTCGTATCATCCACAAAGCCGTACACAAGAACCACTCGTGTGAGTAAATTCTTTTTACATTAGGTGCGGAATGGATCGTTGTGCCATCGAGGATAATGATGTTTGATTAGTCTTCAAGAGCATAGTTTTCTTGGCTTTATTGATTTTATTCACGTCTGCAACCTATTTGGTTTTTATATTACTGTCTATAACTCAGTAAATAATGTATCTTAACTTTAAGACTTATCAATTATATTAATTATATATTTACATTGAGATGCAAATAATTTAAATAACAAATCGATACACGATACATGTGGAATTTGTAGTTCGATCAATATTATGTAACAATTATCTGAACCACTAATAAAACTTACATAATTGATTGACATGACGTTAACACCGAATTTATATTAATAACCAAAATATCTAGAATTGCAAGTAAGGAACACACATCAGTTCATGTCATAAGCTGAACTGACAAACTCAATCAATAGAGAAATTAATTGTTGGCTTAAACCCTAAACCCACATATCAACATTCATATGCATCGTCAAACTGAATATTTTGAAAAATTGATATAAATGAATATAAACCCTGAAAAATCGATACAGTTATTAATCGACATCATAAACCCTAACTCCGCATGTCAACATTTATATGTATCGTCAAAATAATATTTTGAAAAAGTGATATAAATGAATATAAACTCTGAACAATCGATATATTTATTAATTGGCTAAAATACACTCAACATAATTATTTAGTTTTAGAGCTGATTCAATTTTCTTTCTATTATTATTATGAATATTATTATGAAGATATTATTAACAAAACCAGGTATTTAACAAACCAATCAACCTATTATTATAATTAATATAAAATATTTTTAAATGAGTGGCAAAACTGTAAAAATATTAAAAACTGAGGGCAAATCTGTCAATTAATCTATTAATGTCTTGAGTGTAAAAACAAAAACAAAAAAAGAGGGTGTCGAAGTGTATTTTTTTGTCAGATAAATTTATTATTATGCAATTTTCGGTAGTTCTATCAATATTGTGTAACAACTCTCTGAAAACTCAAATAAAAATAAACGCATTTAATTGAGATGAAGTTAGCCATGATATTGGTTGTCTAGCCGAAGTCGGTTTTTGCTAGTTCGGTTAATATTGTACAACAACTCTCTGAAACCTAAATAAAATAACACAGCCTATAAACCTTAAATCTGAACTTCTAACCCTAAACCCCTAAACCCTAAATCCATAAACCTTAAATTCAACGTGTTTGAGATTTGATCATATATTTGTTAATATGTATAAACCTTAAATCTGAATTTTTAAATCCTAAATCTCTAACTCTTAAACCTTAAATCCAATGTGTTTGAGATATGGTCATATATTTGTTAATATGCATTTGAAACCTATTAGTAGGATTGTAAGTAGGCTCGAGCCGCTCGTGTTCGACTAGCGTTCGACTCGATTTTTAGCGTGTTCGGCTCATGCTAGTAAGATAAATGAGCCGAGCTTGAGCTCAATATTGAGCCCAACAAAAAAATGAGCCGAGCTTGAACAAGATTGTATTCGGCTCGTTTAGCTCGTGAACAGCTCGTTTTTAAAACTTAGCTTTAAAAAAAATTGTTATACCTAAAATATATTGTTTAAAATCCAAATCTTCTATTCTTTTTATTTCTTTCCTTCTAGAATCAAATTATTTAATTAAAATACATATATTAAAGAAATCAATTTATGAAAAAATGAAATCAAACACTAACAATCATCACAATAAAAAAGTAATTAAGATAATATAGCCTTAAATTTAATGTTTTTTAATTTAAACTAAATGAGTCAAGTCGGCCCGAGCTCAGCTCGAGCTTAAACAAGTTGAGCCGAGCTTGAACATGAAAAAAAAATTCAAGCTTAAGGCAGGCTTGAACTCAATAAAAATAAAATGAGTCAAACATGAACACTATAGTATTCGGCTCGGCCCGGCCCGGCCCATTTACACCCCTACCTATTAGATTTATTTACAAATTAAATTGAAGAGCAAAACTGAATCTATATATATAAAAGAAAAAACTGAAGGCTAGACCCGAAAAAAAACTGAATAAAAAAATTGTTAGTCTGAAAAAAAAACTATACAGAACAAATTGACAGCTAAGGGACTGTTCACGTGAACATGAATCTCCCCCGCTTCCTTTAATATATAAAGATAAGAGAGAACGACCATTTGCATAAAATAAGAAAAGTTAAACCCCAAACTAATGAATTAAAAAGTCAAATGCTAATTTTAATACAAGATGTACTTACTAATGTCCAAATACATAAATCTTTATTAAATTCATAATAAAATATTTTTTATAGACAATTTTACCTTTGTTCCTTATAAACACTTAAAGAAAAAAAATGAGAGAGAAAATATTTTGCCTGGGCTTCTCCGATCGCCGGACTCCAGTCTCCGGTCACCAACCGCTGGACTTCGGTCACCGGACGTCGGAAAATTACTAGTAACAAGAATTTCATCGGATTTTTTTACTAGGGGCAATAAACTTTTACAGAAAGTTTACTGGGAGATACATCTACATCAAATCTAAGTGTACTAACCCCAGTATACTCCAATTTTAAGTCTACTAACCCCAATATACTTCAAAGCCAAGTCTACTAACCTCAATATACGCCAAAACCAAGTCTACTAACCTTAATATATAGCAAAACCAAGTTTACTAACCCCAGTATACATCAAAACAAAGTTTACTAACTCCAGTATACTCCAAAACCAAGTATACTAACCCCAATATTTCATCAAATCTAAGTTTACTAACCCCAGTATACTCCAAAGAAACCTCCTCAACCGTGACAACACTGACGACCTCCCGATCTCTTTCGTCTAGTCCGAGATCGAGTCCGCCGATTTTCTTCTCGTCGGTTAATGCTTTGGAGGGCGAGGATGGCGCGACAGAGGTAGTGGTCGCGACGGCATTAGGGCTTGACTTGGAGATCGAAATGCTACCACCGATTACGACCTCCCACTTCTTTTGGATTTGCTTTTTTGGACAACCAATTCGATCAGTGATTCTGATCTCATCGGATGAAGCCATGGTGAATCAGAACGAAGGCGTGCTGAGCCAGGTGAACCAGATCGATCTAGAGAGATGGAGAGGAAACTAGATCAGAGATGACGACGTGGGAAGCCGAAGAGCTTGGATATGAGGTTGGGGAAGGTGAGGGAGAGTGGCGAGCGTGGACGGAAGGGAGGGAGGGAGTGGAGGAAAGACTCGACGGAGGTGAAGGTCTAGGTAAAAGAGAGAGAGAGAAAGAAAAAATAGATTTGGAATGAGAGACGGAGGTGTGGAGGTGAGATATGTTAGATAAGGGTTAAATATGTCATTTTGGTAAGATTAATTGAAATGGATAATAAATTTTTTTTATTAGAATAGACAATCAACCCTTATAATTAGTATGAAAAGGTCATTTATTGTTAAAATAAATACTGTCATACTAAAAATGTTCAAATTTATTGTTAAAATAAATGACCCACTGTATGTGGATTATTCATGTAACTTTGATATACAGGTCCTTCAGTATTTGCATGACAACAGCAACATTGAGAAGCTCCCAAACTCCTGCTGATTCAGAACAAATACATCTTGAACCACACACTAATATTTAGAAAGCTCTCAGTCCGATTGCGGCCTGCAAACAGGAATTCGAATGAGATATCCAACCTTGCACATAGTTTTTACTAATGTAAAAAGTCAAAGCCGCATTTAGATCATGTCTACCTGTCAATCGGATGGTTGTCATTAAGGAACACAATGATTTTCACAGCAACTCTGTTTTCCTTTAATGCCCGAGCATACTGCAAATTATCAAGATCCACATTACTTCTGTAAATAAGAGTACTCATTATGCATCAAAGTTTCCACACAACTAGGCAGCAAAGGAAGTTTGAAATTCATAAATTCCGACTGTTTTTGAATCTGTGCCTCAATCACTTACTACTGCTAGTACAAGTAAATATCCAAGCACTCGGTAATGTTGCCAAATCAATAAGTGGATGTTCAACATCTAGTTATACAGCTTGCAATCCGCTACAAATTGGAAGGCGGATATCATGAGCACCCAAGAGAAAAAGGGTGGGTGTTTTGGCCTGGAGAGGGAGCATCATGTTTTAAAAACTCAGAAATAGCAAACTTTTTAGTAAATCTATCGTCTAAAATGTTCAGTTTGATGACAAATGACATTGATGAGTTGTATATTTCAGGCTTCTTGATTAAATGCAAGTGTAATGTCAGAGATCAGGTAAGTGAGAGCAAATCCATAAGGATACAAGCTGATATCTAAAGGATCCAAACATATATACGCAGGTTTGTCATATGCAGTAAGCATACAATCATTAAATCAATTTTAATCAGACATGTTGCCATCGCAAACGACATTTGGCAAAACTTAGCGATAGAATCTAACTGTTGGGTAGCCATCATATATAATTCGGTTGAAAATCAAATATATTTAGCTGAAAATTGACTGTGATAAGAAAGAAGAAGAGAAAGGATAAATGGAGAATCAGAAGTTACCTATAGTTCACAAGTAACAAGTTGAACCCAATTGCAGAGAGAAATGCTAAAGACTTTGAAAAGCTTGACGAAGAAACAGTATGCGGACCTCCATGTAGGAATACAATTAATGGATCAAATGAATCACTTCTGTTAGTTTTGGAAGACACAAATATAGCCTGAAAAGGATTTCTAGCACCTGAAAAAGATTGAGGCAGATGAAGGACATTAAAATCTAATATTGTATAGTAAACAAGAAAAGGAATTGGCATACACTACCTTTTGTTAGGCTATCAGAAACATCCCTGGCTGGAATCTTCATTATACTGAACTGAAGAGATGAGAGTAATTCCACTTGTTGCAAACAGACTTCTGTGATATAATTGTGATATAACAAATATTCAGAAAGCAAATTGGCATACCTTCTCCGAGCATTCGTTGATCCAACAAGAAGTGGAGATCTTATTATAATTGTACAAAATTGTCTGCCTACTTAGATGCATAAATAGGGTTTTGATGTCACCGGCAATAATATTGTCCCCATCTAATGAAAGAGCATTCCATGAAAAGTTTGAATTAGTAAGGCTCATACGTAGTACTTCTCCACTGTAGTCTCAGATAAACATAACAGGTTAATTACTCGTAGAATCCAACAGAATTATATGACTGAATGACTGATGATTATACCTCAACACATTGACAGAGATTACTACTTGACAGCTGCCCCAGAAGGAAGATATGACCGCTGTGCATCCATCAGAAAACCATGGATTACTAAGGAAACTTGAACAGTAAAGTCCAGGGAAGCATCCATCATCCGCAGACATTACAACATGAATCTTCAGAAGTATAGTAAATTAAATGTGATACAGATAGAGTAAAGTAAAACTCGTATAACATGCTTTAAATCATCATAAAATTTTCTGGCTGATATCAAGCTCATGAACCAAACCCCTTCGTTCAAGGCAGTTCAGTTCATGTAAAATAGTACAACTATGTTGAATGCTACCTAAAGTTGCTCCCCAAGTGCATAAAATTTAGGTGAGTGAAAATGGCACCCGATTTTGTGAAAACCACACTCTTTATTTTTCAGTGACTGTGAAACTTCTGCATAACAAAAGTGAGGGGGTTGTCGTTTGCAAAAAGGGGGTGCCCAATTCATCCCCCAAAGGTTAAAGCATTAACGGCAGGCTTATGCTTTAAACAACATATTTGTTGAAACTCAGCACACCACTGGTATTTAGTGATATATGTTACCTACTATGTATTCCTATTTCACATTCATGATTTTTAATCCAAGAATTCTTCAATATTAGCTTTTAAAAGTTTGCACCTCCATCAGGAATTAACGGAGCATATATGCACATGCTACGAAAGAAATCTTTTTTCATAAATCACAGGGACAACAAATTAAGCCAAGAATTGCACGAAAGTCAGTGGCTTAAAAGATCCCAGACAAATGATGACTCAAATTAAACAGATGAAAAATGAAGGTCTCACCACATCAAAAGTTTTAGCAGACGAGCATGGCACCCCATCTATCAGCCAATCCATTCTATCCAAAGAATCTGTTGCAGAATGTGCTCCAGATTCCACAGCACTTCTTGAAGATAAAAACAACAGCAGTTTTCCATCTGGACTGGAAAAGTTATACTTATCATCTTACAATCAGGAATCAGCCATCAAGTAGAAAATGATCGAGACCATCACCTTTCAAGTACATAATGATTGAAACAATGATCACAATTGCCATTCTGCTTTTCCTGAATGGCGTTTATGATAATCTAACTACTTCGTTTATAATAGTGAAAAAAAGACAAGCAATGTCAGAGAAACAAACTTAAGGAGTCTTGATGTAGCAAAAACGTATTCTACAGGAGATATGTATTTTTTTTAAGTACCAAAAGAAAATTCTCAAAACCTAAAAAGGAACAATGTTTAAGATATCAGAGACTAAATTAAGTAAAACATGCAGGGTACAGGCTTCTCTAAATCCTGAACCCAAAAAAAGCCTCTGAAGAAAAAGAAAATACAACACCTGAAACGTGGATTATAGGCACTACTTATGGTTTGAGTCAGCTTTACCACAGCAGAATCTTCAATTATGTTATCTCGAAAACTGTTAAGTATATCATATGTCAGTGAACAATAAATCATAAAACAAGTTACATGCAGAAGGGCCAGCTAAATGGGCATAAGCATCCATAAATCAACTCACTTGATTTCTTGCCCATCAGCCGGTAACTTAACCGCATACAAAGCACAGGGCCAGTTATAACAGTACTGAATGCCAAGCTTCCTGGTATCTGATGACCACCCAACAAAAACCAAATAGTGATGTAATCCTCTAACTGATGGCTCCCACACAACTTGGCCAACACTCAAATGCTTTTCAATTCCTCTAACAGCTTGTGTCTCTCCACTGTGCAACACAGTCAATTCCTGTTGAGATATATATCCCACATCGGGAATATGGGACATTGTCTGTGGGTTTATAAGGGTTTGGACTACTCTCTCTATTGCCAATTGGTTTTGGAGTTGAACCCCAGACTACTTTATCATGGTATTAGAGCGGGTTACCCACGTACACGTGTGAAGCCCAAAGGCCACACGAACTTCACGACCACCCAAGTTGTTGTCCACGTGTTAGGCTTGAAGATTCGCCACGCGTGCGGGGGCGTGTTGAGATATATATCCCACATCGGGAATATGGGACCTTGTCTGTGGGTTTATAAGGGTTTGGACTACTCTCTCTATTGCCAATTGGTTTTGGAGTTGAACCCCAGACTACTTTATCAATTCCTAATAAGTTTTCCATCTAGAGAAGAGATCTCTTTGTCCTAGTACTCAGAAATTAAACTAAAATGTACTGGACCTGTTAATGTCGATGACAAAGTATGCAGGCTGCCCTTTTCGAACATAGGTTTCCCCCCATTCTCCTTGACCTTTCCAGTTGGTGAAATTCTCATCGGTGGTACTACCTTTCTTGTAGCCCTGCCATGTAAATGTTGGCTTGGAAGGAGATGGCTCCTCCGCAACATAAGCGATGAGAGTTTCATCAGAGTTCCAAGAAATTCCCTGAAACCTGTATCATTGAAAGATGAACTGTACTAAATCTCAATAAATTTAGACAAACTCCAGAAGGACTAATGCTCAGAATCAAGGTACAAACTGTACAGCTCATCACTAGAGACATAGAAACACTTTCTTATACATAACATCATATATCATTTAAAGATCAGAAAAATTAGAAATTGTAGACACACGTTACCAACATATTCCCTGAAACCCGGTACCATTGGAAGAAGAACTTTACTACATCTCAGAAATTGTAGACAAAAGATAGGACTAATGCTCAAAACAGTGGAGACATAGATACAACATATCTTGTATACAAGGATAATATCATATATCATACAAAGCAATTATCAGAAAAGAATCATTACCAGTTACCATTCATCAGCATATACTGAGCCATGAACAGTCTGGAGAATATGAAATTCTTTTTCCGCTTGAGCTGGACCCCAAATTCTTTTAGAGTCGGGATATCATAGATAGGTTACTATTAACTTGTTTACCACCTCAGTATGTGGTAAAATGACATTTCTCTTGAATTTCATAAGATCATGACTATGGGATTCTGTTCTCCCTGGTACAGTTTAGGGAGCAGGTGATAACCAGTCCAATGTTGTGACTGTAACTAGGGTAAAACTTGGAAATGGAAGGGATTGGAAGCATCTTTGAGAACTACAATGGTGTTCAGGTGAACTGTAACTTGGATGTATCGTTGGTAGAAAGCTATTTTCTGGATTTGTGGGAGTCAGTATTGGTTGCATACTTTCTCCTCTATTAGAGTGGCTGCTGTGGTTTGAGCTCTTATGCTTTTCTTCTATGTTTTATCTTCCTTTTGAATTTTTTTCTTCCTGTTTTTTGTTTTCGTTTTGCTTCTTGTTGCTGTGAACTTCTTGTTGCTTTCCTTTCTTGATTGTGTTAGCCTCTTATCAAGACAATTACATCAATCTTTAATACAAAATAAAATTACAAAACGGCCACTAGACTTTTTAAGTGACAAGGATCGATGCTAAAGATCCATGAGTTTGGTGCCTTCTCTGTAGTTGAGTTTGCTCAAAATTTTAACAAAATGCGATAGCCAAATTCTTTTTATTACTATAACTGTTATTTTGACTGCTTTGTCTCTGGTCCAGAAAACTGATGGGGATAAAAACTTATCAAATGAAAGGACCTATTATTTTGTTGCAGAAGTCTGTACAAGCATTAAGTAGAATACTTACCTACCATCCATAACAGTCATAGAATCATAATTTACTGAAGCATTGTTCAAACTTCTACTAGTTGACCCAGCTTCACTTCTTGAAATAGTGTATGCAGGTTGCTTTGGATCAGGCAAATGTGCGACATCACTTGTAAGCATTGGTATTACTTCTGACATGTTAGCTCTATCTTCTGCATGCTCTTGAACACATAAGAGGCCTACCTGAATAAATTTTAAAACTTCATCTTTAGACCCCGAGTCAAGTGATGTGTCCTTTATCTCCAGAGTATGGCCTTGTTTCCACAATTCCCAGGCCTGCAACATTAATATGTGATGCAAGTACTTGAGTTTTTCTGCTCTAGTAGAAATTGGCTGCTAAGTTTGATTTATCAATATAACTTACAAGTTCGATAAGGCAGAGACCGGTAGATGAAAGAAAAGCAGTGTTCTTTTTGCCACTTATAATCTCCAGCAGTAGAACTCCAAAACTGTAAACATCAGATTTTTCAGAGAAAAAGCCCATCATGGCATACTCTGGAGACATGTAACCGCTGCATAAATCGTAACATCAAACTTTGAAAGATGAGTATTCAGAAAAATTTGTATATGTATATCAGTACATGTGTCACGTAGTTGTTCTAAGAGTGAAGATTTTCTTTTACTTACTATGTTCCAACAACTCTAACTGTATTTGCCATGGATTCATTCTGTCCGAAAATCCTGGCCATTCCAAAGTCTGAGATCTTAGGGTTCATATTTTCATCAAGCAGAATGTTACTAGCTTTCAGATCTCTGTGTATGACTCTGACTCTAGAATATTTATGAAGATAGAGAAGTCCTTGTGCAATTCCTTCGATGATGCTTACCCTTCTTTGCCAGTCCAATTGCTTACTTCTAGTGGAGTCTGCAATAAAGTAGTCCATAATATGCTAATGGTGGTCAAAACCTTAATCAAATACAAGATATCAATGAAAAAAATTTACATAAGAAGGGGGAAGAGGGGAGTTTCTGTATTTGAAAGAAATTGAGGACAAACCAAATAGGAAGGCATCCAAGCTCTTATTCGCCATAAATTCATAAATCAGAATCTTTTCTTCTCCTTGAATGCAACAACCCAACAGCCTGACAAGATTACTATGTTGAAGCTCAGCTATAAGTGTAATCTCATTCATGAATTCTTCTAGTCCTTGTCCTGAGCTTCTGGCAAGTCTCTTTACCCCTACCTGTTCCCCATCTGGTAATACCCCCTGTAGTTGCGCATGATATTAGTTTCTGGTGCTAATTTTCAGATTGCCATATACTATTTGATAATCTTGGATTTGCCTTTCCAGCCAAATGGAAGAAGAAAGGACTATATATACCTTGTAAACAGGTCCAAAACCACCCTGTCCTAGCTTGCAGGCAGATGAGAAGTTAGCAGTTGCAGCCACTATTTCTGAAAAACTGAACATCCGAAAGTTCTGTCCTATTCTTTCACCTATTTTGAGCTTGTATATATGGTCGAATCTGGAAAATTGAGATCTCAACTCTTCTAATCCATGTTCCTGTCCTACATCCCATTTATCTAAATAGTTAGCTGTGTGCAATTTATCAGATAACTGCCATGAAGATCTTATATGGTTTCTACTTACCAGTGTGTTTCATGAGCCTGAGCTTTCTTTTCTTCATGAAGCATAAGTAACATGCTAGCAATGCCATGACAAATATAAGACCTATGATGCACCATAACCACCATTTTTTCTTCATATCTTGTCTTACATGGCTCATTTTGCTTCCCTCTGCAGGTAAGTACAATATTAGTGATGTTCTTGAAGTGGTCAAGAGCTGATCAATCAGGTAACAGAAATCCTCCATTGCTCTCAACTTTCTTAGTTTATCAATCAAATACATCTCTATGGTGTAAAAGAAATTCAAAAAAAAGCATAGGGCTAAATTAGTGCACAATTCAAAGGAAGAATAACAATTATGAAGTGCTTCAGATAAACACAGTAGCTATATATGCATACCTTTGCTATTATTAAATAAGTTAAGGACATAAGTAGCATCAAAGTAATCATTGGCGACAAATCTCGCTGCTCCACTCATGAACACACACCCAGTCCCATTGGAATAAATACTTTTGTAACCAATGCAGGAGCAGTCACTCCAGCAAGTTGCATGGCAATCACTAACTGTCAAGTTAGTGTTGTTATCATGATTTAGAATTTCAGTTCCATCAAAATAGCCTCTTACTGGTACAAGTCCATACGAGCCATTCCTGCATGCTGAGGGCTTCTCCTCTATGCACAGGGCTCCCGGATTATTCAAGTTGAGCATGCATGGAGTAGCTAGTGTTCTCTCCCAAGTAGTATCGTTGACAGTTAAAATATACTGCATGATTTGGCCCCAAGCATTCAGTTCCCACCTTGAAATAATAGAACTGTTTTTAGCAGTATAAGAAAAGTACTTATCTTCCTTGTTTGAAACAAAAGTAAACTCAAATAGATCAACCCTTCTTGTCATTTCAGGAGCATTTTGAAAAGACCCATTTTCCCAGACCCCACTGCTCCAGTATACTTCATCTCGTCGCCAGATGATCAATTGGTTAGTGCTACCAGGATCAATGCCAAGCCTGAAAGCACCTGGTGCAGGTAATTGATCGCTGAACCAGGAAGAAATGGTCCAATTCTGTCCAGCCTTGATATTCATGCCCAATTTCATTCCAGGTAACAATGTGTTGGTTAGATGGTCAAAGCTTTCCCATAAAACATTTCCAGTTGTTCCATTAGTAGCTAATTCTCGCAAGACCAAGTTTCCAGTACCTAATAAGGAGAGAGTCACATTACCAGAAACTGTTTTATTAGGATCTGAGACAGATACTTGGCCTCCACCATGAATGAGCTTCAATGTTGCATCACTAGCCAATACAAATACCCCTGATGTATCAATGATCGGAGTTTCCGGATTGGCTACCCACACTGCATCTGGATCATTCGGTAGTTTGTAGTACCATACTCCCAAGTAACGGTCAGTTGCTGCACCAAAAATGCTCGAGTTGCCGGGACTGAAGAAGCCTAACTTGAACAAACCATTTTCGGAAACAAGAAAATCGCCATCCTGGTCGCTTAGCTGTTGGCCTTGCATGAGTGTAGCATTATGTGTTTGTGCATGAGAAGAAGACAGAGAATGCATGCAGAAACATGAGAAAAAGAGGAAGACAATGCTTCTTAGTTTGGCCATTGACAAGCAACTGGTAAGTCTTCCAAACATGAAACTTTTGTTAGCTTTGAGTCCTTATCCTCAGAATTGTTCCACTAGATCCATAAATATTATTCCTCTCAGTCGTTCTTTTCCTGCCGACTACTTAGCACGCAGTTGTCCATGTGACAGCAATTTGTTTGACATGTTGCCTTTGTCAAAGATTATCTAAATGATTGCTCTGAAAAAAAGATTATCTATCATTCACGTTCCCGGTCTCACGGTGGCCACCGTTAATTGACCGGTGCTTCACCAAAGCCAGTGCCATTGGAAATCAATTGTCATAGATTGTGAGAGGTATATAAATTAACAGTTTTTCCTTATCAAGTCGTACATGTTTGCCTTGAAGTAATTGGCGTTGCAAATATATTAGCACATGTTTAGTAGCTTTTAGTTTGTTAATGAATTCTGGTTAGGAGGGACTCATGTTATTATGCGGGATGTTATCTATGAGGACTAGTCATTAGTGTTTCTGCATGGACCTTAATTGGCTAATAACCAGAGCTACTAACTTAGCTTAAACTAAACTTTCATAAAAAAAACTTAGCTTAAACTAAGCACATAAATAAGAAATGGGCCTGTCTGCTTAAACATATTTTCAATCTAACCACATGGCAGGGCGGCCGTACACAAGAACAACTCTGTGTAAGAGATTGAACTTCCATAAACAAGTTTGATTCAAAATAAGGAGCAAAAAAAGGTTAAGAAACCCCTTTACTCTGCACGATAAGTCACTGAATCAACTAAAATCCAGCTGAAACCTTGGTCTGTGTATCACAAACCTAGCTGGAGCCTTAGGCTCACAACCTAGATTGTTTGAGCGCCAAGGCACAACAGTGACAACACTCAATTTAAATTTAAACACCAGAAGATATCAACAAACAAATGAATAAGATCTCTAAGAATCATTACCAAACAAAAAAAATCCCCAAGTATCATTACCAAAAAAAGGATCTCTAAGCATGACAAAACAAAAAAAGTCATAATTGCCCAGCAACGCATTCTTAATTTGGCCATTGACAAACAACAAAGTCAGTGCCATCAGCAATCTATTGTATTGCATTCTTTGTTGGTCGAATTGTTGAAGAATGTATAAACAATTTCAGTATTAAGTAATCGGAAAAGAAAAGAAACAACTTCAATATTATTTTCCAACAATATTGAAGGAGAGTGCTAGTCTCACATGAGTGTGGATGACCCACACTCATCCTCAAACCACAAAAAAAATACACAAAAAATATAATTTATAGTTAGAGAATTCAAAAATGAATTTTTTTTATAGTTTTAAGGGTGAGTGTGGCTCATCCACTCATAATGAGTGTGAGGCTAGCACTCCTCATTGAAGAAATTAAGTCGAGGATACACAATCCTCATACCAATCGTACCCACAAAGTATTATAGTGAATTATTGTCATAAATTATATTTTGAAGAAGAGCAAAAATGCAAATGAGAAATTCTGAAAAATTAAAGAGATGATGTGCTTGAATGGACGGTCGCCATCACGTACATCGTGGGAAAAACCCACGAACCAAGACCATGAATGATGTAGACCTGATGGGTCTTTTAAGCTCATCATTCATGAACACAGAATTTATATTGGGTATGGAACGGAAAGAGCATGAGAACTTGCCGTCGTTGCTCATCGTCGCACCCGAGCGACACCAGAAATTTCAAATCACCAAAACTCGATCAATCTCAAAAATTAATTACATGGACTTGTAAAGTACAATGAAATAATCATACCTCCAACACAAGATTCAGAGTTCAAAGTTTCCACCCACAGCTGTCGATTGAATGAACTACCACCACTAATGTATAGGTGATTATGAGAGAGTGTGATTCGTGCCGATGAGTCGTCAATCGGTAATCAAACGGAAAATCATCAATCGGGTGTTGGTATTTAGAATTTGTTTATGTTTGTTATTCATTCTGATAATAATCTCTAGTTTGTAAGGACCTGTAACTGGAATTTGACTAATTCCTTGTAATTGTGTACCACAGACTACTGACACTAGAGTAGTGTAGAACATGAGCTGTTTTTTTTCAGCTATCTTTGTAAGGCTATATAATGCCTATGTTTGTAAATAATGAATACATCGAGTATTCTCCTAGTTCTAGAGTAGAGTGGTTTGCTTCTATATTTAACATCTCTGGTATCAGAGCCCTTAACAAGGTCTGATCAAGGGAACAAAAGAATGGAATTGAGAGAAAGTGAGATAGCGGAAGAAAAGAAAGAAAGAGTTGTAAAAGAGAGAGATTTAAGCATGGCAGAGAGCAACTTTGTTCAACCAGCCATACCAAAGTTTGATGGCTTTTATAACTACTGGTCATTATTGATAGAGAACCTCCTCCGTTTGAAAGACTATTGGTTTTTGGTGGAAGATGGAATCCCAACAGAGGCAGCAACTGGGGTTGAGGAGACTGAGGCTCAACGAAAGGTTAGGGAAGACGCAAGAGTGAAAGATTTGAAGGTCAAAAACTACTTGTTCCAAGCCATCAACAGAACAATAATGGATACTATCCTTGATAAGACGACTGCAAAGGGAATTTGGGACACTATGAGACAGAAGTACCAAGGATCCACAAAAGTCAGAAGAGCTCAATTACAAGCGTTGAGAAGATAATTAGAAATTCTAGGAATGAAAGAAGGTGAATGAATACTTTGCTCGCACACTCTCTATTGCCAACAAGATGAAGTCTCATGGGGAATGAATGGAGCAGTTGGTGATAGTTGAGAAGATATTAAGGTCCATGACTTCTAAGTTTGACTATGTTGTGTACTCTATAGAAGAAACTAATAATCTCACAACCATGACCATTGATGAGCTGTAGAGTTTTGGTGCATGAGTAAAGAATGATTGGCCATGGTAGTGGAAGCGGAGAAGAGCATGTGTTGAAGGTGATTGTGGAGGATAGAACTGTTGGAAGAGGGTGACTATTATGCATTCAGAAGCAGAGGCCGTGGTGGTTTTTAGGGGACATGGCAGAGGCAGAGGAAGGCTAGGGTTTAAGACCGTGATTGAATGCTACAAGTGCTATAAACTAGGACACTTTCAATACGAGTGCCCTAGTTGCGAGAAAGCAGTGAATTATGCAGAACTTGATAAGGAGGATGAACTTTTACTAATGAAATATGTGGAGTTGAATGATTCAAAGCGAGAGGATGTATGGTTTCAAGACAGTGGTTGCAGTAATCATATGTGTGGCAAGAAAAATTGGTTTACCACTCTTGATGAAGACTTTCGACACACAGTAAAACTAGGTAACAATGCAAGAATGCAAGTGATGGGGAAAGGACACATCAAGTTAGAAGTTGACGGCTTAACTCAGGTAATCAGTGATGTTTATTTCATTCCTGAGTTAAGAAACAATTTGCTGAGCATAGGTCAATTGCAAGAAAAGAATCTTGCAATTCTGATCAAACTGTAAGATTTATCATCCGAGTAGGGGCTAATAATGGAAACCATAATGACTGCAAATAAAATGTTTGTGCTTCTTGCCAACATGGTGTTCACAGATTCTACCACATGCATGTTAGCAACTTAAGATTATCAAGCATATCTCTAGCACTGCCGGCATGGTCACCTAAACAACAAGGGTCTCCGAACTTTGTAATATAATAAAATGGTGAGAGGACTACCCCAACTTCGAACATCTGCAACAGTGTGTCAAGATTGCTAGGTGGGAAAACAAAAGAGAGACTCAATTCCAAAAAGGAGCTCATGGAGGGCCTCATACAAACTACAGTTGGTGCACGCAGATATTTGCGGACCAATTAAATCTATCTCAAACAGTCACAAGAGGTATCTACTCACTTTCATTGATGATTACAGTAATGTGGAGTTATTTTATAACTGAGAAGTCGGAAGCTTTCACCATGTTTAAATGCTACAAAGCTCTAGTAGAGAAATAAATTGGGTCCTCTATTTGTTGTCTAAAAGCTGACAGAGGAGGAGAGTTCACATCCACCGAGTTCAATGAGTTTTGCAAGGCTCAAGGGATTAAAAGACAACTCACAGCTGTCTATACTCCCCAACAGAATGGGACTGTTGAACGAAGGAACAAAACTATTATGAACTTGGTATGAAGCATCTTGTCTGAGAAGAAAGTTCGAAAGTGTTTTTGGGCAGAAGCAGTGAATTGGATTACACATGTTCTCAATAGAAGTCCAACAATGGCGGTACAAGATGTAACACCGGAAGAGGCATGGAGTGGAGTGAGACCTAGGGTTGATCATTTTAGAGTGTTTGGGTGTATTGGTGATGTTCATATTCCTGATGCTAAAAAAACAAAGCTTGATAACAAAAGTTGCAAATGTGTTATCTTTGGTGTCAGTGAAGAATCTAAAGCCTACAGACTATACACTCCCACTTCAAAGAAAATTATTGTAAGTCGAGTTGTTGTTTTTAAAGAGACTGAAGTTGGGATTGGGCAAGGAGTGTAGAGAACTGGAACTAGATGTGTTGACTTGGAGTGACAGTGAGGAAAAGTATGAAGAAGAAGAAGAAGGGCAACATGATGAAGGATAGAAGAAGTTAATGGGGGTAACGGGGTTGTCATGGAGCAAGGTTATGGAAAGCATGGTGAGTCTATGTCTTCTCTAAATCGCTCATTGCAAGAGGATGCTCCACCAGCCTTGAATGAAGATGGAAGACCAGGGAGAAATAGTGATAGGTGAACAATTATACATTATTTATATTGAAATCCTCTATACTTTATTTGTTTGTTTGGTGTGTTTTATAGTTATTTACTTTGTTTCTTTATTTTCTAGGTGTCCCGAAGCAAATAAGAAGAAAAGAAGGAAAATAGAGATGAGAAGACAAAATTCTGAAATCTGCCTGTGAAAGTCATCCAACTTCGACAGAACACTAAGGGCAACTCGTGAAAAACCAGATGATGATTTTTATATTGTTAAAAATCTACGGATGCTAGCTTTCTAGAGCATTTTACGGTTTGTGAATAGCATATTCCTAGAGAAAGTTATGGCCGATTTAGTACCAGAAGGTCAATCTACGCGCGAATTTGAATCTTAAAGGAATTTGAGTTTCGAGGCTCAAATCATACCGAGAAGCCCATGGACGAGTTTGTACTTCATATTCCAACTTATAACCTCGATATGAAGCTGATTTTGAAGAATTAAATGAATTGACATACTTCTATTGGTTCAAGCCAACCACGATATCTAAGGAAACCATAATCAAGAAGGATTGGTGGAAGGAAGCAATATAAACCCTACTCTATCATATTTGACTTCTCTCATCTTGTTATCTTTCTATATATTATGTATATTTAGATTTTCTTTAGTTAGGGGCTGCTTGAAACCCTAAAACATGATCACCAAGATGTTTTGATATTTGGTTTTTAGTTTCTTTCAATTCATGATGAGACTTTATTTACTACTATTTCATTGATAAATTCTTTTCTTGTATGCTTTGAGTGCACGCTTAACATGCATGTTAGGATTCTGTAGCTTGGATTGTTTGATGACAGTGTCGATATCGGACTCCTCAAACTATCTAGAGAAGCAATTGTTAGCTTTCGTTAGCAAGTAAACTAAGTCATAGGTTTAGCAAGACGCTAAGTTTATTGTGATGCCTTGTGATGTCTCAAACTCTTTTCAAACTTAATGATCTCTGCATGATTAATCTAATAAGTGTACCTTTATATTGCATTGCTTGAGAATAGTCTAGGTGTAGAGCACTTCCTGCTTGGCGTACAAAGTAAGAAAGGGTAATAGGTTGTGTTTCAAACGTACCGAGCCAACCTGAGCATCTTTATCTAGATTGATTGGATTAGATACTAAACAAATTGTCTTGTATGTGATTGTCAGGGGTGCATTGCATCTTCCGTAACTATCTTTATTTTCGTTGTTTTCTAAAACCAATATCAAAAACCCAAAAACAGTTTTCGTCATTATTTAGTATTCTGTGTTTCCGTATTTATTTGATATAGCAAATGAACTCCGAATCATCTTAAATTTTGTGTGCTTATTCTTCTATGTGTATAGTTTATCTCTGTAAATTTTCGTATTTTTATGATTAGTTTAGATTAATCAAATAATTAGGTTTTCGACTACTAGTCGCTAGGATCAGTAGTCACTTTTGTGACATTTGTTTGAATAGTTGGAATTCCTTAGTCTTCTGCAGGAAAGACCCTTATTTGCCTATGTTATATATAAAAATCTAGTTATGAATAAGGAAAATAAAATTGATTTAAAAATAACCGATCAAATAGAAGTCAACCTCTATACTTGCAAGATTATGTTCCTGGAGATGGGTTAGGTTTGTTTGATGAAGAAAGTGAACCTCAAAGCCCTGAGGTTTTCTTTGCAAATTCAGACCCGATTAATTATGATGAAGCAGTCAGATACTCTACTTGAAGAGAAGCCATGAAGTCTGAAATAAAAGCAATTGAACAAATAATAATACGTGGGAGCTTACAAACTTGCCTGAAGGTATGAGGACAATTGGGGTGAAATGGGTCTTCAAGAAGAAATATGATGAACATGGTGAGTTGGTTAACTGTAAGGCTCGATTGGTTACAAAGGGGTGTTCTCAGAAGAAGGGCATAGACTACAATGAGGTCTACACACCAGTGGCTCGTTGGGACACCATTAGGATGATTCTTACGTTAGCAGCACATAAGAGTTGGACTATATATCAGTTGGACGTTTAAAGTGCTTTCCTGCATGGAGAACTCACTGAGGCAATGTATGTGGAGCAGCCACAAGGTTTTGAAGTCAAAGTAGAAGAAGGGAAGGTGTACAGGTTCAAGAAGGCGCTCTATGGGCTTAAGTAAGCTCCTAGAGTGTGGTACAGCAAAATTGAGAATTACTTCTTGAAGGAAGGTTTTGAGAAGTGTGATTTTGAGCACACCTTATTCATCACAGTTGGTGCAGAAGGTGCGTTCTTGATTGTAAGTTTATATGTGGATGACTTGATCTTTACTGGAAATTGTGAGCATATGATTGTTGAGTTTAAAAGGTCCATGAAGGAGTTTGATATGAGTGATCTAGGTAAGATGAGATATTTTCTTGGTGTGGAAGTTTTACAATGCACTGAAGGTATCTATATCAGTCAAAAGAAGTTTGCAACTGAGCTACTTGAAAGGTTTGGAATGGAGGGAAGTAACTCTGTTCTTAACCCTATAGTTCCTGGTGTTAAGTTGGACAAAGATGTGAATGGGGTTAAAGTGGACGCTACTGTGTATAAGCAAATGGTGGGGAGTTTGATGTATCTGACTGTTACTAGGTCAGACTTGATGTTTGTTGTGTTCCTTGCTAGCAGGTTTATGGAAAATCTCACTGCGCTTCATTATCAAAACGGGTGCTTAGGTATGTTAGTGGCACAGTTAAGATGGGAATCTTTTACAAAAGAAAAGGGGATGGAATGCTGCTAGCTTATACTAGCAACGATTATGCTGGAGATGTATGTGATACAAATTGTACGTCCGGTTATGTTTTCTGTTTGAGTGGGGGTGCTGTGTCTTGGACATTAAAGAAGCAGTCATTTGTCACCTTGTCGACCACTGAGGTGGAGTATGTAGCCGATGCTTCTTGTGCCACACAAGGTATTTGGATGAAGAAAGTGTTGGAAAGGCTAGGTCATTTACAAAACAATTGCAACACCATTCTCTGTGACAACAACTCCATTATAAAATTGTCAAAGAATCTAGTGCTTCATGGCAGAAGCAAACATATATATGTGAGGTTTCATTTCCTTCGAGATCTTATTAGAGATAGAAAGGTGGAGCTTGTTCATTGTGGCTCCAAGGATCAGATGACTGACATTATGACTAAACCACTCAAGTTGGAGGAGTTTAAGAAGCAGCGTGAGTTGATGGGTGTCTGTGAAGTTCCAAATTTAAACTGATTGCTTACATTAATTAGTTTAGGGGAGGATATGTTGGTATTTAGAATTTGTTTATGTTTGTTATTCCTTCTGATAATAATCCTTAGTTTGTAGGGACCTGTAGCTAGAATTTGACTAATTCTTTGTAATTGTGTACCACGGATTACTGACACAAGAGTAGCGTAGAACGTGGGCTGTTTTGTTTTTCAGCTATCTTTGTAAGGCTATATAATGTCTATGTTTGCAATAATGAATATATCGAGTATTCTCCCAATTCTAGAGTAGAGTGGTTTGCTTCTGTATTTAACATCGGGTCGAGTAGATGACCTGTTTCGGGTCGTCCCTCTCCTTTCCCCCTCTCGAACTCTCCAGTTCTTCCTCCTTCCCCTTCTCCATCTTTCTTATTATTATTATTAAGAAGAATAATATAAGGAATCAACCAAATTTGTAAAAACAAAAAATCTTTTTCCATAATTTGTTATACAAATTAGGACACCAGCTCAAGGACAAAATCAAAATATAACAGGCTTGACCCGATTAGTAAATATGAAATGACAAAATTACCTAGCTTTTGAACAAAATTACGTCATATGTTACTCCCTTCCTCTTCTTTCTTTCTTGAGAATCCGATCTAATTAGATCTCTCTCTCTCTCTCTCTTCCGACTACAACACACTCCACCTCCACGTACGTTATCCCTCTCTGACCTCCCTCCACTCCACTTGGTTCGGCTTCCTCCTCTCTACTCAATTCAAAGGTGGTTTCTAGTCTAGCTAATCAACTGGTGGTGCAAGGAGGAGGTGACAATAACAACTTTACTTGTTTCTAATCAGAGCTTTCAATTTCTGCACATATCAGTAAGATCTAAGCGATAGTAGCAGCTTGATTTATATCTAATAGTTTGCTTAGCTTCTTCTTGTTGTGTCGCGAGAGATCTCAAAGATGGCGATCTCGTTGGGGAGGAATTGGAGACCGACGGTGAGGGATTAGAGACGAAGTCACTGAGTCCATCGATGGCGCATTCTAGGAAGGCAAAACCCGAGCTGAGGTTGGCGACAGTGGGTGAGAGCGGTTCAGGCATGACGTTAAGGATGGCGGATTGGAGAGGAAGGAGAGGTTGACTAGAAGATGATTTTGAGTTTTGAGGTTGGCGACGCGGTGGCTGACGAAGGTGAAGAGTTCATGTTGTTACTGATTTGTTTGCTTTTCTTATTGGATTTGACAATTTGAAATTGAGAGAAAGGTGAGGGTCGAGTCTTGTCATCACAACTTTCAATTCAATGGTCGTTGCTTTAGATCAAATGTAGTAATTTAAAAACCCAGATTTGGATTAAAATGATTCATGCTACTGACATTCGTTTGTCAGTAGCAGTAGCTATTCGGTTGTCAATAGCAGAATGTATCTTTTCATGACAGTAGCAACATTGGAGGGTTTCTGAGGATATTCTGTTGTGTTGCATACGACTTGATGTTACTGTGACCTCTTGCTACGTACGGCTGCTGCTACTGCGCGGTGGTGATGCAGGCTGTTATTTTGCTGTGGTGATGTGCGGTGCTACTGTGTGATGGTGCTGCGTGTTGCTATTGTGCATCTTAGTAAGTAGTAGCAGTTGTAACATCGTCCTATTAAACAGTAGAAGCAAAAAGCATCTAAGGCAGTCATAGCAGCGACAAACATCTAAGACAGTAGCAGCGACGAACATCTAATTTGGCAACAACAGTGACAAACATTCAATTTGACAGTAGCTGCAAGGAGCATATAATTCGATAGTAGCAACGATAGACATCTAATTCAGCAGTAGAATATGTTAGGAATGATAGTTTGGTAAAATATGTAATAAGAAATGACAAGTGGACATCAACATGACATAATTGTTAATTTGTGTCCTTAAAAATGTAAGATATTGTATAAATGGTGTATTTGTAAACTGAAATTTAGTTGAAAACTAAACTGTAATTGATTATTATTATTATTAGGGAAAATTAAACAAACAGTATATCGACTTTGCTCCACTCATAATTAAGGTGTCTGAATTTTGTTAAATAACACATTAGTACATGAACTAACAAGTTAAGCCTAATTTTCGTACATACCGTTATAACACCGTTAAAAGTTATTGTTTTTTTGTGAGATCTTTTAAAGGTGACTCTAACCCATGACTTCGTCAATAGTTAGTGGATGTGCTTGAGATCTCTCTCGTACCAATTCTCTAATTAACATCTCTTGCTCTCTTACCAGCAAACAACTATCCATAATTCTTTCTCTCTCTTATACCAGAAAGTAGCAATTCATAAAACGGAGGTTAAATTGTAACTAAAATAATTTTTTTATAGGTGTCAAATCCGTTTACCTATTTGATCATTAACACTTTAATTAGAAAAAAAAAGATTCTATTGAAATGAAAGAAAATAAATGTGTGGATTTGACACCGATTTGATACCTAGAAGAAGAAAAAATTTCACTTTAAAAAAAAAAAGATCTTAGAAAAAAAAACATTAACTTTTAATGATGTTATAACGGCATATACGAAAATTAGGCTTAACTTGTTAGTTCATGACTAATGTGTTATTTAACAAAGTTCAAACACCTTAATTATGAGTGAAGTAAAGTTAATATACTGTTTGTGTAATTTTTCTTTATTATTATTGTTATTATTTTTAAAGTCTCCAACTTTAATTTATTTAATTACATTTTAAATACCTCGGATATTACATATCCACCCCCTTCAAAAAAAATTTGGACCAATTTTGTTTTTCTAAGAGAAATATCTAAAGTGATTGTTTTAGATACGTGTCACATTGTAACGGGTGGTCTCCATAAGTGCGGGTGATTATAAATTTGCCTCTCCTTCGACGAAGATAATCCAGAAAATGGCAGTCTGCTCTTCACCACTCGCAGTTGTCTCTCCCAAACCATCCAAACTCACCTCTAAGCCATCGCAAACTAGAGTTAAGGTTTCCACACCTCACATTCACAGCCACACCAAATCACCATTGCTCGGATTTAACTACTTAAAGAGAAGAAGTTTCACACGGCTGAATGCTGCAGGGTTCGCAGAGATCGAACCTGATCTCAATGAGGACCCCACCGATCGTTGGGCGACCAACAGTGTCTCTTCTGTACGTATCAAATAAACTACTTTATGTTTCTTTGATAAAATCATGTGAAGTTGTGCGTTGTTATTGTGTGGTGTGTTTCAGGAGGATTTCAAGTACGGAAAGTATGATGATCACCACACTTACCATGAAGGAGAGGAGGAGAAAGGTACCCCATTTTGCAATTCTTATTTCTATTTGAACCAATTAAGACATGAATGTTACCCAAAATTGGTACGGGCCAAAGTTACATTTGTAAATGAAGTAGTGGAAGAAAGGAGTCTAATAGCTCTGTGATTTAGAAAACGTTTAATGTGCATTTAGAGATGATATAGAGTTGGAATTCAGAATGCGTAGAATCTTGGTTTTACCAGTGGAGGATTGGTGAGGCTAAGATTTGAAGGGATGGGTTTGGAACAGGTTTAGGGAGAAGGGGGCTTGTTGCTAGGGAAGAACTTGTGAGGAGGAAACAAGGAATCTTGATTTCAAGGAAAAACCTTTCAGGTCTAGATGGTTTTCGTTGGCTTTGTGTTATCAGTTTTGGGATCGAAGGGTTATGGTTAAAGTGATTGAAGAGCTTCAATGGATGGGATAGTAAATGCGTCACAACTGGAGATATGTAGTGATTTAGGACCAATTCATTTTTTTAATCATGCACAAAATTAAGCTTCTCAGCTTTGAGGAGATTTTGTGAAGGCGGGACAAATTCCAAATGCATCGCTGATCCAATGAGGTGTACAATAGGTGTATAAGAAGAAAGAACAGGGATTTGTTTGAGAAAGGACGTCTGTGTGGATTGGTATGTTTTCAGACTATGTCTAGGCACAAACAGGTTAGACATTTCTCGTTTCAGGGAAATCAGTCATTTGCAATTTGCAGCTGGCGCTCTGGGGATAGAAGAAAAGCTTATTGAGGGTGATCGCGGTCATCTTAAGATTCCTTATGTTGTCGCTAGAAGGCTAGAAGGAGTAAAGTAAATTGTATGTGGGACTGAGTAGCAGAAGGTAGTGATCAGTTTGTAAGGTGGGTTGTGGTGGTGCAAGCTAATTATATAGGGGAATGGCTAGGGGTGTGCAATATGGTGGGGAGGAACAAACCTTTTCTAGGGTAATGTCTATGGCAATTCCAATCAAGGATCATGTCTCTCTGGCACTTTGTAAGTATGAGTGAGTAAAGACTGAATCAAATAGCTGGGGTACCACTACTGTGGTAAGAGGTTTAAGTGTGCCCATTTTGTTTCTTGCTATAGTTTTCTGCCAGGAAGTGGAGAAAGAACTCTTAATCAGATGGGCCTCATTGCATTGCTGTCATATTTGATCTGCTCTAATAGTCTCGGGTAAACTAGATACGATAATTTGGTGGCTGGAATCTTTTGAAGCCTTTTCCTATTGAAATTTTTGTACAGCACCTTATGGATAAGCACTCTTTCTTTTCTCATACCCTTGTTTATAATAGGTAAAGACAAAGTACTTTTCCCCCCAACGTATGAGTGTTAGCTTGGATAATTTATCATGGAGGCTTAATCTAGAGATATGGTTCACAGAAGGAAGCCTTTCATTGTTACCTTTCCATTCATTGGTGTGCTATGTCAAATAGTGCAGCAGTATGAATAATTCGTGCTACACTGATTTTAACCTCCCTGTGGTTTCAATTATTTATAGCAGCAAGTTTAAGGTGGGATGACATTGTTCTATGTAATGAATTACTTTGTCTGAGGTTTAACTTCTTTTGTAACGGGTGTGGTCTTGAGGATATGTGCGATATGGGTAATATGGCTAATATATGGGTTTTGATGGTTTTTCTTCATGAAGCATCTACTTAAGTGGAGTTCAGGGATCTGTCTTTTTCATCTGTTTTTTTAATTAAAGAACTTAATGTATTTGTTTCATGGTGTTGTTCTGTTGTTGGTTTTCAGGAGCGACCTAAGATTTTCTGTAGTGCTCATTGTTCAGTTTTTTTCTTTTAATAAAAGTTCTTTTTCTCAAAAAATACATGAAATTTGAAAATGTTGTACTTCTTTACAAGGCATGGACTGGTATAGGGGAGCCCTTTTTCAGTGTTAACTTTAGCCAGTAATTCAGGAACATCATTTTAAGGAGTCATCAATATGGAGCTATGTGTTCGGTATTCTTGAGATTTGTCCCCTTGTATCTGATTCAGCTCATAGATTTCTACAAAAAATTGAATACTAAATTATACATTTCAATTGATTTTGATTTATTTCTGAAATCTCTCTGACTCAGGAACCTTTTGGGGATCAATAGCAGAAGACGTTGAAGGAGTAGGACCACCTACAGGTTTTCAGGGTATAAATTTTTACTAGTTTACCAAGGAGCTTTGGTAATTTACTAATTGATCTGCACGACAGTTATTGATCATCATCTCATTTGATTCTTTTGGCAGGTTTAATATCATGGCTTTTTCCACCTGCAGTTGCTGCTGCAATGTATTTTCATGCACCGGTAATGCAAATCTAAGATGTAACATATATAAAAGATTAGACCGTCTATTATTATGATTCTTTATTTGAACATAAGCATTATGGTCTTGTTTATCATTTTAAGGAAATCAATATGTAAAGAATCTGCCTCTGTACCTTCCAGGGGGAGTACTTGTTCATTGGAGCCGGTCTATTCACGATTGTATTTTGTATTATTGAGATGGATAAGCCAGATCAACCCCACAACTTTGAGCCTCAGATATACAATATGGAGAGGGGATCTCGTGACAAGTTGATAGCTGATTACAATACCATGGACATCTGGGATTTTAATGAGAAATATGGGGACCTATGGGATTTCACTGTGAAGCCAAAGGATGATATAACAAAGAGATAAATGATGCAACATTGCCTACTAAATTGAGCATAAAAGGTATAGCAATTGTACTTGTTTTATGTTTTGTTTCATAATGCACACTGGTTTCTTTTTTCTTTCTGAATTGTCTCTTTATCTTTTGTTTATATATCAGGTTTAGAAATTTTAATTTGTAAATCTCCAAGAGAGAATATATAAATGAAATTCATATGTTTTGTGGCATGTTTTGTTATCAGTGTATAAATTCAATAAACTATGCAGCCGTATCTGTCAGTTTCTCTCTCAAAAGAACCAATCTGTTAACTGAGATTTGGAATGTCTGAGTTCTGCAGAGGTTTGCAAGATATAAGCTCCAAATTACATATGCATCTCCCAAGAGGGAACTTCCCCTTTCATTTTGATCATGTAGAATTTGAATGTCCAATTCTAGTGACTTGATAAATATTTTCTCCAGTACCAGCTTTTTTTGAAACCACACCATTCTAGGACCAACCAAATCTGGTTTTTTTGCTTCTGATTTTATATTATGATATCTACATCACTACATGTACTATTAGCGTTTCCAGCTTTTTAGACATGATGAATCCATGTCTTTGTTGATTTTTCTGCTCTCAGAGTAGATCAATGATCTTTGGCAGTTTTTAGATTAAAGACCAAATACTGAAATAGACTGATTGCGGGCGTTGGTTTTATCTCTCCAAGACTCTTTGCACCATTAATATCATCTGGAATCAAGTATAGTCAGACCCTGAATAACAAGGTGAACTATTACTGTAACATTTGAATCTTGTGCCCTATGTTACGTCTATGCAAGACTTATATGGGTTACCTCTTTCATACGCTAAGGTAATTTGGAATCCAGTGTCAACAACTCAACATCAATACCAATGAAGTCATGATCAAATGAGCTCTCACGAGTACTTTTCTCAGCTAGTCAAGTCTACATAGCCTCCTTTCTGGCAGATTTTTCGATCTTCTTGTGCTCCCTCTTTGCTAGTCATGTAAGTCGGTCCTTGTTTTCTAACTTGCTAGTGCGTTGCGTGCTTGAAAATATGGCCAACGTTATTCTCCTTTGCTCAAATCAGATCATTGCTATTGACCAAGTCTTTCCACCCAAATTTTACCCCTAAATTCATGCCAGAGTGACATCAATATTCAAGAACTCTGTATTTACTTGCGTCCAAATTGGAACGTTTCCAAAAAAAATGGAACGTGATTTTCACATTCCACTTTTTCCTCATTTTTCTTGTTCTGATCAATTGATCCAATCTTATCGTGTCCCTTGGATGTGAAGAAAACAAAGGCTGATAAAGAAATGAGTGCTGAGGATAATGGAGTGGTGGCAAAACTGGTCATTGGAGCTTGACCATAAAATTGAACAGATTTGAAACGAAAATTTATGATGTTTTTTTTGGAAACGAAAATTTATGATGTTGGACATTAAGCAGATTGATAATGGAGTAGAATTAAATAAGGAAGCATCTTTGACACCAATGTTGACAATGGAGCTCTACATATATATCCCAAGACATTCACCGGTAGATCTGTCACAACCACAGGCATTAGAAAATAGAAAATGAGAAGCTCCAAACCCAAGTGTGTCTTTTCTCTCTCACTATTCTTCTTCTTCTTCCTCTGCTTCCATCTGGTTCTTCATCACTCAGAAGCACAATTAGGTCCAACAACTGAAGGCTATACCTGCTCAGCCAATGAGACTACCAGTCCATGCCAAGCCTATGCATATTACAGAGCCGGGGCTCCTAACTTTCTTGACTTGGCCTCCATAGCTGATCTCTTCTCAGTGAGCCGCCTCATGATCTCCAACCCCAGCAACATCTCTTCCCCAACTTCACCTCTGATCCAAGACCAACCTCTGTTTGTTCCTCTGTCATGTTCATGCAGATCAGTCAACTCAAGCATGGCCATCTCCTTTGCCAATCTCTCACACACAATCATTAAAGGTGACACTTTTTACCATCTCTCCACTCAAAGCTTCCAAAACCTCACAACCTACCAATCTGTGGAGCTTGTCAACCCTACTCTTGTTGCCACCAACCTTACAATTGGGGTAACTGCATATTTCCCTATCTTCTGCAAGTGCCCCAACAAAACCCAGTTGCAGAACAAAGTCAATTATCTAGTGTCCTATGTCTTCCAACCTTCTGATAATTTGTCAACAGTTGCTTCAAGGTTTGGGGTCCAAGCAAAGTCGATAGTTGAAGTTAATGGCAACAACACTCGGCCTTTTGATACCATTTTCATTCCTGTAACTCAGCTTCCTGTACTATCACAACCAACTGTTTCCCCTTCACCTCCTCCTGTGATTAAGACTGAGAGGAAGGGAGTGATCACAGGGTTGGCAGTTGGGTTGGGGATTACTGGGTTTATGCTGATTTTGGTTGTGGGAGTTTTGGTATTTGGAGGTGGGTTGGGGAAGAAGAGGAGGGGTACAGATGAAGAAAAGAATTTGAAGCTATATAAGAATGAGAAGGGAGATAAGAGGGCCAAGGAAATGGAAGTGAGTTTGATGGCTGATGTTTCAGATTGCTTGGACAAGTACAGAGTGTTTGGTATTGAAGAACTCAGAGAAGCTACTAATGGATTTGGAGAGAATTGCTTGATTGAAGGGTCTGTTTACAAAGGAAATATTAAGGGGGAGGTCTATGCCATCAAGAAGATGAAGTGGAACGCCTGTGAGGAGCTCAAGATCTTACAGAAGGTACTCTTTGTCTTTTTACTTGCTTTCTTTTACTTTTTAAGTGTATATGGTAAATTTATATATGCTTTTGGCCTATGGAACCCTTTGTCATCTGTTTAGCTTTACATGTTCAATGTGAAATGCCTGGTATTAATTCCTTTCAAATGAAGTTTTAGCTAATATGTTATTGTATTACAGTAAATAGGATCTCTTTTCTCATGTTTCTTATATTGATATTGTGCTTATAATCAGAACAAATGTGTTTCGTGTGTAGTGATTTTTGGTTTAGTATAAAGCCGTAGTTTGATTACAAGGAAAGCCTGAGGAAGTGTAGATCTGGATACAAACTTATTATAAGCAATGAATTTGCTCCTGGATTTGAAATTGTATTAGGTAATCCAGCACCAGCCGAACAATTCCTCCAATTTTTTTTATTAATTGTCATTTGGCACTTAGAAAGCTAGCAAGCGGATGTCAAAGTAGGAAGCAGGTTTCTTATGCAGAGATGAAACTATGGATGCTGTCACATCTTGGAATGATTCTTATCTTCATAAATAACCAAAAAATAACATTGTGTTGAGGCTCTTATTTAGTGTTCAATGTATTTCATGTTCCTAAGTATGTTTTGAAGTGAAACTAGGAACATAGTCACAAATAGTGAAGGAAACATCAAAATTCCAAAAGACATGGGGATCCTCATATAAAATGTCAGGTGACCTGTCTGTTTATTACGTTTTTGAAGTTTTAAATTGCATCTTGTTTTGTTGGAAGCTTTATAATATTGATTTGGTGTTGTTGAGAAAAAAAAAATCTGAGGAAATTGTGTGCCGTCAGTGGTGTCACAATTTGGTCCATTTCATTGAATATGCTGAAACAAAGGGAATCTATCCTTGTATCTGATTTTTGACATATAAACCTCAGAACTTATGCCTTAATATGTTGGATTGGCAGAAGTCCTCCATGGATGACACGTTCCGAAATTCCAAGGAGAGTTTGACAAATTTGATGTTTTTTGTAGATAAACTGAAGTCATTATCAATAAGAATTTTATCCGCCGTTAGAAATTCTGTAAACTGGACATAAGGGCTTTAAATTTTTGGTAGAAAAACAAACTCAACCATGTGTATCAACTCCAAATGTGCTCTTAGGAGTGGTTTCTTATTCGATTAGTTGGGAATATTTTTCATGGTTTGTGTTTTATTAGTTGGCTACTTGGTTTATATCTATACACAGTAGGTTAGCTGAGGTCAGGGGAATTTTATTGATTATAACGCAATAGGTCAATATTTGTGGTTGTTAGATAGAAGTTCATGGACATTGGGAAGGTTTACGATTCAAAAATATCATTTTTTCACCATAGATTGAATCTTATAATTGATCAAATATTGACTTTCAAATTCTGTAGGTGAACCATGGCAATTTGGTGAAGCTAGAAGGCTTCTGCATAGACCCAGAGGATGCAAATTGCTATCTAGTTTATGAGTATGTCGAAAATGGCTCTCTTTATTCATGGCTGCATGAAAACAAGAATGAAAAGTTAAGTTGGAAGACAAGGGTGCATATTGCTTCTGATGTCGCAAATGGTCTGCAATATATTCATGAGCACACCAGGCCAAGGGTCGTGCACAAAGACATAAAGAGCAGTAATATTCTCTTGGACTCGAACATGAGAGCCAAAATAGCCAATTTTGGACTGGCAAAGTCTGGTTGCAATGCCATAACAATGCACATTGTTGGAACTCAAGGTTATATTGCACCCGAGTATCTAACTGATGGGGTGGTGTCAACAAAAATGGATGTGTTCTCTTTTGGGGTAGTCTTGCTAGAGCTTCTTTCAGGGAAGGAGGCCATTGATGAAGCTGGAAATGCTCTGTGGGCTAGCGCGGGTATGATTTTGCAGGGAAGTGAGGAAGAAAAGGCAAATAAACTAAAGAAATGGATGGACAAGGATCTTTTCCTGGAGTCATGCTCAATGGAGAGCATAGTGAATGTAGCCACTGTTGCGGTTGCTTGTTTGCATAAAGATCCTTCTAAAAGGCCAACTATGGTGGACATTGTTTATGCCTTGTGTAAGAGTGATGATTTGTTTTTCGATATCTCAGATGATGGATCATCAGCTCCACCAGTAAGAGCACGGTGAGTTCAGGTTCTCATATTCTCCTTAATTCAGATGAGGTGAAGGGAAAAGATCAAATAAAGTGAGACCAGGGGACTAGTTGGTTTTACTAGTTGAGGCAATATGCTAGATTAATTTGAGCAGTAAAAGTTTGAGAATTGAGTCACCTGTAGTAAAATGGCTCCCTTTTTATACCTGATAGGGACTAATATATGTGTAGTGCCTTTCTCTTGTGCTAAATATTTCTAAAATCAATCAACCATGTATTCTGCAATCGAGAACCTCGACATCTGAAGATGGATTCAAAACCTGACTTTAGAAGTCTGAAATATAATTGTTAGCTAAAGCATTAGATTGATGGAGAAGAGAATGAAGAATGTAGAAATAGTATTTGAGCTACTTCTTCTGCAGTTTCCTTATGTTCTCAGGAAAGCATTAACTTTAACACTCCCTCTTAATGCTTTGTTTTCCATTCAAGTAGATCTTTGAGGTATTCTGAGCCAAATTGTTTGAGATGTAGCTATTGATGTAGACTTGCTATCACTGAGAATAGTTGTTGTAGATCTTTGCTTCTCGCCAAAGTTTTCAATGACTATTCTGAGCCAAATTGTTTCAGATGTGACTATTGATGTCGATACATATTTTGCTTTAGCTGTAGACAGTGCTACTGATTTTTGATTCTTTGAAGCCTAAGAGAACACACAAGTTCTAATAGTAAAAGTATATCAAGATGTGCTTTTTAAATCATTAACACTTCCTCCCCAATCACTATCACAAAAACCAAAGAGTTTTAGTTTCACATTCCTCTCATTACATAATTTCAAAGTCCATCTCCTTGCAGCTTTATATTGAATCTTGGTTGGATTGTGCATAAATCTGAACATCAGACTTGCAACATACATTATATCAGATCTTGTTGTTGTCAAGTATAGCAGACTTCCCAATAAACTTATGTATAAACTCTTATCAACACTACTACTTTCATCTTCATTTGAAAATTCTAGAGGTGTTGCAACCAAGCATTTTGAACTTTTCTAGAATTGTTTTTACACATTTTTTATGAGTAATGAAGATTTCCTTCACTCTTTGAATAATGTCTATTCACAGAAAATAATGCAGGATTCCAAAATCACTTATTTCATATTTCTTCATATTATTAGACTTAAAATTTGAAATCATCTTTTCACAGCTTCTAGTAAATACCAAATCATCAACATATACGGAGACAATAAGTATGTTCGATTTACCTTCAGTTTTGATGTAGAGAGCAAGTTCATTTTCACTGTTTTAAAACCCTCTATCTGTGAAATAGGAATTGATCTCACCATACCAAAACTCTTGGGGCTTATTTCAAACCATAAAGAGTTTTCTTCCGTTTATAAATTTTTTTACTATTTACCCTTGATGTTGAAATCGTGTTGTTACTCCACAAATACTTATTCTTCAGCACTCCATTTAGAAAGGGTGATTTGACATCTAACTAGTGCAAGAACCAGCCTTTTGTGCTACAATGGAGATAAGACCTTTTATTCTCATGTCTTACAACTGGTGCAAAAAGTTTCATTAAAGTCAACTCCACGTATTTGTGAATACACTTTTGCCACCAATCTTGCTTTATTTCTTTGCACATAACCATTTGCGTTCAGTCTGGTTTTGTAGATCCGCTTTAAACAAATGACATCTTTATTGTCTGGTTTATCAACAAGCTCCAATGTGTTGTTTTTCACAGTCACATCTATTTCCTCCTTCATTATCGTTAGCCAGTCATCTTCTTTCACATCTTCAAATCTTACAGGCTCAAATAAGCAGACAATGTAGCTTTCATACACTTCATTCAAGCTTCTCATCCTTACTGGTGTTGATCTTGGTATAGATTGAGCATTTGAAGGTGCTGGTGATGGTTACTCAGGACTTTGAGGTGGAGTGTTGTTGTGGTGGATTGAGTTCCAACTCTTCTGGAACATCTTCATCTTGAACAGTGTTATCTGACACCCATTGTTGCTGGACTGAGTCTTGCTTCCAATCCCAAGATGAATTCTCACTGAAGTGGACATCTTTATAGATAATCACTTCTTCTTTTTTCAAATTATAGAGCCTATAGTCATTTTTCTGCAAGTTGTATCCCATGAACATACACATTTCACTTGATTTATCAAGCTTCTTTATCAATATTTTTGGGATATGTGCATAACAGATTGAACCAAACACCCTCAAGAAATTTACACTTGGCTTCCTTCCACTCCATGCTTCAAATGGTGTCATTTGCTGCACAACTTTAGTTGGATGTCTGTTCATCAAATTCATTGCAATATTTACTGTTTATCTCCAATATTCCAAACACATTTTCTTGACATGCAGCATAGACTTCGTCATTTCAACGATAGTTTTATTTTTTCTTTCAACTACCCCATTTTGTTGTGGTGTAAGGTTATTGTCAGTTGCTTTTCCAAGCTAATATCTACACATAACTTCCCAAACTCATTTGATGTTTATCTGTTACATCTATCAGATCTTAGCTTCTTCATTTTAAGATCAGATTGTCTCTTCACCATCGTTTAAAACTTCTTGAATACAACGAATACATCTAACTTCTGTCTTAGGAAATAAACTCAAGTCATTCTTGAATAGTCATTAATGAATGTAAGAAAATATATGTTACCTCCTCTAGTAGTCGTTTTCATAGGACCACAGACATCAGAATAGACAAACTCAAGTGGTGATTTGCTCTCTAGGCATTCCCTTTAGGAAATGAGATTATATGTTGTTTTCTCAATGCACATCATTCACACACTTCATATACTTCTTTGATTTTTGACATTCCATGCAAAATTCCATTTTGATTAAATAACTTCAGACTTTGAAAATTGAAATGTCGTAGTCTTTGATGGTAGAGCCAAGGATCTTCCTTCAACTCCATTCTTCTTACACTCTCAGCTGAATACTTGAGAGTAAGAGATAAACTTTTGTTCCACTTCATTTCTACTTCTATTATCAGCTTCCTACAACTCTTTCTCGAAAATTTTGCAAGTGTCATCGATCACCAAAATGCAGGTAATACTTGTGCTCAACAAGTTGACCAACATTTAGAAAATTTGAGTCAAGATTTGGAATCAACATTACATCTCTGATGAACATTCACACATTTTTGGTTTCAACAACAATGTTTTCCTTGTCTTTTGTATCCACCAGGCTTCCATTCGCCATCTTCACTTTTGTAATGCTGTTTTAGTCAATGTCATATAGCAAATTGGCATTCGTCGTCATATGATTGTTGCAGGCACTATCAACAAGCCAGATATTTGAATTTGTCGCAATGTCTGCTCTATTCGCGGCTGTAGAAATCTCATTCGCAGATGTGGAAATCTCATTCGCGGTAGCATAAGTGACACATAACATATTAGTTCCTTGCTGTCCAAGACCAAACATAAATGGTATTTCCCATGTTTGAAATAGGCTTATCAGGTTCCTCCTGTCACCAAATCAAATACATGATTGTGTCATGACCAATGTTCTAAAAATCCCCGCCTAGACCGATTAATCCTCCGCCTAGGCGCTAGACAGTGTTTCACCGTTTTGGTTGAAACCGATTAATCTTTGCCATACAATTGATTAATCGCCCGACTAGCACAGTTGTCCGCCCGACTAGCGCCTAGCGTTTTTCAGAACATTAGCTGTCATTCACTGTAACTAGCTAGCTGATTTTTCCTGTAGTCACATTCATTCTTAACATGACCAAACTTGTTGCAATTTGAACACTTTGGTTTTCTTTTAAACCAACAGCCGATGTGAACCTTATCACAGATTGAACACTTTGAATAGGTTGAACTATTGTTTCCTCCCTCATTTTTTTCTTCTTCTTGATTGATCTGATCTACCCTCCCACTTCTTGTTTTTACCTTCCAGTTCTTTTCCTGTTTAAATTTTGAACTAGATGGTTCACTACTTCTAGTGTTTAGGTTTAGTGTTTGAAAAGCTTTTTTGTTGGTTCATCATCATGACTCATCAATCTCTGATCAAAAGCCTTAAGTGACCCTATCAAATCGTGCACACCAAGAGTGCCTATATCTCTAGTCTCCTCTATAATACTAGCTACAACACCATACTTCCTATTAAAGCTCATAACGATCTTATGTGCCACTCTTTTTTTAGGTTTAAGTTCAACAGAGGGTTTCATCTGGTTGACTAAATCAGTCAATCTATTACAATAATCAATTAGCAACTCAGTTTCATTCATCCTAGTGTATTCAAAATCTCTCCTCAAGAATTGAACTTTCACGACTTTAACCTTATCTGAGCCTTTGAACTATAACTTCAAAACATCTCAAGCTCCTTTGGTTGTTCTCTTGTTCGTAATTCTTGGAAAAAACTCATTTGCGATTGCTGTTTGCAAAATACCAAAAGTTTTCGCATCTTTCTTGATATTTTCCATCAGCTCAGTTCGCTGAGCATTTGACATCCCTTCAGCTGTTGGATCTGCTTAACCTTCGTTCACATATATATAGCTCAATAGATTTTGAGATATGAATATGGTTTTCATCTTAATAACCTAAAATCAAAGTTCTTTCCTGTGAAAATATGAACTCTAACCTCTGAACAATTTTATTGTGTCGCCATCGTAGTAGCAAAAAACTAAAGAAAAAGTGTGTTTTTTGTTTTGTTTTGATCTAACAGATGGTACATCCAAGTTGATATTGATCAACAAAGCCCTGATACCATGATTGAATTTGGTTGCCTCTACTTTGGATGTTGAACAAAGTATTATTCGTTGATCAATTCGATGTGACGAACGAGGCAGAAGAAAAATCAGTTGAATATTCAAAGCAATCTTTGCGGCCTCTAATATTTCTTACTTCTAGAATTCTTGATAGATTACACATTATTCTTGCCTATATATAGGGATCAAGGTAACCTATAAAAGATCTAATTAAAATATCTACTAAAGATCTGAAATGTACTTAATTACAAAAGATCTAAATCATAGTTTGAGTGAGGTGAACAGTAGAAGTGAAAGAAAATATCTACAGTGAGTCATTGCGTCTTCTGTAGTTTCTTAGTGATCCCAGAAAAGTATTAACTTCAAAATTTTCCGAGCTTTCTGAAACTTCTTCAGCCGCTCAAGAACGTTCGGCCTTAGACTTTGAGGAGTTTGAGCTTTCCCCTCCCGTAACATAATATTTCGATTTGTCCATACTGCCCATATGACCATTAGTAGCTGTGGAAAAACCTTCTAATGCATTGTAGTAGCTTGTTCAAATAACCATTCTTTAAACGACATCAAGGGCAATATGCTATGCTGGATTTGGAAAGGAGGAGCTGCAAGGATATTGGTGGTTAGGGACTCAACTACTATGCCATATATCAATTTGGCTGCCATTTCCAACACTCCATTGTAAACCTGTCTTTAGGACCGGCTTGCCATTCATAATGCTTCTCCATGAGAAAGATGGTGACTCCTCAAGTTCAGCTTCAAAGAAAAAGTATGAGGGTGGTATCTCGCCTTAAACAAGTGCACAATAAGTGAATGTGGATTAGAAAGAAACTGTCATCCTTGTTTTGCAAGCATTGCAAGGTCGTAAGCATGCAAGTTCTTTAAACCCAACCCACCCTCCGGTTTTGTCAAACAAAAGATGTCCCAACTACGTCAGTGAATTTTCTTGTTCTTCTTATCTGTATCTCCCCAAAAGAAAGATGCACCGAGTTGATGGCGATCAACACATAGGCTTTTTGGCAGCATATAACAGTTTATGGTGTATAACGGCATGGTTTGTGCAATTCCTTTGATTATAACTTCTTTTCCAAAAGCACTTAGGATTTTTGTCTTCCAACTTGTCAACTTCTTCGACATTCTCTCCTTCAGATACTCGAAAATTGCAGTTTTTGGTCTTCCAACTCGCATAGGTAATCTCAAGTACTTGTCATGCTCTTGCTTGCATTGTACTTTAAGAATACTTGGCATCTGTGTTTGAGTAAGACACTAATGTGATGCATGTCATTACAATACGAATCCATGGAGGTGGAAAGACAAGCTTTGTGAGCATTGCCTGTATGAAATTCCAATCATGCCTATCATAGGCTTTACTAACGTCAAGCTTCAAAGATAAGAAACAAGCTTCCTCATGACAACTTATTCATGAAGTGAACTGCCTCACTTGCTACCAGTGTGCTGTCAGGGATCAACCGGTCATGTACATATGCACTTTTTAATGGTGATATGATTTCTGATAAAATTTGTTTCAACCTGTTTGCCACTAAGCGAATTCTGCAAACAACATTACATAGTGCAATCGGCCGGAAATGCATTGCTTGAGTAGGGTTTTGAAATTTTGGGATGAGACACAGATAGGTGTGGTTTGAGTCACTGCACATTTCTCCTTTTTCAGTAAATTCTTCACTGTGATACACATCTTGAGAAACAATATTACAATATTTTTGATAAAAGAACAAAGACATACTATCTGGTCCAGGGCTTTTGGAAGGGTACATATGAAATAGAGCCTGTCTAATCTCTTCATTGGTATACGGTTTCTGTTAAAGTTAATGCTTAGTTTACTTTCTTTATCTTATGCTAGTTTGGTTAACTCTACTTAAAATCAGCTGTAGTTAATCCTTGACTTTTGTGGCCTATGAAGTGTGTTTTAGAAGTCATCTACTGTAGATTGATATAACAATATCAGATCTGCTATTTCTATCCAGTAGATGCACAATATCATCAATATATGAAAGAAGAGGTCTGTGAGCAACAAGTGTGCTTCAACCCATTTTCATCAAATCTCTCTGCATCTATTTGATTCTATCATCATCTCTGTATCAAATATAGTGGTGTGTGTGTGTGTGTGATTGAATGCAGGAGAAAATAGATGAACAGATCAAGGCAACGTACCTGATTTGGAGAGTGAAGAGCAGTTGTCTAACATAGCAGCAAGCTTGGATCTGAGGAGGTGAGTAATAGCTCTATCCCAACATCTGGTATCAGAGCTTAGTCTGATCAAGGCTAAGCTGCTGGGTACTGTGATTTCTAAAAAAAGGAATTCAATTTTTTGAAATCCAAGGTCTGAAACTTCGGATCTGAAATTGATCAAAGAATAGAGAAGACAATCATGGCAAGCTCAAGCTCAAATGGTGATCTTCGAGCTCCAATGTTTGATGGAGAAAATTATGACTTCTGGAGCATAAAGATGAAGACAGTACTCAAATCTTATGATATTTGGTACTTAGTTGAAGAAGGCTTTGATACTCCAGCAAGTACAGAAGGTTTGACAGACGCCCAAAAGGTGGAGCTGAGATCAAACATGAAGAAGGATGCTAAAGCTCTTGCAATAATCCAGCAAGCAGTTACACATGAGATCTTCCCCAGTATTGCAAATGAGGAGTCTTCAAAATCTGCGTGGGATGTTCTAGCTGATGAATACAGAGGTACTAAAGAGGTTAGATCTGTGAAAGTTCAATCTTTACGTAGAGATTTTGAATACACTAGAATGAGAGATGGTGAAGCTCTTAATGATTATCTCACTAGGCTGACCAATATAGTGAATCAAATGAAAACTTATGGAGAACCTCTAGAAGATAAGAGAGTGGTGCAGAAAATTCTTATTAGCTTATCAGAGAAGTTCGATGCCGTAGTTTCTATTATTGATCTGACAAAAGATATTGAAACCTTAGGAGTTCAAAAAGTCATTGGTTGTCTAAAAGCCTATGATCAAAGGTTGAATAAGCGTGTTGAAAATGAGATGGAAAGTGCTTTTCAAACGCTCAGCCTTAGTTCAAAGAATTATCGACAAGCTAGTTCTTCTCAAGGCAAAAGCAATCCGCCTAAGAAGAATTGGAAAGGCAAAAACAAGAAGTGGGAAAAGAAGAGCAGCAATGAAGAAAGGGGCAGCTCAAGTAACAGTGATATGGTGAAATGTAAAACTTGTGATAAGTTTCACCTTGGTGTTTGTTGGTTTAAAGGAAAACCAAAGTGTCAAACTTGTAACAAGTTTGGGCATGCAACAAAGGATTGCAACCGAAACAAGCATCAAGCTCATTTCGCAGAAGAGCAAGATGATGATGATGGTGATGGCAACATGTTCTTTGCTTGTCAAGTAGAAACTATACAGAAAGATGAAAACATCTGGTTTGTTGACAGTGGCTGCAGCAACCATATGACCTCAAATGAGTCCATTCTTGTGGACATGGATACGTCTGTGAATAGAAGAGTAAAGATGAGCAATGGTCAATTGGCACAAGCAAGAGGAAAAGGAACACTTGTAATTGAAACAAAGAAAGGAAGAAGATTTATAAGAGAAGTGTTGTTGGTTCCAGAATTGGATCAAAACCTTCTAAGTGTTGGGCAACTTCAACATAATGGTTACCCGGTACTTTTTGATGAAGATTTGTGCACAATCTATGACAGGAAAAAGAATATGCAGATTGTGGCAACCATCAAGATGGAGAAAAACAGATGTTTTCCTCTCTCTCTCAAATACCCAAGTGACATGGCTATGAAGGTGAATGTGCTAGATGACTCTTGGCTTTGGCATAAGAGGTTTGGGCATCTAAATTTTCAGAGTTTGAAGAATCTACAACAGAGGAACATGGTGCATGGTTTACCAGCAATTCAAGAAGCAAATGAAGTGTGTGAAGGTTGTGCTATTGGGAAGCATCACCGAGAATCATTTCCTAAAGGGAAAGCTTGGAGATCAACTACACCATTAGAGCTTGTTCATACTGATGTGTGTGGTCCAATGAAGACAAAAACTCATAGTGGCAACAGGTACTTCATAACCTTTATTGATGATTTCTCTAGAATGACTTGGGTGCATTTCTTGAGACAAAAATCAGAAGTGTTCACTGTTTTTAAAAAGTTCCAAGTGATGGTAGAAAGGGAAAGTGGGCATGTTATCAAGGTCTTGAGAAGTGATAGAGGCGGGGAGTATAACTCAAAGAAATTTGATAAATTCTGTGAAGACATTGGGCTTCAAAGGCAACTAACAGTGGCCTACACTCCACAGCAAAACGGAGTGGCTGAAAGGAAGAACAGAACCATAGTCGAAATGGCTAAGTCTATGTTGTATGAGAGGGGGATGACTGATGAGTTTTGGGGTGAAGCAGTACATACTGCTGTGTACTTATTGAACAGGTGTCCTACAAAAGCAGTGGAAGATAAAACACCATTTGAAGCATAGAGTGGCAGAAGACCATCTGTCAATCACTTCAAGGTGTTTGGTTCTGTTTGTTATGCCTATGTTCCAAAAGAAACTAGGCAGAAACTTGATGATAAAAGTGAGAAGTGCATTTTTGTGGGGTATAGCACTCAAAGCAAAGGCTATAGACTCTACAATTTGAACAAAAAGAAGGTGATAATCCGTAGAGATGTTATCTTCAATGAAAAAGCCTCTTGAGATTGGAAGAAAAAGGCTGTCCAAGGTCCTAACCTTGAAATAGGAAAAGAGGCCGAAAATCAAGAAAATGAAGATGAAGTTGTTGGAGGAACACCTCCACAAGTGACTCCAGTTGGTAGTCCACAATCACATTCATCCGGTTCTTCATCACCAAGCTCAACTCCTATCATAATGAGGGAATTGAGTGAAGTCTATGCAAGCTGTAATTTCTGTGTAATGGAACCAGAAAACTTTGAAGAAGCAGTGCAAGATGAAGCTTGGAAGAAAGCTATGGTGGAAGAAATAAATGTGATTGAGAAGAATAGCACATGGGAGCTAGTGGACAGACCAAGTGACAAAGAAGTCATTGGAGTGAAGTGGATTTATAAGGCGAAGTTGAATCCAGATGGTTCCATTCAAAGGAACAAAGCAAGGCTGGTTGTAAAAGGGTATGCACAGCAACCCGGAATTGATTACAATGAAACATTTGCACCAGTGGCAAGGCTTGATACAATTAGGAGTGTAATCTCCTTGGCTGCTCAGAAAGGTTGGTCTCTACACCAACTAGATGTGAAATCTGCATTCCTAAATGGAGTCTTAAAGGAAGAAGTCTATGTTGATCAACCGGAGGGCTTTGTTATCAAGGGAGAAGAGATAAAGGTGTACAAGTTGAAGAAAGCTCTTTATGGCTTGAAACAAGCACCTAGAGCATGGTATGGAGAGATTGACTCTTATTTCATCAAGCAAGGCTTTCAAAGAAGCCAAAATGAACCAACTCTCTACATCAAAGTTGAAGGTAAAACTGACATCCTCATTGTTTCATTATATGTTGATGATTTAGTCTTTACTGGAAGCAATGAGAGTCTGATCATGAAGTTCAAAGAAGAGATGATGAAAAAGTATGAAATGAGCGATTTGGGTCTGCTGCATTATTTTCTTGGAATTGAGATTATTCAAAATGAAAGTGGCATATTTATATCTCAAAAGAAGTATGCAAAGACTATCCTGAAAAAGTTTGGGATGGAAGGATGCAGCTCTGTTCCTACACCATTGGTGGTAAATGAAAAACTTCAAAAAGAAGATGGAAGCAAAGAGGTGGATGCATCAATGTACAGAAGCTTAGTTGGAAGCTTGTTATATTTGACCGCAACAAGGCCAGACATCATGTATGCATCAAGTTTGCTGTCAAGATTCATGCACAAGCCTACTCAAGTTCATTATGGGACAGCAAAGAGAGTACTAAGGTACATTCAAGGTTCACTAGAGTATGGTATTAAGTTTGAAAGAAATGTGGTGCCAAAACTCTATGGATTTTGTGATAGTGACTGGGGAGGCAGTGTTGATGATTCAAAGAGCACTTCTGGCTATGCTTTCACTCTAGGAACAGGTGTGTTCTCATGGCAGTCCAAGAAGCAAAAGACAGTTGCTTTGTCTACTGCAGAAGCTGAGTATGTGTCAGCATCTTTGGCAACCTCTCAAGCAATATGGCTGAGAAGTATCTTGGAGGATATTGGTGAAAAGCAAGGAGAACCTACTCCAATACTTTGTGATAACAAATCTGCAATTGCTATGGCTAAAAATCCGGTGTTTCACAACCGAACCAAACACATAGCTCGCAAGCATCACTTCATCAGAAATGCTGTTGAAGACAATGAAATTGATGTGGTATATTGCAGAACAGAAGATCAAGTTGCTGATATTTTCACCAAGGCATTGCCAAGAGATAAATTTGAGTGCTTCAGAGAACTACTGGGAGTCCAGAAACAAAGCATTAAGGGGGAGTGTTAAAGTTAATGCTTAGTTTACTTTCTTTATCTTATGCTAGTTTGGTTAACTCTACTTAAAATCAGCTGTAGTTAATCCTTGACTTTTGTGGCCTATGAAGTGTGTTTTAGAAGTCATCTACTGTAGATTGATATAACAATATCAGATCTGCTATTTCTATCCAGTAGATGCACAATATCATCAATATATGAAAGAAGAGGTCTGTGAGCAACAAGTGTGCTTCAACCCATTTTCATCAAATCTCTCTGCATCTATTTGATTCTATCATCATCTCTGTATCAAATATAGTGGTGTGTGTGTGTGTGATTGAATGCAGGAGAAAATAGATGAACAGATCAAGGCAACGTACCTGATTTGGAGAGTGAAGAGCAGTTGTCTAACATAGCAGCAAGCTTGGATCTGAGGAGGTGAGTAATAGCTCTATCCCAACAGTTTCATCAATTCACTACACATGTCTGTCGTGACTTTCACTGGAGTAACTTCCATTACTAAATTAATAGTAGCATCCCTTTCGACCAATTCATCATAAAAATTTGTTGGAAGTAGCTTAACAAGAGTCTATGTATTTTCTCCGGTGTCCCTTGCCAGGTTCCTTGCTCATCAGTCAGGCCCTTAATGGTGTTCTTACTTCTTCGGTTTGATACTTTTCGGTGAAAGTATGCAGAGTTTTTGTCACCCTCCTTTAACCAAGTTGCTCGAGATCTTTGTCACCAATACTTTTTGCTCCCTATAATTATTTGGAGAGAAAGGTTGAGCCATTAGAACTTGTACCTGATCTTGAGTTGTCCACATTTCAGTTTGCCACCTATTAAAATCTGCGGTTCCTATTATCCAATTTTTCACCAATAGCCTTGCATTTACTTCCAAGCTGATCTAATGCATTGCCTGACAATGGAGCTGCCCATTCCTGCTGAATAATCTTCAGGCTGTCTGATCTACCATGCCAGTTTGATCGAAACGGAACAGTTTTCGACTGCTTCTTCCCATTCTCTCCTTCAAAACTTCACTAAGAAGAGGGCTGTGATCTGATTCTGAAAGCGGTAAAGTTATGACTATACTACAAGGAAATTGAAGTTTCCATGTTTGTGTTAAAAACATCGATCTAATCTTTCCTTTGTATAAGATCCATACCACGTAGATCTTCTGCCTACGAAACCCATATAACATAGATCTGCATCAGTCATGACACTGTTAAATTTGAGCATCGCTGTAAGATCACATGCATTCCTCCCATATTTATCTTTTTGCCACATAACTTCATTGAAATCCCGCTCGTAACGATTCCATATATAGCCGTGAAACGCCATAATGACGTCTTAGGTTTTCCAATGACCGCATCGATGTGATTTGCAGACAAACCTCTAATCACAACATGGGTGTCATCATCCCAGAAAATCGCTAAACCCCTCGAATTTTCATGGGGGTACACACAAACAATCTTTGAAGCCGAGAGATTGCTTGATGGTGTTTTATTGGGCTATGGTTTCTGAGAGAAAGTGATGCTTGGCTCTGTTGCGTTAACCAGATCAACTAACGCCCGCTGAGTCTCCGTATTGACAATGCCTTGACAGTTCCATACCAGGATGTTACCTTGGAGCATTGCTAGGGGTTGATACCGTCGGTAGTGAAATCGGTGATTTGGTGACGAGCGCAAGGGTGGCGCTGCCTTAGGGTTGTCATTTGTCAGATACATTCAACAATGTATAAGAGTATTATTTTTGTTAAAAAAAATAAAAAGTAATATTTAAGAAATTTAAAAATATTTGATAAATTAATAATTTATTAATTTATCGATTAATTCATATATCACTAAATTAATAAATTTTATCAGTCTTTATATTATTAATTTATAAAGCTTTAACGATATCATTTAAAAAAAAGATATTAAAAAAGGATATGAAATTTATACATTTTAAATTATAATTCATACATTAAATTTTCTTTTTTAATAAATAATATTATATGAAGATAAAATTTTAGTTATCAAAAATAAAAATTGGCCGTCTGGATTACAATTTAAAAGGTGCGGAGTTCAATTCTCAATCAAAAATCTTCAAATGTCATCATGTTTGATCATCGTGGTTGAAAACTGACAGTGCACTATAGTCGCAATGGTCGTGGTGGTCCAAATTATATATAACGAAAAGCCCTCCAATAACAGAAAGACACCTCACACTTAAGTCTAGTAGACAGAAGCCTTTTGTTAAGATCCCCTTGTATCTCACCCAGATTTTTAATGCTGCCTTATTATTGACCTTATCAAGGTCCAATCTTTCAGCTCAAAAAACAACTGCTGCTTCTACTCTCTGACAGAGATAGACACAGGAGCATCAGATGGCTGTGACTCAGTTGCAGCTATGCGTTTTGCCACATCGGTTTCCGAGACTCAATCCCTATTCTTCTTCTTCTTCTCCGCCAAAAAGGTATCATCTTCTTATCATTGGACCCATTTTGGCTTTCTGGGTTTTTTTGTGTGTGAGTGACTGTGTCAGTGTTTTCTAGTTGCTGATATGGCATTGAGACATTGCCAGTTTTACATGAATTCAAGTTTTCTGGACTAAAGGCTTTGAAGTCATATGGCTTCTGATTTGAGATGGAATATGATTTGCTGGACACTAAATTGAAGTCCATCATGTGGGAGTTGACAAATTTGTGTAATTTATAGTATTTGGGGACTGGGAATGCTTAAAGTTCTGGACTTTCGTATGGTAACTCAATTCAAGATGAGCTATAGATGTGACATAGTCTAAGTTTAAGTTCATCGCTTGGTTGCTGAATTTCCTTTTTGTAGAGCTTTGTTTGTGGGTAGACTTTAATTCATGATCATTTAGGAACTGGGAATGCTTATATTTATGAAACTTTGATAATAAAACTAATCAAGATTGACTATTATTGATATGGCATTATGACAGTTCCTACTTGTACTGTTCAAGATGGATTGGAGTGTGGCTGTAATGTTCTGGATTATGACATCAAAGGGTTTATTTCATTTGGCGATGCATTTTCTGATGTCTTTATTTGTGCAATACTATAATGTACATTGGATAACGTGTTGAAGCGCAGTTATCCTGAAGCTAATTTTTAAGCAAGGAGCCATTTGATGCTAACATGACATGGTACTCTCAGGAAATATATGCCCTGCCAGTTTTGGTATATCAAATCCTCATCTTTACATGGGCGTAGTTTCAAGTCACCAAACAGAGGTAAAAACAACCTATCTATGTGAAGATCTTGAAATGCCTTCTAGTATGAATGCATTAATCAATCATCAACTTACCTAGTAAATAATTGAGCTTCCCTTATATGAGGTTGATAAGCCCATCAACTTAGCTAGTAAATAATTGAGCTTCCCTTATATGAGGTTGATAAGCCTATGATTCCAATGGGAAAGAATCAGTGACTTTCCCAGAATGATTGAAGTGGCATCAGACTCAATCCTCATCTAGATTTGGCTTGCAATCCTCTTCAGGTTATCATCTATTTTCTGAGCAGAATTTCATGGATTGGAAGAGTTCTGCTACTGAGTTGGTTTAGCAAGTTGTTGTTTTTGGTCAGATTGGATGGAAGGTAATGGTGACTAAAAAAAAGTTAAGTCAGATTTGGAAAATAATAGACCAACAAGTAAAACAAGAAGAAATAAAAGATTAAAAAAACCCGAAAGTGTTCAATTGTGAAAATGTTCTTTTGCATGGATGGCCATCATGCATCAAAGATCATGTGTATTAGTTATCCTTATCTTGAATCTTTCATGTTTTACATATGTTTGGGATTATTTTGTTTTCAGGAAATTGCAAGGTCATGTCTCAAAAGACAGGCCACAAACTAGATTCCACTATGTACATAAATGTTGAAGATGACTCGAACATTGAACTCCTTAGGATAGAACAAGTAAAAAGTTCACAGGTGAGTGTCGATGTAAGAATTTGCTTTACTAAAACAAATAATCTATTTTGTTAATTTCTTTCTAGAAACTTCTTATTGGAATTCTGTGTTATGCAGATTCACCTAGCTAAAGTCTTGATGGGATTGACGTGCCTATATATTCCACTCAGATTGACAAAGCTAAATGTACTTGATATTTTCATTAAGATTGCCCAAGAAAGATTTCTCTGTACTGTTCAAAATATTGGGGCTGTGACCGTGCCTTTTGCCTGTGCTTCTAATTCAATGAATAAACCCCTGCCTCTTGGATTGGATGTGACGTTGCCATCATTTCAAGATGTTAAATGGAGCTTTCACCGATTATTATATCTCTTCAACGTCCAGCTTGAGAAAAATGTTGCCACGTAAGTAAATTATGTAATTTTTTGTGCTCTTAGTTTATTGTCTTGCAATGTCTAGTCAACTGATTAACAATCTTGCTTCTGATATGTTGAGTAGAGTTCTTCATGATTAACTTTAGGTTCCACGCGTATATGAATTGTTGTTAATTATATGCATAATTATTTTCTATGTGTAAGCTGCTTCTTTGTCTTTAATCATGATGTTCTGATTGGCTGGTCTATTTTGTAGGTTCTTCATAGTGCTCCTGGTAGCATGTTTCTCATTTGTCTTCATTGGTGGTTTCCTGTTCTACAAGTTTAGGTAAGCTAAAATATTTTTATGAGCATTATGGTTATTCTAGTGTGGAAATTTACAATAGCCTTTGGAACCTTATTACGTCTAATATCTAAACTTTACGATTATTGCTGCGAGCAACACTTCGATTTATGGATTTTTGTATGAAGAAAATCATAAAATGAATTAAACAGTTACCTTGTTTACCATGTTCTTCCGATGTGCACAAATTATTTTAAGTTCTATTTGACCTAAATCTCCCATTAGTTCATCAATCTATGATCAACTTGTTGTGCTGCTTAATCCAATATTTCATTCTGGACTTTCCAAAATAAATTTGTCTGCATTCCATTCTCATTCACGAACCTGGATATGGGCTTTGGACCTCCATATTGCACAGGGATAGTAAAGAATCTTTGGAGGACTGCTTCTGGGAAGCTTGGGCATGCCTCTGTTCATCATCAACACATCTAAAGGTGGTATTTTTTTTCGGTTATCCTTGTCTATACTGTTTCTATTACTATATTTTAAATAACATGTATTATACAATGCAGCAAAGAACACGCATTGAACGTGTTATTGGTTTTGTTCTTGCTATATGGGGCATACTATTTTACTCCCGCCTATTGAGCACAATGACTGAACAGTTCCGGGTAACTTCTTGAATCAAGAAACATTTATACACTGCTTAATTATATGTAACTGCATCCTTATGACCATCATTTGCACAGAGTAATATGTACAAGCTCAGGGAAGGGGCACAAATGCAAGTTCTAGAGACTGATCACATCATTATTTGTGGAGTGAACAGCCATCTTGCTTTCATACTGAAGCAATTAAATAAGTATCATGAATTTGCTGTCCGTTTAGGTACTGCTACTGCTAGGTAATTTGTTCATGTGCTGTCGACATAGGTTACTATCTCTGGATTGCATAATTAAGCAACTGGCCTGTGTATTTTCTATTGCATTACATGTTTGCAGGAAGCAAAGAATTCTTCTTATGTCTGATCTGCCAAGAAAGCAGATTGACAAGTTAGCTGATCATATTGCCAAAGATTTTAACCATATCGATATCCTTACAAAAAGGTATGACTACTGAGTGATTGGAGAAACCCAATATATATCCGAATTCGTATAAGACATCTCCATCTGATGTTGCACAAATATAAAATTTTAGAATGATACAAATGTAAATTTATTTAATATAGTATGTAAAACTTAGTCAGTTTGTGATTTCTCACATTGAAGTTTTACGGTTGCAGTTGTAGCCTGAGCTTAACAAAATCATATGAAAGAGCTGCTGCCAACAAAGCACGTGCCATAATTATACTGCCTACAAAGACAGATCGGTGAGGACGTGATCCACTTTAATGGAGCAATTGTTGTAAAGTTGCTTTGAAGTTTCTCGTCAATTGCCATGAGCGAATAGGGCCTATGAGCAATATGGATATTCCATTGAATATTCTGGCACATATATATTTTTCACACCATCAAACTAATTTGACCTTCATATCCTCAATTGTTTAGGTATGAAGTTGACACTGATGCTTTTCTATCTGTTCTGGCTCTTCAACCTATTCCTAATATGGAATCCGTCCCCACTATAGTTGAGGTACATCAGTAATTACATATGTACGGAATTATGTTATGAAGTTCTCTGAAATCAATAAAATGCTTCCCTTTAATGGATGCAGGTTTCAAGTTCCAATACATGTGAGCTCTTAAAGTCAATCTCAGGGTTGAAAGTTGAGCCTGTGGAGAATGTTGCATCCAAATTATTTGTTCAATGCTCTCGTCAAAAAGGACTAATAAAGATCTACAGACACTTGCTTAACTATCGAAGTACCAACACAAATCTCATGAAGAAAAAACTAATTTTCTTTTGAAGTTATTGGCATATTTTTGACCTTCTATTGTTGACTGATTGACTCCTCATTTTTCTTAAACATTGAAACTTTTGAATCTCTATTCAACAGGGTAAAGAATATTTTAACTTGCTGTTCTTATAGTGAATTGACATGGCAATAGTTCATAGGTTGGTTCAGTTCAGTCTTCTTATGATAGGAAGTCCGGTTCAGATTAATGCATTTGGTAGAATGGTCTTCAGTTCAGTAATGCGAGCAATATCTAGGCAGTAGAACTTGAAGTTTCAATTCAATCATGCATCGTTTTTTGGCAATCCTGCAATGTATTGGATGTTATTAATAGTTTTTGTTACTTTGGTTTTCCTTGTTTGGTTATGAGATGGTACACTAATTCATATCATTTCTATTCCTGCAGAAAATGTGTTCAACCTTTGGAATTCTCCTAGTCTTGCTGGGCTGAAGTATAGACAATTAGGGCCCGGATTTCAAGAGGTAATCCAATCTGCCAAATATTGTTTTGTTTAACTGATTTTGATAGTTTCTGCTTCTGGATATCCTTTCAGGCAGTTGTTTGTGGGCTTTATAGAAATGAGAAGATATACTTCCACCCAAATGATGATGAGATCTTGCAGGAAACTGACAAAGTAAGCAGAATTGTGGACACAATTTTATAAAAGATGCTAAAAAAGAAAAAAAAATGACTTGGAGATTTGTTAGTGCTTGTGAAATACTGAATCAGGAAGAGTATTGAAATTTTCTTATTAATTTTTGAAGAGACGCATGATTGATTAGATTGTTTAATAACAGTTACCATGTCCTGTTTCATATTCATACAATTTATGACTATAAAAGGCAAACAGTATAGACATCAAATAATTAAAGAAGTATAAGAAAGAAACTAAGCAGGTTAAAGTTGATTAACGGACTACTTCATTCTTTGCTTGGTTCGATTGTTCTGATATTAAAATTCTATCATTTTGTTGGCTGAATGGGTGAAGTTAATCATCATTCAGGTGATAAGAAATTTTCTTATTCAATGTTCATTCATTCTGCTTGGATGAGACTGTCCTGGTAATCAAATTCCCCAAGTTAGTTTTTAATTTCGAAGCTTGTGCTTTTTTCCTCATGTAGGTATTGTTCATTGCACCTGTCAATGGGGCTAAGAAACCTGCTATTACTTATTCAAATGTTAAAGACATAAGCGATGCCAATCGAAGTGTTGAAGATGTAGAAAAGAACAGTGATACTCAATCGTATGCCTTAAAAATAAGAAAAGAAAACACACGTCCCAAGAGAAGAGGCTCCAAGGTAGAACCTTGTTAATTTTAGCAGCACATAATTGCTTTCCATCTACATTGCTGCGATATATTTGCTGATTATGTATGGATAAATCTTTTCTTATCAATGCAGGCTTCAGATGGGACTCTAGGACCAAAAGAATTTATACTTCTTCTTGGATGGCGGCCAGACATTGTTGAGATGATTGAAGAGTATGACAATTATCTCGGACCTGGGAGTGTTGTGGTATGCTCTTGTTCCCCTTACGATTTGAGGAAGAACTTTGTTGTAAAGATTTACAATGAGTATATTGATACTTAAGTACAAGTGTGATGGAGTAGCTTATCTAATAAATGTTCTGCAATGTACTTGACAATCGTAGGAAGATGAATTTGCCAAGAATCAATATCAAGTTATTGAAAACTATGTACAAATAATCAATGAATTGTGGACTTAGTATTCTACGATACTAGATCATGGAATCAAGAGTGCCTCTTTATATAGCTTCCTATGCCAGCTAGGGATGTATCATGAGCGTATTCGTTTTCATCATTCTTGTTATTCACATAGTTTCTGTACTGCATTTCACCTTATTCAAGAATCAAGCACAATTGGTATGCATCTGCTGACTAAAAGCAAACTGCATTTTTATGTCAAAATATTGGGGTATAATAGTTGTGTCTTTACACTGTTTCAAATGATGTCCTTCAGAATTTAGCCTTGTGTGCATTTGAGCATCAGCTGAATACTAGATCTGTAACAAGAGTCATTGATTGATATGAAATTACATGGATGTTAAACCTTTAATCAGTGAATTGACATTGTTACTGAACTCTTAAGACACTGGGCAACAGAAATTTTTATCATTTAATTGTCACTGTTATTCATATTTGTGCAGGAGATATTATCAGATGTACCATTAGATGACAGAAATAAGGCAAGAAAAGGTGCCGGTGGTCAAGCTAAACTAAAACATGTGCAGGTTTCACACAGGGTACTGCTTCATTCAATGAACCCAGATAGTGGAACCTTTTGTCTCGTTATCTTTTTTTATTTATATATTTCTTGAAGTCTTTTTTTTTCTAGTCCTTCATTTCTTTCTCTGTATGCTGCAGATCGGAAATCCTATGAACTTTGACACTTTACAAGAAACCATACGCAATATCCAACATTCTTCGAAAAATGATGATATTCCCTTATCCATTGTCGTAATATCTGATAGAGAATGGCTTCTAGGAGGTAAACTTACATGAACCAAGCCCATAATTTTAATTTTTCATTTTTGTTTTTTTAGGGTCCAAATAGCTTAGTCCTTGCATTAAAGAACCTTTGTTCAGATCCAAACAGGGCAGACAAGCAATCTGCATATTCCCTTCTTCTTGCTGACAATATTTGCAACAAACTTGGTGTAACAGTAAGTCTGCCACAGTTGAACATCAGTGTCATAATTTTCCAATTTCAATCATATTATTGGTGAAACTTGTCTTTATCTTCACATGGTGAAAAGAAAGGAACTGACAAGATGCTTTGTTATAGGTGCAAAATCTAGTTGCAGAGATTGTGGACTCGAAATTGGGCAAACAAGTATGCTTCAACTGATTTTTTGAAAGTTTATGATTCTATTGATATATTCTAAATTGATGGCTATTTGCAATCCCTATAGATCACAAGAATAAAGCCATCCCTGACTTATATTGCCGCGGAGGAAGTAATGAGCCTCGTAACAGCTCAAGGTCTTGTATTATTATACTACATGTAGCTCTCAACATCCTTAATAGGGTTGTTCCAAATTAACAAGTAATTATATGTTTCTGCATAATAGTTGCTGAGGACAGTGAACTAAATGAGGTGTGGAAAGACATTCTGAATGCAGAAGGTGATGAAATATATGTGAAGGTAAATTGCCTTAAGTTTACATATTTGATCTCAAGTGGAAATAAGAATTGAGAGAGCTCTAACTCAGTGTGAAAGGCATTCTGATATGGTTACAACATAATGGGGACTGTTATTTAGTTGCCAGATGCTATAATTTCATTGGAAAACTGTGTGTTTTTACTCAATAGTCAGATTGTCTTATCAGTATGGGGTTAGTGGCTCTATATTTACTTGCCTGCTTGTATACAAACAGGATATCAGACTCTATATGAAGGAAGGAGAGACTCCATCGTTCACTGAGCTTGCTAAAAGGGCACATTTACGGAGAGAAGTTGCCATAGGTTATGTGAAAAACAATAAGAAGGTACTTATCATTTTCAATTTTACCTCATGATTTGCTTTAGAGTCTCATTCAAATATAAATACACATTTGATCATATCTGATATACCAACAGGACGTCAGACTAAATATATATAAGATCGAATTCTTTTTCATATTCAATCTTTTGTTGCAGGTTATTAATCCGGTTCCCAAGACAGAACCCCTGTCCCTTGAGTTGACAGACTCGTTAATAGTTATATCTGAACTTGAAGGAGAACAACCAATCATTATGTAGAATGGCCTCTTGGTCTCTCACAGTTGCCTATGTCGTTCTGTATGGCTGCAGGGTCACCATTGCTGCCGCACTAGTGGTTTCAAGCTGAAACTATCACCCAAATTTTCCACTCGAGTCTAACTCACTTGTTAAATATAGAATCAAACCTATTTTGACAGCTAGTGTTCTTTGGGCTTGCACAGTCGGTCAATACGGCAATAAAATGCACTTAATTAATTATTTTTCCATTGACAAATCAATGATAAATATTACTTTAGTTCATCTGTGTGGTTTATGAGTATATGCACACATCCTGAGCGAACGTTCATATATGCAACCATATGAGGTTAGATCAAATCCTTCAGTGGAGAGATTGATGCAAGAGTACTAGTAACGGCTTCAAGAGACTCCGTAAACACCCTAAAGTTATCGGTAAAGATTCGATGGAGGCCATGGTAGTCCAGGGTCGGAGGATATGCGATTGAGTACGGAGGGTTGTGATGTAAAATGAGATTTTAGTCAAAATTAACAAAAAATCTTGAAAAAAAGAAGTGGCGTTACATTTAGAAGAATGATTTGAATATCGAAAATTGATGTTCCAATAGGATTCTTAATTATCAAATTAATCATAAGTTATTCTTTTAGATATATCGGGATTCTCGGGCGAAAACATGTATTCTGGATTGTGAGTCAGATTTGAGCCGAGTTTGGTCAGAACGTTCGTTTGACCCACATAATACATTTTCGGAGAACGACAAGATCTACATGACTCACTTTGGTGAGCCCTATCAGAGTTAGGCTAAAAGATGTCATTTTGATATTCCGATGCGACATTTAGTATTATTATAATATTATTATAGGATTTCTAGTTCCTATAAGTTTTGTTATTTCCCATTTTTATTCTAAAGACATCATCTATTTTGTATTAATGAATAAAATTAATTAATAAGTCATATTGTTATCAATAAAATTTAAGAGTTTTCTCTTAATTTCTGATAAATCTCAAAATTTTATCAATGAGCTTCATTTTTTATAAAGTTGAAGGCTTGTTAGTCCCTCGTATTTTTCGTTGCGGTAGGTTGACATATGCTACAGTGAGAGGAGCCGGCCATGGCAAGTAGCTACTTGAGCGCCCAGATAGGACTCAAGGCAGACAGACGTCTTATAAGTCATGGAGTTTAGATGATTTAATAATGATGCAACTGTTGGTGTGAGTCATACTTTCCTTTTTTATATATTTGTAATTACTATTATTATTAGGATTATCACTTACCTTAGGAAGATATACTTACCTACTTTGGCTCGGTTGTAATTTGTATATAATTCCTCCTTTGTGAGGTGAATCAACATCAATCAATATTCAGCCACAATTGTCTCTTGTGTTCATTATTTTGACTTGGTATCAGAGCAGAGATCCGATCTTGGACTCTGACTCTTTGTTCTTTGATTCTTCACCTTTTGTCCTTTTGTTCCTTGTCCTTTGATCCTTGCATCATTGTTGCCCTTGATCTTTGTTATTGAATCTTTCCGCTGCATATTTACCATGACTAAGGATTCCGAAATCTCACCTGTGCTCACAAAAGTTGATAGTGGTGAGAGCTCTTATGACTCCAACAAAATCTCTGTCTCTGTTAAAGATGATTCAACTGGCAGCTATGGTGGTGTCAAGCTTAATGGCACCAATTATCGAACTTGGAAGAAGATGATGGAAGCTCACCTTTGGGGGATTGATAAGATGGGCTATGTTGATGGTTCGATTCCTGAACCACCAATTGAAGCCAACAACTATTCGAAGTGGAAGACTGCTAATGGTTCGGTAACTTCTATTCTTTACAAATCTATGACGGAAGATGTTTCACAAATGATTATGGGATGTAATACAGCTGAAGAAATTTGGGAAAGTCTCAAAGAAATCTACTTCAATGGAACGGATTTTTCCGAGGTTTATGAATTAAGTACTCAAGCAGCTCGTATGACTCAAGATGGGAGACAGGTTGCTATGTATTTTGCAAAATTGAAGGGGATTTGGCAAGATATTGATCAGATGCGTCCATGTCGCATGAAGTGCCCAGATGATATCAAGATTTATAAGGAAGAGCAAGACCTTATGCGGGTTCATGTCTTCTTAGCTGGCCTAGATCCTATATTTGAGAATGCAAGGAGTGAATTGCTTCGTCGGACTACTACACCTAGTTTGCAGCAAGCTTTTTCTTATATCCGCAAAGATGAAACTCAAAGGGCGGGTACTAGAGGAGTTACCTCTGAAGTTGCAGGTCTTACCATTCATTCAAAGCCTTTCAATTCGTCCAACAATCGGCCATTATCAGGCAATCGGCCTCCTGCTTTGCGTCCTTCTCCTCAAGGTCCTCCTCCCGGGTTCTCTCCTAATGTTATCTGTAATTACTGCAAAAATCCAGGTCACATCAAGGCAAATTGTCATAGGTTGGTTGGCTTTCCAACTAATTATTTTAATAAAGCTCGACCTCAGGACAAATCCAAGGGAAAGGCTGCTGTCCATCTTGTTCAAGATCAAGAGTACTATGCTATGACAGACCCAGACCACACCGACGTTGATGGTAATGGTACCATGTTAGTAAGTCATGGTGGTAATGGTAAGATTGGAGTGGCTTTACAAATTTCTAACTTTACTGGTAGCAATACATGGATTATTGATTCTGGAGCATCTGACCATATGACATATGATCGTAGTTACTTCCTTTTTCTTAACCCACCTACTATTTCCTCTGTTGTTAATGTCAATGGTGATTCTTTTCCAGTTTTAGGCATAGGGTCTGTTCGTCTCACCCCTTCTCTAACACTACATGATGTTCTTTATGTCCCTGATTTGTCTCATCATCTCATATCTGTGCCTCAGCTCAATACTCAATCTCGATGTTCTGTAACCTTTTTTCCTTTGTATGTGATTTTTCAGGACCTCCTCACCAGGGAAATAATCGGCAGGGGTTATCTAAGGGGTCGTCTGTTTCATCTGGATTGCATGTTCGCCGGAATGAAGCCAGAGAAGGCAGTCCAAGCAGCTTTGATTTTGACTGGGGTTACTAATCAAATTGAAGAATTGTGGTTATGGCATCGTAGATTGGGACATCCTTCCTTTGGCGTCATGAAGAAATTGATGCCCTCCTTGTTTTTGAGCGTTGATGAGTCTAAGTTGCATTATGAGTCTTGTGTCTTAGCTAAAAGTCATCGTGCGAGTTATCCTTTGAGTACTACCAGGAGTTCTGTTCCTTTTGAGCTTATTCATTCCGATGTATGGGGACCTTCCCGCGAGTCGACTTTTTCTGGCAAACGTTGGTTCGTTTTGTTTATTGATGATTATACCCGTCTTACTTGGGTATCTTTGTTAAAACATAAACATGACGTCTTCTCTGCTTTTCAAGAATTTGCTGCTCTTGTTCGAACTCAATTTGGAGCCAATATTAAAGTCTTTCGTTCTGATAATGGGGGGGAGTTCATTAATTGTCAGTTTACTCAATTCTTCCAAACTTGTGGTATTGTTCATCAAACTACTTGCCCTCAAACTCCTGAACAAAATGGGGTGTCAGAAAGAAAGAATCGTCATGTTCTTGATATTGCTCGTTCTCTTTTGTTTAGTGCTCACATGCCCAAGTATCTTTGGGGAGATGCAGTTCTTACTGCCTGTCATCTCATCAATAGACTTCCTTCTTCCGTTCTCAATAATCAAACTCCTTATGATGTCCTTTCCAATCATGTGTCAGTTCCTTCGTTTTCTAATCTTCCTGCTCGTGTCTTTGGGTGTGTGGTATTTGTTCATGTTCCTAAGAATCAACGTTCCAAACTTGATGCAAGGGCGCTCAAATGTGTTTTTGTGGGCTATGGTGTCAATCAGAAGGGCTACAAGTGCTTTCATCCCCCTACACAGAAAGTTTATGTTACCATGGATGTCACCTTCTATGAAGATGCTTGTTATTTTTCTCCTCCCAATCCTTCTCTTCAGGGGGAGAAACATACTTTTTTGGAAGAAAAGTCTTGTGTGATTCAGCCACTTGGGGATGAAAATGTTACTCGTGTAATCTTTGATCCCACGATCGATCGTCAGGACAACGACGAGGCAGAGGCTTCCAGTGGTGCACCAACGATCGATCGCATTGGTCCTAGCGATCGATCGCCCGAAGAGACAGAAGCTCCCAGTAGCTTACCATCCAGTAGCGCACCAACGAGCGATCATGTCCTTCCTAGCGATCACGACAAGGCAGAACATGCAATCGATCAAGGCCCTTCACCCCTCTCAAATATAGATAACTCTTGCCAGACAATCCCGGAGGAGAGTCCTAATCTTGAGGTTAGTAATGTTTCTTCTAGTTTTGGTAATGGTGATAGTATATGTGTCTTGCCTCCTAGGTCCACTCGTGGTAAACCACCTCGCCAATATGAACCAAGTTTAAATGTCAAGTCCAAATATGCTATAGCTAACTTTGTGTCCACCCATCGGTTGTCTGAATCCCATGCTTCTTTTGTGAATCAAATATCCTCTGTATGTGTTCCCAGTAAAGTGCAGGATGCTCTCAAGGATCCCAAATGGACTCAAGCAATGAATGAGGAGATGGAAGCTTTGGAGAAGAATAATACTTGGGAGTTGGTGCCACCCCCACAGGGAAAGAGAGCTGTTGGGTGTAGATGGGTGTTCACTGTCAAACATAATGCAGATGGTTCGGTGAACAGGTATAAAGCAAGACTTGTTGCAAAAGGACTTACTCAAACTTATGGCGTGGATTATGAGGAAACCTTTGCTCCAGTGGCCAAGATTAATACAGTTCGAGTATTGATGTCTCTAGCAGCCAATTTAGATTGGCCTTTGCAACAGTTTGATGTGAAGAATGCCTTTTTACATGGAGAGTTATCTGAAGAAGTCTATATGGATCTACCACCAGGATATGAAGCAAACGCAGAAGGAAGATTTGTATGTAAGTTGAACAAGTCCTTGTATGGACTTAAGCAATCACCACGAGCTTGGTTTGGAAGGTTCTCTCAAGCTATGCGTCGTTTTGGGTACGAACAAAGCAACTCTGATCATACGTTGTTTCTGAAACGTCGGTCAGGTAAGGTGACTGCCTTAATTATTTATGTTAATGATATGATAATTACTGGTGATGATTCTGAGGAGATTGAGAGACTAAAGGGTCTACTTGCATCAGAATTTGAGATGAAAGACCTTGGTTCACTTAAATATTTTTTGGGAATTAAGGTTGCAAGGGGGAGTTCAGGAATTTTCTTGTGCCAGAGAAAATATGTGCTTGATTTGTTGACAGAAACAGGGATGCTAGATTGTAAACCTGCTGATACTCCTATTGAGCAAAATCACAAGTTAGCTGAGTACCCTGACCAAATTCCTACAGAGAGGGCTCGTTATCAGAGGTTAGTTGGCAGGTTAATTTATCTCTCACATACTCGGCCAGATATTGCATATGCAGTGAGTGTTGTGAGTCAATTTATGCATAATCCCAGTGAAACCCATATGGAAGCTGTGATTCGCATTCTGAGGTATTTGAAGTCTGCACCCGGCAAAGGCTTAATGTTTTCAAAGAATAAACATCTGGATATTAGTGGTTATACAGATGCAGATTGGGCAGGTTGCATTACAGATAGAAAGTCTACTTCTGGTTATTTCACTTTTGTGGGCGGTAATCTTGTTACTTGGAGGAGTAAGAAGCAAAAAGTTGTGGCTCGATCGAGTGCTGAAGCAGAGTATAGAGGTATGGCCCATGGAGTTTGTGAATTACTTTTGTTGAGAAATGTACTTCGTGATTTGGGATTTAAACCAAAGAAATCCATGGATTTATATTGTGATAATAAGGCAGCTGTTGATATTGCTCATAATCCAGTACAACATGATAGAACCAAACATGTTGAGGTTGACAGACATTTCATCAAGGAGAAGCTTGATTCTAAGCTTATTTCCTTTCCTTTTGTTCGCTCTGAAGAACAGTTAGCTGATGTTTTGACTAAAGCAGTTTCGAGTAAGGCTTTTTATGACTCACTTGATAAGTTGGGCATTCGTGATTTGTATGCGCCAACTTAAGGGGGAGTGTTGGTGTGAGTCATACTTTCCTTTTTTATATATTTGTAATTACTATTATTATTAGGATTATCACTTACCTTAGGAAGATATACTTACCTACTTTGGCTCGGTTGTAATTTGTATATAATTCCTCCTTTGTGAGGTGAATCAACATCAATCAATATTCAGCCACAATTGTCTCCTGTGTTCATTATTTTGACTGCAACTTAATGAGTCCACCTCTTAACTCCATTACTGTTGATATGCTATCAAACTAAATAATTACTTGTCTATTCTTTTAAGGCTAATGATGATCTATCTGGTACCTGAGAGTCAAATGAGTCTCTGGTTAGCCACCTTTGAGATCGGCACCGCTGGGTATGTGCCAAGCCATGTAAACATTGCAATCAAAAAACCTGATCATGTTTGCAAATACTAAAGTTTATCAAAACCTTTTATTTATTTTGAATTCATATATTCATATTCTCTTACCATTTGAGCTTAATGTTCTAAAACTCGTTAATCGCTACTCGATCGACCGACCTGAGATTAGTGAGTAGAGAACTAGTCGGGAGAGTATTCGGTTTTTAATTTTTAAATTTATTTTTATTTTTGGGATATCAATTTTGTAAGAACACAATAGCCTATACACACAGAAACTTAATCTTTTTTTCTTCACAACCTCACAAAACAAAAACTCAGTTCATCATTTAATCAATAACCAAGAACCAACACCCAAACCAAGCCAAAATTCAAACTTTCCTCATCTCTTTCCATACCCAAAACTCAAAAACAAATACCCAACTCGAAAAACATACCAACGAGCTCTTCAAAACACTACCGACGAGGCGAGCCGGAGAGGCGAGGGCGGTGATGAGGCAAGCCTATGAGGCGAGGACAGGGAGGCGAGGCTGAGAGCGAAGGATTGAGAACAACTGAACGAGATTAGGTTTTTTTGATTTATTGTTTTGACTTTTTACCCAAGTTAGACCTATTTTTGCTCGAGTTGGGCCTTTTTTACCTGAGTTGACCGAGTTGGTTGGAATAGTCGGCTGATTTTCTCCTGGCCGACTACATACTTTGATTATAGGGAAATCGCCTCGTTTTTAGGCCGACTAGCGAGTGCTCGGCCGAGTTTTAGAACCTTGTTTGAGCCATACCCAAAAGATTGGTATTCTTTTAGGTTTGTATAAAAAAATAGATTGGTTTCTCACGAGCTCTTGGTGCTCCAAAAAACTTTGAGTTTGATTTCAACCGTCTTATTTTTTTTAGGAAAAATGGATTAGAGCTCCGTTATCATGACCCACCCCAGATTTTCCCTCTATAACCCGAATTGAAACCTGCCGGGTCTACCTCAAAGAAAATTTTATCAAAAATTTCAACATAACCTCCCTTGAAATGGACAACCATAACCAAACAACACCAAGAAAACAAACACTTCTATAATCACCACAATCATCCTCAACTCCTAGAGTCATTTGGCGCCCAAAAGTAAACATCCACCTCAACAAACAAATAAATATCTTATAATCACTTCTCAATATTGAAAACCAAATACAAGATCTATGAGTAATATTTTTGAAGTAGACTAAGTTGGGGTTATAGGCCCCTAGCACACTACCGAATATAATATAACCTATCCATGAACATCAGAGCTCTAACTGACAGGAAGTGAGAAAAATACACAAGTAGGTATACCAGAAGCCTACTATAAAAAAATAAAGTGGCGATAACTATGTCTCGCCTCCTAGGATTACTGTAGAATTCTGCAGACTGTGCATTTTAAAACAAAGAGCTTAGGGGAGAAACATTTAAAAACGTTAGCGTGAGTTGACAAAATTAGTAATAAAATATGAAAAATCAATAATAATGCTCCCCCTCATTATTTTCCAAAAGCATTTATGCATGCCACACTTGGAAATCACCAAATGGTCAATTTAGAAATAAATTGTCGTGCCAATCGCATTGGCTCAAAAATCAATATGAAAAGGGGAAGAGATTTTACTATAACGATAAGCATATCAGGCTAAGGTCGGAGCCTACTAAGGCTCTAATTGCACTCAACTCACCTTTAGGTGATGACCATTGTAAATAAGAGTGTTTCACTCTTGCGCCTAACTCATCTTCAGATAAGGGCTACTATAAAGGCTAGCTAGCAATATTAATATGTAAATAACGATCCCTTCATGGTGAACTAAAAACATAAGAAAAATCATAGGAAAATGACTTCCCCAAAATAAACTCTCTAAGGCATTAACTACAGTTCCCCAACCGTATTAGAAAAATATAAACTTGTCTTTGCCAAGGAAATTCTCAAAATAATTATTAACTCTTGTCTTGCAACTCAAGTTGGACCAAAAATATAAAATCAGAGCTGAAATATTCCAAAGAGCTCATGAGAGGGGTATAAACCATATTCCCGGCCCACCGGACTCAATAAACTAAATAAATCCAAGTAACTTATATTTTATGAAAATACTTTGGTGCATGCATGGTTTTAAAATCAAAAATCCACTCACAGTATACAGCTATGTCTGCCGTCGATAAGTAGACTTCTTAGCACGAGTCACGTCTTGTTTCAAGTAGATATATAAATACTTGAGTTCTCAACTCTAAAAACCATAATTAAATAAATTGGCCGAAAATAAAAATGAGCATACAACTCGCTCATTCTCTCCAACTTCTCACTTCTCAAGAAACCTCACTCCCGACCTTCAAAACTAGCTTCAGAGTACCCACAACAACTTCTTAAGTGTTCTTGACAATTAATTGAAAGACCAAATATTAATTTAATCTCCGCATAAAATATTAATCCTCAAAAATCTAAATCCAAGCCAAAACTCCTCCAAAAATTATCATCAACACACCAATGGACTTCTCATAATTTATACAATTTAAATTACATGAAAAACCGCCAAAAACCCAAACTAAACCAAAACCAATACAAAGCTCTGTCGCTGGCGGTGGCCGGCCAGCAGAAAATTCCAGCCACCTCCAATCGCTACTAAAATTTGACAACATCTTCCTCTCAACATTTTGAATGCCTTTCTAGAAGAAATCGAAGGCCAATTCTAAGCTTAAATACGTAAATTGAATCGAAATGAAAAAATCCTCAATTTCAAACTCTAAAAACTTCGAATCGTCGATTCTCCTCACACACACCGAATCGAGCTACCAAATTCTAAGGGAATGTAGTACTAATCAAACCCAACCTAACCCACCAAATGATCGTCTGAGGATGGAGAAATATGGTCGAAACCAAACCGAAACTGGTGGAACTTTGGAGCTCGATTTCTCCCACACGGTAACGACACTCGATGAACCATTTGCCCATGAATGAAGAAGAGATGACGGTGAACGTTTTAGGACCGACAGTCTCCGGTGGCCTGATGGTGGTGTTTGGTCTAGAATTTGCAGTCCTTCAAACAACCGGCTTGTAAGTTTGTGCTAGGCGTGCCAGTACCTTTGGGTCAGGTACAACCTTGAAGTTGGATGCTGCTCGCGTCCCTCTTCTGACTTCTTCTCACAGCGACCGTGACAGACGCCGATCTTCTTCCTCTGTGCTAGGTTCTCTTCTTAGACCTACAAGGGAAAAGTCCCTCTAGGATTTTTCTCCAACCTTTGAGGATGGCCGAATCTTACTTAGTATGCAAAGAAACTAAGCAGCGGGTATCAAGATATAGACTGGCGAACGGATTCTCCAGACCTGGTTGCGGGAGTAAAACTGCTCAACGGATCGAACAGGGGAGTAGAGAGATTTCAACGGATTGAAACCTGTCAGACTTAACGGATTAAGTCCCTTTTGCAGCTTGACGGATCAGGCTACGGTTGCTGACGGATCAGGCTTGATTGCTCCGGAGAGGCTTGAAGACTTTCGCGTGGCGAAGTTGTTGTCTGTTTGTTGATAGATGTCGTTGTGTTTTTCTCTTGCACCTCAACCCTTTATATAGTGAATACTAGGGTAGATGTTTCCTTGCGAATCAAGGTATGGCCTCAAATAATCCTTCTTGTAGTGCAAGACTAATTCTTAAAGCCCAATCATGTAAGCCCAAAACCATTCTAGAGGTAACTTAACCTCCTGCAACCACGTGTCTAATTTCTTATAATACCCTCGCGAACGCTTTTCCAACCGCGAACGCATTCTGTTAACACACGCCCCGCTTCGCGAGCGTACTTTGTGACTGTGCTCCTTGCGAGCGCTTTTGACTTTTCAAGCGTCCTCTGACCTTCTTGACCGCAGGCATCGGTCCACTTGCCTTTCTATAAATGGGCTTTTTACTTCTGGATCCAACATTGCCCCCCAGTTCTTGAGATTAAGCCCGTTTGCGAAAATCGAAAAGAGCTATACCTTAGCATTGATTTAACCAAAAGCAAACGTCTTTTCATTGTCAAACTCCTCCGAACACTCAACCATCATTTCCCTCTGCAACTCTTTTCAAACCTTCCTGAGATAATCCGCCGCCGTTCCTACTTCCAAATCAATGGCACCAAAACACACCTTCTCTGCTGTGAAAACCGCACCCAGAACCCCTTCTGAGCATGAAGCCCTAAACTTTGTCCAAGCCATGGCTGGCCTCCGACCTGCTCCAAAACACAAGGGTTCTTGGTTGAAAGTTAAGATTGACCAAACCTGCGACCTGGGTCCTTGGGTCGATGTCATCCCAAACCCACTTGAACTGCCTTACCGCCAACATGCATCCCGAATTCCCCCTTTAATCTTTCGCAAAGAAGAAGCTTCCTTCGTCGACTGGCAGAAGTCAGACGCCCAGACCAGATTTGGACAGTGACCAAACACTAATGACGCCGAGATCCAGTGGTACCAACAACGCCGTAGCAAAGACCTTGAACGATGGCAGGCCGTTGGAATCGCCGATCCTATTGACCTCTGCTTCTCCCTGAAGTCTGGCTGCAACAGAGCTCCCCTGGCAGCAGCAGTCTGTTTCTGGGACACTTCATCAAACACCTTCCATCTCCCCGCAGGTCCAATGGGTATCACCCTGCTGGATGTGTATACAATTACCGGGTTTCCATTCGCCAACGCACCAAGTCCTCTCAACGACCTTGCTCTGGAACATCAAATTCCTTCTGATCAGCCTCGCCCCAACTCATACGCCGCGTGGGTCAGTCACTATGGGAGTACTGACGATGATCTAAGTGGCCTAGCATTTCTGGAATTCTGGCTACTCAAATATGTTGAATGTAGCGCCACCAACAAACCCACTTTCGCCTGGGCCAGAACGGCTGAGCTACTTTACAATGGTATCCCTCTCAATCTTTTAGAGTTAGCCACTGGATTACTATATAGGTCACTACACTTTCTATCCTTAGAGCCCTTTAAACACAGATCTGTTAGCGGTCCTCTTTGGATTTTGGACTTGTGGCTTCAAACCTATTTTCCTGTTTTCCGCTCCTCTTCTGTCACCAGCTTCCTAAAAGATAAGGTTTTAGGCCAAACCATCGTATCCGCTCCACATCCTCCAGCCCTTAGCTATTCGCGTTGTTTCCACCATCTGTATAGTATGGAAAGCCTACCTTCAGATTCTATTACCGTTATCTGCAGACGCACATACCCTTCTCTTGTAAAAGAAGGTTTTATTTTCAGCAACCGCCACAACGTCCTGCAGCTCTTTTTCTTTCTCCGCCTCCTTTCCAATCGCGACCTCAAACTACCAGGGAGAGCCGGAGTAGAAATCTATGCCCCCAACTTCTTCACGAGGCAATTTGGAATGTGCCAAAGCATCCCATATCCCCCATTGGCTAGCCGCAACCATTTCACTTCGTGGCGAGAAACCTACAATGCCGGGATTGATCCTGATTCCATTCCCTCCAGCTTCAAAGACATCATTCAGCCTGTCAACACCTATCCCCTTGGCGGAGTACGTCTGAGCTTCGCGACTACTAATGAGTTTACTAGGTGGTGGACATCAATCAACGAGGGCGAATGGAACCCAAACCACCTATCTGTGTTTAGACAGATCTTCCAGCCCTATCAGACACAATTCCGTCATGCCGAAGACCTGGCTGTTTTTGCCATTGACGGTCCTCGCCAAAACGCTGATCCTTCCTTGGCTCCTGAGACGCAAACAGAGGTATCTCCTGCCCCCCAGGTATTTGAAACTCCTTTATAATGATCAACTCCCTGATCTATATACCCTTCTGACCAACTTCTTTCCCTGCAGCGTCCCCAAAGAACCAAGAAGCATGCGAACAAAATTAGTGTTCGCCCTCTCAAAAGGTCCAAACCAAGTCCCTCCACAGAAGAAGCCGTTCCTCAACCCCAGGTATGGGTTCAATTAATTCGAAAGCTCGTTTGCTTATGTAGTCAAGTCAATTGACTTTCTGATTGTTTTACAGATAGATCAGCCTATGCAGTCTATTCCTGAAGGCGTGCAATCCCCCGAGGAATGTAGTCAACATCCTACTGCTTCTGGCGCTCCGAACCTGACTGTCCTGGCTGAAGTAACCTCTGCTGAGGCCCAAAAGGCAGCTTCTCCCTCGGCTAACCTGGACACTGGGGCTCCTACTAAAGCAAATCAAGAGGTACTGTTTCAATAACCCACTCAATTGGAAATATTTCAATGATCTTGAGCTCAATTGTGCTTCTGTCGTTTCAGGAACCGACTCCTGTATTTGAAGTTAGCTCTTCCTCCGAGTCAGTCGCTTCTCCGCTCCTGGATACTATGATGGGAGAAGTCTTTAGTGAAAGCGCTAAGCTTGTTCCTATCCAAGCTGTTGCTGCGAATGAGCCAATTCCCTGCGAGACAATTTCCTGTTCGCCTCAGAGAAAAGCGACTGATATTCGCGCGAATGAAATTCCCCCCGCAACCGCAGTCTCTTTGGCGAACGAAACTGCTATCGCGAATGCTGATCGCGCGAATGGTATTGCTCAACCAGTGCTTCAACCGGTAATCCCAACTGAAACTGACCCAAAGGTAACAATTTTTACTCTACAGCTCTTGTTTGTATTCTTACAAACACTTATTGTTTCTTCATTTGCCAGATTCCGGAGAACCTTCCAATGACCTCCCCATCTGACCATGCTACGCCTTCCCTCATTGAGCAAGTTCAACTAATGCTAGATCCTTTTCAAGCCAACCAATCCATCGCTGATGCGACATTATTCCTCCGCAACCTGGAGCATGAGGATCTTCTCCACCCACATACTAGGCTCCAGATTGAAGATGCCATTCGTATTCTTCGAGTTCAGGCTGACGAAAGACTCTTGAAGAAATTGCAGCGTCTGTGGGAATTCACAACCAATGCTACAACCTTGTCTGAGCGTGCCAGAACCACGCGGTTGGAGGCTCCTCAGTATCATCAACAGAAAGAGAAGTTCCAAGCCGAACGGGTTGCCAAAGCCACCAATCTTGCCAAACTTGTCCATAACGCGACCCAGTTGTTTCCTAACCGACTTGCTGAGCTCAAACGTCAAAAAGCTGAGATTGAGGCCCAGCTAGCAATTGTCGAAGAGGAAACCCAGAACAACTTAAACGCCTTGGAGCAAGAGAAGAATTCCTATCAGACTCTTCAACAAATGATCAACCAGGTGGACGACAGGATCGAAGATTCCCTGATCAACGAAGAAAATATCCAAAACGCCCTTGATACTGCTTTAGCGAACATTAAGCACATTAGTAAATTTATTTAACTGTTTATCTGTTCTGACTTTGTTCGCGCATATTATTCTGAATGCAGAAGATCTTTTCAAATTAATTCCATATCCTTGACCACTCGAAAACTGTTCCCAACTTTAACTGCAACGTCGCACCATTAACTTGCGCATTTACCGTATTCAACTAACGCAGCACGCCTGATAAATGCTTGACCAATGAACGAATAGCAAACCATTCAGTTCCCTCCGGTGAAAACCTAGCGTTTCGCCTATAAATATCGATTAATTCCTTTCATCACCATCAACAACCAAGAACATGTATTCTCCTTTCAGTCTCAAAGCAGTTCCACCAGACCTCTTTCTTCAACCTTTCTGTCCTCTAGGCTTCACAACCAAACCTCAAATCCTGGGTAGGCTTCACAACCTAACCTCAGGAATAAGATCTGATGCGCCCAGCCCTGAAGTCGCATCAAAGTGCATCACTGGAACCAAATTCCACTTGATGAGGGGATTGACTTCTGGTATTGGACCGAAGAAGGCTTCTGTGCCGACAGGATTCCTCTTGCCGAGCCTCTTCCGCGCCAGGTCAGACCAAGTTGCTTCTACTCCCATCACCGTCGACTTGCTTTCAACAAGCTGGCCGCGCAAGGTGGAAGATGAAGCAAAACCTGCAACAGCTTGAAGAGAGACTTTATGAAAGGAGTCGTAATAGCTCTTTCTTTAAGCAGCTTTGTTCTTGTTCAACACTGTATTTGTTGCAACCAGTTCTTGTTCAACACTGTATTTGTTTTCCATGAATATTATGCAATAAACACAAATTGTTTATGTTTAATGTATAAACCACAGGTGTTGGTTCAAAATAAATTAGGGCTTGAAAAACACAACTTGTTCTTCCCAAAAATTGTCAAAAATTCGAAAAAGTTCGAAAAAAAAACCACATTAATTGGTTTGTATATCTATGGTGCCCCCCCAGTTTTATCATGTGCACCAAAAGCCAAAAACCTCAAACAGGTTAGGCATTAAGCAACATGAATGAAACTGACGAGATCCCAGTTCTGCGAACGAGACCCTGAGGCTCTAAACTCTGCCCCCTTGCTGGCAAACAGGCTGCTCTGTGGCCTGTGGCGGCAAAGGATCGTCAGAAGCCCAAACACTTGGAAAATACTGTTTCAGATGCCTCCCATTAATAGGGTTATTATGGACTTCTCCATCCAAATCTCGCAAATAATAAGCTCCTTTACCCACGATCTGGTCAACCACAAAAGGCCCCTGCCACGTAGGCGACCACTTACCCCTGCCGCGAACGTGTTCGCCAAAGGGAAGTACTGCTTTCCAAACCAAATCTCCAACTCCAAAACTTCTGCCACGTGTCCTGGCATCATACGCGCGAGCAACTCGTCGTTTCTCAACCATTATATGATCTAAGGCTTCCATACGAGTAGTATCCAACTGTTCATGCTCTTGGAACATAGCCTGAACATAATCCTCTCCTACTAACTGATGTTGTTCGCGAACCCTTAAAGAGTTAACACTTATCTCCATGGGTAAAACTGCATCATGCCCAAACATCAAGGCATAGGGTGTGGTTCCTGTAGGTGACCGCTTAGATGTTCGATACGCCCACAGAGTATGATCAAGCTCATTATGCCAATCTCTAGGATTATCAATTAGCATCTTTCGCAAGATATTGATTATGACCTTGTTACTAGCCTCAGCTTGTCCATTCGCCTGAGCATAATATGGTGTGGAATGCAGAAACTTAATCCCATAGCTAGTAATGAAGTCTTCAGTTTCCTCTGCGAGAAATGCTGCCCCCCTGTCTGCGACCAAACATTCTGGGATACCATACCTGCTAATGATGTTGCTGAAGATGAAGCTGCAAACTGTACGAGCAGATACATCCTTCAAGGGTACAGCCTCCACCCATTTTGTAAAATAATCGGTTGCCAACAGGATGAACTTATGCTGCTGAGACGAAGCTGGATGAATAATTCCTATAAAATCCAACGCCCACCCTCTTGCTGGCCAAGGTTTAATAATGGGTTGCATGGGTACATCTGGAACATGCCGCACTGGTCCATGCGCTTGACACTCCTGACATCCTCGAGCAAAGGCAATGCAATCTTTTAGGATCGAAGGCCAAAAGTAACCATAACGACGGATCAGCCACCTCATCTTTGGTCCAGCCTGGTGCGAACCACACACTTCTAAGTGTACCTCTCTCATTACTCGCTTAGCTTCCTTTCCAAAGATACACCTGAGATCAACTCCATCCTCTCCTCTGCGTAGGAGTTCGCCACCTCGTAACACATAGTTAGTGGCAAAGTATCTGACTTGCCTATCCACTGGAGTAGATGGATTATCCAAATAATCAATAAGTGGTTGACGCCAATCTGTATCAATAGCCTCTATCGTAGCGACATACCATTCATCCGCGTCTACCCTCCGAGCCATGAAAGAAGGTAATGTCCTCCTTTCCACCTTCAAAATCCGCTCGCAAACTCCATCAGCCAAAGTTATGCCAGTGGCAATTTGTGCCAATTCATTCGCCGCAAAGTTGTGTGCCCTTGGGATGTAATCTAGAGTGACATCACTGAATTGCTCCAGCAGTTCTATAGCCCTTTCCCAAAATGGAACCAAAGTGAAGGTTGCGCATTTGTATGCTCCCTTAAGCTGATTGATTATCAACAAAGAGTCGCTGAAAACACTTACCACTGTTGCCCCCATTGCGAGCAACATTTCTAATCCGATTATGAGTGCCTCGTATTCAGCCTGATTGTTGGTGCATTTCCACTCTAGTTGGAAAGAATACGCATGACGAACCCCCAAAGGACTTACCAGAGAAATCCCAGCGCCGGATAGATTCTCGGTGCTGCTCCCATCGAAATATAGCTCCCAGGGCTGCAGAAGAATGGCCACCACGTCTAACTCTCTATACTGTAAGTCTTGCTTTATTGGATGATGAAGCAGGAAATCCGAAACCGCCTGTCCGGTTTGTGCCTTCAATGGTGTATATTGTAGTGAGAACTCAGACAAAGCTATTTACCAATTCGACCCCTAAGAATGGGTCTAGTTAACATGTATTTCACCAAGTCCGTCTGTGCCACCACTACCGTTGTGAAAGATAACATATAATGGCGTAATTTGCAACCGGCGAAATACAAAGCGAGGCACAACCGTTCCATGTCACTATATCTGGTTTCTGCATCTATCAACGTCCTGCTAAGGTAATACACAGCATGCTCAACCACTTTATCATCACCTTGGCGTTCATCTTGTGCTAAAAGTGCAGCAATGGAGGTTTCGCATGCTGAAATGTAGAGCTTCAAAGGGTGTCCAGGCCGTGGAGGCATTAGAACTGGCGGTGAAGTAAGATACTGTTTTATCCTGTCAAACGCTTCCTGGTGACTTGTTTCCCACCGAAATTCTGCATCTGCCCTCAATTTTAACAGAGACGTAAAGGGTTGAATTTTTCCTGCCGAATTCGAGATGAACCTTCGTAAGAAGTTAATCTTTCCTAGCAACTGCTGCAATTCCTTTTTGTTAGTTGGGGCTGGAGCTTCCATTACCGACTTGACTTTGTCCGCCGGAATCTCGATACCACGCTGATGAACCACAAACCCTAAGAAATCGCCTGACTGAACCCCAAAGACACATTTAGCTGGGTTCATCCTAAGTTTATGTTTTCGCATCCTTATGAAAACCTTTCGCAAATCCTCTATGTGATCTGCCTTAATCTTGGACTTCACTACCACATCGTCAATATAAACCTCTAATATCTTCCCTAATATGTCATGGAAGATAAGGTTCATCGCCCTTTGATATGTGGCACCAGCATTCTTAAGCCCAAAAGGCATGACTTGGTATTCGAATGCTCCTGTAAATCCTGGACATCTGAAAGCCGTCTTGTGCTTGTCTTCTTCCTCCACAGGAATCTGGTGATATCCTGCGGTTCCATCCATGAACGACAAGAGTTCATGCCCTGCCACGGCGTCTACTAGCATGTCTGCCATGGGCATAGGATACACGTCCTTAGGTGTGGCAGTATTTAAATTCCTGTAATCCACGCACACCCTCATCTTACCATTCTTTTTCTTGACTGGTACTATGTTAGATAACCACTTGGCATACTTTGCAGGTCGAATAATTCCTGACTTAAGCATCTTTTCCACCTCTTCCTTAACTGAAGCCGCTGTATCGGCATGCATTCGTCTAGGTTCTTGCCTGACTGGCCTGTAACCATCCATGATTGGTAGCTTGTGACAAACTAACTCTGGTGCTAACCCAGGCATGTCTTCGTATTTCTCTGCGAAGCAATCCTTGTACTCGTGAAGTAGCTCGATGAGCTTCTGTTTTTGTTCAGGCTCCAAATACATACTTATCCCAACCTCTATTGGTTCCTCTAGGGTCCCCAAGTTGACCTTCTCTACTGGATCCTTGACCTTAGGTGGAGTATCATCCAAGGCTGCCGGAGCTGCCTGGATAATCTCTTCCTCTTCCTCATAATACTCCAAAACATCATCGTTAACGCACTCTACTGCCGCCACCTGTTGGTAAGCCTCTTGCTCCTGCCTAAAAATAGATAATCTCTGGTGCAGGGAAGCGTAGGCTTCCAACTCCTCCTTGCTGAGTTGTGGCTTCATTGATTGTTTTGGGGTAAAACCATGGAGATTGGTCTACTGGCGTCTGCTTGAAGTTGCGCCAATCCCCATTGCGTAAGCTCAGCGGAGGTCACCCCATACGGATGTCCTTTCTTCGTGATGCCACTAACTCTTAAAGGCCTCATGTCTTCACTGTAATAACTTGCATCAACAAAGCAAGCTGCTACTGAGAATGGTCTAGGATCGGCCTTGATTATTTCAGACTCATCAGTCTCTGGGTTCCAGATAGCGAGCTCTTGATGGAGTGATGATGGAACACAACCGGCTTGATGAAGCCAATCTCTACCCAGAATCATAGTATAAGGAGCAGTGCACTCAGCTACGAAGAAAGTTTGATACATCTCTGATGGACCAACCCTAATTTTTAGTATCACTACACCGAGTGTCTGAGCTATGTTTCCAGCAAAACTTTTTACCTTCATCTTGCTTTCTAGAATTTTCTCCTTCGGAACCTGAAGGTAATTCATGGTCTGTACGGTAAGGACACTTACAGCAGCCCCTGTATCCACCAATATCCTACTGACCCTTTTGTCCATCATGTCAGCAGACACGTACAATGGACGCAAATGTTGCTTCATGGCGAATGTGGGCTTGGAGAACAAAACGTATTTCCTTCTCAACTCAGGGTCCATGTCCTCTTTATCCTTCTTTACAGCAAACTCCTCTCTGCGAACGGATGGCTCCGCTCCAGCCTCATCTTCTGACATGTTGAGGAAAACTTCAGACGAAATTGGCTCGTCCAATGCATACATAGAAGGTAAGACGTACACCATATTGCAATAAGTGTTTGCCTCTGGAGCTGTTATCACAGCCTCGGTCGTCACGTACACCTGAGCAGATTCAGATTGGTCTGAAATTATCTCACCATGTTCGTTTTCCACGTAAAGCACATTGCATGGCAAACTTTCGTCCATGCCCCCGGTTTCTTCTTCATCTCCCTCCATATCATCTTTTATGACTCGAGGTATATCGACTTCTGACTCTTCTTCTACGCGGGCAAATGCTTCAGCCATCTGCTTTACCAAAGAAACCTCTGGAACAGGTTTCTATTGCTCAACCTCAATTATAGGTCCAGCCTTATCTGTTTCTCGAGACTCCTGATCCTGACGCTGAACTGCTTTTGGTCTCCATTCGAACTTTGTTTTCGACGTTTCCTTCAAGTCTTTGTTCTTAGGACCTTCTGATATCCTAACCCTTTTTGCCAAAAACGTCTCAGGAGTCTTAGTACAGGTGGAAGTAGGTATCTCAACCATCCCCTTTTGACCTACCCGCGACCAGACTGATTCTCGCGTATGTTGACTTTTGTCGGTGCCTACCCTTGACCATACAGACTTTCGTTCGCCGCTATTCTCTTCTCGCGAGACCCTCTTTTGTCCGCTATGCTTGGTGGTAGAAGTCTCAGAGGTCTCGCGAACGTTCCTGATAGGACAAAAAGGTCTAGCTGACAATAAGTCCAGCTTCCGCCTTAACTGTTCCGGAGTCTCCCTGATTTGATCTGGGCTGACTAGACCCTTATCCAAAGCCTCCAAAAGCCTCTTGGTTCTACCATATCTTCGCTGCACGTTCCTAGTCTGAGTAGGCGTAGCTTCTACCACCTTTCCTTTTTCTCGGACCATCCAGACGTTGTCTTTGAGGATATTCCGGGAAGCTGGTGGTATGTAAGGTTTAGTTACTACGTCCTGCGGGTAGACCACTGGTTTCTTCTGCTCCATTCTCGCCTGGCGTAACCGCAGGTAGAGGTTGGAATCCCTCTGACTAGGACTTGCTGATCTTCTCATCTGCTTTGGACTATGTGGCTGATACGCTTCAGGGGGTGTAGTAACAGTACTCTTCTGCTCCTGTTGTGGCTCTTTAGCAATGTCACATTCAGTTTTGCACCTATCACACAACATGACTACTGATGCACCTGCTCTTGATTCTTTCCGCTTGACCACTTCTGTTTCTCCATTGACATTGTTCAGGTCAAGCGTCAGTTTTCTGTTACCCCGAGCCAAATCGACCACAGCCACATCTGCTACCGCTGGATCACAAAAGGTGATTGACCCCTCATTGATCCACTGTTGTATCTGATCTTTGAGCTGCATGCACTGAGAAGTCTTGTGAGTCCACAAGTTATGAAACTTACAATAGATCTTACCAGCTATGGCTTCTTCCGGGGGGTAAACTCCCCATGGGATGGCCACCTCGTTGGCCATAATTAGCTTGTTCAGGATAACATGAGCCCTACTGGCGTCGTAGGTGTACTCTTTGAACTTTGGTCTTGCTGGTAGCGGCTTCTCCTTCTTTCCCTCATATGGCACTAGGTCAACCATATTGATTGTGGGGAAAGGATCAATGTCCACCCAAGCCGCAGTCTTTTCTTCATTCGCTCCGAGCTTTCCCTCGTTAATCCAAGTCTGGATGGTGTCTTTCAAGCGAATGCACTCTGATGTGTTATGGTTCCAGAGATTATGGAACCTGCAGTACTTCTTTCCTTTAAGCTGTTCCTGTGTAGGGGGAGGTCCAAAGTCATTCCTTACCTTCCCCAATGCCGTCAAATCCTCCAAAATTTCCGGTGCCTTGTGTGCATTATATGTATAGGACTCGTACTCCGGCTTGGCAAACGCGGCGAACGAAATCTTTACTGGCTCTTTAGACATTTTCAACACCTGGGACTTGATGGGCTGTCTGCCTGCTAACTCAACTGCTGCGACTTCTTCCTCATAGCCCATCATGTATGGGTCTGCATAAGGCATAGCTTGTGGGGCCGAATAGTAGGGATCCATATGGGAATATATTGCCCCCACAGTCTTGTGCCTTGCTGGAGGCATTCTGGGCCTCAGCGTTCCTGGGATGAGAGCCAAGTTGTTCCTGGAATTGTTAGCGTCTTCGTCCAGCTCATTCAGGAAATACTGGTAACTGCCAACCCTGTTCATTAGGTCAGCCATGCTAGAGAACACTCCATCGTGGTGTTTTGCTCTCTGCCTCTTCTCCAACCCTCGAATTGCAATTTTGATCAAGTCAGGTTCCGGGATTGGAGTTTTGCACTTGGCCTGCTGAATCTTGAACCTCTTGAGGAACTCTACAGATGACTCCATAGGTTGCTGATACATGGCTGTCAAAGAAGACAAGTCAACCTCTGGTTCCACAGTTCCAAATGTGGTTCTAAACATGGTTTCCATCACGTTCCAGTCAGGGACCGATCTTGGTATCAACTTGGTATACCATGTCAGTGCTGATCCTGACAATGAGGCCCCAAACGTGCGTAACTTAAAAACAGTGTCCGCACCATATGGTCCACACTCGCCTGTGAATCTTGCGATGTGGGTGGCTGCGTCTTCAGATCCTTCTCCTAAAAACGAAGTGAATCTTATCTGTCGATAATGTTCTGGCCATGGGCTCTCAGCCACCCATTCTGGATACGGATGTGCGTATGCAGTGTTCACAGCAACGACGGGAGTTGCCCTTATTGCCTCCTGTATCATATTCTGGACCGCCTCCCAGTCCAGCTGAGGTCTCCTTTGCTTCGGTGTTGGCGAACGACGTGGTTGTTGCCTTGGAGCCCTCTGTCGTCCTCTAACCCCGCCAGGGTTCTGATTATTGTGCACCGCTAATTGTTCATCACCCAACCGAAGTGGGCCAAATCCCTCTCGGTGCACGGTTCTTCTATCCACCTGGTGATCAGCCTCTTCTAGCAACTCTTCTTCTGGAGGCTGTTGGCGGATAAGTTGTTCAGTTCTTATGGCATTTAAAGCCTCCATGAACATATCCATCCTCTTATTCAGCGCTTGCTGATTCTCGTTCATCTTAGTTGCTAGGTCAGTATATCTCAGGTCTTGAACCTCGGCCTTTTTGTCCTGTTGCCGGGCTCGCTCGCGGACCTCCTGGAAACCTTTAGTCAGGTTATCCAATGATGAGCTCAATGCTCCAACGTGCTCAATAAGGTTCTGTGACTGACCTTCGTTAGCCATGGCACCAAACTTGCTAATGGCTTGTTCTGTGGATAGTTTCCTACAATGAGCCGAGTTATGTGGCCTTGCGGTTATGTGTTCTGGTTTGGAACACGAAGGATATTCCTTTCGGTATTCGCTGAAGCCTGTAATCTTGACACGGTCCCACTGGGCGTGCCAGATGTTTGGTCTAGAATTTGCAGTCCTTCAAACAACCGGCTTGTAAGTTTGTGCTAGGCGTGCCAGTACCTTTGGGTCAGGTACAACCTTGAAGTTGGATGCTGCTCGCGTCCCTCTTCTGACTTCTTCTCACAGCGACCGTGACAGACGCCGATCTTCTTCCTCTGTGCTAGGTTCTCTTCTTAGACCTACAAGGGAAAAGTCCCTCTAGGATTTTTCTCCAACCTTTGAGGATGGCCGAATCTTACTTAGTATGCAAAGAAACTAAGCAGCGGGTATCAAGATATAGACTGGCGAACGGATTCTCCAGACCTGGTTGCGGGAGTAAAACTGCTCAACGGATCGAACAGGGGAGTAGAGAGATTTCAACGGATTGAAACCTGTCAGACTTAACGGATTAAGTCCCTTTTGCAGCTTGACGGATCAGGCTACGGTTGCTGACGGATCAGGCTTGATTGCTCCGGAGAGGCTTGAAGACTTTCGCGTGGCGAAGTTGTTGTCTGTTTGTTGATAGATGTCGTTGTGTTTTTCTCTTGCACCTCAACCCTTTATATAGTGAATACTAGGGTAGATGTTTCCTTGCGAATCAAGGTATGGCCTCAAATAATCCTTCTTGTAATGCAAGACTAATTCTTAAAGCCCAATCATGTAAGCCCAAAACCATTCTAGAGGTAACTTAACCTCCTGCAACCACGTGTCTAATTTCTTATAATACCCTCGCGAACGCTTTTCCAACCGCGAACGCATTCTGTTAACACACGCCCCGCTTCGCGAGCGTACTTTGTGACTGTGCTCCTTGCGAGCGCTTTTGACTTTTCAAGCGTCCTCTGACCTTCTTGACCGCAGGCATCGGTCCACTTGCCTTTCTATAAATGGGCTTTTTACTTCTGGATCCAACAGGTGGCACTAGGCCGAGAATAAAATCGGCAGGGGAGAAGAGGAGAAATCGTGTGACGGGGGGTTGACTTTCTAATTTTACCACGTACCATTTTGGTAAGTTTCACTTTTTATACCCATTTTTTGAAATAGTAACTTTCGTTTTTAGAACATACTCTATCATACTAACTCTGATTTAAGCGTGTCACGTGTCCACGAACTTGTATTATCGTCCTCTACAACTTCCATGCAAGAAGTTTTTCAAAATAATGATCCTATAAAAAGTCAAATTTGGGACCCTTTACAGTAAAACGGTTACTACAAATGGTAAAAGACTAAAGTAACAAAATAACCAACTGTAAATTAATTTAAGAGTCGGGATGTGACATTCATTGATTTAAATCATACGACCATACAAGGTTAAGCTAGGAGATTGTTCGAAACAACTCCAATTACATTCGTTGCTCATGCACGCAGATAAACTGCAGAATAAAACCTACAAAAACTAAATTGAAGAAAGTCTACAAAATCTACAAAAAAAATACTAACTCAAAAACTGATGTCCACAAGAGGACTTTATTTTGGCCTAGAAAGCAATAACCGACATAATCAAATAAAAGTACCCTAACTCAATGATTCGAGGCCTAAAACCATCCCAGTGTACCTTTCCATCAAAAAGAAGGGTAGAATCTTCGATACGGTATGTAGGGATCTTGTTACTCTTCCAAAAAATCAATCGTAGCCCGATCTACACTAAAGAGAAAGAAAGACAAAAGGTGTTGAACCTTGCCCACCAAATTGCACTAGTGCAGCCCAGCGGACAAAGCCCAGCCCAACTATTCCTTCCTCTCGCTTTTGGCTCGAACCGATGATGTGCTCGTCGGAGGAGTCATTTGTCACCGTGTCACTGTGGTAGCTTTTCAGCCTTGGGCCTCGTGGATGAGTACCAACTGCGTTGCCTCACAGAAGGCTGCTAAACTCAAGACTTTGACGCCTTCAAACCTTACAAACAAGGCTAGAGCAAACCGCCTCTGAATTGGAAGAAAGCCAAATCGCTTTGAACCTGCAAAATCAAAGTTGGTCGAAGAAACAAGATCGAAGATGAACTTTTTGAGATCTGGAAACCTGAGATCTGGAAACCACCTACGATTAGGGCTTAAGTTTGTAACCTTCGATATTGCCATAAAAAAACAGTCCTTTCTGCCACCGCTGCAACTTTGTGCTCCCGTCAGACCCGCTCCAGACCTCTATGAATCGTCATTTCCACCGAAGGAGGAAATGCCACCGCCTAGCCAAACCTTAGGGCTCGAAAGCTCTCTCTGAGAGACACGAGGAATATTTCAATTGTCTTATTTAGGAAGCTTGGTTACTGTGAAACCTACCTGGAGTTTGGAAACTTGGTTGCCAAGACACATGACAGCTTGTTTTGGCCATGCTTCCACATAGGGAAAGATAGTACAAATGCTAAATGTTGAGTGTAAAATGTAAATTGCCAGCGTGCCACCAACCGGACGAGGAACGTAGAAAGCCTCGAAAAGTAAATGTGCACCACCTGTGCTTCGCACTAAACAAAAGCGAGTTACAGGCATACTGATAGGATTTACAAACAGTCTTCTATTACTAAATCGATATTCGCGTTGTAGAACGAGAGGAGCTACCAATGGAAAAAACAAGTGCACGTTGCTTCGGAAAGCTTTCGTTTGTTGAGGCAAGATGCTTTTTTGACTAGTTCAAGGTTTGCAGGTTTTTTTGTTTGTATGAGAGATAGTGTGTGCTGGCTGATCCCCGTATCCTCCTTATGTAGTAGTTCGCATAATAATCTGATAATAATGCAACCCTTCACAATCTAAGTAGGTTTCTACTACTTGAGCCGTATAAAGTTTCGTTTTACACTACCAGCATAAACATTATAGCCGACGAAAAAAAAGCAGACGAAAAAATATGTCGTCGGCCAAGTAAAATTTTCGTTTCGTCGGCTAAAGTGGAATTGTAGCCGACAAAATATTTTTTCGTCGGCTATAGTTTGTAAACTTTAGCTTACGAAATTATAAAAGTTTAGCCTACGAAATAAATTATTTCGTCGGCTAAAATTTCTTATATTTGCAGATCTAGACAACAGCTCATTTGAAAAAAAAAACGGGAGAAAAAGTTTGTGTGTTGTCGAAATTGTTGGGTGTCGTCGAAATCTGTCCAGAATTAGTTTGTGGAGCTATATATAGGTACGTATATGTGTATATATCTTGATTTTGAGTTGATTTAAGAGTTTTATTTGAGTTATATAATATTGATTTTGAGTTTTAATTTGAGGTGAATTAATGTATTTTGAGTGTGATTGAGTTGATCGATTTTGATTTGATAATATATATCAAGTTGTCTGAAGCCATGTCCCGGATCGACATTTCGAATCTTAGGGTTGGGGCGAGGATCATGGGCACAACATTCCCACCGCGAGGAAACAACTTCTACTGTCGGGGTCTAGGAAAGAAGGGCGAGCGGGTACTGAACATCACTCTAGGATTTAAAAAATGCAGCCTCGACCAGCAGCAGGATGACTCATCTAGAGGTGGAAGTTCAGATGTTACGAGAACAGCAAGCCGTCCAGACAGCCTATACTGCCGCTTTACAGGAGTATAATGTGGCAGTATATGCCACCTAACAAGCACAGCAGCAGCAGATGTTCTAGTACTTACAAGAGTTTTCAACTGCTCAGCTTCAGGGACTTTCAGTTCCGCCCATGTCTACGCCTATACCTCTACCTCAGCCGTCGTAACCTCCTCAATAGCAACCTCCTTCTGACGCAGATATAGATTTAGATGATATAGATTTTATATAGTTGAGTGAGATGAGTAGTGTGATTTGACTACCTATCAAAAACCAATGCATGAAACGATAAAAATAATTTCGGCATCCGGATGAGGATAATCTTTCACTTGAAAAATCGAAGCCGGCCAAAGGTGATTCCATACATAGCACACAGCCGCACAGCTTTTGGAAACAAACTCAAATGCTTATATATAGCACACAGCCGCACAGCTTATGGAAACAAACCCAAGATTGTATCTCTCTTTCCACTATTCACGGATCCACTCATTCATGGCTATTTACACTCACACCCCAAGTGTCAAGAGGGATTTTCCATGGTCTCATGCCTCCCGAAATCCCATCTGTGAGGATTTCTTTGACGAAGAGAAAGAGGAAGTGGTCAGCAATGAAGCACGAAGATTTAGAAACTACTATGGTGAGGATGAGATAGCATTAGAGTAAGAGGTCAACAATGAAGGACTACGAAGAAACTATGATGAAGATGACGAGGCGGAGGAGGAGGAAGAGGTGAATAATGAAGCACAAAGAACATGAAATTACTATGATAAAGAGGAAGAGGAAGAGCTTGACAATGGACTAAGATCAGTTGTCAATGATGATGAGGAGGAGGAGGGCTTGGTGCCAATTGAAGAGTTCATGAATGATGGACAAGAAGTAAGCCAGTTTGATGAGGATGATGATGTGAATGAAGAACAAGGAGAAAGCTATGATGAGGATGAAGACGACCTCTACTGGCCTGTTAGGGCTCCAGAAAAGCTTCAAGTATAAATTCAGGCCATGAAGGATTATGACGATAATGAGAATGAAGAACATAATGAGAATGAAGAACAAGGAGAAAGCGATGATGAGGATGAAGATTGAAGACGACCTCTACTGGCGTGCTAGGGCTCTAGCAAAGCTTTAAGTATATATGCAGGCCATGAAGGATTTTGAAGAAAAAGAGAATGAAGAACAAGGACAAAGCGATGATGAGGATGAAGAAGACCTCTACTGGCCTGCTAGGGCTCCAGCGAAGCTTCAAATATACATGCAGGCCATGAAGGATTATGAAGAAAAATGTCATGTGGATGTCAATTCAGGGTGCAAGAAACGAGGATCACCTACGGAGTTTAATGATCAGATCTCACAGAAGCGTCGTCGACATTCATATTGATTAGGGAAAAATCTTGTTTTGTTGTTTGTTTACTCTAGTGTTGTAAGTTGGTTTATGTAGCCGTAACTACAAGCACCAAATGAATGAAGCTAATGTAAATTTTAGTTCTCCTTGTGTTTTTTTTGTTCCATTGGTCTATATAAATTGTTATCTTTTCTTACATAACTTTAGAAAAACCAACAATAATTTCTTGAGTTGTGACCTGATGAATTGATAAATTGATTGGTCTTTTATACATTAGAGAATAATATTCATAGAATGACAACTACTCCTTTTTTTGAGGAAAATGATAATTTTATTGCTTTAACAACGGTCAGAATGCGCATACATCAGATTGACCACTTATCACCTCTAATCTAGATGGAGACAAGAACTAACCAAATGACAATGAGCTCATGTAATAACTAGTACAAAAGAAATCCAACTACTCATATCAATCTCTCATGAGCAATCATACATGTTACATACAGACCTCAATTGGTGTACAACAAAATACAATCAAGATCAAAATAAGAATAGCTATCAGTCTTTTGTTTAGAGAGGACAAGAAGATCAGATGCAATCTCATTGCCCTTATCTAAAGGGCCCGCCATACCTCTGTCAAATTTTGGAGTAGTTATGCGCAACGAGAGATCAACCAGAGACTTTAATGGCCGAGGCACCTTGTTCTTCTTATCAAAGTAGCATCAATATTAGTTTCCGATAAACCCAAGGATTGAGCTTGAAGCACTTGAACAAGCCCTCCAAGAATAGTTTTCAATTTCTTAAGAGACGGAGAACAAAGTCCTTGACGTTCGCATTTCCAAGAGGAGAGACTATTTTCAGTGCCGGAAGAAGATGCAGCCACGACGCTTGTAGTGGTAGTGACAATATAATGGAAGCTGTCATGCAGGATTGAATGACCCTCCACCAAATTTGCATTCTCTTGATTTGTTTCCAAGCTAGGTATGACTGTCTCTGTCGTCTTCTCTAGCCGCCTAATAACAGGCTTTCTTTTCTTGGATTGCGAGGCTGCAACCCCAACTGTCTTGGCCAAAAAGCTCTGTTTCTTACCAGAGAAAGCAAAAGTGGGAGGAGGGACCATGGATGAGAAGTTCAATGACCGGATCGATTGGCTAGTTGCTAGAACTTCCTTGCATCTAATTCGTGCATGTGTTATAAGGATGCAAATAGGGCAGCGACCTTGCAGCCATTCAAAATCAAATTCCAACAAGGGTTCAACCTATTGAGCGAGGACAACACATCTTTTCAACAACAAAGGCTTAGAGAAATCATGGATGAAAAGAATTTGCATCTCACCACGAGAGAATTCCTTTCTGTCGAAGTCTACATAACCTCCCAGCAGATTACCAATCAATTTGAGGTTGTCCAGTTCTTCAAACACTGGTGGAATACCAGTTATTCGAGTCCAGATGTGAACATGCTTCATTGGTACCTCAAAGAATGGACGAATGCCGACAAACATCGCTAAGCATATCAGAGCTCTGTCATAACACCAAGCATCTCCCCTCAAGACCTTATTTCAATCCAAGATAGAGTGAAAGGAGATCATGTTCGCAACATGTTCTTGGATTCTGAAGGGTTTGGAGATGTTCCAAGCGCATTGGAAGTAATTGATGAAGCCGTTCGACACATGACAACTGCTCCTTTGAGAATATTTGTCTTCTCTATATAAGCCAAGCAAAAGGACCCAGAATGTGACCTAAATAATCAGGCAAACATAAGCTACTAGCTTGTTTTTGAACAGCTTTACCACCTTTTCGTATCAACCGCACTGAAACATTGCTTTACCCCTAGATGTCCAGTCAATTGCTGCGCCTCAAACGCATTTCGGGGAGACCAGCTTTACTGACTTTTTGTATCAACATCAGATATTAGTAACAAAAGGTAAGAAGTCCAGAAAGTAACTCTGTAACATCAGCTGAATTCAGCCTTTCTAGTTTGTATTGTATTTTGAACAGAACTGTGAAAGTAACTGGTAGTTCAGGGTTCTCAACAAGTAAAAATGCAATCTATAAGAATATTTGACTATTCTAGTAACTCATCCATCTGTAAACTGATGACCTCACATCATAATCAAAGACCTATCAAAGAAAAAAAATGTACATAATTATGCTAACTATGCCAAATTTACATGGAGCCCAACAGATGACTGTTCAAAATTTTGGCTTTGCACTATCACTATTGAATGGCTCTCAGCATTAGTTTGTTCTCCTTGGTTGCTGGAGTCATCCCCATGAGATCTGTGGCTTGGTGATATATATGATATACCAAACTTTTGCCCATGAGTTAGTCCTGGGCAAATCCCCTGCAGACAGAACAAGTTTTCAATGGACTTTAAGATTGATACTTCCATAATGCTTAAACTAATGCAGACTTAAGTTATTTAAAACCATTTAATCTAACATGTAGTATCTATGTTTACCGTAGCTTGTAGTTGCCTACTAGAAAACGTGAAATACAATCCAATAGACAAGCATAAAAGGTTCAAAAATATAAATGGAATGCAATTCTCACTTTTATAACTCCAGATATGGGAGTAGAATCAGAATAATGGGAGTTGGATGGTAACGCAGGGCCCACCCTTCCATGTAAGTTATCTCGAAGATTAGTTGCAGCATCCGATACATCCTGTCTAATGTTGCTAGTATTACAATAAGCCCCAATATATGAGCAATGTTCTTGCGCTAAAGATATTTCAGGGGTTGCAGGCAGTAGGTGGCCTTCAGTACTAAAGATGTACCTGCAAGTTCACAGTATACAGCAATCAGATAAGTCTGATCTTCAATCTTTAATGGCAAGTCCGGCAATACATTAGGAGTAGAAAGGACTCACTTGTATGGTCCATTATCAACAAGGTTATCAGGTCCCACGGCCAAATCAAAGAGTAGCCACAAATATTTTACCTAATTGGTTGCATGTTAGTACGTTTAACCAAAGAGTAAATGAAAAACATAAATGGACACAAAAGATTGTACACAATTGAAACCATAAGAACGTGTACAATATGGCAGGAGGAGAAAAGGATTTCAGAAATCAATCCCCAAACTACCTTGCCACTAAGATACATTCAGGGATATGAGAATCGTAATAGGATTATATTTCTCAAGCCCATCTTAAAATCTTAATAGGATTATATTTCTCCAAGAGCAATATAAAATATTAATTTCATTAACAGATTCTAAGCTTTATCAATTACTTGGCTTTTCTGACGCAAAACCAAATACAAAATGGACAGGCTTTCTTTAAACATGTCACCATACCTGTATGAGTCATATCCTCGACTCTTCCCAAGAATTAACAGATATAAGACAGTTTTGGAGTTCCACTATCATTACAGATTTTTCAACCAACACAATTTGGGTTTATTGTCAATTATTATGAACCAACTTGAGTATTTGCTCGAAAGAGAAGGTAATTCAAATTTGAGGGTCGAAAATGATCTTCAAAATTCTACTTAGAGCCAAGATGAGACAGGATAGTTGACAAAAAAGTTCTTACAGTTTCCGCTAGAAAAAAACTCTCCATGTGATCTTCCTGCTTATGGAACTCGACATCTGAGATATGACAATATCCACAAGGGCACCGTGCACTGTGCTGTAAACTGGCAACCATGTCACGTCCTGCATCAAGATACCTACAATGAAATACATGACACATGTAAAATGCCCTTTTCTAAAGGTATTAAGTTCTAGGTAAACAAAATGCGCCTTTTACATATGCCATTAACCTCAACTAAAATATGTATTGGAAAGCTTAGAAACAGCCCAGAAATTTAAAGTTTATGAGCTTACTTGGGATCTCTAGTAGCTTTATAGAGCCAATATGTGCTCTCCATTAACTCTGGACGCAGCGGATAACTTCTTTGTCCATGCTACAAATATATGTAAAAAGATTAAACATGCAAGTTACATGGTAGACTAAAGCATTACTGTGATATGGGTTGAAAAAAATTGATAAAAGAGTTAACTAATCAAACAATTTAGAGTAAATCAAATCAAGGTTTAGAAAAAGTTAATTATGGTACCTGAACACTGAAAGTGGCAAGATTGAAACCTTCCGGAGTGAAACCATATCTTTTCCACACACTAAAGAAGGCAGTATGAGTTCGAATTGCAGGATCAATATCTCCAGCTAAAACCTTCCAAAAGATAGAGTATCAAGCTCACTGAAACTAATGGACTTGATTCTATATTGTTAACTGTATGCATATTATATCTTAACATTGATCACATGTTACAAACCTGAAATCCTGGCCAAAATGCTTGTAAACTATTAAACAGTGGCCACACAACAGCAGCAGAATCCATATTTACCTCTACATACCTACACAAGTAAAATGAAGTGCTCATAATTTAAGGAGAATGCACAAAATGTGGTAGCATATACTAGGTTAAGAATTTACCAAGGATCATTGTACAGATATTGCATAGCAGCAGCATAAGCTTCTTGAAATATGTACAGATATTCTTCATCTCCAAATAACAGATAAGCCTGATATGATATTACTAACGGTAAACAACAGAAAGAAACAAATCAAACCATCCCTTTCATATATCAATGTACATACATATCTTATGAGAAAACATTTAGGCCAGCAACAAAGATACTAGCCTTCACATTTTACAGATCAATGTCATTTTTCTAAGAAGACATAATGCCTGCACGAGTTATATTTGTCATGAAGTATCTTAAAATCAGAGAAATGTCCGGGATAAACAAACATCTAGATCAAAGATCTATAACACAATACCTAGGAGTTTTGGACTAGGTTTTTTAGGTTACATGATTACAAAAACAATTGGGTCTCAATATCTTATTGGACATCATGCTAATTCCAAAACTATAAGATAGGTGCCACTCAAACTCCCAGTCAACGGACCCCAAAGATCATCTGCGTACAGAAAATCGAGACTGAAAATGAAAACTAGTCCACAGAAATTAACTAATAAAATTGCCTACAAGAAGGCTGGCATTTGCTTCCTAGATTTCTAGACGCAGGCTTTTTTCTAATGGAGATAAAAGGTCTTCATTGTCATAAGACCATAACATTATTACTGTCACCAGTACGCTGTTCTCCAACAATCTAGCTGATCACATTATTTGCAGTCATGTTAAACCTCAAAACTCCCAGAATACTCCAATGAAACTTTAAAAATTTACCCATTAGTTACCATTTTCTTTCATATTTTATTTCCAGGAGCCTTTGCCATCAGTCATGACAATCATGTAATTGATTTGGTGACAGGAAGAACCTGATAAGGCTATTTCAAACATGGGAAATACCATTTATGTTACAACTGATTTTACGAATGTTACATACCTTTAGAAGATACTCATAGAAAGAATCAATACTAGTTCCTATTCCAGCATCCTGCAAAAAAAAAAAAAAAATAATAAAATAAAAAATGCCAGCGATCAATGACCAGCGAAACTTGATCAGTATTATTTAATTAAAACATAAACAAAGATGTGCAACAATGATCACTAAGAAAGGTGCAGCCAAATGCCATTATTGTGAGAATACTATCTTAAGAAAAAAGTACTCCACCATTAATTCCCCAATTTCACAATAGTTAACATGTTATTAGGTTTCCCCTTCCAAACCCTGAAAGAATCAAGTTAGCTTTATTTTTTTCTAAAAGAAATAGCTTTTTATTGAAACAAAAGCACTGTACAAGGAGGCTGACAAGGAGTCCATTAGATATAGCTAAAGAGGGTAGCTAAGGACAGAAGGCTTAGCAGCCCAACTATTAATGCTAACTCAAATCTAAGAGCTTTGGGGCTTATATCACGACAGCTTGACAGTTAAGATGGGAAAAAGAGTATAATCCCTAAATCTAAGAAGCTTAGCTTATATCTCACCTGCAAGTTTATATCTATGACGATCAAGATAGAAGAACCTCGAAATCTAAAATACAACTCAAAACTAGAGTACAATGAAAGAGAGGGAAAAGAACATCATTGATTAAATAATCAACAGAAACCTTTTGAAATGAAATTCCTGTTGAATTAAAATTGACAGTCTAATCAGTAGAGAAATTATGTTGTAAGGTCACCTATAACCCTGTTTCTAAAATAAGCAATAAAATAATCTCCTAAATACTATGCAATAGACATTAAATGACCAAATATTTCCAATAGCGGAAATTATTTTTTGTAACAGGAACACCACGTGGCATATGGTCCCCTTTAATTTCATTGGTCCAACTGTTTCATCTTTATCTCTGATTGGTGTATTTAATTACTTTTACATATTTTTTTCCACCCCTGTTGGTCCCCACATGAATTTGAATGATATGATTGGCTAGGAACACCAAATGGCCGTGGTGTTCCGGGTACATAGAATAATTACTCTTCCAATAGTACTGATGAAAATCACATACAAAACTAGTTAACAAGTTAATCATCCCAAATGGTTGTTTTAACTCCGGAAACAACTAGAATCTACAAGTCATGACTCATACATGGGGTTTTTCTGCTTAGTTTTCACAATTCGTGCATTAATATCTAGAGAAGTTACGTAGAGAGTTATTTAACCTCATATTAGATCTCTGCTGACTCATACTTTATCGATGTTATTATGTTGCTAGAAGGAATGTTACCTTCTGTGTCCATTCACCTGTAAAAACATTAATATGGGCACCAACTAAATTGAGCCTTGAACGCCGAGCCCAGAGTCCACGCACTGCATTCTTGGTCACTTGTTCAAATACTGTAATTCCATTAAGATGGAAAAAGGTAAACTTTCACTATCATAATGGAGAAATAGAAAACAAAAGGACAAAACAGTACAAAGGAAAGAAAGATAAAAATTAGGTGAGATATCCTAATTCAAGTAGCATTTATACAAACAAATTATGAGGGAATAGAGGTAGCAGTTACAACTTATATACCAAATAAGAAGCATGCAAAGGTGCTTATAACGTATCAACCTGGCTTTAACATAAGTTTTGGCCATAAAAGGCTGTGAAATACATCTTAACCTATTAGGAAGCCCATGAATATGCACTTTAAGAAGACAAATAGGAGCTGAGAGTCCAATCAAGATAGATATAAAATCAAATCAATGGCGTTAAGGAAAGACAGCTACTACTTACTGGGATCATTTGTCAAGCGGCTGAGCACTCCAAATTCCAAAGTCAAAGTCCCACCACCAGCAGTTGATGTAATCTGAATAAAACCAGATTGAAGTTTCAAATTTTCATCAAGCTGACAAATAAATACTAGTCCTAATATGAAAAATATCAACTGCATATAGGATTTTATACCTATACTAAGCCTTAGCTTGAACAGGGGAATTTACTCGTTTATTGTCATAATATGTGTCTGGACTCGGAGCTTAATAATGAATTAAGTTGCACATAACAGAGACTAAGTAGAAAGCTCACCTTGCTTTCATGTTCATCAACTCCATGCCTCAGATTGACAGATCCAAAAGGAATTCCTGCAAGACAAGAATGCTTAGAAAAGATACCTTTATGTACATATGAGAAACATACTTTACATGAAGAAAAAATAAGCATATACGACACTGCATACAGGACAAAGGAAAAGGTGACCAGTTGAATAACATAAATAAAGTCATAATTTCACTCATTTTACCCTACAGAATCTACGAATACATGATCATCAGGTACCCAAAGTCATAGATATTGGCCAGTGTTAATGGATGCTAAATAATGAGTTCAGCCAGAATGATCTTGCATTAAATAAAACAAACAAGGAACAATCTAGTAAGTACAGTGAACCTGAAGGAGTGTCAAATGCAGGAAGCAATCGTCGGCCTAGATCCTCAGCTAAGTTCAGTAACTGGCTGTCATACGTTGGAATTCTCATTCCCTGCAACAATAGGGTGTAGGAATTATTAGATACTGACCTTCAAGTTATGAAATTTTATGTTTCTATACCGCTGAACTGTAACGAAGTAACATAAAGAAAGAACCTTAGATCTTACCAGTAGGCTTGGACATAAAAAAGCAAAAACAGGCTATATTGCTATATAAAGATATACCCTTCTATCCTCCCTTGTTTTCTTTATGGCATATGCATATACTACATATATATACATACACATATATAGACACACACACGTATTCATACGTATATGGGCACAATCCCTTGTTATCTCATGTCATAAAATTATAATTTATGGAATTGGAAAAAAATGAGAAATTTTCAACTAACTGTTACCGTAGCATAATCACTTGCTATCAGGTGTGCAGAGAGCAAACCCCCAAGGACCCGGATGGTAGTCTCAAAAACAGATACTGTCTTATTCTGCAACAATAAAAAGAAAAATCAAAGTTAGATGGAAGAAGGTATTCCTTACTAATAATGTAACATGTATAAAATTAACACCATCCTATCATAAGTTGATAAATATCATGACTATAGTAACCTAGTATAAAGACATATTATATATGTATATGTGTGTGAACCTACAACATCAATGAGATCAAGATCACGAAGAAACAATTCAACAACAGAAAATTACAATAATTTCCACCACTATATCATGCCCGATAATTTCACTTGTAATGAGTCAATAGCAATTTTCATGTTCCGAATCATGTAAAACAACTTTTCTAGGTCTTGAAAACTGGCCTCTTGGGATAACCTTGATTTGAAGTAGTTAGGTCATAATACTAATAGCAATGTCCTCAACTGAAGTAATGAGATATCTATAGTGGTAAGAGCCTTTTAGATCCTTACTGGTACTTTGTGAAATAAGCAAAGAATAAAACTGGACACAAAACACAGCGGAATTTTATAGTGGTTCGGCTATAAATAGCTTACGTCCACTTAGTGATCTCTTTTGAGAGACTCACCAGAACACTATGAAGAATTTAGGTTTACAAGATCTTTTGCAAAACCCTCTCCCTTCCCTGTCTAGGTCTTATCTCTCTATCACTCTTGATTCTCTAGGTTTTCTGTCTCTCTTAGAGAATTCCCTGCACCTCCCTTTTATAGGGGCTGCTGATACAATAATATCTTAGGATTCCTAACCCTAACAGACAAATCTTCAAAGAATCTAAAAAAGATTACTTTCCTAGAACTAATAGAAAAAAAGTCTTTCCTTTTCTGACTTATATTTGCCTGCTGAATCCTAACCATTAGATAGTATCAACGAGCCAAAACACAACAATATCTTCCCCAAAAAACACATTAGGTCAATATCCAAATACTAATAAAAAAATTAAATAGGGAATTAAATTAAAAAGTATCAATGTGATTCATGCATATATGGCGAAACATAACATCAAAATCTAACATTTAAGGCACCAACTACTTGCGAAGCAATTAATAAGGGAGAAGGAGAGAGATGCAAGGAGTGGATAAGATAGATAAATACTAGACTTACTATATCAAACTGAAGATTTTTACTAATCCATTCAACAGAGGCAGCAAAGCGATCTCGGTCACCAAGTAAAGCTAAGGTGTCTAAAGCATCAACCTGCGTCATCAAAATGACCGACGCATAGCACAACAGAGTAAGAATACAAAAATTGAAAAGAAAATCGCATTTGTACAGAAATATATAATTGGAAACAAGAATTTGTGATGTATATTACCAAAGTTAGCGCATATCCACCGAGGCTATCTTCACCCCCACAAGACTGAGGTTTTAACTCATCAAATGGAAAAGCATGGTCCATGTACCCATTAAATGCATGATAAAACATTTCCCTGACCTACACCAAAAAAGTACATATTGTCAAGCTAATTAAGAACAACACTCTCAGGAAAAAGAAACATACAACAGCTTTACAAGAAATGCAAAAATACTGTACGTATGTAAATACACATAGTTTAAACCAACTACTCTTAATGTACTTGCAAATGAACACAATAAGGCAGCCTACCTTACAAACTTCTCTATTAATAAAAATAGAGTTCCAAGAAGGAAAGTCCTCTAAAATCCTGACACTCAAGATTAAGTGATTAAACACCAATACACATGAACTTTTGTTTCCTTAACAAATAAATCTGTTTCCTCAGTGACAGAGCTTAATTTTACAGAGGGCTATATAACCCTAGGTAACAGAAAAATCAATACTAGAAATCAGAAGCATGATTCTGATTTCGACACAACATCCAGTACATGCCCAATTCCAGAAGTATTGCATCCCATATCCAAAAGATCAAAACTTCATCACAATTTTCACTAAAATTTCATCAAAGATGAACCTTTCGACATTATACTGAGTAGTCAATGCACTAAATTGGCAAAACATCACCTATGATATACACATATTGAAATTCATGTACTAACATGAGGTTCCCGGAACCAAAAAGCTCTCCAAATTACTCCAATCAGTACAAATTCCACAACTTCTTAACTAGCAAATTAAGCAGGATACTACATAAATCTCAATGTCAGATTAATCCTAGTATTAACGGGGCAGTAAAATCAAGCAATACTAAATTGAAAGACAAACCTAAATTGATTTGATTTTTAGTTTTAAGGTGTGATTGGAGGAGAAGGGTCACCTCGTCCCTGAGCTGCTTGGCCTCCTCGGGAGTGACGCCGTCGGCGAGAGTTGGCCGGAGCATGACAGAGAAGAATAGGAACAGCAGAGATACGAGAATTGGAGCTGAAGTGGGTTTCAGAGACGGCATTGTGTTCTGTTCTCAAACGCACACTAGTTAAAACACTCTTTGAGTATTTTTTTTACTCTTTGAGTCTTTAAAACGACTGTTTGTTGTGTTTTTTCCGTGGCCCTCTCTTCTGTGCCGAGCGCTAGTTTTATCGTTTTTAAATCACTATTAATTAAATCAATTTAACTTATGAAACTATCTCATTATTAATATCAATAATATCCGGATTATATATATATATATATATATATATATTTGTCTACAGAAATTGGATAAAATAAGTATGGGGCAAAGGAGTAATCTGAGTGGATCAGATAGTTACTAAAACAGAAACCTGAATTGTAGTTATACTTCTCCCACATTCTGTAGACCGCAAAAAAACGTCTTCCTATTTAAGATGGAATCCTGCGCACAATCTTACGATTCTAGGTAATTGCTCCCTTAAGCTTTGTAGCGTCTCTGTTCTTGAGCTTTGGGCTCGCTTCCCTAGGGTTGCAAAGTTGGGGTGTGGGCCTTGGCTCATGTCTGGGTATTTTTGCTTCTATTAGATCATGTGGATGCCTATTGTGTGTAGAGCGGTCTCAGATGATTCTGAAAGATATGATTTATTGATCAAATGTCTATTCTAATGTTTACAACATTATGATAACTCATGTTATATAGGTTGTTTTGCATAGCTCCAATTTTACGTTGTTTGTGTGATCTAGTACGCTTTTTGTTGTACTCCTATCGCTATTTGATCAATAAAATGACTTCACGTCCTTAAAGAAAATAAAAAGAGAGGTGACAAACATTTTGCAGATATACCTGCCATGTCAGAACTTAAATTTGAATTTGATTAAATAAAAAGACATCTTCATTAGAGATGCTCAAGAATCAAAAGATCCAAACAAAAGAGAGAAGCCGAGAGGAAAAAAGAGAGAGCTTCCTCTGTTCGACGACGAGCAATTTCGCCGTCATCAGACGAGGACTAGTCACCTCCGCGTGGGGCCGGGTTGACGTTGGGTTCCTCGATCGATTCTTTGATTGAGGAAGTGTGGTGTTGGTATGTAGAGAAAGGAGTGAGAGAGATTGCCAAGGTTGTCGAGCGTGGTGGTGCTACAATTGTGGGATTCGTGGAGTCAAGGGCGGAGGATCAGTGGCTGGGCGTGCTCCGATCTGGGGGTTCTCCAGTCTGGTGAGGTGTTTGTTGTGGATCTAAGAGGGATCAACCCGATCTGGCTTGGCGTTGTCGATCTGAATTTGGCCTCCTTTAGGCTTGATGTGGCGGGGTCGTGGTGATGTTTTCCGTTACGGGCTTAATGTCATAGTGTGGGTGGTGGTGGTGGTGGTCTGGCGTTCCCAGTGAGGCGAGGCAGCGGTGGTCGTGACGCAGTCAACAACGGTGTTCTCTCCTTTTCTCTTTGTTTGGACTTAGGTTTGGGTCCTCTTTTTGTCCCCGGCCCTAGTTAAGACAATTAGCACACTTAGGGCAATTATGTTTCTCAATTTCTGTCAGTTTATTTTATAAGATTTTGTTAATTTACTGTTATCAATAAGTCTTGATCACTATTTGGTCTTGGTATGTGGGCTACGTCCTGGCTTGTGCGTCTTGCGTACAATGTTTGTTCTAGGTAGGCGGCGAGTTTCTTGCTTCGTCAAATTATCGCAGTCTTCTAGTGACAAGATAAAATTTAGTGTCACTGGTATGTTCCAGTGGTAACATGGTGAGAAAGCTGAAAGGAATATGTACTTATGGCTCTGCATGAGCATGATCTTTCTGGTATGTCGCCAAAGTTGTAAAGCAAATAGAGTTGTCAACGTTGCACTCTTTGGCTCTTTGCTAAATGATACTTGTTAGAATACATAAGTTGTGTTGAAACACCTAATATCATTTTAGGATGTGTTCTCATTATGGGGTTTATGCTCGATGTCCCCCCTTGTATTTTACAGTTTCATTTATGAGTATGGCTTGAAGGCGGCCGTTCTAGCCTATGTCAAAAAAATGACGTCTTACAGTTATAACTCACAACAATCATAAAAAAATAAACATAGCAAAAAAAATATCTAAACCAGTCATATCCAATGGTCTCAAAGGCGTTAGGCGTTAGGCGCTAGGCGGGCAGCAACTCATAGCCTAGCGCCTGGATAGCCTAGGAGGAGACTAGACGGGGATTAAGCGATTTACTTTTTCATATTTAATAATTAAACATATATATATTTTATGTACTTCCGTATTTAAAAACAGACAAATATAGATAAATTATTCAACATAAACCTTGTGAGACCTATTTATAAAATATATTATAGCCAAAATTTAGCATAACTTCATGTAAAAGTGAGCAACAACAACAATAAACATATACACTTCTAATTCTACAAACATTATTTACTCTTATACTCTCATGCTCCTCAGAATGTAACAACCACACCACTAAATGTAAATAAAATTAGTCGGAGAGCTTAGGCGGCTGGCGGTGTCTAGGCGGTGATTAGGTGGGATAGGCGGCCACCTAATTTCCCACAACCTGGTACAAAGACCTAGAAGAAAAACAATGCGGCTTGTTGCAGCCTAGAGCCTAAGCGGAGACTAGATGGTGCTAGAAAGGGCCTTTTATAACCTTGGTCATATCTAAAATATAGGCTTTAAGGTTTCGATAAAGATGACATTTTTATAAAATTGTACCTAACATAAACAAGGAACACATAACAGTAGGATGCCTCCCAATTAATACAGTTATCAATAAGTATGTACACAAAATATAATATATATTTTGTTTGAATAACACAAAATATAATTGTCAATGTCATGATTGCTCAGTCCCAAATATTTCTATCTTTTTTAAAGGAAGGACAATAAGTCTTTTATATTCAAAAGAACAATAGTAGTTACAACATGACTTACCTGTAAGGACATCATCAAAAAAATCATGCTCGATAGCTCAGAAGCAACCTAAATGAAACTACTATATAATTCAACCAAAATGAAAACAAAACCAAAGTTAAAAATATAGCCAAGTCTAACAAAAGCGACAGGAATGGGCATTGCCCTAAACCTATCACACTACAGGATGAGTCCCAAAGAGGCTGAAATTTTAAGGAATATTATTGAAGATCTTCTGAAGAAAGGGTTTATTCAGGAATATATAAGTCCATGCGATATTCCAATACTGTTAGTACCAAAGCAGGGGGAACATGGAGGATGTGTGTAGATAGCCGATCAATTAACAAGATAACAGTCAAGTACATGTTTCCTATCCAGCGCCTGGAGGACATGTTGGACGAGCTAAATGGTTTAAAGTAGTTTTCAAAGATAGATTTGAGGAGTGAATACCGCCAGATCCGCATATGACCTGGAGACGAGTGGAAAACTGCATTCAAGACAAAGGATGAACTATATGAGTAGTTGGTGATGTTTTTTGCGTCAACCGGTGCTTCTAGCACTTTCATGAGACTCATGAACCAGGTTCTTCGTCCCCTTTTTGGAATCTGTGTTGTTATATATTTTGATGACATCCTTATTTACAGTAAAGAAATGAGTGACCATCTTAAACATGTGAGGCAGGTTCTTGAAATTCTACAAGTCAACAAGTTGTATAACAACCTAAAAAAGTGCACCTTTTGCACTAATAAATTGTTGTTTCTCGGCTTTGTAGTTGGAGAAGATGGATACATGTAAATGAAGAGAAGGTGCGTGCAATTAGAGAATGTCCTACGTACCCCTAAGACAGTTTCAGAGGTAGGGAGTTTTCATGGTTTGGCTACCTTCTATAGACACTTTGTGAGAGATTTTAGCACCATTATTGCACACATTACTGAATGTATGAAGAAAGGCAAGTTTCATTGGGGTGAGGATCAAGAGCAAAGTTTTGCATTGATTAAAGAGAAGCTTTGTACCGTACCAGTTTTGGCATTTCTAGACTTTGATAAATTGTTTGAAGTTGAGTGTGATGCTAGTGGTGTGGGGATTAGAGCTGTGTTGTCTCAAGAAAATAGGGTTGTGGCATTCTTTAGTGAAAAGTTGAATGAAGCTAGCCAAAAATAGAGTGCCTATGACCAGAAGTTCTATATTATAGTGAGGGCTCTACAGTAGTGGGAACATTATTTAATTCAGAAAGAGTTCATTATATTCATTGATCATCAAGCCTAAAGCAGTAGTTTATACTTCTATTCCAAGACATGTAGTTGATTTGACCAAGCTGCCTAAAGGGCATGGTATTAGTGATGATGTAATCAAGTTGGCAAGGGGGTTCGACAAGTGTAGGAAGAGGTTAAGGCCAAGCTAACAAAGACCAACTCCAAGTATAAAGCTGCTGCAAACAAGCATATACGTGTTAAGGTGTTCTAAGAAGGAGATTCAGTTATGGTCTTCTTGAGGAAAGAGAGGTATCCAGTTGGGACATACAACAAGTTGAAGCACCGAAAATATGGATCATACAAGGTATTGAAGAGAATTAATGATAATGCGTATGTTATTAATCTGTCAGGGGATTTTGAATTCCTTTAATGTTGCTGATTTGCATGAGTTCCATTAGAATGAGTCCTCTTATAATGATAATAACTTAGAGACGAGTTCTTCTGAAGTGGATGAGATTGATGTAGAACATATGACATTGGAGATTGAAGAGCAGATCGATCGTAGCAAATCTAAACCCGGTATGCTGTAGATTTGGCGTTCGGTGTCCGATTGACTATTGTGATACCTTTCTAGAAGTGGAGCGATCCTACGAAACAAAATCACGAGTTATGGGCCTTTTTGACTACCCGAGTCCGTTTAGGGCTTTAAAAGACAGTTTTTCTATTTTCGGATAATTATTTTCAATAATTTGTTTGGATTTTGATTTTGTTTAATCCTTGGGCTTTTAGGCTTTGTTCTTAGTCGACTTAGAGCTTGTTTGCTTATATATAAGGACTTTTTAACATGTGTATTCGATTATTATCTTTTATCACTAAACTTTGAGTTTTACTCATTCCTCGTAGATTCGAGAAAACCGACTTGTGGATTCAAGTCAACCCGACCTCGTGGATTCAGGTCAAAACCGATTGGTGGATTCCAATCAATTTATCATTTATATATAGCTCCACTGCGTCACATGAAGTCGTGCGGCAATCCTAAAACTTCGACCTACACCGACATAGATTGAATTGGCATCGCTGCTGCATCAAATCGACCATCATACAGAGCCATGGCGAACATGGTTTTGCCATAAAACCAAGAACCACCGCTGCTGCATCAGAATTCTATCCTTTTGTTAAGATTATAATACATGATAAAGAAAAACCCTGATAATTCTAGTTTACTACTCAAGCACCAACTTACTGACATGTTTGCTCCGGATAGATTTGGAGACAGCCATATCTTAAAATGACAGAAAATATGAATCAGTTTTGTAAAAACACATTTCTGAAGAGATGGATCATGTTGGGTGTTACCTAGTGCTTATTAATTGAAACTTAGAGCCGAAAGTAGTTAGATTAGTTGATTGTGTGGAGTACACCATAAATAATGACTAGTTAATTGTTCTTTTTATTTTATTTTTTATCAAGGAGGAAAATCTATATTATTGTGAACTTATCATGTGAAGTATTTTGGTTTGATTCCTAAAACATTTGAGAAATTTGACGACCTTTAAAGCCTACAAAACATGATTTAATTGTATCTCAACTTCTCAAGTTTGATAGAAATTGATATCTACTTTGGATAGAAATCTGCATATCAAGGTTAAATATGTATATATCCTATCAAAAAAATGTTAGATGCATAGCTTTTCTATTCATATTCATCAACAATATGTAACTAAAAACCAAAATTGATACATATCATGATAAATATTTCTATTTATAAAATCTAATTGGAACCAAAATATCTCTGTATGCAGTTTTGGTTTGACAGAATCATCAAATACAACATGAAAACACCACAGATGCGCAAACCCACCACTAATCTTTCCTGCCAAATTACTTATCTAACATTCACAAGACATTCTCTCTGCTGCTTCTCTATAATCCCTTGTTACAACTCCAAAGAAGACCATACGAGTCAGTGTGGAAACTTATCGAGATCTAAATATGTTTCTTCTTTGAAAACCCGAGCTGGGAAATTTTCCATCTTTCCATGAGTGATGTATATCTAGCTTTAATATTTTTGTTCTCTGCTCTTACGGGTTGCCCTGGCTTTGTGGCTCATACACCATAGCCCAAGCCTCTAGCATCTGACCCTTTCATGATTCTCAACTTCTTACAGGATGACATGAACATTCTGCAATTAAAAACATTGAGGACTTGTAAGTATATGGGTTCGAAGTAGTTTCGAACAAACTAACTAGCTAGTGTATCTTTTAGAACATAAATGAGATCAGCAAGAGCTGATTCGTATATGAACAAATGAAACAACACTGCTAGCTGCATGTTGGATCTAAAAAGTTCTCAAGAACGAAGATTGAAGAGAGAAAGATAACTTACTCCCATGGAACATCTCCAACTAGCATCCAGTCACCATCTTTGTCCTCGTAAGTAGGTGCATACTCCGATCCCTTGTAGCCTTCCCTCTCTGAGTATTGGCCTACAGTGAATTTAAACATGGATTCTAGAGCCTTTAGCAAATGTGGGTAGCCTTTGTAAATCTTCAGATCAATCTTTCTGAGGTAAGGTGCCCCATCCATGCTCACTTTCACATAAATCCCAGGAGTCTCAGCCTCACTAATCTTACTAGCCTGAAGGCAGTTCTTCCTGTAAGATCTGACTGGTGGCCACCCCACTATTTGTGCCCTGCAAGTTGAAGACATCAAAATATATGAGCATGATATTCATTTCAAGTTCCATAACACTACTTCTCCAAAACACTTATTTGAACAAGCACTTACTTTGCAGGAGGTGCAATTATCTTTTCAGCATCATCAGTGCCTCTCTTGGATCCAATATCTTCACTTTTCTCAGGCTCTGCTCTCTTCTTGCATAAAGCACTGGGAACCGGCGCTGCTTGATCTTCGCTTGCATCTGAGCCCGGCAACCCTAATCTCAGCTCGGTTGCCTTGAAGTTGAGGTTAAGATCATTCTCATAGCCCTTGATTTCCATTTATTCACAGAAATCAGATCAAAACTCTAGTCAGTTAAACCCAATTCTTTGACGGCCGAGTAGTTCTTCTCTTTGGTTAAGGCAATGCTATGTTTTTGAACAAGTTTGAGAAATGTGTGATCTGTGGGGAGGTGGTGCATTATATATATAGAATGATGATAAATCAAGGGATGAGTAGAGATGTGAAAGGCTATTGTTAATTTCAAAATTGCATGAATTATGGACAAAGGAAAGCAAAGCTTGTCGGTAGCAATAGCAGCACCTTTGAGGCAATGTGTCCCTGCATTTGGGGACACGACTGGGACAAGCTCAGCCTCCCCCCATGCAAGACTCAAGACTCAGAGTGACGGTCAAGATGGGGTTCTGGGGGATTGTGGGGAGGACATCGGAGCCGTTGATCGTAAGGTAGAGACTTGAGGAGGAGCATCTCCATGTGGAAAGGTCCACAGGGATGTTGGCTATGAACAATGCGAGCATTTCCATCGCCATGTCATGAGGAGAAACCCTTCATGATATCGTGTGCAACCATTCCAGTGATGTGTGTTGCCTTGTGTTCTCCGGAGATCTGACTAACCACTGATATATTGCCACGATTATCCACAAAAGGTGTTTTCTTGTTTTTTTTTGCTTGTTATCGCGTTTGAAAATATGCATAACTACTATTCATCAGAATGATACATAAGTGGAATCGTTGGTCTTCATGAACAAATATGAGATGTCTAATTTCAGGCAGTGATGAAATTTATTTGTGTAGTAAAACATATTAACTGCGGAAAAGTTGTGGTTCAAAAATGTATTAGATTACGTTTGATGATCGTTGGATCCATGAATAATACCATGTAAGTTGTCATGTGTCAAACACAAATAAATAAATAGGGCGTAGTGAAAATATCCAACAAGAATGAACCTTTTTCACCTGTGCTGGTCCTGTGAGTGTTCTCATTATTAGTTTTGGTAGCACTGAAGGACGAACATGATAGAAACATGCAGTGATGCAATCATGAAATCCACACAAATTAGCTGAAATTTGTGGTATATAACCAATGATCGAACCTGGCATATTTCAGCGCTTCATATTAGCCAGGCTTGCTTGTCTTTCATCTATATATATGGTGTCTTAGCTATAAGCTTGCTTAGCCACAGCCTTTGTGCACTAATCCAATTTCATTAAAAGAGAAAACGATACACAACTACTTGATTAATTATGTACTGGTTTAATTAATTAGTTGACATAGCAACATGTTGTAGATTTACATACAACATGATTTGACTCGTCCAGAAAATACATGTGACACAGTACACAGTTTTAGCAATTCAGGCCAGTCGACAATATTTGACTAGGTCTATAGACAGTATTTATATACATACATATATGTGGCTACCTTGTTATCCATGGAACGCGTACTTGGTGTTGATGCCATGTTTTGCATGCAGATTAATTAGCAAGCGCAAACTATATCGATTCTATTTACGAAACTTAATCCTTCATATATACCAAGATATAACATTAAGTTTTACCAGAGAAAACAAAACAAAATAACGTTCTACAAACTTAATTGCTTGGATTATATGAAGCATATATATAGAATCCTTCGTCAATTATAGCTATTTCTCAAATTGTTTTACAAACTCTGAACCTCACCTCCGGATTAATTTGAAAATATTAAACTTTGTACGATATTATATGATGAAATTCGTTTTGTTCACTTAATTGATGGAGTTGAATACTCACTCTAATATATATGTTGTTAAAACCATTTATATGTGTTAAAATTTCTCGTTTATACGTGCATGCATCCTCCTACTACAAATTCAATATATATGATGAGACCGATACCGATTTCTAAAGAAACAAAAGTATGATTATACCAAAATGTATCTGTCATTCGAGTATGTTAGCTAATAGCTTCTCATTTTGATTGCTACTTCCATGCATGCCATTTGGTTCTCAGATAAGATTATGAATCATCCTGATCGAGTTAGGAATGTTTAAGCAAATTCGATCACTTAAATATAATGCATCATCACCACCATGTTGAGGATTAAAGCAAACGCGATTGCTAATATATTCCTACTTAATTATGACAACTGTGTGATTATGGCGTGGTGTCACCAGATCGTGGCATTGTGGCTGCTAAACCAGACATTGAGGGCCGATACAGGCCGGATGTCAAAGGTTGGGAATAAATTTTTTGAGAATTGGTCGATCGAATTAGCAAGTCGGTGAATATAGTTTGGGGTTCAACTTTCTTAACATTTGTAGCAACTTGCTTAGCTATGTCGTGTCTTATGTGATAAAATAGTTTGAGGTTCAACTTCAAAATCAATTGACAATTAAGAGAGTAACCCAAACTCTTATAAACCACAGGTAAGGTCTCATTTTTCCTAATGTGGAATTTATATCTTAACATGTCTTCGCACGCGTGACGAATCTTTAAGACACGTGGACATCAACATGGGTGATCATGGAGTTCGTGTGACCTTTGAACTTTACACGTGAACGTGGGTAATCCGCTCTGATATCATGATAAAGTAGTTTAGGGTTTAACTCTAAAACCAATTGGCAATAGAGAAAATAACTCAAACTCTAATAAACCACAGACAACGTCTTATTTTTCTGAATGTAGAATTTATATGTCAACATTATGTTCCAAGAAGAGACGGCAAACACGTAGTTTGGTACCGAAATGTAGTGTTTAAAATGGTTGGTTCTTCTTGATGTTGATTGTAAGGATGTGTCGATACTTCTGGATTAGGTTAGGTTACTGTTGAACTCATTTCGGTTCTTGTCCACTGTAATCGTAGGGTTTTCAGATAGGTAGAGGAGAGTGAAGAATTTATTTTCACCACCGATATCTCTCATGGTTGTAATTTGTATTCTCGTTAATGAAACGCTCTATATTTTTTGCTCTTAAAAAAGGTAGGAAAATGCCGATCTGCTATAGAAGCTAGGTGGCTGCGTGTAGCGTGGGTTAAGATTCTCTGTTTTGGTTTACCCTGGCCTAAAAATGTATAAACATGAAACACGACTCACTAACTAATGCGTAGGCCGACACTGAGCATCTGGGTCAGAGTATTAGCGCTAAAAACTAGTCATTCTGGGCACCCCAAAACGGCAAAACCAGAGAGGAAGGAGCTCCACCTTTTAAAGAATATGAAGGAATGGTGTTTTCATGGCTCTAGGGTTCCCTCCAAAATGGGCATAGACAAAACGACAAAAGCACCAGTAAGCTTTGGTGCGCTGGTCCCTCCAAGAAGAGGAGCTGCGTACTCGATCACCAGGAGCACTAGACAAAAATTAGGGTTTATTATGGAATCTTGGAACAGGAGGCGGCCCGAGGAGGAGGATTGGGTCACCACCGGACCTTTCTGCAATAAATCCGTGGGCATTTCCCTGATTAACTCTCATTTTCTATATATGGCAGATTGAATATGAATCAATATATTTATGTATTGGACCGCCCTTGCACTAGGTTCCACTAATTCTGTTTCAATTGTGCACCTCAATTCGAATATCTTTTTGCAATTATATACGAACCAACTCATGTGTTGGTGTGTTTGTTAGTGAAAACCTAATCCAAAATCATGCCCTACTCAACCACCACACTCCATTCCAGTGTCTCTTTCAATCTATATATTTGTGTGTGTTTGTATGTACCTATATACATAGGTCTATATATATAGGTCTATGTATATGTATAGACGTATAAAGGTCTTGTGGAGAATGGAGTACTAGTTGGAAGATATGTTTAAGGATATCACTACTATATATATCTCAACAGACAACATTTTTTTTTATAACTCGTACTCTTTTAGACAATCGTAATTTAGAACATTTGTTGTGTTAATGACATGAAATTGAAAAAAAAATTAAGATTTCTAAACACAACACATCTAATGTCATTCTGTTGTATAATAGATCATCGTTTGCTTTCCCTATAATTAGTGATTTCTGATTCAAGGTACAACAATTTTAAATATATTTGTTGTATGACCACATTTCAATTTCTGCTAGATAGCACCTAGTGCAACATGAGAAAACTTGTACAACACAAATTATGTGTTTTGTTGTATGATGAGAATGTCATTTTTTTCAAATGTGTCAAATTCAATTTTGTTCTAATCAGATCCCCAAACTTGTGCAAAAGCAGGTAATTTGTCTTTAACATTTTGGCTTTCAAAATTGATTTTCTCAAAAACACACAACAATGTTAATGTAAATCGTTGTGTGACGATGTTTCCAATTTTACAAGGTGCTACCAAGAGGGAAAAAGTAAAACTTGCATAACAGTTTATACATCATCTATTGTGCAAAATCCAAATGAAAAATTAATTATGTCAATTTCCCCAAACATTGAACAAGCTCATTGTGCAGGAATATTGCCTCTATCATTTTGGTTTTGAAATTTCATAGTATTTACACTTGCACAACAATGTAACATCACAACGTTGTATGAGAATGTTTCAATTTTTACAAGGTGCTTCTAAGAGACAAAAACTGAAATATTTGAACAACAATTTATACATTTTCTTTTGTGTGAATGAAAAATTAAGTAAAAATTTGGTTATGTGAATCCCTCTCTAAGCAAATTGAGCAAAGACATTTGGAGGGAATTTTCACTCTCCATACAAATTGAAACTTTCTTCAAACTCTTATGATTCTGATGATCAAACTTGACAAATAAAAATGCGATGATCTGATATGACCATCATGATAAAATAGATGTATGGAAAAAAAATTTAACTTGATCGCACAACGCTAAGGGCTCGATCCGGACAGTCAATCTCATAAATCAAACACCTAAACGCACGGAAAATAGTTATTTGACCGTCTAAATTACGTATTTTGGCCGGACCTTCAACTGAAAATAGTTTCAATTCGATGAGGCGTAACCAGCGGTATAAAAATTTACTAAAAAATAACCCCTGAAGATATGACTACCTACAGAGAGAAAACATGGTAAATTGCATTGACCGCAACTATCGGTACCGAGACTTTACCCGAATTACGTGATTTTTCAACTGTAGATGTATTTCACCATTCCTGTCATATCTTATTTAATGACTTTTTTGAGTTTGAATGTTCTACGTAGAGTTTGTTTTTGAAATGTAACATTTATTTAAAACTTAGTACGTAACTAAATTATACAACATTAGTAGGTGTGTTGTGATTCCGATGATCAAAATTCACAAACGAAAATATGACCATCTGATATGACCATCATGATGAAATACATGTATGGAAAAAAATTTAACGTGATCCGATAATGTTGAGGGCTCGATCCGGATGGTCAATCCTGTAAGTCAAACTCCTAAACACACGAAAATGATCATTTGATCATCTAAATTACGTATTTTGGCTGGACCTTCAACACAAAATAGTTTTAAATCGATGAGACACAACCAATGGAAGTTCTTGACCTTAAACCTCAAAACCTTAACCGACAAATATCCTAAATATGAATCTCGTCGGGTAAAGCAACTATAGCAGACGAATTTAATATTTTATCGTCAGTTATGGTATTTATATATATATATATGTTTTATTATAGAATAGCAGACAAATTTATTACGTCATCGTCGGCTATGATATAATTTTTTAAATTTTAAATTTTATTTATTATATCAAACCCTAAAGCCTTATTATACCATAGCCGACGAATTTATTACGTCTTCGTCGGCTTGGTATTTAAATATTTTTTATTTTTATTTTTATTTATTATATCATTGCCGACGATAAATTATTTTTTTTCGTCGGCCAAAATATAGAAACTAAAACCGACGAAAAACAACCCTGAACGTTTGTAAAACGTCGTAATTTTTGCCTTAAACCCTAAACGTCATTGATTTAGGGTTTAGAGTTTAGGGTTAGGGTTTAGGATTAATACCTTAATGCCATTAATCATGATTATTTTAAGACCATGACGTTTGTAAAAAATCTTAATTTTGCCCAATTTTTTTCAATCTCGCAGTCAATAAGTTAAACCGAATCATATATCACTCATCTCTCTCTTTCTATTGACAAAAAAAATTATACTCTCATCACTCCTCTCTCTCTCTCATCACTAGCTCTTCTCAGTCACCGCCACCGACGACTACTCTCCTGACCACAATCTCGATCGCGGCGCACATCTTCTTCTTCACTTCGTCGGGCACACAACATTTCATTAGATTTCATTCAATTTCAGTTTCTTCTTTAGAGTTCTGGGTCTTCTCATTCTCTCTCTTTCTTCCTGATCTGGAGCAGAAGGAAACCTATCAGAAGGACTTCACTACGGTGGCGGCGCCGCCGAGGAGCTGTTCTTTTCGCTTAAGGATCTTATGGATAGATCGAAGGCGACAGCGTCAGAGTTTTCTGATATTGACAAGGCTGTAGGAGAAACAACGTTGAAGAAGAAGGCAGCACTGCTCCTCTTCCTGAGCAGGTTTGTTCTCTTTTCTTGCTATTAAAGATTTGAGCTGTATTAATATGATCTGCTGGTTTTATGTTCCAAAATCTCTCTTGAGAAAAGGCTCTCATGAACACCGACATAAGAGAAAAGAAAAAGGAAGGAGACGGGGGGAAGAAACCAATTTTCTGGTTTTGTTCCTCTATGTTTAGTCGTAGTGTTTGCTTTTGGTTCTTACTTGTTTTTGTCTGATGTTACATAGTTATTAAGATTAGATCATAAGGTTTCTATACTTGTTTTTAGTTCCTAAAGTTGAAGGTAGAAATCAAGGATTTCATTGCTTAAAGTTGCTACAATATTGTGAAGTTAGACTACTGCATATTATTATTCTGTTAGCTATATTTGTGGTAATCTTAGGCTTTTTGAATACAATTTTTGTGTATTTTATTTGTTCTGGACATTGAAGTGCTTATGTTCAGTTGTGGAAGTTTTGTACCTTGTAAAATTTCTGTTTTGTTTTTAAAAATAAAGTTTGGGCACTTTGCCAAAAAAAATTTTTGATGAGGATATATTAATATCTGACAATGAGTTGTGAATATGCTTATGTCTATGAGGATGTTCTGTCTGAGACGTCTGATGATGATGTGGTAGTACAATCGTTATTGAGAAGGTTAAATTGATCATTTATTTCTTTATGCACTTGCAGACAACAATATCAGTCATGAGACAAATTCATTCATATATTACACATCCACATGTGAGAAATAACTTGACATTTTAGGGAACCCGATTTTGATATACCTATATTGTTTTAGATGCTTAGAATTATTCTGTGATATCATTGGAGACTAATTGTATTATATGAATTAACTTGTTCAATGTCTAATCTTTCTTTGTTTGTTTTACAAGAAGACTTGCTAGTCTTTCGACCACTTCCAAAGATAACAATTACTAGTAGCTAGCTTGAAACAACTTGTGTCGTCAATTTTCTTTCTTTCTCTTAGCTTATGTACTTGAATTTGTAAAGAATAAATAAAATTTACAGCGGTGAAAGTTTTCTCATTGTTGTGTGTAATATTTTTTTGTCAATAGCCAAATAGATAATTGATTTTCTGCATTTAAGAAAATCAATTTTTTTAAAAAAAAATTGGAAAACCTTTCATGACGTTTCATAAACGTTATTGAAATAGTTTTCATGGTGTTTTGGAAATGCCGTTGAATTTAATAGCGTTTTGTAAACGCCGTTAAATGTAATTCTATGACGTTTTCAAACGCCGTAAAACTCTAGAGAAAATGATGATGCCGGTTTCTACAGCGTCTCGGGATGACGTTTAAAAATGTCATTAAAAATATTCAACAGCGAAATGCCGTTAATGTGTATGTGTGTAATAGTGCCGTAAGCCATCTATCATTCTTCTTCAATTCCCCTCCTTTCAAAACTTTAGTAATATTGCTGACTTGATTAATCATTCTGTAGTAATGATAGGATGATTATAAGGAGGGATGACATAATGATAATTTTGTATATCTCAATGGCAGCTTTTTTAAGATAATTTTGACATAATGATAAATTATATTTTTTAAGACGATGATTTTTCTTCTCTTTGAAATTTCATACCTAATTGATTAAACCACTAATAATAACATGGAGGTGGATCATCCGTGCATGTGGATGTCTACAGATCAATAAAAGTTAAGGTTATGACCTTACCAAACCTGTGAAAGAAAAAGAAAGTCAGTGAACCAGGTGAAGAGGAAGAACGATGTCGCCCATTGTTGAGGAACCATTTTTTAGCAAATTAATATGATTTGTTTTAATAAAAAATAAAAATATGGCATTCAGGTTTATCTTTAAATGTAATTTCCCACAAGTTGACAAAGTCAAAAATAAAATGACAGAAGTATATAGAGTAAATTTAGAGATGTAACTATAATGTCTTAAATATATATATATATAGTGATGTAAATCTACATTCATAAATAGTATGAAGTTGATTACGTTGCACCAAAAAAATTAATAAATGAATGCAGTAGTTCACACAAAACAATGTAAATAATATATAAAATTTACAATAATTGACTATATAAGACTAATTTGGCTCTCCATTAGCCCATTTAAATGATTCGATAAAGAAGATGTCCATTTGAATATAAAGTGTTATTACGTATGCCTAAATGAACAAATCTTTTTTTAAAATCTTGACACACATTATTATTTAAGAACTATTTTATCCTCACTGTTTAAATATGCATAGAAAGTGAAAAAGTTGAAGAGAAATAACTTAGCCAGAAACTCATGGACTCCGGTCACCAGTCGTCGGACTCCGGTTGCCGGTCACCGGACTCCGGTCACTGGTCGCCGGACTCCGGTCACCGATGACTGGAAAATTGTATTCCGCCGGAATCTAAAGTATACTAGGGTTAATAAACTTCGATTTGAAATATACTAGAGCTAATAAACTTCGATTTGAAGTATACTGGAGGTAATAAACTTAAATTTGAAGTATACTAGGGTTAATAAACTTCAAAATGAGGTTAATAAACTTCGATCTGAAGCATACTAGGGTTAATAAACTTATATCTGAAGTATACTGGGGTTAATAAACTGATAGTATACGGCAGTTGCAATACATGTCAACCAAAGCACTTCCCTCATAAGAATTCCCAGTCAATTCATTGGCTCGCAACGCATAAGCATGAATCTCCTTCCCTGCCTCCAACATCTCCAAATGAGAACACGCAGGAAGAACACTCGCAAGCGTCACCCTATTAGGCCTAATCCCCTCCAGAACATCAACTGAAAAACTCCAACGCCTCATTGTAAACGAGCTCGAATCCACATTATCCTTAAACATCGACCTCAACGCCTCTAAAGTCATCTCCCACTCCTTAAACTTACACAAAGCTGCAATCATCAAGTTCCAAGAGACATGGTCCCTCACAGTCAATTTATAAAACACCTTGTATGCATCCCAATATCGCCGCATTTCCAGTACATATTAAAAAGAGAGTTTGCAATAGTCATGGAACTAAACTCGTAACCAAATTTCAAAACGCATGCGTGAACCTGCTTTCCTAGACTCAAGTCGTGTAGGGCCGCCACAACCTTGAGGAGGGTAGGGAAGGTGAAGTTGTTAGGTTAGATACCGGACCGGGTTTGGGTTCAGATGGTGTCAATCCATGTGCGGGAATCAGAGATGGGTTTAGGTGTGGTGATGGTGGCGAACGTGAGCACCCGAGGAGTGTCACCTTCGAGGCATCGTCAGTTGCAGCTATAGGGAGGACGAGGATGGCGAGGCTGTAGAGAGGACAAGGGATCATCGCCTGGTACGGCGGCGGTGGCGAACGTGTGGCTGTGGACGAGAAGGACGACGTTGATGGTTAGAGAGAGAGAGCATTGGATCGAATCAGATTTGGAGGAGGACGAGAGAATGAGAGATGAATGGTTTAAATGAAATAAGGGCAAACAAGTCTATTTGTTAAAAAACATTTGAATGGGCATTTGACTAATATATTCATTTAATTTGGCTTTTGACTCTCTATTTTTGACTAAATGGGCATTTGCCCTAAAATTTACTTCAATATATGTTAAATTAATGGTTGGAACAGTAGTACAATATGTTGTGAATTTGGTTACACCAATACTTGTATACATTAGATCAAAATATACTCTGAATTTGGTTACATTAGATCAAAATATATTATATATTATATATATATATATTATATATATACATGTGTATAGGTACTATGGAACGTGTAGTGGGGATTGAAACGAGCTTTCAATCCTATTTGAACAGACAGAAAAATAAAGCATAAAACATCATAATTCTGACGTTGTGTAAAAATCTCAAATTAGAGAAAAAAAGCACAGCAGAGCACAAGCTCTGAGAACGATCTTAACTAGATGAATTTGTGTAGAGTCATACACCACTTGTGAACCTTATTCTAATTCAAATTCCTATCTCTCAAGGCTGACAATTTTCTTCTTCTTTCTTCAAGGAACCGTTCATATCTTTGAGACTCTAATAATCTTATCTCCAAATCATGAGAGAATTACAATCACACATATAATAAGTTTAACTCAATAAAGAATAGTTAAACTTGTGACCTCACATAATATGGCAGCGGAAATACTATCTCTCAAACGCTATGCGTGCAAAGATAGTCTCCAAATAATACGCTCCAAATGTATCTTGAACTTTGGCTGAAACACGTCTATATATAGAGCATATGTGTCTACAACGCAGCCTAGTCTTTATTAGTTTCTTTGTATAAGGATGTTAATATCAACAATCTTCCCCTTTAGCATTCCTATACAAAACCACGTGTTAACAGAGATAAACATGATATATGTAATCATACGTTCAACAATAATGACAGCGATCATGCGCTTAACAATATTGGCAGAGATTTATTGCTTCTAAATCAATTCATATTACCTGAAACACTTAACAAACAACCAAGTGAAAAGCAAGAGAAATAGATACTAATAGGAATATCAAAGAAACACATTATCAAAGCATATTCCAAATATTATGTAAAATCAACTCTCACTCTAAACTCAACAGTCTCCCATTTTTTGTCTAGAAATGACAAAAATGAATCACCCAATAAAATATAGTCCAAGTATCAATACTTTTTCTGAAAGTGATTATGAGATGCATGCGATTAATAATTCACAACACAGAGAAAAACTCATCCCCTCAAAAAATGCAGGAGATAACAGAAATATATATGATTGAAAAGGTATCATACACATTTGGAAGTCAATTACAAGATTTTTTTTTGCAAGGAAGCAGCAAAACATTTTAACCAAAGTACAAGACACATCTCTATCTCTATAAAACCAACAAATCCACCTCAACGAGTGGCTTGTTCGAGACAATCCTGCAAGCATATGACAAGTTTTAATTTCATCATAGGTCTGGTTCATGTGTACAAAGTGATCAACCAGTGCTATGAAGTGTGAAACAACTCAAGTATACAACAATTTACACTCGAATTGAATGCTTCACACTTTCACATTCCTTATAATCTTTATATCTCCTCAGTGTGAACATTCCGCACATCACTTTCCTTCTAATTTTTTATTTCTCCTCCATGCGAACATTGCACACATTCACCTTAAAACTCCTTTGAAAACACACATTTCACAATTAAAATCTTTAAACCATTAAACAATTAATTTCACACTTTTACCAAGAGGACAAGTCATTCCTGTTTCTAGATCACCCAGTACCTTGTATTAGTTCTCAACCAAGGAATGTTTACTTTGAGAATAGTTGGTGTATCATCAAATATTCTCAAGGATGGCATAATCATTCTCGTTTCTCACCTAGTACCTGATATTGTTCATCACAACCCAGACATGTTTACTTTAGGAATATTTGGTCTAGCTCCATGTACTCACAACATTTACTCTTTTATTTTTATGGAGTTTGTTGTCACAAAAACACATCAAGTAAGTCTCATACCACCACAACAAATATTGTGTGTAAGAGTACGTGAACAAGATACCCAAGATAAAACAAATATGTACATACTCATAAAACCACCGAAATGTGTACACATTTGTCTGCAAATTTATCAACTTTTTGTAGAAAAAGTCATGGCAACTACAAAGGTAATCTCAGATCAACTTCTCCTTGAAGAAGCCTCGGGATTGAACCCAACATTCAATCCTCTGATAACCTGGAAGTAAACTCAATAACAAAACAAAAATCAAAATATACCGACACTATCAAGAATATATACAGTGAATACATGTCATATGTATCAAACTAGGAGAGAATACTAATACTTAGAACACACTTCAAATGTGCTTCTAAGTGATTCATCAACAAGTATGACATTCATCAATTTATCATCAACCATGGTTATTGACTCACTTATGAACTTATCAGAGTGATACAAACCAGCACTTTTCTCCAGTCATGTGCCTTGAGGATCCACTATCGATATACCATGCAGCACTTCGCTTATTTGATAGATCAATTTGGGATACAAAACATATGGCTTTAATATGTTCAAGGGCTTGACCTGGATTGTAAAATGATGAAAAACAAAGAAACACATCAGCGTTATAAGAATCATCACTACAATCTGACAAATAATTTTCAGAAAACTTCTCAACACTAGCAGTATGTCCAAGGATTGAAATTAGTCATTTTATCCTGATTGACAATACTATTTCTTTTGGTGCGCTTGTTGAAGAAACTGTGAGACTAAGTTGTACATTCTGAGAATTGAACTCATCTTTACTTTTTTTATCAAAGACACATGTTATCACATTTGCACAAAGAATGGTCAAAAATACTACAATCACAACACTTAGATTTTTCAACATACGAAGATTTTAAGAGCTTCTTGGAAGACTTTCTCTTTTTAAGAAATATCTTAAATTTTCTGATTAAAATGCTTATACTCATCCATGTCAACATACGTCTTTAAATCATCATCAATGAAAGAAGGCGAAAAAGATTTTACTTCGAGATGACTTATCGATGCATCATAAGAGAGAAGGGGACAAATAGTGGAATCTGCATTATATTTCATCCTTAAACCTAACCCACAAGTCTCACTAAGTATATTTAGTGACCCGCTCTAGTACCAATTATAGGTAATGTGGAACGTGCAGTGGGGATTGAAATGAGTTTTCAATTCTCAATGAAAAGACAAAAAAATAAATCATAAAACACCATAATATTGACGCTGTGTAAAAACCACAAATTAGAGGAAAAAACATAGCGGAGCACAAATTTAGAAAACGAACTCAACTAGATGAATTTGTGTAGAGTCTTACATCACTTGTAAACCTTATTCTAATACAAATTTATATCTCTCTAGGCAGACAAATTTCTTCTTCTTTCTTCAAGAAACAGTTCGTATCCTTGAGACTTCAATAATCGTATCTCCAAATCATGAGAAAATTGCACTTACACATAAAAACTTCAACTCAACAAGGAACAGTTGAACTTGTAACCTCACAGAATATGACAGCGGAAATACTATTATCTCTCAAACGCCATGTATCTTCAACTTTGGCTGAAAACACGTCTGTATATTGAGTATCTGTGTTCACAACGCAACTTAATCTTCATTAGTTTCTTTGTATAGGAATGTCAATACCAACAATGTATATATATATATATATATATATATATACATGTGCTAATAAAGTTTGTCATTTCACATAAGTTGACAAAATCAAATGAAAGTAAATAAAATGACGGGAGTACATAAGTACAGTAGATTTAGAGGTATAACTAGAATCTCTTAAATATATATATATATATATATATATATATATATATATATACACACACACACATGTGTTGATGTATATCTACATTCACAAAAAGTATGAAATTGATTAAGTTGTACTAGAAAAATTGACAAATGCATACACCATTTCACACAGAGCAATGCAAATAATATATAAATTTACTTCAATATATGTTAAATTAATGGCCGGAACAATAGTACAATATGCTATGAATTTGGTTACCAATACTTGTATACATTAGATCAAAATATACTCTGAATTTGATTACATTAGATCAAAGTACATGTATATATACATGTGAAATATTTGTAATTTAATGTATAGTACAAGTATTAGTAACCAAATTCACTAAATATTTTGATCTAACTAGCCTCTTACTCGTGCTTTTTTATAGGGTTAAAAAAGTATACTAAGTTACTGTACAAACCTACATGGTCATTTTTTCATAAAATAAAAAAAATTGACTTTGTTTTATTAACTCCTAATGCAGTTG